>CM055955.1:138791375-139991375 GCA_029490685.1 Schizonepeta tenuifolia | reverse complement strand
TGTCGGTTTTAGACTGTAGCATAAATGGAAAATAGTTTGTCTTGGCTATTTATTTATGCTAGTACATTTATGTATTGAATGGATCACAGTGAGATGTGTTCTTATATTCTGACTGATTAAGAATCAAGATCTCGGAGACTTAAATGATCTTAACCTTAATTGAATTAATCGGTGTGAATGATTGATTGTCTATTGCTTTGATTTATCATGGGTGAGAGCTCTGTCTGAAGCTCAATATACTCGATATCTTGGGTGATAGCGATTGTTGTTTGGCACGCGATTGAATTGCAATAAGGATCCGTGTCCTGCTAATAACAGGCTGATAATATCCTCTCGAGGAACTTAATAAGTTTATCGTATTAAACCCTGCAGGTGGAATTAGTTCCGATACGATAATAAGTTTAAGTGGTAGCACTCGAGATGTCGTTTATTATTAAACGACCGATTAATTAATTAATGGACCGTCATAGGAATTAATTAATTAATGGATATTGAATATCTTAAACGCGGAGATTAATTAAGTCAAATGCTAGCCCCGACTCACCTAACGAATTTAGTGGTAATTCAGTATTAATTTTCTAGGGGAATAAATTAATACTTGTGTCTCGATTTATATTCTTGGGCTGAATATGGAAATCAAGCACTGGGAGGCCAATACTTTATTCGAGCTAGTAGATCCCCGTTTGGCCCAATTAAGGCCCAGCTCTCTATGGGGCTAGCCGTCTATTATTGATCTATTTAAGCCTTTGGGCTTTGTTTGATGGATCTAGTTAGTGGGCTTATTATTTAGGTATTTAATTACCTAGTATAAATAATAAGGAGTCCACTAATTCTCCTCACTTGTCATTTTACGTAAAAACAAAAGAGACGGAAATCTGGAGAGGAGTAGGCGGCGGCTGTCACCCATAGGAAGAGAGAACTCGAAGCTTGTAGCCACCCTACATCGAGTACTGCTGTGGGAAACAAACGGAAGATCAACTCTGGAGTCATTAACCTCTCAGTTTGCAGGTATATCTCGTTTCTTACTTCTTTAGGAGCATGCTTAGGAAGGATTTTGTACGAACTTGTTAGACATCCGGAATGGATCGTGGGTACACGAGCCGTATTTCAATATACGGTTCCTTCACTAAGCTCTATTTAAATATATATAACTAATTTGTAGATGGCTGTGATGATTGGACAGGAAAAGGGCCAGTGGACCCTGCTGTAGAGGCCTAACACATAATGAACAGTATTATTAAAACTAATACATTTTTCGCCATATAATATATGATCTTCTGGATTGTTCTTAATTAAGCAAACCACTTATGAATACTATTATTAGTTACTTATTATCTTGTAATGACTTAATTAACAAATATATTATTATAAGAAATCCATTATTCACAATTAAATTCCCTATATAGCATGTAGCACCATTTTATTTCATCAACTGAGTATTATGGAATTAATTTGTCATTATATGAAGTTGTAGTTACATTTTGTAGTAATAGTATAGTTAACGTGCACTTGCTTGTGAAAATTTTTTATGAATATAATACTAAATAGGTATTGCTACGGTGGCAACACTGGTGAAATCATAATTATACAAATTTAATAAATCAATCAGCCGGATTCGCCAAAATTTGGACTAATGGTTACCCTTAATGAAAATCATGCTTGGATAATAATAGACATATACCGTTCGTACATAAAAAAAATGTGTAAATCAAATTAATTTGGCGTTATAATTTTTCAATCTTTTAAAATAGAACTTACAATTAGTTGAAATCTCCTCATGTCGTACTGAAATAAGTATGTAATTATTTGTCATGGAAATTACATGACAATTACAGCATAAACCAAAAAATCACATGAATCATAAGCTGCACGTTCTTTACACTTTATGTATGTATTAACACATTCTTAATTCACATCATTTATATGATCATTTACTTAGTTATCCATCAGAAAAAAGAACCTGATTTCTCAATTAATTAGGCAATATTATATTGAATAGATTCTATTAAACTATTCTACGTATGTGATGTATGTAGGTGCACCCTTGCATGTGCATTGTTCCTTGCAATTATTTAGTTTATTTAACTTTTGAACCACTGTACAATTATACTGTCATGAAACCCTAGGCCATGCCATGATGTAAACGTTTGTAGGTGATATCTTTTAGTATACAAACCAATGCTACTCAAACGTCTTATTCGTTTCTCGAATATTTTGGAACCGAAGCTTCTTATTAGCTCTACGTTCTCAATGAATTAGGAAGAATCTTAGAGCAACAGTCTAAGTTCGCGATGAATCAGGAAGAATCTTAGATTCAGTCTAGGTACTCGTGCCAATATACTTTTCAAAAAGAAATTATAACTCACATAGTTTCACATAATTCACTTATTCTTTCACATAGTTCACATAACAATACAAAGTATACTTCTTATACTTTTAATCAAATTATGCTTGGCACACTTGGTTCTCACAGAAGTATATCTAATACTTTAAACTTTTAAAACAAAAATACTTTTAATACCTTTCTTTTCTTCTTCGGTTGAGTCGACGTAGCGGGAGGTTGAGTTGTTTTATCATGCTTTTTAATATGATTACTAAGACATTTCATATATTTAGTTCCAATTTTGAAAAGACAATGAGTTGTGAAATTAGTTGTAATTGGATTACAGACATGCAAGATTAGTAAAAAAATTACGAATTAAGCTATACCTTGATGGAGCGCTGTCGTCACACACTTCGTACAAATAATATTTATAAACACCTCTTGCCCAACAAGGTAGTAGTCAGCGGCAAGTGGGATCGTACCCAAGGGACCTGGTGTAATCTGCTCTTCCGATGTTGCTCAACAAAAGGGTTTTGATCACGAAGTATCTAAATAACCTGTACTCGACAAGTAACAATATCAAATAACAAAAAAGTTTGGATTGGGTTTCGAATCCATGATCCTAATTACTCTTCACTCGTTCATTGGTGCAAAGATATTCAACTAACTGATTTCATTACTTGGTTTAAGACAAAGATTAGTTTATACCCTAAAGGTCACGAAGTCACGATATAAACACACTGTCACAGCCCCAACTCCCGATGGACGGCAAAGCTGGGGTGCGACTAGGGATTGGATTAAAGAAACAGGGAAGAAATGGATATGAATGAATAGACAGACAATTATAACTGAAAATTTGCTATGAACTTGACTTTATTGAATAAGAAGGAGTCAATCTTGAAAGATTGCTCGACAAAGTTTAATTAGGGAAAACTAGGTTTAAAGTAATAACAACTTAAACCGAAAGGATTTACATAATGAGAGAACCTACTTTATTTAATGAAATAAAGAGTAAATCACGGAGGATCACTCGACATAGCTATTCTTAAAAGGGACTAAGTTCAAAGGATGAAACTTAGTTCTAGGTTATACTTTAACTGAAACTAGTTTATAGAATTGGCAGTGGAAAATGTAGAAATGATAACACATATCGAATGTGAAATCGAGGCTCAATTAACATTACTTCCTTAATTACGATCTTTACTCAACCTCCTCCGCCTTCGTCACTCAACCTGCACATTCAAAAAAAACAAACATGCAGGGCTAAGTACAAAAGTACTTAGTGGGCACACTGCCGAAAACAACTCACAAGAGTATTGATTTAATTATGCGTCATTTCATAAACACTTGAATAAAACCTTTACTGCTGTATACTTAATTTCTTAATGATACACTGTGGTTTTTAAACTCACATCCGATCGTGTGGAAAGCACCTGTGGGCTAACTCAGAAACTGTCCCTCTGGATAGCACCTGTGGGCTATCTCAGAATATGATCGTTTAGTTGGAATTATGTGGATAACAGCCTGAGGGCTATCTCAGAATCCAATACTCTGGTTAGCAGCCTGAGGGCTAACTCAGAGAGACATAATAGAATTCACATAAACAATTCATTTAAGCACTGATAGAACTTTAATACTCACTTATTAAAGCAATACGTAAACACCTTCGAGCAACGCTCACTGATAATTAAGGCAGTAAATAAAACACTTTCGAAAAGCCCACCTCAAACGTTTACAGAACTATAACACGTGCTTCCGTCTCTGATCTTCCGTCCTGTCTTCTAATTCTGACGTCCTCCTTCTTTGAACGTAAATAATCACATTTTAGTGAAAGGTCGAGACAATTAAAAGAAAACAGAAATTCGGAATCGGTTAAGTCTTTTAGGCCTTTGCACTTAACTAATCTCCTTTCGATTAAAAGAAACGAGACTTGAATAATTCTCGTTTAGAACTCACTCGGTTTCTTACTCGACACTGAGGTCAGTTAAAAAGGGTAGTCGATAACTCATAACGAATTAAAAGGTCTTAAGGAGTTAAGTTGAAAAGAATTCAACTTATGAAAATGAGTTTTGGGAATTTCACTGTACAGGTCAGTAACCATCATGCAGAACAGGGGATTTCGAAGCAGGGGACGTGCCCTGTACCAAAAGAAAGCCACGGATATCTAGTTTACTCTCCAATTCGCGGATCTCGATTTCGTTAAGTGAGCTAGGAGATATGACAGTTTCCGTGAAATGTCGCAAAACAGTCCGAGTTTAACCCTAGGGCTCGATAACTCGGCGCACGACTTCCTAGGTTCGTTTTATGTTTTCCCCCTGTTTTTCACACGAAATTATTGACTCAAGGCAGTCAACACGTATTTCCATACGTGGTGAACTCCTTTTCGACTCTCGGTTATAAAATACGACGATCAAAACCTCGTCGTTCGAACTATACACTTACTATACCAATCAAGTTCTCGTTTCAAAACCTAACATCTCAATTTAATTATAACCTATCATTTCATAACTCGAATTAACACGTCGTCAACTACGAAGTTGTTCATTAATCATTAATAACCAATTAGAATCCTTAATCCACATTTCTATCAACAATTGCATTCATTCGTTTGTCTCTTACGATTTCCATTATATTTTTAGAGAAATTCCAATTAAATCATGTGATCATCTATCATCACATAGATCATTAATCCATCATTAATTCATCAATAAAATCGAACTATACCAAACCCCTAAACTCTCCCTAAAATCGGTATTCACTCAAAATTAGGAGGGGTAATTTCCTTTCTTGATTTAATTCATTAATCCATTTCTCAACCTATAATAACATATATTATGCATTTATTGACCTTACAACATCATTAATTAAATTTCCAACTTGAAACCCTAAGACCTAAAATCGGTCCACATGAATTTGTTAGGGAAATTGTATTCTCTTTGCATCAATCCTCAATTAATCCATTCTTAAACTTAATTATCCAAGTAATTAAACTCAAATCATCAATCCTCTTAAACCCCTAAAATCGGTTCTCATAAGAAATTAGGGCTTTTAATTTTTTCCTTCAATTCAACCTTAGAAATCTATTTCTATTCATCTAATTACATAAATTAAGGATTAAATCATCCTAATTCTAATCCTCAAAAAAATCGGTCAAGAAGAAAATTAAATAAATTAAATTTCTACTTGGATAGCAATGAAGATTGAGTGATTACCTTGCTAAATATGTAATTGGAATTGAAATTAGGTGGATGGTTGATGAACTTGTGATCTTGGATCTTGAAGAAAGCTTGAATCTCCAATGGAGGTTGAAGAAAATGAAAGAGAGATATGTGGGTGTGTATTGGCGGTAGAGAGAAGGAGAAATGAAGGAAATGGATGACTAAAATTTGGTGATATTTAAATACATGCAAGGCGGCCAATTGAGTATTATTAAAACAATAAAGATTGGTGAGTCATAAAGTGAAAAGAATAAAGAATTAAATATCCTATGCATGTATGAATAAGAAGTCGGTCATGAGGAGATTTAATTCTCCAAATACCGCATTTTTCCGGCTCGTTACGACGTTATAAAAATCGCGTAAATAAAAATGTATTTCGGCTCGTTTTCGTCAAATTCCGATTTGACCATTAAATCCGGAATATTCTTCTTATTCGGAAATTAATATTTAAAACCTAAATTCCGACGAAACCTCGGGACGTCACAGTCCGAGTTTTGTCCGGAAAAATCATAAAAACGAACTTTCTCGGGCGAACTCGTATCGCAATTTCGTGAATGCAAAAATCAGATGGTTTCCCGATCTGAGTTCTAGAATTAAAAAGTTTTCGTCTGCGAAAACCCTAATACAGTGTTCGATTCACTGACTTCCGGAATTTATTTTTAAAAACGGATTTCACCGTTAGTCTTAGAATTGAAAATCGGGATCTTAGGCGTGCAAAGCCATAATTATTATTAACTTTAAATTTTTAACGCAGAAGAAATTTTCTGGGGTATTACACACACTTAGCCTATGTCTAACCAATTTTACAGATCTTGACCAGAAGGCAAGATCTCCTCTCTTGATCAACAAAGTCACGAAGACACTTCAGTAACGATGCTGCCCAACAGGCATTAAGAACAAACAGACCCAAGACAGCCAAGAGGTAGGTCACTACCGACTGCTCTCCAACACTCTTTACCTTCTTGGGCACGAAAGACACTCTCGAGTTAAATCCCAATTCCTGTTAATGACTTAATATCAATATCTAGATAGTGATCAATCATATGTCAATATCAATTAAGTCTAGTATTAATCATAAGTGTTTCGGGAACAAAATCAATTAACGAACTAACACAATTAGACCTCACGAGTTTAGAACGAGTAATTTACGATCACTTCATCTACATCCAACCCAAACGATAAATTTAGCTAGACATAACAGTAAACGAAAGCACAAAATATATAAAGGAAAACATACTTAGCATAAAACTGAAACGGGTTGCTGCCCAAAAATAAAGTCAGCAACCAAGGTCTTGACTTCAAGTCAACAACTGAAAACTAATGCAGAAAAAACTGAAAACGAAATATAAAAGTAAATTTGCAGAACTAAGCTAAAAGAACTCTCTAAACTCGAACTAAAACTCGCACTAAAACTCCCACGTTACTATATGAAGTAAGCCATATATATAAGCGATGGAATTAGGGTTAGAATAGAATCCTTGTTGGTTAAGGGCTCTTTTCATCCTTATCCGCCTCTTTCCTTGTATGGATTGCTGGAGATTTATTTCCTTCTCATGATAGATATCTCCTAAATCACGTTCAATTAGGATAAGGAAAGAAAAGTTTCCATCCTTATCCTCTTTCTTGGAGAAAAAGAAATCTGCTGCTGCTGGTTCGACTCGCTTCTTGCCCTTTATGTCTGCATCCTGAATTGTTGCCTGTGTTGACCAAGATCCTAGCTCATCCGAGTACTCTATCTGTTGGCTTTAAGGATATGGGGAGGTACTTCCTGACTTGTAGATTGAATATAACGATGTTGCCCAGCTACAAGCTTCCAGCCCTATGCCCATTTGCATCGTATCGCCATCACAACATCTCAACAACAGATTTTCCATCGGATTTGCCCAAGATCCCACCTGTTCTTCCCTGCACACCTTCTCTCGACTTTGTGTCCTCCCAAACACACTTTGACTCGATAAAGACTAAAAAGAACAAGAAAAACACCAGAAAAGATGGACACAAATATGGGTTCATCACACCCACACACTTGAATTACACTTGCCCTCAAGTGTACAGTTGTGATTTTGCCCAAGACTCAAACAGAAAACAAGACACAGACTCAATAGATCAGCACATCAACATGTCAGTCAAAACAGAATATGAAACAGATATTGCCATCAAATAGGTGTAGATAGAGTTATTGGGCAACAAGGGTATCCTCACCAGCACTCAACTCTCAAGTATATATGGTTAAGTGTATACACTCTTGACTAAGTTTTCCATAGGCTTGTCTGCCCTCTACATCTCTACTTCTTTGAACAAAATCAACATTACTTATCCTTAGGTCTTTATTGGGTTGTATCGTGGCTCAAGGCAAAAGGTGGGATAATTTGGAATTTAGCTATGTCAAGATGAACTCAGTTCTTGGGCAACAAGTTGCCCTCGACTCCTTACTCCTCTCAAGCACCTCATCGGCTTTAGCACACTTATTCTTTCAGGACTTTTATTTTGTTATTTTTCTTTTTCTTTCTTTTTTCCCTCTTTTTTTCTTTTTCCCTTTTTCTTTCTATTTTCTTTTTCCCTTTTTTTTTTTTCCTTTTTTTGGTTTTTTTTTGTTTTAAGTCCTCAACCCAACACCTCTAACATAGGTGATATTGCCCAGCTAGCGCTACCCAACATTTTCCTTTCATCCCTACTTCTTCTAAACCTGAGTTCTTGACCGGAAAGGCTTATAAATTCAGGCTACTATAAGTGAATTGAAAGAATTATCAACAAGCTCAAAGGGGCTAGCAAAGGATAAATGTCAAGGTAGGGAATTTTGGCCATGGGCAAATTCGAACAAAAATGTCTAATTCATCTAAGCAATTCGACTGAGTTACATGAAGTTTCAATAAGAGATGCAGGCAAGTTCTAGATCAACAAGTCATAATTGGTCATTATCACACAAGAAAGAAATAAATGTTGCACATGTATAAAGCATTTAAAAGCTCAAAACCTCACAGTTCTTGCCCAATATCTCATTCCGTCCTACCTATCTACATACGACATCATTTACATCAACATACCTATTATGACCTATCATGCCAACATGCTGATCAACAACTAAAACAAAATTTAAAAATATACAAAACAGACCAACATCCCAACACCCACACACTTTGCCTTAGGCAAAGTAAGTATGATATTGGGCAACAACAGACATAAAAAAAACTGACTCAACAATTAAATCAACAACGATCCCACCCACACACTTTGCTTTTGAGCAAAGTGGGTGAAGTCTGACCAAAAACAAAGAATAAAAATGAAAATACGAACGACAAAAATTAAAAACAACCTAATCTAAACACAACTAGGGAGGAAACAAATTTAAGAGGAAGGTATAGCAAAACACCTGGATGTGTTGTGGGAAAAGAACACGTTGAGGGCAAAATGAGTGGCTTGGAAGGTCTCCTTATGTGTTGCATCAACTTCTTCCAGTATGGTTAAGATCTCAAGGTTTGCAACTCTTTGTTACTCAAGCAAGGCAGTTTTACGTTCTGCCCACCGTCAATGGTTTCGAAAGAAAGTTTTTACAAGCATGTCTTGCCCTCTTCCGGCGACACGTTGAGCAAGTAAGAACTCCTAGTGTGCGAAAACATTCTCCTTCAGTTAGCCTAGGCCACTGACCTCGATGTCCTACAGTCCAAAGGTAGCAGCCTTCCTCTTGCCCCTCCTCAAAGATTCTGGGCAAGAAGGCCCCTTCAGTTAGCCCAGGCTGCTGACCTCGATCCCTTATAGTACAGAGGCAGCAACCTTCCTCTTGCCCCTTGTCAATGATTATGGGCATGAAGGCCCTGCTGATGGTAGTGCACTCGCTTTTGAATGTCATTCAATTCTTGCTTCGTTGCCCAAGCTCTTTCCATTGCTCCTGATTAAGCAATGTCTCCAGGGGGTGGCACAACCTTCTTGGCCTCCATCGTGGTTCCTGACCTACACCCTGTATCTTGCTCAACATCTCCTGCACACTTCAAAACACCAAATATACTCCAAACGCAAATTCTTTCCTATGGTTAATCTAGAATTAAAAATACTTCAAAATAAATACTATAAAATAAAATACTTTAAGCAAAAACTAACTATTTTTTAAATTTTTTTCAAATTTTTACGAAAAAGAAAAATAAAGAAAAATAAAAACGAAAAATAAAAATAAATAGGAAATAGTAACCAGGTTGCCTCCTGGACAGCGCCCCGTTTAAGGTCTTGGGCACGACACCCCCCTCCTTTTGAAGTTAGAGGTCCTCCTCGACAAGGAATCCAGGTGGTTCCTCCTCAACATGCTGTTCTTGACCAAAATAGGCCTTCAAGCGCTGGCCTTCAAGCTTTCGGTAATCAATGCATACTCGCCATCCGGTTTGCAATCTCATAGCCACCATATCACTTTTCTCGTTCTCAACAACTTGGATTCCCGACTTCTTGGGCACCATGTACACAGGGCTCACCCACCGGCTATCGGACACGGGGTAGATGATCCCCAAGTCAAGAAGCTTAAGTATCTCCTTCATCACCACTTCTTTCATGGTGGGATTCAATCGCCTTTGTGGATCTCTCATGGGAACAACATCTTCCTCAAGCAAAATATGATGAACACAATCCAAAGGGTTAATGCCTTTGATGTCGGCCAATGTCCACCCTATTGCCTCCTTGTATTTGCTCAGCACCTCACCAACTCGGACCTCCTCCATGCTCGATAGCTGAGATGATATGATCACGGACAAGGTCTCGTTCTTGCTGAGATATATGTATTTTAGGTGCTTGGGCAAAGGTTTCAGCTCCAATGTAGGGGCCTTTTGTAGTGATGGGACCAATCTGTCCTCCGGTTTCAATTCAATGATGTTGAGTGGTTCAAACCCCTGAGGTTGCATGTTGCTCGGAATCCTGGCATACACATCTGCTGGTTCATCGTTCTGGGCAAGATCCTCTTCTGTCTGCAAGCCGACATCCTGCTCAAGAACTGTCTGTTGCCAAAATTTCTCTACCAACTCCTCGGTCTCATCATGGGGTAGTTCCTCGAATTCCTCATCAAACTCGTTAAGAGGCTTTTGCTCACCTTCATTCTGATCCTCATCTTCATCTCCAAAGAATTTATTAAGAGCTTTGCACTCCTCCAACTCCTCATCCTTGAAGTAGTCTTCGTCGGTGGAGTAGTCGAAACTATGCCCATGGACTGACTCCTCCCAGAAATCTTTATCACTTTCACACTCATCATCTTCATAGAATTCCATCATGGCATCCGCTGCCTCATCATCCTCATGCTCGTCAAGATCCAGGTCAAGATCCCGAATATGATCGAGATCCGCTTGGATTGCATCTTCATTGTCTTCAAAGAAACAACTTAAACTATTCACCGTCTCCACTTGCTCACCACATGCTTTGAGGGTGTTAAGGTGCTCCAGGGCATCATCCTGATTTAGCCTATAAGCATCGAACTCTACTACTTCTCCAGCTGCTTGAACTGTCAACCTCCCAGTGTCACAATCGATTTTGGTGCAGGCCGTCCTCAAGAACGGCCTTCCGAGCAAGATCACTGGATTCTTGGTTGCTTTCTTTCCCATGTCAAGAACATAGAAGTAGGTTGGGAATAGAAGATCCCCCACCTTGACCAACACGTCCTCCAACACTCCATCGGGGTAGACAGTGGATAAATCCGCTAATTGGATGGCGACACGTGTGGGGGAAAGAGGTCCAAATCCCATCTCGTCAAACATGGCCCTTGGCATCACATTTATCGAAGCTCCGAGATCAAGCATCGCCTTGGGTAGTGACGTGGTACCTATTGTGCATGGGATAGCTAACATGCTAGGATCCTGCTTCTTGACTGGGATGTGGTGATTCATGAGTGCTGACACATTCTCTACATGGAAACGGGCATTATCATGGTACTTGATCTTCTTCAAACACGTCTCTCGTAAAAACTTTGCACACTTTGGCATGGATTGTAACGCCATCAATAATGGAAGGTTGATTTCCATTTTCTTGAACACATTCATCATGTCATCCAACTCATTCTGATCACGATCGCGGGCAAAATGTCTTGAGAATGGGGTTTTTGCCTTAGTAGGGTGAGGAACGGTCCTCTTGGCCAAAGCCTCTGCCTCTCTTTCAGCTTTCAAAGAGTCCAACAATTCATCATCTTTATTGAATCCCAGCCTTGATCTCTCAATCTTCACGTAATCAAACAAGGCTTCATCCTCCTCATTATCGAAGACGGGATTCTTCTTGACCTTTATCCCTTCTTCACGCTTTGCCTTAAGCTCCTTGTAGATGTCATTAATGTCTCCTATACTCATCTTGGTTTCCTCTACTCGAACAGGTTCCTTGGGTTGGATCTTGGCCAACAACCCTGGTAACGCCTTCCCACTTCGCAGAGTCACAGCATTGACTTGCTCTTTGTTGACCTCCACTTGGGCAGAAAGCCTTCCATTCTTGTCATCTACAAGTCTTGACAAGGTTTGGTTTATATGAGTCAATTGATCTTGAAGGTTATTCGATTGACCTCGACTTTCTAGTTGAAAGTTCTCAAAATCCCTCCTCAGCCTTTGGTTCTCATTTGTAAACCGATCAATGGTCTCCTTCATGAACTCCGTCTTGGCTAGTTCTCGATGTGGAGGAACATAATTATGTTGATGTTGAGGTGGTTGTTGAGGTGGAGGAATGTACTGCTATTGCTGCTGAATCGGCTGCTGCGGTTGTTGGTGGGCAGGAGGTATTTGATAGTGGTTGTTGCCATACCTTAGGTTCTCGTGATGGTTTGGCCTATAGCCGAAGTTGTTGCCATAGTTGCTGTTATTGTCATACTGGAACCTTTGTTGCCCACCACCTTGCTGGTTCTGACCTATTGCCTTCACCTCCTCTCCTTCTTCCACAAACCAACTAGGACATTCTGAGGTGACGTGGGATGTTGCCTGACATACATCCAATTATTTATGGCTCTTTGAACTTCCTTGCCATCTACCTTCTTATTCAAGGTCTCCATTTGACCATCCACCTTGGCCATGAATGCTTTCATGGTATTGACCAAGTTGTCTAAACTGCCCTTGTTGCCTTCATACCGTCCTCTCGGGTATCATCTTCATCTCGTGATTGTTCGGCAATAGCAGCTATTTTCTTGAAGACTTCAGCTGGTGATTGATCGACTATAGCTCCTCCACAAGCTGCAATTATCCATTTTCTCTCAGATACCCTCAATCCTTTTAAGAAGTATTCAATCAAGTCAATGTCTTGAATTCGATGTTGAGGACATCTTGCTATCAACTTTTTGAATCTCTCATAATAATCATACAGCGACTCACTTCCACCCATTTTGATCGAGGAAAAGGCATTCCTCCCACTTTGTATCCGGCCAACGGGTATGTACTTGTCAAGAAAAGCCTGCTGCATCTTTTTCCAGGTGTCGATGCTTCCCTCTGGCAAGGTGTAAAGCCACTCACGTGCTCCATCTAATAGTGAAAATGGAAACGTGAGTAACCTTACATAGTCAGGAAACGTATCTCGGGCAGCATTTTGATCTCGGGCAACATCTCGGGAAGGAGGGGTATTGTTCCTTACAGTGCTGATCGCCATCTCAAAGTCTTGAAGATGGGTCTGAGGGTCTTCTCCGGGATGATCGCTGAACTTGGGCAGTATCTGTAACAACGAATGTTTGAGCTCCCAGTTGCCATTGATGGTGGGCAACTGGATACTTGAAGGTCTGATCCCCTTGTCGTCAGGGAACATAATCTGACGGATGGTTTTCTCTTGTTGTCCTGCCATGGTTGTTGATGTCTCTGCTGCTGAACTGGATGTTGACTTCTCGCTGTTTGTACTCGCTGTTGAGCAAGAATCGTCTTCTTGCTCAATATCCTAATCTTTTGTCAAGCTCGGCAACTCTGAAGGTTCATTGACGCCTTCCTCTAGATCTTTCTTCTTCTGGCGTTGTTCTGCTCGATTTCTCCTTGCTATCACCTCCGGGCAAGTTCCTGGATCTTGTGGATCTCCGTTACTCCGTAGATGTGGCTTGGGCATAAACCGTGCTCAACTCAAGCTAGAAGAGCAAACTAGCTTAAAAACCAAGTCCCCGGCAACGGCGCCAATTTGACGGAGCGCTGTCGTCACACACTTCGTACAAATAATATTTATAAACACCTCTTGCCCAACAAGGTAGTAGTCAGCAGCAAGTGGGATCGTACCCAAGGGACCTGGTGTAATCTGCTCTTTCGATGTTGCTCAACAAAAGAGTTTTGGTCACGAAGTATCTAAATAACATGTACTCAACAAGTAACAATATCAAATAACAAAAGAGTTTGGATTGGGTTTCGAATCCATGATCCTAATTACTCTTCACTCGTTCATTGGTGCAAAGATATTCAACTAACTGATTTCATTACTTGGTTTAAGACAAAGATTAGTTTATACCCTAAAGGTCACGAAGTCACGATATAAACACACTTAGCCTATGTCTAACCAATTTTACAGATCTGGACCAGAAGGCAAGATCTTCTCTCTTGATCAACAAAGTCACGAAGACACTTCAGTAATGATGCTGCTCAACAGGCATTAAGAACAAACAGACCCAAGACAGCCAAGAGGTAGGTCACTACCGACTACTCTCCAACACTCTTTACCTTCTTGGGCACGAAAGACACTCTCGAGTTAAATCCCAATTCCTGTTAATGACTTAATATCAATATCTAGATGGTGATCAATCATATGTCAAAATCAATTAAGTCTAGTATTAATCCTAAGTGTTTCGGGAACAAAATCAATTAACGAACTAACACAATTAGACCTCACGAGTTTAGAACGAGTAATTTACGATCACTTCATCTACATCCAACCCAAACAATAAATTTAGCTAGACATAACAGTTAACGAAAGCACAAAATATATAAAGGAAAACATACTTAGCATAAAACTGAAAACGGGTTGCTGCCCAAAAACTTAGTCAGCAACCAAGGTCTTGACTTCAAGTCAACAACTGAAAACTAATGCAGAAAAAACTGAAAGCAAAATATAAAAGTAAATTTGCAGAACTAAGCTAAAAGAACTCTCTAAACTCAAACTAAAACTCGCACTAAAACTTCCACGTTACAATATGAAGTAAGCCATATATATAAGCGATGGAATTAGGGTTAGAATAGAATCCTTGTTGGTTAAGGACTCTTTCCATCCTTATCCGCCTCTTTCCTTGTATGGATTGCTGGAGATTTATTTCCTTCTCATGGTAGATTTTTCCTAAATCACGTTCAATTAGGATAAGGAAAGAAAAGTTTTCATCCTTATCCTCTTTCTTGGAGAAAAAGAAATCTGCTGCTGCTGCTGGTCCGACTCGCTTCTTGCCCTTTATGTCTGCATCCTGAATTGCTGCCTGTGTTGACCAAGATCCTAGCTCATCCGAGTAATCTATCTGTTGGCTTCAAGGATATGGGGAGGTACTTCCTGACTTGTAGATTGAATATAACGATGTTGCCCAGCTACAAGCTTCCAGCCCTATTTCCATTTGCATCGTATCGCCATCACAACATCTCAACAACAGATTTTCCATCGGATTTGCCCAAGATCCCACATGTTCTTCCCTGCACACCTTCTCTCGACTTTGTGTCCTCCCAAACACACTTTGACTCGATAAAGACTAAAAAGAACAAGAAAAACATCAGAAAAGATGGACACAAATATGGGTTCATCATACCTATATGGTAGATTTAATTCTAACAAAATAAATTCTTTAATACTATTGAAATAAAAACATCTCAGTGACATAATCACATATAGATTCAATAAAGACGACTAATGTAATTAGAATATGATTAACTTGAGGAAATTATATTATTATAATATTATAATCATATTCTAATGACACCTCATTGAAAACTTGGAACAAGCTTATTAGAGAGGGATCCGATAGTCCGTATTTGTACGAGCAATAAATAATAACAGAAGTTACGTATTTTATTTAAAAGCAAATTCTCTTAAACAACCAACATATAAATTATACATACAACTATTTGTACTAATTATTGGAGTTAGCTCATATTAGTAATATTATTCTCCAATTTCATTTGTAGCATATGACTAATATGAACGATACAAAATTATATCACCCATGCAACATTCTTAGACCATGCCGGATTGAGAAGAGGTTCACTAGACCATGCCATATTGACAACAACACACCTGTAATCTGCGGAACAAATTAAACACTTTGTTCAATTAATTTGGTAAATTAAATTAACTTTGTATTTTATGTTAACATGTATCTCATTTTGTTTTTGAATTAGAACCAGTTGCAAACATAATAACCACTACGTATGTTATTAGTCTTGTACGCTCTCTTTTGGGGATGCAAATTATAATTGAATTTATAAAGGGAACAATGTGTTTTTAGTCGTCTCAAATGAAGTGAAATAAAGTTGAATACTCGGACTTGAATACTCTATATAATTTTAATCTATCCGTCGTGCTTAGTAAACGGCACCTAATTGATAGTCCCAAGTTGAGCCCAATACGAGTTAACAACATAATATCAGCACCTTAATAATTTATGACCTTCTTGTTCTTAACTACTCAATCTTAAGAATACTATTATTAATTGTAATTAATTTCATAACGGATTATCAAGTATATTTCGACTTTAATTATACATATCACTAATACTGTATTATCAATTTTTTTTATAATAAATAAATTATTAATTACGAGTTAAGCACAAGATTTATTGTAGAATAAATTATAACAAAATAAATTCTTTAATATTATTGAAAAAAAAATCACAGGGACATAATTACAGATTTAATAAGGTCGATCAATGTAAATAGTATATTATTAAATTAAGGAAATTATATTATTTAATATTATAATAATATTCTAATAACACCACATTGAAGAGGAAAACATGGTTAATTCAGAGGGATCCGCTCGGTACTCCTTATTTGTTAATTTATATATACAAGCAATGCACCCTATGATGGTGTGATGGGGTATAAAGTTAGTGGAAGGGATTATAACGCGGGCCCCACTAATCACATCAAATGGAGATTTGCAATATCGAAGCCAATGTCATTTGCAGATTTACAAAGCCCCATTCAAACCTGCAATTTGCCATTATCATTAATTCTCTTTCCAATATATAGAACCCAGATTCTTCTAATTCTCACATTGCAAAAAATCTAACAAATACAACTTCTTCTTCATTCACTTTCTTTCATCCCCACACCCAACTCACTATATTCCCATCTTTAGGCGACGAAGAAAATGGCAGACAACTACCTTCCTTTGCGACAATGGGCTTACTATGAGGAGGATTTCCTGCTGCACTGGTTTCACTCCATTGCGACGAATTACGAGCCGGAGGGCACGAGATCAGTGCTGGCAGAGGTGGCTTCTGGAATTCAAGCCACCTCCTGGAGATATTGTGTGGAAGCTCCTGGAATTCAAGATGGATTTCGAGAACTTCCGCTCATTTTTTTGCCTTCGGGGGCTTCATTTCGATGAAGACAATGACGTGAGGGAGGCGGGACTTCCACATCATGTTTGCATACTCGGTATGTCACTTATAATCAATTTCAATAGCTTTATATCTTGGAATTTACTGATGTTTATATATTATTTTGGCATAGCAAAACGAACTCTACGGCATGGTGCACTACCGAGGCGTCCGGAATTGCACCCTTCTCTACCTCTTCCACAATGGGTGGCTTAGTCGGATGGATTATCAGTAGCTCGTGGCTGTAGTATGTGGAGCCGACATCCTATGGTTGGGAGATCCATATGTGTAAGAAGTCATCTTGGAAGGTATTTGAAGACAAGTAGGTGGTAATCGTGATTTTGTTGTTGCATCTCGCAGCTTGTTTTTTGGGTCCATGATCATCAAGTTAAAGTTGATGGAAGCTTTATTTTGTCCCGTAATTTGATATTGTGGTAGTTATAAATGTGGTTGGTAATGGATTTTTGGTTGTGCTCTACTTCTTCGGACGAGATCTGTAGTTTTGCTTGCTATGGTGATGTAGACTTTTTGTGCAAAAAAGTATTTTGTATTTGGATTTGTAATGAAAATCGAACTAGTGTTTGTGCAAACAAATTATTTAGTATTTGATTAAATACATAAAACAGTGCATTATGAAAAAATGCAGCAGTGGCATGTAGGAAGAGAGGAGAATCCCAAAGGAAAAAGAAAGACACCATATATTAATTTTTTCAAATTGGGAAAAGATTTATTAGGATATTAGGGTGCGTGTTTTATATGAATTACGGTAAAAGTTTATATTGTTACCAAGTTCTCAATTTAAGCTTTATTTTCTCCAATAATTAACATGTAGTCTTTTTTAGTTAATTTTTCTTTTTTTTTTGCAATTGAATAACGAGAAGTTAGCGTTTATGTCACAACCCCAAATCCCGAGGGACGGTAGAAGCCGGAGTGCGACTGGGATTGGATTAAAGAAGCGGGGAAGAAAGGGGATGAACGAATAAACATATCATTAAAGACAGAATAATTTCTATGAACAAGACTTCATTAACAAAAGAAAGAGTTGATCTCGAAGGATCACTCGAACAAGATCTCAAAAGATTCTAAGTTATAAGTACAGAACTTAAACCAAAAGTGATATTCATATTTACATAAGTAAGTCTAGAGTTTGGCAGCGGAATTGTAAACTATATACTAAAGTCTTCCCTATTGACAACATTTACTCAACCGTCGCCGCTCCGTGTCTCAACCTGCACATTTAGAAAACATATGCAGGGCTAAGTACAAAAGCACTTAGTGGGCACATTGCCGAAAACATAATCATAAATATAGATAATCAGGCATTTCATTTCTGTAGCACGACGGAGTTTTTCAACAAATTCCCGTGTCTACTAAACATTTTCTTTCTCATTTTCATAATTTAGCTTGTACAAGCATTTTTCATAGATGTTACGTTTAATCCTGACCATTCATAATTCACCGTGGCTGGTTACCCCTCAATAGGATACCACATACACCACAGGCTACAGTGTACACTAAACTTTGGAAAGCCCCTTTTGACTAACTCAAAGCCGATCGTTTAGTTAACCCCTTTTAGCTAACTCATAAGGTAAAACTCACATAAAACAAATATGTAATACCCCAGATTTTCCGTACAGTCCTAAAAATTTAAAGTTAATAATAAAAATGGCTTTGCCCGCCTAAGTTTATGATTCTGAATTCTAAAACCAACGGTGAAATCCGTTTCCGAAAATAAATTAAGGAAGTCAGTTAGATGACTACTATATTTAGGGTTTTTGCGTACAAAAACTTTTTAGTTCTAGAACTCAGAACGGAAAACCGTCTGATTTTTACATTCACGAAATCGCGATACGAACTCGCCCGAGAAAGTTCGTTTTTTTGATTTTCCGGACGAAACCCGGACTGTGTCGTCCCGAGTTTTTGTCGGAATTAAGTTTTTAAATATTACTTTCCGAATAAGTTAAATACGTTAGAATTTTTGGTCGAATCGGAATTTGACGATTTTGTGCCGAGCTACGTTTTTGGTCGTTCGGTTTCCATAACGTCGTATCGCGCCGGAAAATCGCGTAATTTCTCTTTTTCTCCCCCTCTTGACCGACTTCCCTCTCTCACTAAGCTAGATATTTCATTTAATATAGTATTTATCATAATGACATATAGATATTTACTTTATACTTTACACCTAAGTATGAGATATTTGTTAAATTAAGTTGTCATCTTCCTTATTCCTTCCCCCCCCCAAAACCGAACACACACATACATTTACCATACTTCCATTTTCTCCCATCCTCCATTGAAGAAGCTCAAGTTCTTGGACAAGAAATTCCACAAGTCATCATCCAACCGTCGAATTCTATTTCTTCCTTTAGTAAAATTCAAGGTATTCATCTTCTCCACACTTCTATCCAATTGGATTCCTTTTTCTTTTAATTTTCAAGTTGGATCGAAAATTAGGATGGATGAATTAGATGTTTTGATCTCTAATTAGTATAACTAGATGGATTAAATATGGATCTATGATTAAAATTTGAAGAAATCCAAGAACACTAAAACCTAATCAATACCGATTTTTAGGGCTTTCTTTTAGGATGATGTGATTCTTCAATTAGTTGGATAATTAGACTTAGAAGTAGTTCAATTGATGATTAAAACAAAAAGAAATCAAAACCCCTTTGATTTTGATGAGGACCGATTTTTGAGCTAGGGTTTGAATTGGGGGTTTTCAATTTGATGAAGTAATAAGACTTGAATTGATCAATTGATGATATAGTAGTATGATTAAGGGATTAATGATGATGTTTGATGAAGAAAATCACCCCCTTTAATTATATGTTATTACCGAAAAATATGAGGAAATTGGGGGTTTTCATGTAGTTGATTTAGATGATGTTTTGTTGATGAATAAATGTTTCTAATGATATTAATTGATGTTATGATTTTAATTGGAATTTTCTAAAATTTTTTTGTGGATTGTAAGAGACTAAGAACTCGATTTAAGTTGAGTTTAGGTAATGAATTGAGGTGATGGTGTATATAATAATGAATCTCGTTAGATGATGATTGATGACGTAGAATTTGAACGAAATCTGATAACTTTGGAAATTCCTTAAGAGACGAACAAGTGGACGTAATTAATAATCGAGGAGTCGAGTAAGAATTTTAACTTGATAATAATGTTTATAATGGACTAGGGAACGACTTTGTAGTTGACGACATGAGCATTCGGATTATTATAATATGAGTTGTAGTTATAGTCGAGAACTAGAAACGAGAATTTGTTAACTTGATTTTGGTATAGTAAATGGTAGATGAAACGACGAGGTTTGATCGTCGTGGTTATAAACGAGTTTTGAAGAGGAGTTCTTCACGTATGAGAGTACGTGTTGACTGCCTTGAGAGTGCAGTTTCGTGAGAAATCGAGTACGAGAACTCAAACGAACTTAGGAAGTTATACGTCGTTTCTATCGAGCAACTAGGGTTAGCCGCGACAGTTTTGCGACCCTTCCCGGAAACTGTAATATCTTTTAGCTTGTTTATCGGATTTGAGATCCGTAAATTAGAGCGTAAACTAGACTTTCCAAGCTTTCTAGTGGTATAGGGCTCATCCCCTGTTTCCAATTCCCCTGTTCTGGGCAGTCCCCAGAATTACTGCCTTGCGCAGTGAAATTTCAGAAGTTGTTTTACTAAGTTGTTTTCTTCGCAACTTAGTTTCTTTCGATCGTTTAAGCCGTAATAAGTTAACGACTATCTTATCTACTGATCTAAGAGTCGAGTATGAGACCTTTCGAGTTTTAAACGAGATTTGTCCAAATCTCGTTCCCGTTTAATTAAAATGAAACTAGTAGCGTGCAAATGCCTAAAGAAATGAAACGACTAAAACCTAATTCGAATTTTCCTTGTTCGATTATCTTTTACGACCGATTTTAAGATGTGATTATTTTACGATGAAGGAGGAAGCCAGCAGTAAGGAAATGACGGAAGATCAGGAGAACGGAAGCTCGTACTTAGTTCTGTAAACGCTAAGGTGGGCTTTTATATATAAAACAAAACGAGCAATGCTCGAAAACCTTTCTTTATCGCTTTGATATCTGTGTTTTCAAAGTGATAATTATGGCCTGAACTGTTTTATGTTTTATGTGAGTTCTCTTGTACCTATCTGAGTTAACATTCGTGTTTTCCAGATTTTAAGAGTTAATCAAATAGGTTAACTAACGATTGGCTCTGAGTTAGCTATTAAGTGCTTTCCAGAGTTAGTGCACTTTGTAACCTGTGGTGTATGTGGTATCCTGTTGAGGGGTAACCAGCCACGGTGAATGAGAATTGGTCAAGATTGAACGTAACATACCAGAAAATGCTCGGCCGAGTGAATTGTGAAAATGAGTCAGAAAATGTTTAGTAGACACGGGCTAATTTTAAATAAAACCCCGATGTGCTACAATTTATGAAATGCCAGATTATCTCTACTTATGATTATGTTTTCGGCATCGTGCCCACTAAGTACTTTCATACTTAGCCCTGCATGTGTTTATAAATGTGCAGGTTGAAGCGACGAGAGCGGCGGTGGTTGAAGTTGAGTCGAGTTGAGAAGTTAGGATTGCTTTAGCTAGGACCTACTTTCCGCTGCAAAACTCTAAGTCTTTTGAGGATATGTACATTATTAAATCACTGTAGTCTAAATCTGTAAATCTTTAACTTAGATGCTTTCAACTACTTTTTGTCGAGTAATCCTTCGTGATTAACTCTTTCTTTATAATAGTAAAGTCTTGTTCATTGAATGTATGATGTCTTTTATGTATGTTTAGTTAGTCATCCCCCTTCTTCCCCGCTTCTTTAATCCAATCCCAGTCGCACCCTGGCTTCTGCCGTCCCTCGGGATTTGGGGCTGTGACTAAATAGTTCATGCCAAGATTATCACTTTGAAAAGACGATTATCAAAGCGATAAAGAAAGGTTTTCGAGCATTGCTCATTTTGTTTCATATATATAAAAGCCCACCTCGATAGAATACAGAACTAAGACACGTGCTTCCGTCTTCTGATCTCCCGTCATATCTTTGGTGCCGACTTCCTCCTTCATCGTAAATAATCATACTTTGATAAGTCGTCGAGACGATAATGAAAACGGAAATCGAAAACGATTTAGTCCTTTACGTTTTTAAGCTTTTAAGGCCTTTGCACGCTAAACTAAACTCTTTTAATTAAACAAGAAACGAGATACGAACACATCTCGTTTGACACTCATTCAGTTCTGCACTCGACACTTAGGTCAGTACAGAGAAAGTAGTCGATGACTTTAAACGACTTAAAAGATCGAAAGAGTTCAAGTTGAGAAGAATTCAACTTAAGAATCTAAGTTCTTGAAATTACTGCACAGATCAGTAAGTCCACCCAGAACAGGGGATTTCGAAACAGGGGACGTATCTTATACCAAAAGAAAGCCACGGATGTTTAGTTTACTCTCCAATTTACGGATCTCAATTCCGATAAACGAGCTAGGAGATATAACAGTTTCCGTGGAAGGTCGCAAAACTGCCGAGTGAAACCGTAATGCTTGATAAAATCGACGCACGGTTTTCTAGGTTCGTTTTATGTTATCGTACTTAAATTCTCACGAAATTTACACATCAAGACAGTCAACACGTATCTTCGGACGTGATAAACTCCTTTCCATTCCTCGTCTATAAGCACGGCGTTTTAAAACTTCGTCTTTCAAACTACACAATTACTATACCAATCAACTTCTAACTTCTCGTTTCTACTTCTCGTTTACAACTATAACTCATCATTTCATAACTCGGATGAACATGTCGTCAACTAAAAACTTGATCACTTATCATTATCAATCATTTATATCTAATTAGAAACCCCGATCGACCTTTCTATCGTTACATAGGTTCGATTCTTCGCTTCTTATGAAATTTCCGACATTATTAGAATTCGTTCTAACTTTCCGATTATGATCATTTACTAATGAGATTATCAAAGGTTCGAATCATAAACCTAAAACATTATCTATTCTCGACTTATCGTCGATCGTTCGTCTCTTAACGAAAATCCTACGTTCTCCATTTTCGTTCAAATTTTACACCAACGATTATCATCTAACGAGCATTACTAACATGCAAATCATATTATCAAAACATTATCAAGCTTCAACTTATCGACACGTCTTCGTCTCTTACATTTCTCGTTTTATTTTTAGAAAAATCCCAAATAAATATATAATCATCCTTATTCATCGTATATCTCATTTCCATAAACATAACATGCATATCATAACATTTACCATACTAAATCATGCATTCTTCGTCTCTTAGGTTTTGAATTTTATTTTTAGAAAAATCTAAATTAATTCATAGAGTCAATTAATAACATATAGAACACTAATCTATCGATCAAACATCAAAGAAATCGAGCTACGATCAAACCCCCAAAATTCCCTAAAATTTTGGTCATGACCTAGAATGAAAGAGAGTGATTTTTCTTCATGATTCAATCCGTAGAATCTATTCCTAAGCATACTAGAACATGAATCGATCAAGGATCAACCTCCTATTTCATCCCTTAATTTTCGAAAAAAAATAAAAAGAGGGAAACAAGCTTTTGTTCGGTTCATATTGGAGACGAAGTTCTTACCTTGCGTAATATGGACTCGGATATGGAATCGATCGGTAGATGAAGATCTTAAGAACTTGAGAAGAGCTTGGAGTTGAAGCTTTAATAGAGGATGAAGAAGAAAAAATGAGAGAGATGGAGGAGTGGTGTTGGCGGTAATGAGGGGGAGGGAGAGAGAGATGGTGACTCATTGTTATAAGCATAAAGTGAAGAAGAATATCTAACAAGGCAAGTGAGTCGTTAAGGGCATGTTTGGCGAGGAAATATTTGACGAAAATATCTCGTTTCCAGCTCTCAAACGACGATTAAAAAGTCGAGGAATGATTTCTTAGTTGGTTACAAATTCGACGAAATATAATTCGTCCGTTAGATTGGAAATAAATCACGTACTCGGAAAACCTAATTCGTTTTCAAAAATCCGAGAAAAAGTCAAGATTCGACAGTCTAAAATTCGCCCGGAAAATCATAAAAACTAACTTTCTCCGGTGAACTCGTAACGAAGAAAAAATGAATGTAAATTCTGACGGATTTTAATTCTGAGTTTTCGGACGAAAAACTTACCGGACGCGAAAACCTTAATACAATAGTCGTTCGTCCGACTTCTGGAAATTATTTTCTGAAACGGATTTCACCATAAATCTTAGAATTTAATTTCATGATCTTAGGCGTGCAAAGCCATAATTATTATTAACTCTTATTTTTAAAGACAGTAGAAATAATCGGGGTATTACATCCTACCCCCTTACGAAAAATTTCATCCCGAAATTTGCATACCTTCTTCAAAAAGATAAGGATATCTCTCCTTCATCTTTTCCTCGAGCTCCCACGTGGCTTCTTCTTGCCCGTGGTGATTCCATAATACTTTTACTATTGGTATCGACTGGTTCTTAATTCTTGAACTTTTCTATCCAAAATCGATATCGGTTTTTCTTCATAACTTAGGTCAGATTCAAGAACGACGTCTTGCTGACTTATAACGTGCTTAGGATCATAGACATACTTTCTTAATTGGAAAACGTGAAACACATTATGGACACTTCCTAGACTTGGCGATAAGGCCAATCTATAAGCAACATGTCCTATCTTCTCAAGAATTTCTTAAGGTCCTATGAACCTTGGTCTAAGTTTACCCTTAACACCGAATCTAATGATTCCTTTCGATGGTGAAATCTCAAGGAAAACCTTATCACCAACTTCGAAACTAAGATTGGTTCGACGATCGTCGGCCTAAGACTTCTGTCGGCTCTGGGCTTCTTTCATTCTATCTTGAATTTGCCGAACGATCTCAATCATTTCATTAATCGAGTCGGGTCCTAAGTTCTTTCTTTCACCCACTTCATCCCAATAAAGTGGTGACTTGCATTTTCGTCCATACAATGCCTCATAAGGCGCCATTCCTATCGTCGCCTGATAGCTGTTATTATACGCGAATTCGACCAAGTGCAAGATATCTTCCCAATTTGCGCTTCGATCCAATACCACTGTCCTTAGCATATCAACTAGAATCTGAATCGTCCTTTCGGATTGTCCGTCCATCTGAGGGTGAAAAGTTGTACTGAAGTTAAGTTCGGTGCCCAACTCCTTCTGCATGGTGATCCAAAATCTTGAAGTGAACTTGGCATCTCTGTCTGATATTATGGACTTCGGTACTCCGTGCAGACGTACAATTTCACGAATGTACAACTGAGCTAACTTCTCTGATCCGTAGGTAGTCTTAATCGGTATAAAGTGAGCTGATTTCGTGAGCCTATCGATAATCACCTAAATGGCAGTATTTCCTCTTCTTGACTTAGGCAATCCTGTCACAAAATCCATAGCTATTCCTTCCTATTTCCATTCTGGGATATCTAATGGCTGCAACAATCCATACGGTCGTCTATGTAAGGCTTTCACTTGCTGGCATGCCAAGCATCTTTCTACAAATGAGGCAACGTCTCGTTTCAATCCATTCCACCAGAAATTCTTTTTTAAGTCCTGATACATCTTCGTACTCCCTGGGTGTGCTGTATATGGCGTATCATGAGCCTCACTCATGATATCATTCTTTAATTCTTTGTCACTGTCAGGAATACAAAGTCTGCCTTCAAATAATATCGCATTGTCTGGTGCTCCCGAATAACTGTCTGGTTTATCTGTTCTTATCTTTAGGCGAAGCTTCTCCATCGACTCGTCCTTCCTCTGAGCACTTATAATTCTTTCTCGTAAATCAGGTGTAGCTGCTAGTACCGCTAGTTGACTTGTGATCGTTGCTGGTGTATCGAGCACTTCTATTTCTATCTTTTCAAATTCTCGTTCTAGAGTTTCTTCCTCGACAAACAGACATCCTAACTTGGTTGGAGCCTTGCGACTCAGCGCATCTGCTACTACATCTGCCTTTCCTGGATGGTAGTTGATTCCGCAGTCGTAATCCTTGACCAATTCGAGCCACCTCCTTTGTCTCATGTTTAGTTCTTTCTGCTCGAAGAAGTACTTTAGACTCCTGTGATCTGTGAAGATCTCAACCCTTACACCATAAAGATGGTGTCTCCAAATCTTTAATGCATGCACAACGGCTGCGAGTTCTAAATCGTGGGTTGGATACTCAACTTCGTGAGGTCGAAGTTGTCGTGAGGCATAAGCTATCACCTTTCTGTCTTGCATTAGAACACAGCCTAACCCGTTCTTCGAAGCATCGGTATACACCACATATTCCTTGTTTGCGTCTGGAAGAGCTAATACTTGTGCTGTAGTTAACTTTTCTTTGAGCGTTTGAAAACTCTTTTCACACTCGTCCGTCCATTTAAACTTATTTTCTTTTCGAAGTAGCTGCGTCATAGGTCTAGCAATCGTGGAGAATCCTTCGATGAATCTTCTGTAGTAGCCTGCCAAACCCAAGAAACTTCTGATCTCGTTCGGACTTGTTGGTGACATCCAGTCGCGCACTGCCTCTACCTTGGCAGGGTCTACTTTGATTCCTTTGGCTGAAACTATGTGTCCGAGAAACATTACCTCCTTCAACCAAAATTCGTACTTACTGAACTTGGCATACAGTTTCTCAGTTCTAAGTGTTTTCAACACTATCCGCTGATGTTCTTCATGTTCTTTCTGATTCTTAGAGTAAATGAGAATATCGTCTATGAAAACTAACACGAATTTGTCTAAGTATGAGTGGAAAACTCTATTCATGAGGTCCATGAATACTGCAGGGGCATTGGTCAAACCAAATGGCATAACCAAGAATTCGTAGTGGCCATATCTGGTTCGAAAAGCAGTCTTAGCTACGTCCTCGGGTTTAATCTTCAACTGATGATACCCTGATCTTAATTCTATCTTTGAAAACACTCCTGCACCCTTGAGCTGATCGAAAAGATCCTCTATCCTTGGCAAAGGATATTTGTTCTTGAAGGTGATCTTGTTCAGCTCTCGATAATCTATACACATCCTCATTGAACCATCCTTCTTTCTGACAAACAACACTGGTGCTCCCCAAGGTGAGACACTTGGTCTGATAAAACCAAGGTCTAGCAATTCTTGCAATTGGATTTTGAGTTCTTCTAACTCCTTCGGTGTCATCCTATATGGGGCTTTAGATTTGGGGGCTGATTCTGGTTCTAGGTCAATCGAGAAATCTATGTGACGGTCGGGTGGTAAACAAGGTAAAATTTCTGGAAAGATGTCTTCGTACTCGTTAACAACTTTCACATCTTGAATGGTCTTCTCGGCTCCTGGTTCTCCAACTAGGTACACAAGATAGGCTGTGCAACCCTTCTTCTTTATCAACTTCTTGGCTTGTAAGGCGGATATTACCGGTACTCTCTTGCCCATTGCAATCCCATGAAATTCGGTCGGCTCTCTGCCCGGGGGTTGAAAAGAGATCTTTCTCTCGTTGCAGAGAATTGTGGCATAATTCTCTGACAACCAGTCCATCCCTAAGATTATGTCTACGTCTCACATTATCATAATGTTCAAATTGTTTGCTTTAACCTTAAGAGTTCCGATTTCTAGTTCTAGGTTAGAGCAGACATGCGTGGAAGTAGTGATCTCTCCTGAAGGCGTAGCTATTCTCATAGGATGTTCAGCTCTTACAGGTCTGATATCTAAGTTATCCGCACACGAACCAGCAATAAAAGAATGCGATGCGCCTGTATCAAACAGTATCTTAATAGGGATGTTGTGAAGTTTTCCCATACCTGTAAGGTTTCCTTTTCCATTTCCCTTATCCTACCCAGTCTGCCTATTCACGCATGCCCTTGCATTCTGCTGTTGTTGCGCGTGTTGCTGAAACTGCTGCTGATTCATTTGTTGCTGTAGCTGCACTTGTATGGCCCTCAGAGGTACTGCTTGCAGTGGTTTAGGGCAATCCTTCTTCATATGTCCCTTCTGTCCGCAGTTAAAACAGTTGGTGGTGCCTACTTGACAGACGCCGGGATTTGTTTTGTTGCACTTAGGGCATACAAGAATGGTAACCCTCCCTGGGTTATTTCCTCCCTGATTGAAATTCCTTTGTTGCCCTTGCGGCTGATTCTGCTGGTTGTTACCCTTCCATGCTCCGTTGTTTCCTTGCCATGGCTTCTTGTTGTTATTCTGACTAGGCTGTTGGTAGCCTTGTTGATTACCACTTTGTTGATTTCCTTGGTTGTTGAAATTCTGATTATATCCCTTGCTATTGCCCCCTTCCCACTTTCTCTTTCCTTAAAAATCGCTATTGTTGTTGTTATAATAGTTTCGATTTTGGTTTTGGGTTGGAGCTGGTGTGGTTGTTACAGTTTTCTTCTCATCAGGCACAACAGCCTCCATCTCTAGGGCTCGCCCTAGAACATCAGTATAGCTCAGTCCCCCCATGACTGGCTAATGCTATTCCCAATTCATGTCTTAGTCCTCCTCAGAACTTCTTAGAAATCTTTTCTTCAGTATCGACCTGAGTAGGCGCATACCTTGATAGCTCACAAAACTTAGCATCGTACTCTGTTACAGTCATCTTACCCTATTTCAAATTATAGAACTCAGCCTCCTTCTGAGCTCTATACGTCTTCGGCACGTACTTGTCGTAGAGTGCTTCCTTAAATTAGTCCCACGTAAGTCGAGCCAGATGCTCCGCATGTATCACCTTCTGTCTTGCCTCCCATCAGTAATCCGCTGGTCCAGATAGTTGAAACGCAACGTATAACAGTCGCTCCTCATCAGTACATCTGAGGAGCTTGAAAATTCTCTCGATTGATCGCACCCATAGCTCAACATCGCTAGGGTTGCCCGATCCATTGAACACAGGCGGGTTTCGTTTGAGGAAAAGATCCTCAATATCCCTACGGGGTGGTGGTGGAGGTGGTGGTGATGGTGATGGTGGAGGGGTATCATTACGTTCTTGTTCATGTTCTCTTTCGTTTTCTAACTGACGTCTTCCACGTCCTCTGGGCCTACCAGGGCCTCTTCGATTGTTAACATTTCTCGGCGGCATTTTTCTTTAACTAAAGGAAACAGAAATTCTCATTAGCCCTTTTTTTTTTTAAACATTCTTTTACTTACTCACCCTCTTTTCAATTTAATCAAGCTCACGGAAAAGAAAAATCGAACATAACTTCGATACTAGCTCTTTAATCTTTTAACTTTCCAAGTTAACTAAACTCTCGTTACACAAGTTCATTTGACATTTCTGGTTTACTACATGATTTATAAGAAACTTCGTTGTGATCAAAACCCTCGCACGGGTCATGTATATATATATACATCAAAAAGAATATTGATTCTGTCTCCAACGAGGACTTATACAAAAAGTTAGACTACTACTAGTCTAAACTAGGCTGACTGCCTATCACTGTACAGGATGCACTAACAAGTTGCATTACTGTACTTACTGGAAGTACTAGAACGGAAACGATTCATAAAATTCCGTATCCGCTAGAGTAATACAAAAACTAGTTACTGATCCGACTATGTACAGGACAAAAGAAACTACTACTACTACTACTAATACGCGTCTACGACGCTCTGCTCAACAAACTGCAGTCGAGTCCGTACTGCCCTCTACGGCCTGTAAACCCTCAGAGTCCTCCTCCGGGTCCTCCTCCGGATCCTCGTCCGGATCCTTCTCCTCTAACTCTGAACCAAAGAAGAGCTGGACTGCCTCGTCCTCCCTCAAAGTAGAGCTGTCAGAAAGTGTAAGTGGGGGTGGTGATGGTGCCTCCGAAACTGTCTCCTCTGAGTCTGAAACAAGAAAATCATCACTGGTCTCTACTGCACGCTTCTTCAGGGGAAGAAGGTGCTCTGGAACGGAACCGGACTCGTACTCATCCCTAGAACGGACTCTGGATGGTCCTGCCTCTAACTGTCCTCTGACTACCTCCCACTTTGCGCAAATCTCCTCAAGCGGTGTTGGTGGAGATGGTAGCTCTAGCATGGCGGCAAGCTCCGCGTCTATCTCCCGGTACCCTGACCGCTCCGCGTCTATCTCCCGGTACCCTGACCCTGTCTCAAACAGTCCTGTCTCAAAATGTCACATCCCGGTTCCCATAAACCGAGACGCGACAGAGGGGAATAAAGAAGCGGGAAAGAAAAGGGCTTAATTACTTTTTTTGCACATATAACAATTTATTCATATATTTCACATATATATAATAAGAACATTATTCAGAGTTGCACAATTAAGTAACATAGCGGAAGCACACAAACATATACAACAACAACAACCTCTTCCTCAGCCTCGCGTCCCATCACCTGCCTCCCGACCTGAAAATATTTTGGGGCTGAGTACTAGTGTACTCAGTGGGCATGTGCCATTTTGGAAAAATACTTTGGAATCTTAGCAGATTATCCATTTAACATGGTATGCATCAGAGGGTTTTAAAACAGAAATCCACCCTTGATCATACAAAACATATTTTTTTGATGCATGATGTGACGTTCTATCCTTATACTCAGACTAGGCACCATAGCTATGGTTACCATAGTCTATTAACTTGTACCCAGGACAGAGTCCGTGGAGTAACACAATCAACATTAACATAGGTCAGGAGCCTTAGCTCAAGACCGCTAGCTACAATACAAATGGAGATCAACCCATTGCATTGCAACGTGGTGCGCACAATACTCAGCTAGTACCTGTGTACTCACTAAGTATCTCGATCGATTAACTAGAGTATATCACATGGAACGCACATGAAAATATTTTATGGATAACTGCATGCACTTTTATGCTATTCTAGAGTTTAATAACTCAAATAAAATTTTTGAAAAGATTACCCACCTAATTGAAAATACAAATACTGACCGTAACATCAAGACATCATGATCACACAAGTAGATACGACGAGTTTATGTTGTAAGATAAATGAGAGAGAATAGAAAACTGAACGATGAAAATGAAAATCTTAAGCGCTTATTTATAGGAAGAAGCAAGAAGCTGTGCAGTAAGCTACTGCGATGCGGAAGCAGCTAAGCAATAAGCTGCTGCGAGGCGGAAGCTGCTGCAATGCAGAAGTAGCTGCAAAGCAGAAGCTGTTGAGCAGTAAGCTGCTGCGAGGCGAAAGCTGCTGCGCAGTAAGCTGCTGCAAAGCGGAAGTAGCTGCGAGGCAAAAGCAGCTGTGTAGCAACTTACGTTTTAAAACCTTTAAATGTGCATAACTTTTTCATGCGAAATATTTTTTGAGCAAACTTAGCGTATATAGACTCGGAATAAAATACTCTACATAACGACTATAAACATGATATGACTATTTTCATAAAAAGATAAAAGACTTTTTTTGCTGTGAAAATATTTTTAATATATTTAGGAGTGTTAACTTATTTAATACTCTATTTGGAAAATCCGGGATGTTACACAAAAGGTCATTGAACTCTCACAGTAGGCTCGGGTAAAAAGGGAGTAGATAACCCTAACAGGGCAGCTGTCTCTGCGTCGATCTCTACGAGTCCTGGTCCTGGAATCAACTCCTCAAGTGGTCTAAGTGGAAGTGGTAACTCTAGTATAGCTGCGGGCTCCTCGTCCACCTCTAAATGCTCTGACTCCGAGTCTGACTCCTCACTAGGTACAAAATCTGGCGGTATCTCCAACAACACGGCCAACTCCGGGTCCAAGTCTAAAGGCTCTGGCTCGGTAACTGCTGGGAAGTGACGGTAAGGAAGATGTGGCTCAAAAGGGACTGGCACCATGATCCTGCTGTCAAAGAAACGCTCGTGTATAGTTAGAGCGAATCCCGGGTAGTTGCCCGTCGGCTCTGTATCGTCGCCGAAAACTCCAAGAAAATACCATGCCACGCGGTGCGCCCAACCACGCCACTCGTCCGGCAGTCGTACAATTGATGGTCCCGATACGAGTTCTGGTGTATGGAGGGGGGGAATACACCAGATAAAACATTTAAAAACAACTCTTGAAAAACTATCACAACCGAGTAAACTGGGACTCAGCTGGATTCACAACTGAGTAAGAGTACTCAGTTGGAAGAGTGGTGCTGTGCGGAATGTGGTGGAAAATAACAACTCGTATAAATATAACTCACGCTCAGATGCAAAGGTCGGTCAAAAACCAAGACAGTTGATATGGAAAAATGCAGTTTGTATGCTGGTTAGATGGTCGGTTGAAAATGCAATAAATAACTGAATAATAAACACAAACACACAAGGATTTACGTGGTTTGGAGATAACTCCTACGTCCACGAGGAGTTGTGAGTCCACACAACTCAGTCCAAGTTCTTCTGGACAAACCACAAAACTTACGCGGGCTTTGCAACCGTTGAGATAAGTTTACGGGTACTTATCAACCTTACAAATAAGCTTACGGGTACTTATCAACCTATCTACTCAATTCCGGGAAGAGTAGGGTCCTAACAATCCTTTTGAGAGGATATGTGAAAAGGTGAGGTTTCCAACTACTAGCTCGAACAAGAATGTGAGCTAGGATCTAACACTCTACGAACTCTCAATTAGTGATGTTCTCAAGGTTGGATCAAAAACACTAAGACAGAATCTAGTACTCTATGAACTCTCAACTAGTGATGTTCTTAGAGATTGATTGCAGTTCAGCTCGTGTGAAGTATTTCGTTCTTTCTTTCGCTCTTTGGTCTTTTCTCGCACTTGTCTGTCTTCTCTGTATCGTTGTCTTGGTGAATAAATGAATGCTTCTATTTATAGGCAGAGAGAATCAACTAACCGTTGGATGAGCCGTTGATCTCTGTTCTTGTGAAAGCGATGGCTTGTCTCTTATCTCTGCAGACTTTCCGGATTTGGCAACTGTGTTCTTCTACTTTCCATCTGAGACAGCCTTGTGTTAGGCCAAATGAGGTAATGACAGAGAGTCAAACCTTCACGTGACTTCCTTATTTGAATTTCAAATCTCAACATTAGTCTTTCAATATTGGATGGTCGGTTGAGATGTTTGATCTTCATCTGATTTGTCTTCAGCTGATGTTCTGTCTGAATGGGAACAGATGAACACTCAGCTGACTTGAACTTCAAGTTGTCGATCTTCTTGGTTCGAGTCCTACAACTGATGTTCCATCTTGAACGCTCAGTTGTCTTTCTTGATGTTGTGAATCTGATCAGTTGGCTTCGAACGCTCAGTTGTCTTTCTTACAACTGATGTTCTCTTACAGCTTCCTTCTTTTTAATTCTCATCTGATGAACGCTCAGTTGTCTTCCTTACAACTGATGTTCTATCTCTTGAACGCTCAGTTGTCTTTCTTACAACTGATGTTCTCTTGCATCTTCCCCCTTTGAATACTTAGTTGACTTTTGCATTTTCTCCCTTGAATGCTCAACTGTTGTTCTGAATCTTGAACGCTCAGGTGTTTTTCTTACACCTGATGTTCTATCCGAGTGAAGCCTTGTTGCGTCTTCAGCTGGAGTCCTGTAAAGATAAAATTTCAACATTGCTCAAACAGCGAGCCTAACTACTAACATTAGGTTATGGCAACATCTACTCGGTTGGGGTCAGTTGGTTTTAGAATCAATCAAAACGTTTACTTAAATTTTCCAACAATTTCTCCCTTTTTGATGATGCCAAAACCCTTATAAAACTCTTACAGATCAAACTGATCTAAATCCTACTGGCCTATCTAAAATCTCAGCTGAAATTCTAGACAGTCTATAAGATTAAAACATTAAAGGGTTAGCACAGTTATAACATGGTATTGAAATAACTTTGCGATTCAGAGCTTGGACAATGAGAGATTGTATGTCAAGGTGAATCGTATAACTGAATAGTTTTCATTACAACTGATGGTTACAACAAAATGCACAAAATCGAAAATTACATCAGTTGCTCAAAAACTAACTGAGCTAATACTTAAGCCCATACTTCCCAAAAATTCTAACAAAAATTTCTCACTTTGCATCCGACTCCTTTGAAATGTCAACTCCGTGCTCTCGGCAAACTTGTCTTGCCTCAGCTGCTATCTTCTGTCGATTGGGGTTTAGAGAGTCTGGGAGGAATAGAGGGAGATAGGTAACCTTCTAAGGGACCGGGACTGTGTTCATGTCCAGTTTTGCTTCTATCATGGCACGCCTGAACTGGCTGAACATGCCCGGGTCCCCTGAGTGTAGCTCGGTCAGGGCTTCCTTGAATGCTTTCCTCGGATCGTCAGTTGTGAAGACTTTTCTGTAAATAGAAGTCATTCACAAACTCTTGCTTGAATGACTCCCAGTCTTCATTACACTCAACTGGCATCCACTTGTCCACGTGCCTGAACCGAGTTTGCAGCTTAACCTTCCCTGGCAGCCTCTGTTGCTTCAACCGAGCTTCAGCCTTAACTCGATGTTTATCTATTCGGCGACGGCTGCGGGATGCAACATTCCTGTTGTTTCACCTCATTTTGTGCTTCATTTTGATGTGTAATTATGTTTCAAGTGATCTTTCTCATTATTATTTTGTCCGATTTTATTGTCAAATTCATTGGTTCTAGTTAATCTCGCTATCATATTGGTTTTGCAAGAATTGCGCGAGAATAGACGAGAGATAGACAAAAATGAGAAATGATGTGACAAATATTTGAGGAGTTTAACTTGATAGGATTGAAGTACGTCTCGATACGAGTTCGTAGGCAAAAACCGTGCGCAAATCAGAGTTCGGACGAGAGTGATATGATCGAAACAAAAAGGGCGCGCAAAGCTGAAAATGTTGGACGCTCGCCCGTCTTTTAATTTTGAACATGCGAATCAGCAGCAGAGAGCTACTATGGACGATCGTTGTTCTTCGGCGCTCATCCATGTGTAGATGTGAAGCGGTGTGTCGATCGTTGGGTACTGGGCGCTCATTCGGAGCAAGCATGTTGGCAAGGGAGCCAACGCTCGTCCATGTCTAGCGAGCGTCCAGCTTTGGCGGTGCTCGATCCCTAAAAATAGGGGGTTGGACTTATTTCCTACGTTATGTTTTTACTTTTCTTTTGTTAATTTCTTTTCAGCCGCCATCGATAAGCAATTTTCTTTTCGTTACAGTATTATTCTTTTTATGTTTTAGTTAGACTTCTTGCTTTCGATTCATCCAGATTTTGTGACAGATTTCCACCACGAATTCAGATTTAATTATTGTGAGTTTCTTTCCGTTCTTAATTTATGTTTATGATTTATTTTGTTCTTAGAATTAGGATTTATAATTTTGTCTAGATTAATTTGTCTTTCAATTACTTAAAACTAGAACAACAATCCTCAATCAATCTTTATTGCTTTCGTTTTATTTTCTTTTTCTTTTCGCAATACAAATATTGCCCTGCTAAGTCTTCCTCGAGAGATACGACTTGGGTTGATTAATTTATGCTACTTTGATCTCGTTTAATTGCGGGCGACTTTAGGATAAATTTAGTCGAACAAATTTGGCGCCGTTGCCGGGGAAGACTTTAGGCGATTTTTGTGTTGCACCTTTATTTTTATTTTTCTTGTTGATTTCTTTTCTCCCCCAGTTGCGTGTGATGTGTTTTCTTGTTTTTATGTATGCAAGAACTATGGAAATAGTTTAGAGATACTGGGGGCATTCTTTGGGTTGCTGGGAACCGGAGAATATGCAAGGTTACCAGCCATATCGGAATAATGAGTCGAGTTCTGCGTGGAATCAAAATCAATGGCAGAGTTTGGGTTCATCATATCAATTCGGGTCATCTTATGAGTAGCAATTGCCATACTCGCCTCAACAGTATTATTTTCCTCCCCAACAACAATATTTTCCTCCTCAGCAACTATACTTTCCTCCACAATACTCATCTCAACAATTGTCATACTCGGTGTAACAAGCTCAGTTCCAACCTCAACATGAACAATTCCAATATCTTCCTCCTCGACAATTCTCTTTGGAGGATGCAATGAATACTTTTATTCTAGAAAGTAAACAAGCGAGGGAGTTACAAGGAGAGACAATTGAGCACATCACCACACAAATTGAGCAGACTGTTGAGAAGGTGAGTGAGATGCTGCAACAGAATTTGGCGGAGGAACTTCCATGGCAGCCTTATCATGATCACACCGACACTTATCTTAGTGACGGCGAGAGTGATGAATTGGATGCACACGAGGACACTACCTTTCAAAGGAGCATGAATTCTGATGATCATGATCAAGAGGAGTTGACCAGTCCAGAGGCATTGGATGAAGATGACTACCTCATGGAGCCGATAGTGTTGGAGGATGTAGAGGAGCTATGCGATAAAGAACTGAATGATGAGACTGAGCATCTGGTTAAGCCTGTTGTGGTGGAATGTGCAGATGAGCTATGCCTTCCGGATCTGACGGATGGGAAAGAGAATGGAGAAGAATATTTGCCAGTGTTCGGGTTTTCCGAAATTACTACCAAATTTTTCTCTTATTCTAATTTTTATTTCATACCATCTAATTCATTTCTTCAGAATTGCTCTTTCTTTGATGGTACTGACACAGTGGCTGATGGTCGTTTCTTGCAAGGAGATTATGAGGACTGTCTACTGGTAGGGCCAGTAGAAGTGCGTGATGAAGATGAGCGAATTCAAGCGATGGAATGGCTCAAACTCGAGAAGGAATTTGGATAACACTGGTTCCTGTCGGCTGGCGACGTTAAAACTTAGCGCTGTGTGGGAGGCAACCCACAGTTTGGTAATCGTTATTTTCATTTTGTGGTGGATGCTATTTGTTTTGTTTCTTCTTTAGTTCTTTTGTGTGTTTTTGGGTTTTGCCTCGTGTTTTGGTTGTTTTCGCTGTGTAGGTTGTTTAGAGTTGTGGATTCTATGCCCTCGACTACTCTCCGATTTGACCCTCTGTATCACCTTCTATCCCTATCTCTTATTATTGTGATAATGGGGATATTGTTTAATTTTTCTCGTGGGGCAGGTGTGTTTCTCTTGATTGTTTATCTTGTTTGTCTTTGGTTTATTTTATTTCACAATTGAGCTGCGAAAGTAGGAATTGAAGTTTATAGTTCATGCTTTGATTTGCTTGATTAATCGGGATATTTTGTCATGATTTGATTGATATGGTTGTTGCTTTTCGATTGTGGGGCATTTCATGCTTGGATGATTGAAGCTTGATGTTTAATTGTGGGTGAAAGGTGAGAAAATTTTCTATTTTTAAAGAATTGTATCCCGAATATTGAGCTGTTAATTGTTAATTTTGTTAAGTTAAGTTGGGAGGCTTCTGCTCTTCTGGGAACCATGAGCATGGAAAACCACATGAGGATACTTTAGATGACCTCTAAATGTTCACACCTCATGAATTTTGGCCATATAACCCGACTTGACTTGAGAATTTTATGTGTTTTCTTGGTTTGAAATGTTTGTGATTTGAAGGGCTCTACCCCTCTTTCTTGTCTATTCATTGAATATATATTGTACGAGAAATGGGTATGGGAAACCACGCTAGGCGGCCGGAATTTTCCGTGATTAAACCTAGTGAATTTTGGCCGGACTTCACTTATTAATTATGAGTAAGGATTGGCATAAATTTGGGATACTTGTTGGTAGTTAGAGTTTTCTCACCTGGATTTTGCAGTTGAATGTTGAGTTGATTGAGTTCTTGTGTAAAGGGCAACTCATTGTTTTGTGGTGACTATATTTGGTTGATGAGTGATGAATTTGTCTTGAAATTGAAAGTTTATTGGAGTATGAACTGTTTGGTTCAATTCATTACTTTTCCATTTTGATTTGAAATGAGATTTGCTTGAGGACAAGCAAGGTTTTGTGTGTGGAGGGGTGTTTCACCTCATTTTGTGTTTCATTTTGATGTGTAATTATGTGTCAAGTGATCTTTCTCATTATTATTTTGTCCGATTTTATTGTTAAATTCATTGGTTCTAGTTAATCTCGCTAACATATTGGTTTTGCAAGAATTGCGCGAGAATAGACAAGAGATGGGCAAAAATGAGAAATGATGTGACAAATATTTGAGGAGTTTAACTTGATAGGATTGAAGTACGTCTTGATACGAGTTCGTAGGCGAAAACCGTGCACAAATCGGAGTTCGGACGAGAGAGATATGATAGAAACAAAAAGGGCGCACAAAGCTGAAAATGTTGGACGCTCGCCCGTGACTACCGGCGCTCGCCCATGTGCATCTGGTAGGCCCTCGCCCGTTATGGGCGCTCGCCCGTCTTTTAATTGTGAACATGCGAATCAGCAGCAGAGAGCTACTATAGACGATCGTTGTTCTTCGGCGCTCGTCCGTGTGTAGATGTAAAGCGGTGTGTCGATCGTTGGGTACTGGGCGCTCATTCGGAGCAGGCATGTTGGCAAGGGAGCCAACGCTTGTCCATGTCTAGCGAGTGTCTAGCTTTGGCGGTGCTCGATCCCTATAAATAGGGGTTTGGACTTATTTCCTACGTTATGTTTTTACTTTTCTTTTGTTAATTTCTTTTCAAATTTAATTATTGTGAGTTTCTTTCCGTTCTTAATTTATGTTTATGATTTATTTTGTTCTTAGAATTAGGGTTTATAATTTTGTCTAGATTAATTTGTCTTTTAATTACTTACAACTAGAACAACAATACTCAATCAATCTTTATTGCTTTCGTTTTATTTTCTTTTTCTTTTCGCAATACAAATATTTTCTTGCTAAGTCTTCCTCGAGAGATACGACTTGGGTTGATTAATTTTATGCAACTTTGATCTCGTTTAATTGCGGGCGACTTTAGGATAAATTTAGTCGAACACCTGTCCAGATTCTTTGTGATCTTGTTCAGCTCTTCTTCAAACTGGTTGACTCTTCTAGCTTGGCTGGCAGCAAACTTCTTGATCCAGCTAGGATTCATGTAATCTTTCTCAGCAACATCCATAGCCTTGGCAGCAGCAATACACTCTTCGGTTGTGATACCGTCGAGTTCCGAATCAAGCTCGGCTACGATCTCAGCTATGGAGTTGTAAGAAACTCCAAACTGCTCGGCCTGCTCCAAGACTTTCGCAATTTCAGCTCCGCCGACGTCGGTTGACTTGGGAGCGGACTTCTTCTTCTTCTGCTGGCTTTTCTTCAGCTGAGATTTTTTGTTAGCTGGCATCTCTTCCTCAGCCTGGGTCTCATCTTCCCCCTGCATCTCAACTTTCCCCTTTTTATCTTCCCCCTTTTTGACATCAGCAACAAGGCTTGCTACTGATCCATCCAGAGAGGTGAGATGTTGTTCGGCTTGTTGGATGCGGTTGAAGAGTTCATCGACCGCACATTCTACTTCAACCTTCTTCGCCAGTTCAGAGTCAAGGCGCTCTTGCTCGGCTTTCATCAATGTAGCGAGGTTTTCATTGACTTCTATCTGGAAAGCAACGAACTCAGCCCATCATGACTCGAACCGAGACTCCCATTCTTGGTCTTGAGTTTGTTGGGATTTGGCGAGGTTGGCATCAGATATGGACTTGAAGACATTTAGATCGGAGCGGATTCCATGGACGGTTGTCTTCAGGTCAGAGATGTCTTGGCTGGTGGAGGTTGAGAATTCTTCCAGCTTTATCTTCAGTGAAACATTCTCCTCCAGCAGCTGCTTGTTCTTCTCCTCCTGTGCTTCCAACATCCTCAGCTGATCTTCTTTGTTGTGCTGGAAGTTGGCAAGCATCTCCATCCTTAGCTGGTTCACCCTCTCAGCTATCAGCTCACATATTTCTTCGGTTGAGGGAGCTGGCTGATCAGCTGGAGCTTGGTGGTCAGTTTGTGTTGGCAGGTCAACTATAACCATGGCTTGACGGTTGGCCAGGTACAGTTGAAGCTCTTCTTCTTCTTTCTTTGCTGCGGCGGCGGCTGCGTCCAGATCATTAAAAAATCGGCTGACTTGATGAGCATGTTTTCGAGGAAGTCAATGCAGTCTTGTCCAGCTGTCTCCCTGGTATCTGTGCCTTCTGCCTTGCTGAGGTCCAGACGGCGTGTCAGCAGTGCCACTTTGTTGTTGTAGGCAACCTCCAGATTGGTGTAGTTGAAATAATCTCGGATGTGTGACTCATCTGCCTTCAGCTGGTTCCAGCTGTGTACCCTTATAGTATCTTCCTTCACATACCAGTGACTGAAGATGAGGTTGAACTGGTACAGCAGCTCGGTCCCAAGCGTAGCAAAAATCGGCATGTCGCGCGTTTCAGGGAACATCCCGATCAGCTTCTGGAAGCAGTAGGCCACCTTGCCTTCATGCTCCAACGCGACGGCCTGACGATCAACTTCGTCATCGATTGGGGAGGGAGATAGATTCTCGTATGGAATTGGTTCATAAGTTTCATCAACGTTGGCCTAAGAGGTGGTCTCAACGTTGGCATCGAGCTGGGAGCTCGGAATATCAGATTCTGTGGGGATGGGGGTATCAACAAGTTCGTCAACATTGGCTGAAGAAATGGTCTCAATGTTGGCATCGAGCGATGAGCTCGGAATCTCTGGCTGTTGATCGGTTGTGAGAGCGAGAGGCTCTTTGGGCGGTACGGCATCAGCTCCTGCCATGGGGGAGGTTGGAATGTCTTCAGTTTCCTCAGAGGAGGAAGAAGCGTCCGAGGAGAGATCCGTTTCCATGCCTTCAATCATGTCTTTGTGAGGAACAACCTCGAAGGCAGCCACTTCAACCGAGTGACTTGACTCAGACGGCTCCTCAGCTGGTGTCTCCTCAACCGGTGCTTCCACAGCTGGCAACTCCTCAGCTGGCACATCCTCAGCTGGCTCGTCCTCAGCTGGCACATCCTCAGCTGGCGCGTCCCCAGCTGGAACCTCCTCAGCTGGTACTGCAACTGTCTTCTTAATGCGAACTCTCAGCTTCTTCTTGGCAGGCTCCTCCTCCTTCTCTTTCTCCGACTCAGCTCTGCGTCGGCGCGCAGCTTTCGATTTTGGGGGACGGCTGGCAGTTGGTGCCTCCTCAGCTGTATCTTTTTCTTCAGCTGTCTTCCCAGCTTCCTTCTTCTCCTTAGGAGTATAAACACTCCTAATCACATCTTAAGCCTTCTTTGTTGTTGGGAACAGCATCAGCTTCTTTACAGGGGTCTCCTCGCAGTCATCCCAGACCATGTTCTGACCCTTGGTTGCGAGCAGGATCAGAGCGGAAGTTTTGCAACCGAAGTTGAGAGTTCCCTTGACTCTCAACAACTTCTCGCCAGATTCGGTTGTGGTCTCAGAAATCTTCTGCCTTTCCAGTGACAACTGGTGTTCAAAATAGCTGAACTAGTTGATGTCATGCTTGTGTTTGTGCTCCAAAGCAATCGGTTGCTTGAGCTTCGGTCGGCTAATGTCTCCGAAAGCGCCGCTGTAACCGAACACGACCTTGGATATGACATCGAATAGAAGTTGATGTTTGGGCTTCAACTTGGTTCTCTGCATATTGCTCCTTAGTTTTTCTAGGGTGATCAGAGCACCTTCCAGAAATGAATCGGCTTCCGCATCGGAGATGTTGTCGACGGTGTCAGTGGCGGAATGATTTGGTGGGATGATTTGGTGTAAAAAATTGGAGACTGCAATGGGGACGGTGACCCGGCGAATGGTTCTGGCCGGAACGTCGCGTTGACGACAAGTAACTTCTGTAAAGAGCCTGTCTCAGCTGTCGATGGGAAGTTGCAGATTTACAAAGAACTCTCCGACTTGACGTCTGAGAAGATGGGACGGGAAGAGCGTCGCCCAGTCTAGTAGGCCGTTCTCCCTGAGAGTATTGGCAAGGGGAGACAACACCGGCGACTCCAGATCATCCTCTGACAGGATCTGTTCGAAGTGTATTTTGGAGACCAGCAAGTCGAATGATTCTTCATATGATGTAGGGACTAGGGAGGGTCTGGATGATGCCATCTTCTTTCCTTTTGGTGCCATTTAATGTTCTTTGAAGATTATATAAGAGAAGGAAAGAAAAACTTGCAGAAAATGGTTAGACAGAATCTGAGAAGACGATGAACAGTTACTGCAGATAAACACGAATATAGAAGGTAAGAGATCACTCCTTGATTTTCCGCCTTTTATAGGTTAGTGACTCGGTTGAAATCGACGGCTAGGGTTGAATGACGCGAATCCATCAACAGCTGAGATCTCGCGACTGTTGACTAGCTTTGACTTGACGTCAGAATACGAGTTCCAACCAGCGCGTGAGAAAGTGAACAATTTTCATGTCAGCCCAGTCGCACTATAAAGTAGGCTATTGATGTTCAGCCGTACTTTACATTAAATGCACTATGATGGCTATTTTAGTCTAACTGACATGCTTCAGGAATGTTGGAATTTATTTCAAACATTCTCATTTAAGACACAAACACCTTCAGCCATAAATGTTACCTACCAGCTGATGTCGGAATCAGCTGTGTTCACCTGTCAACTGATGTTGGAATCAGCTGTGTTCCAATGTTGCGGCATACCAACAGCTGACTCGAGTTCGTCTGTTCTGCTGACGTCTGATGTCGTTGGTTGGCGATCCGCATTTGATGTCTTCGGTTGGCGATCCGCATCTAAGATTTCCCCTTCATCTGAGCTTTCCCCTCAGATGGATATCTATCTCTTCACCTCAGCTGGTTCCTTATCTGATGGATCCAACAATCCAAGTAGATCACATAACATTTTGAACCGCGCTTCGGCTAGAGATTTTGTGAAGATATCAGCTCTCTGAATCTCAGTTGGAATCTTCTCCATAGATACGTCCTTCTTCTCAATATGGTATCGGATAAAATGATGTCGGATGTCGATGTGCTTCGTCCGAGAATGGTGAACAAGATTCAAAGAGATAGCAATGGCACTTGAGCTATCACAATGAATAGGAACTTGTCCAGTTGCGACTTCATAATCTCTCAACTGTTGCTTGAGCCACAACACCTGCATGCAACAGCTACCGGCAGCCATGTACTCTGACTCGGTTGTAGAAGTGGCAACACATGCTTGTTTCTTAGAAAACCATGAAACTAGCTTACTTCCCATGAACTGACAGTGTCCAGATGTGGACTTCCTGTCCAACCGATCTCTGACAAGATCTGCATCTGAGTATCCGGTCAGTTGGATATTGTTGTCGGTTGGATACCACAACCCAACATTAACTATGCCCTTCAGATACTTCAGGAAGTTCTTTGCTGCCAAGATGTGTGCTTCCCTTGGCTGAACTTGGAACCGAGCACACACTCCAACCGCGTAAGATATGTCTGGCCGATTGGCGGTTAGATATAGCAAAGAACCGATGATCCCTCTATACTTACTGGCATCCACGAGTTTTCCCTCAGTTCCAGGTTCAATCTTCCAGTTAGTATTCATCGGGATCCTTGTAGTTTTACTTGACTGTAATCTGAACTTTGTGATGAGCTCCTTTACATATTTGGACTGATTGATGAAGATTCCTTTTGATGACTGCTTCACATGTAGTCCAAGAAAATAGTTCATCTCGCCCATCATCGACATCTCGAATTTCTCCTTCATGAGAGTTGAGAATTTCTCGCACAGCTCCTCGACTTGGAACCGAATATGATGTCATCAACATAGATTTGCACGACAAGTATATCTACTCCAACTTTGATGGTGAACAGGGTTTTGTCAACTGACCTGCGTTTGAACCCCGAGTTCAGAAGAAAACCACATAGAGTGTCATACCAAGCCCTGGGTGCTTGCTTCAAGCCATAGATAGCTTTCTTCAACTTGTACAATCTTCCATCTTCAGTCTCAAAACCGGGAGGTTGTTCAACATATACATCTTCCTTGATATCTCTGTTGAGGAATGCACACTTCACATCCATCTGATAGACCTTGAACTTGTGAAATGCGGCATAGGCTAGAAAGATTCGGATGGCTTCCAGCCTTGCAACTGGCGCGAAGGAGTCCTTAAAATCAATTCCTTCTTGTTGGCAATATCCCTGAGCTACCAACCTTACCTTATTCCTCACTATGAATCCAATGGCGTCTCTCTTGTTCTTGAAAATCCATTTTAATCCAATGACTTTGACACCATTTGGTCTTTCTACCAACTCCCATACACAGTTGCGTAGAAATTCATTCAGCTCTTCTTGCATGGCTGTTGTCCAGTGAACACAGTTGAGAGCTTCCACAACATTCTTCGGTTTTGGCACATCAGCTACGAAGCAAGAAATCATGGCAACATCTCCAGCTTGCTCGAACTCTTCCAGAACTGCCAACTCCTCAGCATATTGGGCATAAGTGTTCGAATCTTCCTCGATTGAATCTGGATTTGCAACTCTGCTTCTTGTACGCACACCTTCGGTTGGATCCCCGATGATGTTGTCAGTGGAATGATCTTCATACCATCTCCTGTTGCGTCTTCCTTCTTCTTCCAACATTGGCTGTTCCGATATTTCAACTGATGGAATTTCCTGAGCTGTGGGAGATGCTGGGATCTTTTGAACTGGTGATTTATCAGTTGTGAATTCTGGATCCTCAATATTGACAATATTTTGAACCGGACTCGGTTGGGCTTCAGATGCTGATGCAGTTGGAGTGACATCAGCTGAAGTTCCCCCTTGAGATGAGCTGGGGTCTTCACATTCATCTTCAGAGGAATATGAATCATCATCCTCAGTTGCCCATACCAATGGTTCATCTAGATTTTTTTGCCTTAGAATCTGAGATCTTGTGAGAGCTGGTGGAACATGTGGATCAGCTTGTTGTCCTTTAGCCTGTTCCCTGCACTCAAAAGTAGATTCATCAAAGCTAACATGAGGTGTTATCTCCACAACACGAGAGCTGTTGTTGAAAACTCTATAAGCCGTGATCCGAGCGGCATATCTGAGAAATATGCCCTTCGAAGCTTTGGCGTCAAAATTTTTCAACTGGGTCTTCCCATTGTTGTGAATATAACACTTAAAACCAAAAATGCAAAAATAGGAAATATCAGGCTTCCTGCGTCTCCATAGCTCGTATGGTGTCTTTCCCAACCGCTTGGTTAGAAGAGACCGGTTCTGGGTGTAGCAGGTTGTGTTGATGGCCTCAGCCCAAAATCTCTTTGGCAGAGCTGAGCTTATCAACATGGATGTAGCTGCATCCTTCAGCGTTCGGTTCATTCGCTCAGCTACTCCATTCTGTTGTGGAGCACGTGCAGCTAGTGTTTGATGAGTAATTCCATTCTTCTTGCAGTACTCGATGATGGTTTCATTTAGAAACTCGGTTCCACGATCTGATTGGATAGAAATAATTTTCATCTCTTGTTGGTTCGATATCCGATCCATCAGCTTGGGTAACTCATCTCGGGTTTCACTCTTGTGTCGCATGAAAATGGTCCACGTATATCTGGAGAAATCATCAGTGACAACAAGTGTGTACTCGTTACCATTCATGCTCTTTGGTGTAACCGGCCCGAAGAGATCCATATGGATCAGCTGTAATACTCGGTCAGTTGAGGGAGTTGTTTTCAACCGGAAGGAGGATCTAGCGAGCTTTCCCAACTGGCATGCACTGCAGATATGTGTTGTTGAAAACACTCGGTTCGGTATGCCTTTTGCATGTTTTTGTTTGGCAAGTCAGTTCATAGTCTTGAAGTTCAGATGGTTGAGCCTTTTGTGCCACAGCCAGCTCACATCTGAACTGCTCTTTGATAACAGGCAGGTGTCAGGAGGACTACTGTTTCAGTCAGCATAGTAGACATTCCCGGTTGGGGATCGATTTCCCAACAATATGACCTGCTTTGTTCCGACATTTTTAACCCTGCAACCCTGTGCATCAAACTTAACAGATAAACCATTATCACAGAATTGGCTGATGGAGAGCAAGTTATGCTTCAATCCATCAACATATGAAACATTAGAAATCGACACCTGATTGGTTTCAAGGGTACCGTAACCTCTGGTGTGACCTTTTGAGTTGTCACCAAAGGTAACTGATGGTCCTTCTTTCTCCACGAAACTCCCAAGCAAATCCTTCAGTTTTGTCATGTGTTTCGAACATCCACTATCCATCACCCAGTTGGTCTGTGATGCTTTATTCTTCCTCAGCTGTTTCTCTTGTTCCTGCACAGAGAAACACGCTTAGGTCCCCAATTTTAGTTGGGTCTTGGAGGGTTAGAACCAGTTCCCCCTTGAACTGTAAGTCGCTTTTCCCTGTATACTCGGATAGATTTATCATTCCATATCACTTTTCCTTCTCCATCAACTATAACAACACCTCGGTTATCCTTAGGCTTGTTGTTAGTAGTGATGTTCTGTTTCTTGGGAGATGATGGATTTCTCCCATTGTGAGCTTTAGGAGGAGAGGCTTTCCCCCTGTTGTGATGGCGATTCTTATCTTGTTGGATTTGTCGATGAGGTCGGACGCCATGATGGAATCTCTGTGGCTGAATATGATTCTAATTTCCTGACTGTTTACTACAACTGTTCATGTTCAGCTGTTGATTCAAGTTGTGGCATGAATAATTGTAGCTGTTCGAACTGTTCCTCATCGGTTGACTTGGTTGGAACCTCTGGTTGAACTGATGATGGAACCGCTGTTGATTCAGATGGTTGGATCCTTGTCGGTTCTGCAGTCGGTTCCATTCTTTCTAATGTTGGCTCTGAGGTCGATTCAGAGGTCGGTTCTGAGTTCGGTTCTGGTTGTATCTCCGACGCCTCTGATTCCTCTTCTGACTCTTGGAACATTCCCCCTCGGTTGATGTCCCAACCGATGGAATGTTCAGTTCTCCATCCACCGCTCATTTTCCTTTCTCAGTTGAAGTTTCCTTAGTCGGTTGAGCTTGCTGTGAAGTGAAGGTTGGATTAACTTGTGGAATTGCAGACTCAACTGTGTCAGGTTTGACAGTCTTGACATCCACAGCTTTGATGAAGGTTGCTGGAGGAATTCCAGTATCCTTGATCACGTCGTAACCGAGTCCTGACACGTCATCCATCTGTCTTCTGTAACTGATGAGATTCTCGATGATCTTGGATGACTGTTACAGCTTGATCAGATTGTCCTTCTCAGTTTGAAGTTCCTTGAGGAGAACATCTATATGCTCGGTTTGGGCGGCTGACTTCTGCATCAGCTGGTCGATCTGTGCCTCTTGTTTGTTCAACTGAACATGTTGCTCCTTGATCTGCTTCTTCAACTCCTCATCGGTTGGAGCCTTAGCCTCATTTAGTTGACTCGTGAGATTCTCAATCTCTTCGGTTTGACTCTTAATGAGATCGTCCTTTTCGGTTAAGGATTCTTCGAGTTTGGCGAACTGTTCTTGAAGACTCTTAAACTCAACCGATTGTTGTTGCACTTCCTCATTGAGTGCAAGGAAGTCATCCCATGAGAGTTCCAACTCTTCATCTAGTGTTTCCTGCATGTTAGAAGTATTGGAAGAATTTAAACTAGCAGGACTAGATTGTACCTCAGTATCATCTTGGTCGGTTCCAAATGCCATGAGACATTGATCTTGACCGATAGTGTTGTTGGTGGAAGTCAGCTCGTCTTCATCTTCAGTGTCAGTGAAGATGTCCATGTCATCAGCTGCTTCTTCTGCAACCATGGCCTTGTTCTTTCCAGTTTGTTTGGCCCTCAACGCTTCTCTTTCTTTCTTCGAAAGGTCTGGACAATCAGCTTTGAAATGTCCATCTTTGCCGCATTCAAAGCAGCCGTTGTTCACAGGCTTTGAGTTGTCTCGAGTTCGGTTGGATTTGTAAAATCGTTTGTATTTCCCGAACCGAGCATCCATGTCAGCTAGCTTCTTTGACATGGCGGCAATGCTCTGTTGCAGCTCTTCTCTGCTTGGCTCCTTCGTAGCTGTGTCCGCAGATCTTGTTGGCCTTGATGTTCGCGGCTTGGAGTAGTCAGCTCGAAGTGCAACTGTCTTTGTGGTTGAACCAACATCCTCATGTCGACTCGTCTGAACCGAGGACTGAGATCTTCGTCGGTTCACCTTGTACTCATTTCCTTTTAAAATTGAGAACAATCTTTCAGTTCCCATCTCACCAAGATCAGCTCGGCTCTCATGGATGTTGGTAAAGGTATCCCACTCAGCTGGTAGAGCTTGTAATACTGTGAGGTTGATTTCTCTCAAATTATATTTTCCTCTTCGGATGGACTGGATCCTTCTGATGATATCCATGAACCTAAGCTCCAGCTGATCAATGGTTTCGTCAGCTCGTAGACAGAAGTTGTCGAAGTCTTGACAGGCATGTGAGAACTTGTTCTCCTTTGTTTCGTCGCTTCCTTCACTCAGAGATGCCAAGATATCCCACATCTCCTTAGCGGTGTCGCACTCTTCTATCCAAGGAAGATAGTCTTGTCCAACTGTGGACATTATAGTGCTCTGAGCCCAGATATCTAGCTGGCTCACTTTAGCTTCATTTGGAGTGAAGTCTTCTGGCTTCTTCTCCACTAACTCCTCAATTGCATCCCCATCATTAGGATTTGTAGGAGTGCGAGTGACTTTCTCTCTGATGATGATCGGTCCAGATGTAAGTACTTGTTGCATTCTATGATGCTTTGACAATAGAATCTTCTTCATCCGAGTTCTCCAGAATGCATAGTTCACAACCGAGAACATGACCACGATCTTGTCTTTAACATCCCTCTGCACACACAAACAAAAGACAACGAATGCAAGCAGATATGCACTAGCGTGAAAAAGATCTGTTCAGTTGACCACTGAAGAAAACACCTCGAATTCACACCTCGTGAAACAGAGTCAGCAGTCTTTTGAACCACTACTCTGATACCACTTGATGGTCCCGATATGAGTTCTGGTGTATGGAGGGGGGGAATACACCAGATAAAACTTTTAAAAACAACTCTTGAAAAACTATCACAACCGAGTAAACTGGGACTCAGCTGGATTCACAACTGAGTAAGAGTACTCAATTGGAAGAGTGGTGCTGTGCGGAATGTGGGGGAAAATAACAACTCGTACTCAGTTTGTATGCTGGTTAGATGGTCAGTTGAAAATGCAATAAATAACTGAATAATAAACATAAGCACACAAGGATTTACGTGGTTCAGAGATAACTCCTACGTCAACGGGGAGTTGTGAGTCCACACAACTCAGTCCAAGTTCTTCTGGACAAACCACAAAGCTTACGCGGGCTTTGCAACCGTTGAGATAAGTTTACGGGTACTTATCAACCTTACAGATAAGCTTACGGGTACTTATCAACCTATCTACTCAATTCCGGAAGAGTAGGGTCCTAACAATCCTTTTGAGAGGATATGTGAAAAGGTGAGGTTTCCAACTACTAGCTCGAACAAGAATGTGAGCTAGGATCTAACACTCTACGAACTCTCAACTAGTGATGTTCTCAAGGTTGGATCAAAAACACTAAGACAGAATCTAGTACTCTATGAACTCTCAACTAGTGATGTTCTTAGAGATTGATTGCAGTTCAGCTCGTGTGAAGTATTTCGTTCTTTCTTTCGCTCTTTGGTCTTTTCTCGCACTTGTCTGTCTTCTCTGTCTCGTGGTCTTGGTGAATGAATGAATGCCTCTATTTATAGGTGGAGAGAATCAACTAGCCGTTGGATGAGCCGTTGATCTTTGTTCTTGTGAAAGCGATGGCTTGTCTCTTATCTCTGCAGACTTTCTGGATTTGGCAACTGTGGTCTTCTGCTTTCCATCTGAGACAGCCATGTGTTGGGCCAAATGAGGTAATGACAGAGATTCAAACCTTCACGTGACTTCCTTATTTGAATTTCAAATCTCAACATTAGTCTTTCAACATTGGATGGTCGGTTGAGATATTTGATCTTCATCTGATTTGTCTTCAGCTGATGTTCTGTCTGAATGGGAACAGATGAACACTCAGCTGACTTGAACTTCAAGTTGTCGATCTTTTTGGTTCGAGTCCTACAACTGATGTTCCATATTGAACGCTCAGTTGTCTTTCTTGATGTTGTGAATCTGATCAGTTGGCTTCGAACGCTCAGTTGTCTTTCTTACAACTGATGTTCTCTTACATCTTCCTTCTTTTTAATTATCATCTGATGAACGCTCAGTTGTCTTCCTTACAACTGATGTTCTATCTCTTGAACGCTAAGTTGTCTTTCTTACAACTGATGTTCTCTTGTATCTTCCCCCTTTGAATACTTAGTTGACTTTTGCATTTTCCCCCTTGAATGCTCAACTGTTGTTCTGAATCTTGAACGCTCAGGTGTTTTTCTTACACCTGATGTTCTATCCGAGTGAAGCCTTGTTGCCGTCTTCAGCTGGAGTCCTGTAAAGATAAAATTTCAACATTGCTCAAACAGCGAGCCTAACTACTAACATTAGGTTATGGCAACATCTACTCGATTGAGGTCAGTTGGTTTTGAAATCAATCAAAACTTTTACTTAAATTTCCCAACAACAATCAAATCGGATATAGCCTGACTCTCCGAGATAAAGTGCCGTGCTGCATAGTATACTGTTGAAAAATTACTCACAATTTGCCCTATGTCCTCCACACCAAAATTTGCCTCATAACCGTGATAATCATCCTGTAAAGTATCTGCTAGGGTACGCTGTGGCAAAGGTGCGCTCTTCCGAGCTGTAACGCGTATCCTAGCCATCCTACAAAAGTTTTAAAGAAACACGGATCAGTAACAGGTAGGGAAATAACTTATCTTAGAAATACTTAAATTACAAAATGAACATTCCTTATTCAATTGTAATATCACCACTTAAACAACCACTTATCTAACATCTAGCAATTCAAGAAATTGCACTCAAACAATATATATATAAATAAAATTTCAAGATTTTATTTTCATCCTTTATCTTATTATTCATTTACTTTCTTATTTTATTTCCTTATAAACTTTCTTTCTTCATTCTTTATTACTTTCTTTCATTATTTCTTCCTTAAGGAAAATTTCTTAACGATTCTTACTTTATTAAAACAAAGTACGTCTACTTTGTTCATATTACTTATTCAAAAGTAACACCCGTTTACAAAAGATTTTGTCCTTCTCGACACTTGAATCTCTTACTCGTCGTATTCTTCGTTCAACTACGAAGTATAAAATAAATAATTTCCAAAGAAAAGGAATTATAACTGGAAAATAACTTTAGAACCAAAGTTCTAGTCGTCGTTAGGATCGAGCGATCGTTGGAAAATTTACTAAGATTCGTACTTGATTCTTGGTAATTATAACAAATCTCTTCTTGAAGTTTGAGCGAGGCGAACTCCAACTAAAAATGACTTCGTTCATGTTACTTTTACGGAAGTAACATTCGTTTCTTTCGTTTACTTGGTACAGAATTAACGTACCTTATCATTATTTATCTTATTTCCTCGAAGGAAATTCTTATCGTTTTCTTTTTTTAATTACAAAAGCAAAAATTGACTCTGCAGAGTCTTTGTTCATGTCACTATATGCACGTGACATTCGTCTACAGAAGTTCTTCCCGTTTCACGATCTCCTTTCGAAATCATTTGAACTAACGTTCTTAAAACGTCTAAGTTCTCGAGGAATCAGAAAGACCTTAGGTTTCAAGTCTATGTTCTTAGCGAACCGGGAAAATCTCTAGAATCAATCTAGATTCTCGTGCCATCAAACTTTTCAAATAAAAGAAATTATTGCGCAAATAATTTCACATAATTCATATAACAGAAAACAAGTATGATTCTTATACTTTCACAATTTCATTCTTGGCACCATTGTCATTCTTAACTTTTTGGAATACTTATTCAAAAAATTTCTTAAAAGAAACACATTTCTGAAATTTTTTCCTTTCTTTCTTTCTTTCTTTCTTTCTTTCTTTTCTTCGTTGAGTCGACGTAGCGGGAGGTTGAGTTGTCGTCTACACTCTTAAACTTAGTGTTATGGCCCTATTTTACTTGAAAGAAGACTCAGATATAGAGGATATACAAATTCTCTATCTTACTACTCAAAGGAAGACTTGTATACAGAGCAGAAACGATTGCTCTGATACCCCTCTGTCACAGCACCAAATCCTGAGGGACGGCAGAAGCCGGGGTGCGACTGGGATTGGATTAAAGAAGCGGGGAAGAAGGGTGATGAACGAATAAACATATCATTAAAGACAGAATAATTTCTATGAACAAGACTTCATTAACAAAAGAAAGAGTTGATCTCGAAGGATCACTCGAACTAGATCTCAAAAGATTCTAAGTTATAAGTACAGAACTTAAACCAAAAGTGATATTCATATTTACATAAGTGAGTCTAGAGTTTGGCAGCGGAATTGTAAACTACATACTAAAGTCTTCCCTATTGACAACATTTACTCAACCGTCGCCGCTCCGTCTCTCAACCTGCACATTTAGAAAATATATGCAAGGCTAAGTACAAAAGCACTTAGTGGGCACATTGCCGAAAACATAATCATAAGTATAGATAATCAGGCATTTCATTTCTGTAGCACATCGGGGTTTTTCAACAAATTCCCGTGTCTGCTAAACATTTTCTTTCTCATTTTCATAATTTAGCTTGTACAAGTATTTTTCATAGATGTTACGTTCAATCCTGATCATTCATAATTCACCGTGGCTGGTTACCCCTCAACAGGATACCACATACACCACAGGCTACAGTATACACTAAACTTTGGAAAGCCCCTTTTGACTAACTCAAAGCCGATCGTTTAGTTAACCCCTTTTGGCTAACTCATAAGGTACAAGAGAACTAACATAAAACAAATAGTTCATGCCAATATTATCACTTTGAAAACACGATTATCAAAGCGATAAAGAAAGGTTTTCGAGCATTGCTCATTTTGTTTCATATATATAAAAGCCCACCTCGATAGAATACAGAACTAAGACACGTGCTTCCGTATTCTGATCTCCCGTCCTATCCTTGGTGCCGACTTCCTCCTTCATCATAAATAATCATACTTTGATAAGTCGTCGAGACGATAATGAAAACGGAAATCAAAAATGATTTAGTCCTTTACGTTTTTAATCTTTTAAGGCCTTTGCACTCTAAACTAAACTCTTTTAATTAAACAAGAAACGAGATACGAACACATATCGTTTGACACTCATTCGGTTCTGCACTCGACACTTAGGTCAGTAGAAAGAAAGTAGTCGATGACTTTAAACGACTTAAAAGATCGAAAGAGTTGAAGTTGAGAAGAATTCAACTTAAGAATCTAAGTTCTTGAAATTACTGCACAGATCAGTAAGTCCATCCAGAACAGGGGATTTCGAAACAGGGGACGTATCTTATACCAAAAGAAAGCCACGGATGTCTAGTTTACTCTCCAATTTACGGATCTCAATTCCGATATACGAGCTAGGAGATATGATAGTTTCCGTGGAAGGTCGCAAAACTGCCGAGTGAAACCTTAATGCTCGATAAAATCGACGCACGGTTTTCTAGGTTCGTTTTATGTTATCGTACTTAAATTCTCACGAAATTTACACATCAAGGTAGTCAACACATATCTTCGTACGTGATAAACTCCTTTCCATTCCTCGTCTATAAGCACGACATTTTAAAACTTCGTCTTTCAAACTACACAATTATTATACCAATCAACTTCTAACTTCTCGTTTCTACTTCTCGTTTACAATTATAACTCATCATTTCTAACTCGGATGAACATGTCGTCAACTACAAACTTGATCACTTATCATTATCAATCATTTATATCTAATTAGAAACCCCGATCGACCTTTCTATCGTTACTTAGGTTCGATTCTTCGCTTATGATATTTCCGACATTATTAGAATTCATTCTAAGTTTCCAATTATGATCATTTACTAACGAGATTATCAAAGGTTCGAATCATAAACCTAAAACATTATCTATTCTCGACTTATCGTCGATCGTTCGTCTCTTAACGAAAATCCTACGTTCTCCATTTTCGTTCAAATTTTACAACAACGATTATCATCTAACAAGCATTACTAACATGCAAATCATATTATCAAAACATTATCGAGCTTCAACTTATCGACACGTCTTCGTTTCTTACATTTCTCGTTTTATTTTTAGAAAAATCCCAAATAAATATATAATCATCCTCATTCATCGTATAAGGTGGGCTTTCCTATATATGAAACAAAACGAGCAATGCTCGAAAACCTTTTCTTTATCGCTTTGATAATCATGTTTTTAAAGTGATAATCATGGCATGAACTGTTTTGTGTTTTATGTGAGTTCTCTTGTACCTTATGAGTTAATCAAAAGGGGTTAACTAACGATCGGCTCTGAGTTAGTCAAAAGGGACTTTCCAGAGTTAGTGCACTTTGTAGCTTGTGGTGTATGTGGTATCCTATTGAGGGGTAGCCAGCCACGGTGAATTATGATTGGTCAAGATTTGAACGTAACATCTATGAAAATGCTTGCGCAAACTACTTTATGAAAATGAGAACAGAAAATGTTTAATAGGCATGGGCTCTTTTAAATGAAAACCCCGATGCGCTATAAAATGAGATGCCTATTTATCTATACCTATGATTAGGTTTTCGGCAACGTGCCCACTGAGTAATTTTGTACTTAGCCCTGCATATGTTTTCTAAATGTGCAAGTTGAAGCGACGAAGCGGCGTTGGTTGAGTTATAGTTGAATAAGAATTAAGGAAGACTTGTATATAGTTCACAATTCCGCTGCTAATCTCTAAACTCTTTTGATGTTGTTTAATGATCACTGTAGACTAAGTTCTGTAATATAACTTAGAATCTTTTGAAGTACTTTCTCGAGTAATCTTTTGAGATTAACTCTTTCTTTCGTTAATAAAGTTTTGTTCATTGAAGATAAGATGTCATGTATGTATGTTTATTCTTTCATCCCCCTTCTTCCCCACTTCTTTAATCCAACCCCAGTCGCACCCTAGCTTCTGCCGACCCTCGGGATTTGGGGCTGTGACATGAAGGGTAGGTGCGGAAAGTGCTTTTGAAAATAATCAAGAAACAAATTGCAACGGCAGCTAGGCTTGAAAGTGCAATCCGAAATAGTCAATCTGCACTTGCAAATGTGGAGAAGATGAAGGCGGACTTGGAAGCACAAGTTAGAAGGATGAACGAAGTAAGAGCTCAAATTAATGAAGTAAGAGCTGAAATCAGTGAAATAAGAGCTCAAAAGAAATTGTTGAAGAAAAATTTGGAAAGGAAAAATTATAGATATGCTTGCAGTGTGGTATTCAATATTGTGTTGATAATGGTGGTCATTTTTCGGATTGTTGGGTAGGGGCCGTTGAATTAGAATGCTAACGTATATAGAATCGTATCTCTAGATTAGTACTGTTATGTGCTTAAGTTAGGTTTTATTTTTGCCTAGTTGTGTGGTTGTGTTGTTGATGTTAATGTTATGCTGTAATCAAATTGGAGTAAATGTTGTTTTCTAATGTCACGTATATTAATATTTCCCTTTTATGTTCATCTATTAGTTGTCATTGCTTGCATATTCAAATAGCAATTTGCTTTATGAGGCTTATCAACCATACATGAATTTCGAAATTTCAATATCAATTTACATAGTTTTATACTTATGGATGAGCAATATATCTACTTTGCATTAAAAATAATCATAGCAACATTATACGAGTAACATTTTGTTAATTTCAAATGCAAATATTTATTATGAAAATCTACTAACAAATAATTATATTTTCTAACCTAATAAACTAGTAACAGAGATATTTTCAAAGAAAAGGTGTTAAAAAAAGTAAGAGGCACACACAAATACTTATATTTTGTAGACATAATTAAAATGATTAAATCTGCCATTAGGTACGTTGATGTGTATTAGTTTAAAAACAAAGATATTTGGATAAAATATAAGATAATATGTACATGAATCCCATATATACAATTCTTTCCTTCCTTATCATTTTTATTGTTCTTGTCAACTCCTCATCAGTTGGAGCAATAGTTCGGTTGACTGCATTCAGCTGACTCTTGAGATTATCAATCTCCTCTGTTTGACTCTTGATCAGATCGTCCTTCACGGTTAAGGATTCTTCAAGTTTTGAGAACTGTTCTTGAAGACTCTTAAACTCAACCGATTGCTGATGAAGTTCCTCACTGATTTCTTGAAAGTCACTCCAGGAGGGTTCCAACTCTTCATCCAGTGATTCCTGCATGTTAGAAATATTGGAAGAATTTAACTTAGCAGGATTAGAGTGTACCTCAGTATCATCCTGGTCGGTTCCAAGTGCCATGAGGCATTGATCCTGACTGATGGCGTTGTTTGTAGAAGTCAGCTCATCCTCATCTTCAGTGTCAGTGAAGATGTCCATGTCGTCAGCTGCTTCTTCTGCTACCATGGCCTTGTTCTTTCCAGCTTGTTGGCCCTCAACGCTTCTCTCTCTTTCTTCGAGAGATCTGGACAATTAGCTTTGAAATGTCCTTCCTTGCCGCATTCAAAGCAGCCGTTGGTCACAGGCTTTGAACTGCTCGAGTTCGGTTGGATTTGTAGAATCTTTTGTATTTCCCGAACCGAGTATCCATGTCAGCTAGCTTATTTGACAGGGCGGCTATGTTCTGTTGCAGTTCCTCTCTGCTTGGCTCCTTTGCAGCTGTATCTGCAGACCTGGTTGGCCTTGATGTTCTTGACTTGGAGTAGTCAGCTCGAAGTGCAACTGACTTTGTGGCTGAGCCAACATCTTCATGTCGACTCGTCTGAACCGAGGACTGAGATCTTCTTCGGTTCACCTTATACTCATTTCCCTTTAAAATTGAGAACAATCTTTCAGTTCCCATTTCACCAAGGTCAGCTCGGCTCTCGTGGATATTGGTGAAGATATCCCACTCAGCCGGTAGAGCTTGCAACACTTTGAGATTGATTTCTCTTAGTGTGTATTTTCCTCTTCGGATGGACTGGATTCTTCTAAGGATGTCCATAAACCGGAGCTCTAGCTTATCAATTGTTTCATCAGTTGTCAGACAAAAGTTGTCGAAGTCTTGGCATGCATGTGAGAACTTGTTCTCCTTTGTCTCGTCGCTTCCTTCACTCAGCGATGCCAAGATATCCCACATCTCTTTTGCAGTCTCGCACTCTTCTATCCAAGGGAGGTAATCTTGTCCAACAGTTGACATAATCGTGCTCTGAGCCCAGATGTCTAACTGGCTCACCTTGGCTTCCTCTGGAGTGTAGTCTTCCCGCTGCTTCTCCACAAACTCCACAACTGTATCCCAATCGTTGGGATTTGTAGGAGTTCGAGTGACTCTCTCTTTGATGATGATCGGTCCGGACGAGAGTACTTGTTGCATCCTATGATGCTTCGACAGTAAGATCTTCTTCATCCGTATCCTCCAGGATGTATAAATTACTACCGAGAACATGACCACGATTTTGTCCTTGACGTCCATCTGCACACAACAACAGAACAAATATGCAAGCAAATATGCACTAGCATGAAAAATAGATCTGTTCAGTTGACCACTGAAGAAACTTTCTCGAATTCACACCTTGTGAAACAGAGTCAGTAGTCTTTTAAACCACTGCTCTGATATTACTTGATGGTCCCGAAACGAGTTCTGGTGTATGGAGGGGGGGGGGAATACACCAGATGCAACTTTTTAAAACAACCCCCTAAAAATATCTCAACCGAGTAAGGAAGCTCAGTTGTAATCACAACCGAGTAAGAGACACCCGGTTGGAAGTGACGTGTTGTGCGGAATGTGGTGGAAATTAACTCGTTAAAATTAACTCACGCTTTTATGCACGGTTGGTCAAGAACCAAGACAGTTGAGAATGCTAAGATGCAGTTTGTATGCTGGTTAGTTGGTCAGTTGAATATGCAGGAAATAATTGAAAAATAAACTCAAGCACACAGAAATTTACGTGGTTCGGAGAAACCTCCTACGTCCACGGGGAGTTGTGAGTCCACACAACTCTGTCCAAGTTCTTCTGGACAAACCACACAGCTTACGCGGGCTGTGCAACCGTTAAGGATAAGTTTGCGGGTACTTATCAACCTTACAGTTTAGTTTTCGGGTACTAAACAACCTATCTACTCAATTCCGAGAAGAGAAGGGTCCTAACACTCCTTTTGAGAGGAAGTGTGAAAAAGATGGGTTCCAACTAAAAGCTCGAACAAGAAGTGAGCTATGATCTAACACTCTACGAACTCTCACTAAGTGATGTTCTCAAGGTTCGATCTAAAGACACAAAAACTAACTCTAGAACTCTCAACAAGTGATGTTCTAAAGGAATGAATGTAGTTCAGCTCGTGAAGAATTTTTGCTCTTTCTTTCGCTCTCTGGTTTCTTCTCGCGTGTGTGTCTTATATTCGATCTTCTGAATGAAGGCCTCTATTTATAGGCGGAGAGAATCAACTAGCCATTGGAGGAGCTGTTGATCTCTATACTTTGATAGCGATGGCTTGTCTCTCATCTCTGCAGACTTTCCGGATTTGGCAACTGCATGCTTCTGCTTTCCATCTGAGACAACCTTGTGTTGGGCCAAATGGGGTAATGACTGAACGGTCAAACCCTCACGTGACTTCCTCTTCGAAATTCAAATTTAAACCTTTGTTCGTCAACCTTGGTCAGACAGTTGAGAAGCTTGATCTTTATCTGAGTGGTCTTCAGCTGATGTTCTATCTGAGTGCAGTCTTCAACTGACATACTGTCTGAAGATGTACAGTTGAACTTCTCAGCTGACTTTGAACTTCATGTCAATACTTCTTCCTTTTTGAAACAACTTCTTTAAATCTTGTCCCTTAGTCGGATGGCATTTTGCGACTGATGTTCTAACTGAACAGTTGGCTTGAACGCTCAGTTGTCTTGCTTACAACTGATGTTTCTCATCCGATTTTCCATCTGGGTTTCTAATCGAGTGAAGTCAGGTTGCCGTCTTTAGCTGGAGTCCTGTAAAGATAAAATCTTAACTTTGCTCAAATAGCGAGCCTAACTGCTAACAGTAGGAACTGGCAACATCTACTCGGTTGGGGTCAGTTGGTTTTGGAATTCATCAAAACTCTTACTAACAAATTTCCCAACAATTTCCCCCTTTTTGATGATGCCAAAACCACTTACAACTTTAAACCGCTACTAATCTAAACCTTACTAACTTATCTAAAATCTCAGCTGAAATTCTAGACAGTCTATAAGATAAAACATCAAAGGGTTAGCACAGTTATAACATGGTATTTAAATGACTATGCGATTCAGGGCTTGGACAATGAGAGATTGTTCATCAAGATTAATCGAATATATACTTGAAGTTTTTATTACAACTGATGATTACACAGATAGACACAAAACAGATAGATTACATCAGTTGCTAAAAAAACTAATTCAGCTCAAAACTTCTGGCCGTACTTGCTGAAGATACGGACAAAGATCTCTCTCTTTGCAGCTGACTCGATCCCAGAATCAACTCCATGTTCCTTGCACACTTGTCTTGCTTCAGCCATGAGTATCTGTCTGTCGGGAGTACTTGTGCCTGAGATGAACGGAGGGCGATATGTGACCTTCGGAGGGATCGGAACTATGTTGAGATCGAGCTGTGCATCCATCATGGCTGATCTGAATTGTCTGAACATGCCTGGATCCCCAGAGCTGAGCTCGAATAGGGCTTCCTTGAAGGCTTCCCTTGCATCTTCAGTTGTATACATCTTCCTGTAGTAGAAATCATTCACAAAATCCTGTTTGAATGACTCCTAATACTCATTCCACTCAGCTGGCATCCATTTGTCAACATGTTTGAACCGAGGTTGGAGTTTGGACTTTCCTTGCAGCTGTTGTTGCCTCATTCTTGCCTCCGCTTTGCTTTGATGTCTGTTGATTCTTCTTAGGCTTCGGCTGGCAATGTTTCTGTCCAATCTCTTCTAAATCTTTGCGAGCTCCTTTTCAAACTTGTTGACAGCTTTGGCTTGGCCAGCAGCAAACGTCATGATCCAAGCTGGATTCAAGTAGTCCTTTTCTGATGCACCTATAGCTTTGGCAGCAGCAATTGTCTCTTCGGTTGTGATACCGTCGAGATCAGCTTCGATTTCAGCTGCCAATTCAGCTACGAGAGTGAAGATTTCAACTTCCTGCTCCATTTCTTTTCCAGCTGCATCTGTCTCCTTCAGCTGAGATTCTCCTTGTCCAGCAGCCACTTCCCCCTTTTTCCTCTGAGCCTCTTCCCCCTGCCTCTCAACTCTTGCTGGCTTCTTACCTTCCCCCTTTTTGGCATCAGCAAGAAGGGCTGCCAGTGAGCCATCCAGAGAGGTAAGTTTTGCTTCAGCCTGTTGGACTCGAGAGAAGAGTTCATCCACAGCATCCTATCCTCCAACCTTCTTCGCCAGTTCTAGATCTTGGCGCTCTTGATCAGCTTTTGTCATGGCTTCGAAGGTTGCAGAGACTTCTCTTTGAAAGGCGACAAACTATCAGCTCGATGTTTTTCGAACTGAGTCGTCCACTCTTGGTCTTGTGTCTGCTGGGATTTGACAAGGTTGGAATTGGCGACTGTTTTGTACACATTTAACTCAAAACTGAATTCACGAACAGTTTTCTTCAGCCCATTGTTGGCTGTTCTGGTGGAGGATGAGAATTCTTCCAGCTTAAATTTCAGAGCATCTTCCATCAGCTGCCTCTGCTTCTCAGCCTGAGCCTCAATCACCAGCTGTTGCTCTTCACGGTTCTGCTGGATGGTTGAGAGCACCTCAGTTCGCAACTGGTTCACCCTCTCAGTTATCAGCTCACAAATTTCTTCAGAGGAGAGTGATGGCTGAGCTGAGAGGGCTGGTTGTTCGATTGCTGGGGCTGATTGTTCGACCGGTGGGGGTAGTTCAGTAACCATGGCTTGACGATTTGCCAGGTACTGTTGGAATGCAGCCTCTTCCTGCTGAGCTGCTGCTTCAGCTGCATCAATCTCATCCACGAACTCAGCACTCTTGGCCAGCATAGTGTCCAGAAAGGCGACAGCTCCTGCATTGTTGCACAGTTCCCTTGAGTCTGTCCCTTCAGCCTTGCTGAGATCAAATCTGCGACTCAAAATAGCAACCTTGTTCTTGTATGCAACCTCAAGGTTGGAGTATTCGAAGTACTCTCACAGGCGTGACTCATCAGCCTTGAGGTGGTCCCAGCCATAGATGCGGAGGGTGTCTTCCTTGACATACCAGTAGCTGAAAATGATGCTAAACTGGTATATCAGCTCCGTGCCAAACATGGCGAAGATCGGCATGTTGCGGGCTTCAGGAAATATCCCAACGAGCTTCTTGAAGCAGTAGGCCAGCTTGCCTTCATGCTCAGCTACGACCGCTTGACGATTTTCTTCTTCATTGATGGGGAAGAGTTCAATGTCATAGACATATGGTTCAAAAGGTTCTTCAACATTGGCCAAAGAACTGGTCGCAATGTCGGCATCGAGCGTGAGGCTCGGAATATTTGTCTAAGGATCAGTTGAGAGAATCTGATCTCCTTTGGTTGGTGATTGAGCTGGCTGGTCAGTTGGACTGTGTTGGGAGCCGGTCGAGGTTGGGATTCCTTGGACGGTATCAGCTCCGGTTGGGGGAGATGGTGAACTATGTTCTGACTCCTTAGATGAAGACGAGCTATCTAAGGATGAGCTCGACTCATCTACATTTGTTTCCTCCCTTCAACCATCGAGTCTGGATCCCGAGGAGCAATGATATACGCAGCTGGGTCAACCGACGGACTCGACTCAGTTGACTTCTCAGCTGGTGTCTCCTTCGCTAGCAACTTCTTAGCTGGTTGCGCAGCTGGCTGCTTGAACCGTATCTTCGGTCTCTTCTTCAGTGGTTCCTCCTCCACTTCTTCTTCTTCTTCTTCCGACACATCCCTCAGTCGGCGAGCAGTAGTTGATCTGGTCGTTCGGCCGACTGCTGGAGGTGGTTGTGACTCCAACTGCTCCTCAGCTGTGTCTGCTTCCACAGCTGGCTTCCCAGCTCCCTTCTTCTCTTTGGGAGTGTACACAGCCGACAATACGTCCTGAGCCTTTTTAGCTGTGGGGAACAACAGCATCTTCTTGAGAGGCGTCTCCTCGTTGTCTTTCCAAGTTAAATTCTGATCCTCCGTGGCACGCAGGATCAGCGCAGAAATCTTGGTGCCGAAGTTGAGTGAACCTTTCACACTCAACAACCGCTCTCCGGACTCAGTTGTGATCTCAGAGATCTTCTGTTGCTCTAATATCAACTGGTGTTCGAAGTACTGAAGCCAGTTGACCTCGTGTTTCTCCTCCAGAGCCTTCTGCTGCTTCAGTTTGGGGCGGCTGATATCCCCAAAGGCTCCACTGTATCCAAATGCGCACTTGGAAATAACATCAAACAGAAGTCGATGTTGAGGCTTCAACTTTGTCCTTTGCATGCTACTCTTCATCTTTTCTGGGATGATCAGGGCCTGCTGAAGGAATTCATCCGCTTCTTTATCAGTGAAGTTGTCGACGATGTGTGTGGCCTGAAGATTTCTTGGGATGATTTTGGCTAGTTCTTCAGACACAAGTATCTCGACGGCTGAATCATGGATTGATCGGGAGGTGCCGTCGCGTTGTTTGCAGGAGACATTTGAAACGAGTCCAACTCCCGACTCGTGATGTAAATTCAAATAAAACTCTCCGACTTGCTTCCGTAGCAGGAGGGAGGGAGTGAGAGTTGCCCAGTGAAGAAGACCGTGCGCAGAGAGAAGACCGGCGAGGTGAGAAAGCTCCGGTGACTTCAGCGCGTCCGTCGAAAGGATCTGTTCAAAATGAATCTTCGATAGCATCATATTGAATGATTCCTGGAATGTGGCTGGTTCTTTGGATACCATCTTCTTGGAGGTTTTGGGTGCCATTATGATTTGTAGTGAAGTATATATATGCAAAGAAGGAAAGAGAATATTAGCCAAAAATGGAGAGACATAATTGAAGAAGATGATGAACAGTTGTAGCAGATAAACACGAATGAGGAAAGTAGGAGATCACTTCCTGATTTTCCGCTATATATAGGTTTTTGACTTGATTGAGATCAACGGCTGGGGTTAAATGGCGCGAATCCATCAACGGCTGAGATCACGCGACTGTTGACTATCTTTGACTTGACATCATGCACCGAGTTCCAACCTGCGCATGAGAAGATGTACAGTTTATCTTGTCAGCCCAGTCGCACTATAAAGTAGGCTATGGATGTTCAGTCGTACTTTACATTTAATGCGACATGATGGCTATTTTAATGTAACTGACTAGCTCAGGAATGTTTGAATTTATTTCAAACATTCTCATTTAAGAACATAACACCTTCAGCCATAAATGTTACCTGCCAGCTGATGTCGGAATCAGCTGTGTTCCCATGTTGCGGCGTACCATCAGCTGACTCGAATTCGTCTGTTCAGCTGACGTCTGATTCCTTCGGTTGGCAATCTGCATCTGATCGGCATGCCATCAGCTGACTCAAGTTCGTCTGTTCAGCTGACGTATGATGTCTTCAGTTGGCGATCCGCATCTGAGATTCCCCCTTCATCTGAGCTTCCCCCTCAGATGGATATCTATATTTTTACCTTAGTTGACTCCTCATCTGATGGATCCAACAATCCAAGGAGGTCACATAGCATCTTGAATCGTGCTTCAGCTAGAGGTTTGGTGAAGATGTCAGCTCTCTGAATCTCAGTTGGAATCTTCTCCATGGATACATCCTTCTTCTTAATATGATCTCGGATAAAATGATGTCGGATGTCTATATGCTTTGTCCGAGAGTGGTGAACAGGATTCAGAGAGATAGCAATGGCACTTGAGCTATCACAATGAATGGGAACCTGTCCAGTTGAGACTTCATAATCTCTCAGCTGTTGCTTGAGCCATAACACTTGCATGCAACAGCTTCCGACAGCCATATATTCTGACTCGGTTGTAGATGTGGCAACACATGCTTGTTTCTTGGAGACCATGAAACCAGCTTGCTTCCCATGAACTGACAGTGTCCAGAAGTGGACTTTCTGTCCAACCGATCTCCGGCTAAATCCGCATCTGAGTATCCGGTCAGCTGGATATTGTCGTCAGTTGGATACCACAGTCCAACATTAACTGTACCTTTCAGATACTTGATGATGTTCTTTGCTACCAACATGTGTGCTTCCCTTGGTTGAACTTGGAACCGAGCACACACTCCAACCGCGTAGGATATGTCTGGCCGACTGGCGGTTAGATAGAGCAGCGAACCGATGATCCCTCTATACTTGCTGGCATCCACGAGCTTTCCTTCAGATCCGGGCTCGATTTTCCAGTTAGTATTCATCGGGATCCTTGTGGTTTTACTTGTCTGCAATCCGAACTTTGAGATGAGCTCCTTTGTATATTTGCACTGATTGATGAAGATGCCCTTTTCTGACTGCTTCACTTGTAGCCCAAGAAAATAATTCATCTCGCCCATCATCGACATCTCGAACTTTTCCTTCATGAGGGTTAAGAATTTTTGGCACAGCTCCTCCGACTTGGAACCGAATATGATGTCGTCGACGTAGATTTGCACAACAAGTATATCTTCTCCAACTTTGATGGTGAACAGTGTTTTATCAACTGAACCTCGTTTGAACCCCGAGTCTAGTAGAAAGCCACAAAGAGTGTCATACCAAGCCCTTGGTGCTTGCTTTAGTCCATAGATAGCTTTCTTCAACTTGTACACTCTTCCATCTCCAGTTTCAAAACCGGGAGGCTGTTCAACATAAACATCTTCCTTGATATCACCGTTGAGGAAGGCACACTTCACATCCATTTGATATACCTTGAACTTGTGATGTGCGGCATAGGCTAGAAAGATTCGGATGGCTTCCAGCCTTGCAACTGGTGCGAAGGAATCTTCGAAGTCAATTCCTTCTTGTTGGCAATATCCCTGAGCTACCAACCTTGCTTTGTTCCTCACGATGAATCCAATGGCGTCTCTCTTGTTCTTGAAAATCCATTTTAATCCAATGACTTTGACACCATTTGGTCTTTCTACCAACTCCCAAACACAGTTGCGTAGAAATTCATTCAGCTCTTCTTGCATGGCTGTTGTCCAGTGAACACAGTTGAGAGCTTCCACAACATTCTTCGGTTCTGGCACATCAGCTACAAAGCAAGAAATCATGGCAACATCTCCAGCTTGCTCGAACTCCTCTAGAACTGCCAACTCCTCAGCATATTGAGCATAAGTGTTGGAGTTTTCCTCGGTTGAATCTGGATTTGCAACTCGGCTCCTTGTACGCATACCTTCGGTTGGATCTCCGATGATGTTGTCAGTGGAATAATCTTCATACCATCTTCTGTTGCGTCTTCCTTCTTCTTCCAACTGTGGTTGTTCCGTGATCTGAGCTGGAGTCTTCAGAACTGGAGATTGATCAGCTGTTGAGTCTGGATCCTCAACATTGATACCATTTTGAACCGGGCTTGGTTAGGCTTCGGATGCTGATGCAGTTGGAGAGGCATCAGATGGAGTTCCCCCTTGAGATGAACTGGAGTCCTCGCATTCATCTTTAGAGGAGTATGGATCCTCATCCTCAGTTGCCCAAACCAGTGGTTCAGCTAGATTCGTTTGCCTTAAAATTTGAGATCTTGTGAGGGCTGGTGGAACTTGTGGATCAGCCTGTTGTCCTTTAGCCTGTTCCCTGCACTCAAAAGTAGATTCATCAAAACTAACATGAGGTGTTATCTCCACAACACGAGAGCTATTGTTGAAAACTCTATAAGCCTTGATCCAAGCGGCATATCCGAGAAATATGCCTTTCGAAGCTTTGGCATCAAAAGTTTTCAACTGAGTCTTCCCATTGTTGTGAATATAACACTTAGAACCAAAAACGCGAAAGTAAGAAATATCTGGCTTCATGCGTCTCCATAGCTCGTATGGTCTCTTTCCTAACCGCTTGGTCAGAAGAGACCGGTTCTGAGTGTAACATGCTGTGTTGATGGCCTTAGCCCAAAATCTCTTTGGTAGAGCTGAGCTGATTAGCATGGATGTAGCTGCATCCTTCAATGTTCGGTTCCTTCGCTCATCTACTCCATTCTATTGCGGAGTACGCGCAGCTGATGTTTGATGTGTAATTCCATGCTTCTCGCAGTACTCGATGATGGTTTCATTTAGAAACTCGGTTCCACGATCTGATCGGATGGAGATAATTTTCATCTCTTGTTGGTTCGATATCCGATCCATCAGCTTGGGTAGCTCATCTCGGGTCTCATTTTTGTGTCGCATGAAGATGGTCCACGTGTATCTGGAGAAATCATCAGTTACAACAAGTGTATACTCGTTGCCATTCATGCTCTTTGGTGTAACTGGCCTGAAGAGATCCATGTGGATCAGCTGTAACACTCGGTCGGTTGAGGGAGTTGACTTCAACCGGAAGGAGGATCTAGTGAGCTTTCCCAACTGGCATGCACTGCAGATATGTGTTGTTGAAAACACTCGGTTTGGTATGCTTTTTGCATGCATGTGAGAACTTGGTCTCCTTTATCTCGTCGCTTCCTTCACTCAGCGATGCCAAGATATCCCACATCTCTTTTGCAGTCTCGCACTCTTCTATCCAAGGGAGGTAATCTTGTCCAACAGTTGACATAATCGTGCTCTGAGCCCAGATGTCTAACTGGCTCACCTTGGCTTCCTCTGGAGTGTAGTCTTCCCGCTGCTTCTCCACAAACTCCACAACTGTATCCCCATCGTTGGGATTTGTAGGAGTTCGAGTGATTCTCTCTTTGATGATGATCGGTCCGGACGAGAGTACTTGTTGCATCCTATGATGCTTCGACAGTAAGATTTTCTTCATCCGTATCCTCCAGGATGTATAAATTACTACCGAGAACATGACCACGATTTTGTCCTTGACGTCCATCTGCACACAACAACAGAACAAATATGCAAGCAAATATGCACTAGCATGAAAAATAGATCTGTTCAGTTGACCACTGAAGAAACTTTCTCGAATTCACACCTTGTGAAACAGAGTCAGTAGTCTTTTAAACCACTGCTCTGATACCACTTGATGGTCCCGAAACGAGTTCTGGTGTATGGAGGGGGGGGGGGAATACACCAGATGCAACTTTTAAAACAACCCCCTAAAAATATCTCAACCGAGTAAGGAAGCTCAGTTGGAATCACAACCGAGTAAGAGACACCCGGTTGGAAGTGACGTGTTGTGCGGAATGTGGTGGAAATTAACTCACGCTTTTATGCACGGTTGGTCAAGAACCAAGACAGTTGAGAATGCTAAGATGCAGTTTGTATGCTGGTTAGTTGGTCAGTTGAATATGCAGGAAATAACTGAAAAATAAACTCAAGCACACAGAAATTTACGTGGTTCGGAGAAACCTCCTACGTCCACGGGGAGTTGTGAATCCACACAACTCTGTCCAAGTTCTTCTGGACAAACCACACAGCTTACGCGGGCTGTGCAACCGTTAAGGATAAGTTTGCGGGTACTTATCAACCTTACAGTTTAGTTTTCGGGTACTAAACAACCTATCTACTCAATTCCGGGAAGAGAAGGGTCCTAACACTCCTTTTGAGAGGAAGTGTGAAAAAGATGGGTTTCAACTAAATGCTCGAACAAGAAGTGAGCTATGATCTAACACTCTACGAACTCTCACTAAGTGATGTTCTCAAGGTTCGATCTAAAGACACAAAAACTAGCTCTAGAACTCTCAACAAGTGATGTTCTAAAGGATGAATGCAGTTCAGCTCGTGAAGAATTTTTGCTCTTTCTTTCGCTCTCTGGTTTCTTCTCGCGTGTGTGTCTTATATCCGATCTTCTGAATGAAGTCCTCTATTTATAGGCGGAGAGAATCAACTAGCCGTTGGAGGAGCTGTTGATCTCTATACTTTGATAGCGATGGCTTGTCTCTCATCTCTGCAGACTTTCCGGATTTGGGAACTGCATGCTTCTGCTTTCTATCTGATACAGCCTTGTGTTGGGCCAAATGGGGTAATGACTGAACGGTCAAACCCTCACGTGACTTCCTCTTCGAAATTCAAATTTAAACCTTTGTTCGTCAACCTTGGTCAGACAGTTGAGAAGTTTGATCTTTATCTGAGTGGTCTTCAACTGATGTTCTATCTGAGTGCAGTCTTCAACTGACATACTGTCTGAAGATGTACAGTTGAACTTCTCAGCTGACTTTGAACTTCATGTCAATACTTCTTCCTTTTTGAAACAACTTCTTTAAATCTTGTCCCTTAGTCGGATGGCATTTTGCGACTGATGTTCTAACTGAACAGTTGGCTTGAACGCTCAGTTATCTTGCTTACAACTGATGTTCCTCATCCGATTTTCCATTTGGGGTTCTAATCGAGTGAAGTCAGGTTGTCATCTTCAGCTGGAGTCCTGTAAAGATAAAATCTTAACTTTGCTCAAACAGCGAGTCTAACTGCTAACAGTAGGAACTGGCAACATCTACTCGGTTGGGGTCAGTTGGTTTTGGAATTCATCAAAAATCTTACTAACAAATTTCCCAACATTTTGTATAAGTCCACAATTGTATTTATTTTTTTAGATTATAATTGCTTTATTTAGCAAGCTACTGCTAAGCTCTTTTATTATCAAATAAAAATTAAAATATACTTGAAATGCATATTTACCAAATAAGTAGTTTTTGTTAGTTACACATAATTACTAGTTCAGCAATATTACATTTTATGTTAGAAGACATTATTGTTATATTGTGTGAAATCGTTTTTGGGAATTAGTAACAAATATGCAAAACTAGAAAATGAAAATAAAGGAACAACCCAATAAGCAAAACTGGAAAATGAAAATAAAAACTTTTGAACCAAACCCTAAAATTAGGTACAGTGAAATAAAGTAACTCATATATATACCCTTCACTCACAGCAAATAACATCTGCCGCAAACCCTTGTGAGTAAGAAGAAAGTTTCCTCATTACAATTTTTGCTTTTTCCTACTTTTATTTGTAAATGAGAGAAAATTCGATCCAAAGCACTGGTAGCTCATCATAGTCGAATGGGAGACAACATTGCGGAGAGGGAATTTGCCATTTGTTGACATCATTTTCTCTCGATAATCCACGGAGGAGATTCTTGAGGTGCCCTCTGTGGAAGACGGTGATCTTCTTCTTTTTATAATCAGAAGTTCCCATCAACGTGGCAAACATACCAGTCAACTAATTTTCATATTTTTTTTTGTGCAACCAGCGACGGACTGCGGCTACTTTCTGTGGTATGAACCTCCATATGAAGGGCAGGTGCGGAAAGTGCTTTTGGAAATAATCAAGAAACAAATTGCAACGGCAGCTAGGCTTGAAAGTGCAATCCGAGATAGTCAATCTGCACTTGCAAATGTGGAGAAGATAAAGGCGGACTTGGAAGCACAAGTTAGAAGGATGAACGAAGTAAGAGCTCAAATTAATGAAGTAAGAGCTGAAATCAGTGAAATAAGAGCTTAAAAGAAATTGTTGAAGAAAAATTTGGAAAGGAAAAATTACAGATATGCTTGCAGTGTGGTATTCAATATTGTGTTGATAATGGTGGTCATTTTTCGGATTGTTGGGTAGGGGCCGTTGAATTAGAATGCTAACGTATATAGAATCGTATCTCTAGATTAGTACTGTTGTGTGCTTAAGTTAGGTTTTATTTTTGCCTAGTTGTGTGGTTGTGTTGTTGATGTTAATGTTATGCTGTAATCAAATTGGAGTAAATGTTGTTTTCTAATGTCACGTATATTAATATTTCTCTTTTATGTTCATCTATTAGTTGTCATTGCTTGCATATTCAAATAGCAATTTGCTTTATGAGGCTTATCAACCATACATGAATTTCGAAATTTCAATATCAATTTACATAGTTTTATACTTATGGATGAGCAATATATCTACTTTTGCATTAAAAATAATCATAGCAACATTATACGAGTAACATTTTGTTAATTTCAAATGCAAATATTTATTATGAAAATCTACTAACAAATAATTATATTTTTTAACCTAATAAACTAGTAACAGAGATATTTTCAAAGAAAAGGTGTTAAAAAAAGTAAGAGGCACACACAAATACTTATATTTTGTAGACATAATTAAAATGATTAAATCTGCCATTAGGTACGTTGATGTGTATTAGTTTAAAAATAAAGATATTTGGATAAAATATAAGATAATATGTACATGAATCCCATATATACAATTCTTTCCTTCCTTATCATTTTTATTGTTCATGTTCTTTCAAGTTTCATTTTATCTCCAGTTGTATTATATACACATGATGAGAGAAGAGAGAATACAGCAAATAGTAGAAAATACAAACATATTAGTATTTCTAACATCAAAACTACAAATTTGATATATATATATAGAAAAAGGTAGAATAAAACTGAATGAATAGATAAACCTAGCTATGAGGTTCAAGGAAGCAAACAACCAACCTTGTATTAATGCAGCCATTTTATTGATTCAAAATTCTTGAGACTAGGGTTGATGTGGAGTTCAATAACATAGCCACAAAGTAAAACAGTACAACATACTCGAATTACAAAAGATCACTACATTACAAATGTTCAGATCAAAAACTGATTGATTGATCGAAAGTATTTAAATTATAAGATGATAAAATCACTTCACCCGATTGACATATCTAACATATTGAGAAGTTCAACACAATACTTCTTTCTCAAATCATGAGTTTGGGACCAATCTACATCATCAAATGGAGTACCTGACGTGAGACACTCGATAATCTTCACCGCCATGATGCCGCAGTCGTGTCCATTGGGCTGCTGAGGAGTATGCTCAAATGGCACAACATCCCACTTCTGCTTCATCCAATGAATCGAGCTACGCCGAACGCCGCTGGACATGCATAGTTCTACTTCATGGTTGAGCCCAAGGTAAGGAATAAATGATGCCATATTCGACATAGCTCCCGTCAGATCTTCTCCATACATCGAGTCGTACACCACGATCTCTTGACGATTCAAATGAATGGCATAGGCAACCCAATGATATTTAGAGATGTTCTGCACTCCATAGATCACATCTACTTCTGACCACGGGACTTTCCTCTGGCATGGAAGTTGGCCCTCAACATATTTCAGCCACAATGGGACAGCCTCGTAGCGGCCCATCTCTAGCTTGCGTTGAAGCAAAATCAAAATAATAAGTGAATTAAACGAAATAAAAAACAAAGGCACCACAAAAACATAATGAACACAGCAAAAAAAATGTACCACTGGATGAATATTGAGGCAAGTCCATCAACATAGAAAATCTCCGGGCGCACGAACAGCTTTAAAAAGCATCAAGTTCAGCAGGAGATCAATGTCCTACAAAACCAAACAAAACAACAAATTAATTCGTACCATAAGCACATCAAATTTAAAGTACTACGTCAAATAACTTACTGAGTCAGATATATATGCACGTTGATCTATCAACCTATCAAATACATCATGCCTGAGGTGGTCAACCGACACGATGGGAAGCTTAAGCACACCGTGTTGGGAAATTTATTAAAGTTTTGATTGATTCCAAAACCAACTGACCCCAACCGAGTAGATGTTGCCAGATCCTAATGTTAGCATTTAGGCTCGTTGTTTGAGTAATGTTGAGATTTTATCTTAACAGGAATCCAGCTGAAGACAGCAACAAGGCTTCACTCGGATAGAACATCAGATGCAAGAAAGTCAACTGAGCGTTCAAGAGACAGAACATCAGATGTGAAAGACAACTGAGCGTTCAAGAGACAGAACATGTGAAAGACAACTGAGCGTTCAAGAGACAGAACATCAGTTGTGAAAGACAACTGAGCGTTCAAGAGACAGAACATCAGATGTGAAAGACAACTGAGCGTTCAAGATACAGAACATCAGTTACAGGACTCGAACTGATAAGATCGACAACATGAAGTTCAAAGCAGCTGAGAGTTCAACTGTTCCTATTCAGACAGAAGGTCAGATAAAGATATCGATCAGATGGAACATCAGTTGAAGACCACTCGGATAAAGACCAAAACTTCTCAACCGACTCAACAAGGTTGAATGACAGGTTGAAATTTTAATTTCAAAAAGGAAGTCACGTGAAGGTTTGACGTTCTGTCATTACCTCATTTGGCCCAACACAAGACTCTCTCAGATGGAAAGCAGAAGTTCACAGTTGCCAAATCAAGAAAATCTGCAGAGATGAGAGACAAGTCATCGCTTTCAGAGAATAGAGATCAACGGCTCATCCAACGGCTAGTTGATTCTCTCCGCCTATAAATAGAGGCCTTCATTCATTCATCAAGACAGGGAGAAGACAAGACAGAGAAAAGAGAAGACAAGTGCGAGAGCAGATAGACGAGTGAACATCACCAGTTGAGAGTTCATATCGAAAACGAGCTAAACTGAAATCAATCTCTAAGAACATCACTAGTTGAGAGTTCATAGAGTGTTAGATTCTGTCTTGGTGTTTTAGATCTTAGTTTGAGTCTTCATTTGTTCAAGCTTAGATCCTAGCTCACTTCTTAGTTCGAGCTAGTAGTTGGAAAAACCCACCCTCACACACACCCCTAAAAAGGTTGTTAGGATCCTACTCTTCCTGAAATTGAGTAGATAGGTTGATAAGTACCCGTAAATTTATCTGTAAGGTTGATAAGTACCCGTAAACTTATCCTAACGGTTGCAAAGCCCGCGTAAGCTTTGTGGTTCCAGTCCTAAAGAAATTGGACTGAGTTGTGTGGACTCACAACTCCCCGTGGACGTAGGAGTTCTCTCCGAATCACGTAAATATTTATGTGTTTGTGTTTTTTGTTCAGTTATTTATTGCATATCCAACTAACCTACTAACTAGCACTCAAACTGCATTTTTACATTCTCAACTGATTTGGTTATTGACCGACCCTGCATTTGAGCGTGAGTTATTTAATACGAGTTAGTTTTTGTTTCCACCATATTCCGCACAGCACTACACTTCCAACTGAGTATCCTTACTCAGTTGTGATTCCAGATGAGTCGGTTTACTCGGTTGTGATATTTTTCAGGGAGTTGTTTTAAAATTCCTAACTGGTGTATTCCCCCCCCCCCCATACACCTGAACTCATATCGGGACCATCAAGTGGTATCATAGCAGTGGTTCAAAAGACTGCTGACTCTATTTCACGAGGTGTGAATCGAGGTGTTTTTATTCAGTGGTCAACTGAACAGATCTTTTTCACGCTAGTGCATATCTGCTTGCATCTGTCTTTTGTTTGTGTGTGCAGATGGATGTTAAAGACAAGATCATTGTCGTGTTCTCGGTTGTAAACTATACATCCTGGAGAACTCGGATGAAGAAGATTCTACTGTCAAAGCATCATCGAATGCAACAGGTACTTACGTCTGGACCGATCATCATCAGAGAAAAAGTCACTCGCATCCTACAAATCCCAATGATGGGGATGCAACTGAGGTGATGGTTGAGAAAAAGCCAGAAGACTTCACTCCAGAGGAAGCTAAAGTGAGCCAGCTGGATATTTGGGCTCAGAGCACTATCATGTCCACAGTTGGACAAGACTATCTTCCATGGATAGAAGAGTGCAACACAGCTAAGGAGATGTGGGATATTTTGGCATCTCTTAGCGAGGGGAGTGATGAAACCAAGGAGAACAAGTTCTCACATACTTGTCAAGATTTTGACAACTTCTGTCTTAGAGCTGATGAAACCATTGATCAGTTAGAGCTTCGGTTCATGGATATCATCCAAAGAATTCAGTCCATCCGACGAGGAAAATATACCTTGAGAGAAATTAACCTCAAAGTATTACAAGCTCTTCCAGCTGAGTGGGACACCTTCACCAACATCCATGAGAGCCGAGCTGATCTTGGAGAGATGGGAACAGACAGGTTGTTCTCAATCCTGAAAGGAAATGAGTACAAGGTGAACCGACGAAGATTAACTCAGTCCTCGGTGCAGACGAGTCGACATGAGGATGTTGGTTCAGCAACAAAGACAGTAGCACTTCGAGCTGATTACTCCAAGCCGCGAACATCAAGGGCAACAAGATCTGCGGACACAGCTACGAAGGAGCCAAGCAGAGAAGAGCTGTAACAGAGCATTGCCGCCATGTCAAAGAAGCTAGCTGACATGGATGCTCGATTCGGAAAATACAAACGATTCTACAAATCCAACCGAACTCGAGATAACTCAAAGCCTGTGAACAACGGTTGCTTTGAATGCGGCAAGGAGGGACACTTCAAAGCAGATTGTCCAGATCTTTCAAAGAAAGAAAGAGAAGCGTTGAGGGCCAAGCAAAGTGGAAAGAACAAGGCCATGATTGCAGAAGAATCAACTGATGACATGGACATCTTCACCGAAACTGAAGATGGGAACGAGCTGACTTCCACCAACAACGCTATCGATCAGGATCAATGTCTCATGGCATTTGGAACCGACCAGGATGATACTGAGGTACATTCTAGTCCTGTTAACTTAAATTCTTCCAATACTTCTACCATGCAGGAAACACTAGATGAAGAGTTGAAACTCTCTTGGGATGACTTCCTAGCACTCAATGAGGAAGTGCAACAGCAATCGGTTTAGTTTAAGAGTCTTCAAGAACAGTTCGCCAGACTTGAAGAATCCTTAACCGAAAAGGACGATCTGATTAAAAGTCAAATCGAAGAGATTGATAATCTCAAAAAGCAACTGAATGCGGCTAACCAAACTAAAGCTCCAACCGATGAGGAGTTGAAGAAGCAGATCAAGGAGCAGCATGAGCAGTTGAACAAGCAAGAGGCCCAGATCGATCAACTGATGAAGAAGTCAGACGCACAAACCGAGCATATAGCTGTTCTTCTCAAGGATCTACAAACTGAGAATGACAACCTGATAAAGCTATATCAGTCATCCAAGATCATCGAGAATCTCATCAGTTACAGACGACAGATGGATGACGTGTCAGGACTCGGTTACGACGTGGTCAAAGATGCTGGAATTCCTCCCGCAACCTTCATCAAAGTTATGGATGTCAAGGTTGTCAAACCGAACACAGTTGAGTCTGAAACTTCCCAAATTAATCCAACCTTCACTTCTCAACAAGCTCAACCGACTAAGGAAATTTTAACTGAGAAAGGAAAAGGAGCAGTGGTTGGAGAACCGAAGAATTCATCGGTTGGGACATCAACCGAAGGGAAATGTTCCAAGACTCAGAAGAGGAACCAGAGGCGTCAAAAATACAATCAGAACCGACTTCAGAACCGACCTCTGAACCGACCACGAAACCGACAAGGATTCAACCATCTGAATCAACAGCAGTTCCATCATTAGTTCAACCAGAGGTTCCATCCGAGTCAACCAATGAGGAACAGTTCCAATAGCTGCGGATATTCATGTCAAAACATGAATCAACAACAGGGCATGAACAGTTGTCGTCAACAGTCAGGAAAATGGAATCAGACTCAGCCACAAAGATTCCAACATGGCGTCCGACCTCATCGACAAAACCAACAGGATAAGAAACGCCAACAAAACAGGGGGAACGCCTCTCCTCCTAAAGCTCACAATAAGAGAAATCAATCTCCTCCCAAGAAGCAGAACTCCAATAATAACAAGCCTAAGGGTGACCGAGGTGTTGTTATAGTTGATGATGAAGGAAAGATACTCTGGAATGACAAATCTATCCAAGTATACAGGGAAAAATGACTCACAGTTCAAGGGGGAACTGGTTCTAACCCTCTAGGACCTAACTCAAATTGGGGACCTAAGCGTGTTTCTCTGTGCAGGAACAGGAGAAACAGCTGAGGAAGAATAAAGCATCACAGACCATGTGGGTGATGGATAGTGGATGCTCGAAACACATGACAAATCTGAAGGATTTTCTTGGGAGTTTCGTGGAGAAAGAAGGACCATCATTTACCTTTGGTGACAACTCAAAAGGTCACACCAAAGGCTATGGTACCCTTGAAACCAATCACGTGTCTATTCCAAATGTTTCATATGTTGATGGATTGAAGCATAACTTGCTCTCTATCAGCCAATTCTGTGATAATGGTTTCTCTGTCAAGTTTGATGCGCAGGGCTGCAGGGTTAAAAATGTTGAAACAAAGCAAGTCTTATTGTTGGGAAATCGATCCCCAACCGGGAATGTCTACTATGCAGATTGGAACAGTAGTCCTCCTGAAACCTGTCTGTTATCAAAGAGCAGTTCAGATGTGAGCTGGCTGTGGCATAAAAGGCTCAACCATCTGAACTTCAAGACTATGAACCAACTTGCAAGACAGGAACATGCAAAAGGCATTCCGAACCGAGTGTTTTCAACAACACATATCTGCAGTGCATGTCAGTTGGGAAAGCTCGCTAGATCCTCCTTTCGGTTGAAAACAACTCCCTCAACCGACCGAGTATTGCAGCTGATCCATATGGATCTCTTCGAGCCTGTTACACCAAAGAGCATGAATGGTAACGAGTATACACTTATTGTTACTGATGATTTCTCCAGATACACGTGGACCATTTTCATGCGTCACAAAAGTGAAACCCGAGATGAGCTACCCAAGCTGATGGATCTGATATCGAACCAACAAGAGATGAAAATCATTTCCATCCGATCAGACCGTGGAACCGAGTTCCTAAATGAAACCATCATCGAGTACTACGAGAAGCATAGAATTACTCATCAAACATCAGCTGCACGTACTCCACAACAGAATGGAGTAGCTGAGCAAAGGAACCGAATGCTGAAGGATGCAGCAACATCCATGTTGACAAGCTCAGCTCTGCCAAAGAGATTTTGGGCTGAGGCGATCAACACAGCCTGCTACACCCAGAACTGGTCTCTTCTAACCAAGCGGCTGGGAAAGACTCCATATGAGCTATGGAGACGCAGGAAGCCTGATATTTCATATTTTCGCACTTTTGGTTCTAAGTGTTATATTCACAACAATGGGAAGACTCAGTTGAAAACTTTTGATGCCAAGGCTTCGAAAGGCATATTTCTCGAATATGCCTCTCGGATCAAGGCTTATAGAGTTTTTAACAACAGTTCTCATGTTGTGGAGATAACACCTCATGTTAGTTTTGATGAATCTACTTTTGAGTGCAGGGAACAGGCTAAAGGACAACAAGCTGATCCACATATTCCAACAGCTCTCACCAGATCGCAGATTCTAAGGCAAAAGAATCTAGCTGAACCATTGGTATGGGCAACTGAGGATGATGATCCTTGTTCCTCTGATGATGAATGTGAAGACCCCAGCTCATCTCAAGGGGGAACCTCAGCTGATGTCACTCCAACTGCATCAGCATCCGAAGCCCAACCGAGCCCGATTCAAAATACTGTCCATGTTGAGGATCCAGACTCCACAACTGATAAATCACCAGTTCTGAAGATCCCAGCATCTCCTACAGCTCAGGTTATCCCATCAGTTGAAATCACGGAATAGCCACTGTTGGAAGAAGAAGGAAGACGCAACAAGAGATGGTATGAAGACCACTCCAAAGACAATATCATTGGAGATCCAGCCAAAGGTATGAGTACTAGAAGCAAAGTTGCAAATCCAGACTCAGCTGAGAATGATTCCAATACTTACGCCCAATATGCTGAGGAGTTGGCAGTTCTGGAAGAGTTCGAACAAGCAGGAGATGTTGCCATGATATCATGTTTCGTAGCTGATGTGCCAGAACCAAAGAATGTTGTGGAAGCTCTCAACTGTGTTCATTGGACAACAGCTATGCAAGAAGAGCTGAACGAATTTCTACGCAACTGTGTATGGGAGTTGGTAGAAAGACCAAATGGTGTCAAAGTCATTGGATTAAAATGGATTTTCAAGAACAAGAGAGACGCCATTGGATTCATCGTGAGGAATAAGGCAAGGTTGGTAGCTCGGGGATATTACCAACACGAAGGAATTGATTTCGAGGACTCATTCGCGCCTGTTGCAAGGCTGGAAGCCATCCGAATATTTCTAGCCTATGCCGCATTTCACAAATTCAAGGTCTATCAGATGGATGTGAAGTGTGCCTTCCTCAATGGTGATATCAAGGAAGATGTTTATGTTGAACAGCCTCCCGGTTTTGAGACTGGAGATAGAAGAGTGTATAAGTTGAAGAAAGCTATCTATGGCTTAAAGCAAGCACCCAGGGCTTGGTATGACACTCTATGTGATTTTCTTCTGAACTCGGGGTTCAAACGAGGGTCAGTTGACAAAACACTGTTCACCATAAAAGTTGGAGAAGATATACTTGTCGTGCAAATCTATGTTGATGACATCATATTCGGTTCCAAGTCGGAGGAGCTGTGCGAGAAATTCTCATCTCTCATGAAGGAGAAATTCGAGATGTCAATGATAGGCGAGATGAACTATTTTCTTGGGCTACAGGTGAAGTAGTCATCAAAAGGGATTTTCATTAATCAATACAAATATACAAAGGAGCTCATCACAAAGTTCGGATTGCAGTCAAGTAAAACCACAAGGATCCCGATGAATACTAACTGGAAGATTGAACCTGGAACTGAGGGAAAGCTCGTGGATGCCAGTAAGTATAGAGGGATTATTGGTTCTTTGCTATATCTAACCGCCAGTCGGCCAGACATATCTTACGCGGTTGGAGTGTGTGCTCGGTTTCAAGTTCAGCCTAGGGAAGCACACATGTTGGCAGCAAAGAACATCATAAAGTATCTAAAGGGCACTATTAATGTTGGGTTGTGGTATCCAACCTACGACAATATCTAACTGACCGGATACTTAGATGCGGATCTAGCCGGAGATCGGTTGGACAGGAAGTCCACATCTGGACACTGTCAGTTCATGGGAAGCAAGCTAGTTTCATGGTTTTCCAAGAAACAAGCATATGTTGCCACTTCTACAACCGAGTCAGAGTATATGGCTGCCGGAAGTTGTTGCATGCAAGTGTTGTGGCTCAAGCAACAACTGAGATATTACGAAGTTGCAACTGGACAAGTTCCCATTTATTGTGATAGCTCAAGTTCCATTGCTATCTCTTTGAATCATGTTCACCATTATCGGACGAAGCACATTGACATCCGACATCATTTTATCCGAGATCATATTGAGAAGAAGGATGTACCTATGGAGAAGATTCCAACTGAGATTCAGAGAGCTGATATCTTCACCAAACCTCTAGCCGAAGCGCGGTTCAAGATGTTATGTGATCTCCTTGGATTGTTGGATCCATCAGATGAGGAACCAGCTAAGGTGAAGAGATAGATATCCATCTGAGGGAGAAGCTCAGATGAAGAGGGAATCTCAGATGCGGATTGCCAACCGACGACATCAGACGTCAGCTGAACAGACGAACTCGAGTCAGCTGATGGTATGCCGCAACATTGGATCAGACATCAGCTTAACAGAAGAACTCGAGTCAGCTGATGGTATGCCGCAACATTGGAACACAGCTGATTCCAACATTAGCTGGCAAGTGAACACAGCTGATCCCGATATCAGCTGGCAGGTATCATTTATGGCTGAAGGTGTTTATGTCTTAAATGAGAATGTTTTAAATTCAAACATTCCTGAAGCATGTCAGTTAGATTAAAATAGCCACCATAGCGCATTTAATGTAAAGTACGGCTGAACATCAATAGCCCTACTTTATAGTGCGACTGGGCTGACATAATAACATTTCACCTTCTCACGCGCTGGTTGGAACTCGGATTTTGACGTCAAGTCAAAGCTAGTCAACAGTCGCGAGATCACAGCCGTTGATGGATTCGCGCCATTCAACCCTTGCCGTCGATTTCAACCAAGCCACTAACCTATAAAAGGCGAAAAATCAAGAAGTGATCTCTTACCTTCTACATTTGTGTTTATCTGCAGTAACTGTTCACTTTCGTCTCCGATTTGTCTCACCATTTTCTGCAAGTTTTTCTCTCTATATATAATCTTCACAGCAACTCTAAATGGCACCAAAAGCTTCTACACAAGGAAAGAAGATGGCTTCTTCAGGACCTTCTCTAGTCCCTTCATCATATGAGGAGTCTTTCGACATGCTGTTATCAAAGATTCACTTCGAGCAAATTCTATCAGAAGATGAACTGGAGTCGCCGGTATTGTCTCCCCTCGCCAAAATTCTCAGGGAGAACGGCCTTCTGGACTGGGCTACTCTCTTCCCCTCCCACCTTCTCAGGCGTCAAGTTTGAGAGTTTTACTTGAACCTGAAGTTGCCCATTGACAGCAGAGATGGGCTCATTACAGAAGTCTCTTGTCGACAACGGAATGTTCCTTCCAGAACAATCCGTCGTGTCACCGTCCCCATTCCAGTTTCCGACATTCTTCGATCCATCATCCCACCGAACCTGACCGCCACAGACACAGTTGAGAACATAACCGATGCGGAAGCCGATCAATTTCTAGAGAGTGCTCTCATCACCCCAGAAAATTGAGGAGTAATATGCAGCGAACTAAGTTGAAGCCAGAACATCGACTCCTGTTCGATGTTGTATCCAAGGTGATCTTCGGATACAGCGGGGCCTTCAGAGACATTAGCCGACCGAAGCTCAAGCAACTGATTGCCTTGAAGCACAAGCACAAGCAAGACATCAACTGGTTTGGTTATTTCGAACACCAGTTGACGCTGGAGAAATAGAAAATCACAGAAACCACAACCGACTCTGGAGAGAAGTTGTTGAGTGTCAAGGGAACTCTCAACTTCGGAGCCAAAATTTCTGCCCTGATCCTTTTCGCCACGAAGGATCAGAACATGGTCTGGAAACACTGTGAAGAGACCCCAGTCAAGAGACAGATGCTCTTCCCAACCGCTAAGAAGGCTCGGGATGTGATCAGGAGTGTCTACACTCCGAAAGACAAGAGGGAAGCTGTGAAAACAGCTGAAGAAAAAGGTACAGCTGAGGAGCTGCCTCTAGCTATCGGCCGTACTTCCAAATCTACAACCACACGCCGACTTAGAGTTGAGGAGGAGCCAGCTAAGAAGAAAATGAGGCTGCGTATCAAGAAGAAGTCAGTTACCACACCAGCTGAGGAGGTACCAGCTGAGGAAATACCAGCTGAGGAGACTCCAGTTAAGGAGGCACCAGCTGAGGAGGCACCAGCCGAGAAGCCATCTGAGTCGAGTCACTCAGTTGACAAGGATGCGTTCGAGATTGTTCATCGCGCATGTGGAACAGATGAAATATAAGGGGTGGTAACCGAACCTGAAGTTGAACCGACCATCTCCTCGGATGCATCTTCTTCATCTGAGGAAACCGAAGATGTTCCAACCTCCCCCACGGCAAGAGCTGATGCCGTACAGTCCGAACAGGTTATCCCAACCGTCACACAGCCAGAAATTCCGAGCTCTTCGCTCGATGCCAACATTGAGACCACTCTCTTGGCCAATGTTGAGGAACCTATTGATACCAACATCCCCACACAATTTGAAATTCCGAGCTCCCAGCTCAATGCCAACGTTGAGACTACTCCTTTGGCCAACGTTGATGAAACCCTTGAACCGATACTATATGAAAATCTATCTCCCTCCCACATCGATGACGAAGCTGATCGTCAAGCCGTCGCACTGGAACATGAAGGCAAGCTGGCCTATTGCTTCCAGAAGCTGATTGGGATGTTCCCTGAAGCACGCGACATGCCCACATTTGCCACTCTTGGAACCGAGCTGCTGTATCAGTTCAACATCATCTTCAGTCACTGGTATGTGAAGGAAGATACAATCAGGATACACAGCTGGAACCAACTGAAGGCAGATGAGTCGAGAATCAGAGACTACTTCAACTACACCAACCTTGAGGTTGCATACAACAACAAGGTTGCACTGCTGACGCGTCGTCTGGACATCAGCAAGGCTGAAGGAAGAGATACGAGGGAAACAGCTGAACAAAACTGCATCAATTTCCTGGACAACATGCTAACAAAATCTGCTGATTTTATAGTTGATCTTGATGCAGCCGCCGCAGCCGCTAAACAGGAATAAGAAGAACTCCAACAGTACCTGGCAAATCGCCAAGCCATGGTCACTGTTGAGCAGCCCACAACTTCTGGCCAACAAGCTCCAGCTGATCAGCCAGCACCCTCAACAGAAGAAATTTGTGAGCTGATAGCTGAGAGGGTCAATCAGCTAAGGACGGAGATGCTTGCCACCATTCGGCGCAACAACGAAGATCAGCTGAGGATGATGGCAGCTCAGGAGGAAAAGCATGTGAAGTTGCAGGAAGAGCATGATGAGCTGAAGATGAAACTGGATGACTTCTCAACATCCACCAGCCAAGACCTCAGTGCCCTGAAGACAACCGTCCACAGGATGAAGAGTGGGACTCTCGGTTCGAGTCAAGATGGGCTGAGTTCGTTGCTTTCCAAACCGAAGTTAATGAGACATTCGTTGCACTGAAGAAAGCCGAACAAGAGCGCCTTGACACTGAACTGGCAAAAAAGGTTGAAGTGGAGTGCGCAGTTGATGAGCTCTTCAACCGAATCCAGCAAGCTGAGCAGCAACTCACCTCTCTGGATGGCTCAGTCGCAAGCCTTGTTGCTGATGCCAAAAAGGGGGAAGAGGTGATGCAACATGATGAGATGCAGGGGGAAGATGTGATTGGGGTAGATGAGACCCAGGCTGAAGAAGAGATGCCAGCTGAAAAGAAATCTCAGCTGAAGAAAACCCAGCCGAAGAAGACTCCGAAGAAGAAGTCCACTCCAAAGTCAACTGATGTCGGCGGAGCTGAAATGGCGAAGGACTTGGAACAGGTAGAGGAGTATGGAGTTTCCTACAACTCCATAGCCGAGATTGCAGCCGAGCTTGATGCTGAACTCGACGGTATCACAACCGAAGAGTGTATTGCTGCTGCCAAGGCTATGGATGTTGCTGAGAAAGACTACATGAATCCCGACTGGATAAAGAAGTTTGCAGCCAGCCAAGCGACGAGAGTCAACCAGTTTGAAGAAGAGCTTACCAAGATTACAAATAACCTGGATAGAAATGTTACCTCCCGCAGCCGAAAATGTATCGAGAAACATCAGGTAAAGGCTGAAGCACGGTTGAAGCAACAGAGACTGCCTGGGAAGATAAAGCTCCAAAGTAGCTTCAAACATGTCGATAAGTGGATGTCTGCAGAATGGAATGTAGACTGGGAATTATTCAAACAAGAGTTTGTGAATGATTTCTATTACAAAAAGGTGTTCACTACTGAGGATCTGAGGAAAGCATTCAAGGAAGCCCTGACCGAGCTACACTTTGGGGATCCGGGCATGTTCAGCCAGTTCAGGCGAGCAATGATTGATGCGAAACTGGATATGAACACAGTCCCTGTCCCTCAGAAGGTCACTTATCTCCCTCCATTCCTTCCAGACTCAAGAAATCCCAACCGTCAGAGGATTGCAGCTGAAGCAAGGAGAGTTTGCTAATAGCATGGAATAGATATCTCTAAGGAGTCGGATGCAAAGAGAGAAATTTTTGTTAGAATTTTTGAGAAGTATGGGCTAAAGTATTAGCTAAGTTAAAGTTTTTGAGCAACTGATGTATTTTGACTTTTTGTGCATAATTTTGTAACCATAAGTTGTAATGAAAACTTTCATCAGTTATCCGATTCACCTTGACGTACAATATCTCGTTGTCCAAGCTCTGAATCGCAAAGTTATTTCAATACCATGTTATAACTGTGCTAACCCCTTGATGTTTTAATCTTATAGACTGTCTAGAATTTCAGCTGAGATTTTAGATAGGTGAGTAGCGTTTAGATCAGTAGGGTTTTAGCATCATCAAAAAGGGGGAAATTGTTGTGAAATTTATTAAAGTTTTGATTGATTCCAAAACCAACTGACCCCAACCGAGTAGATGTTGTCAGATCCTAATGTTAGCATTTAGGCTCGCTGTTTGAGCAATGTTGAGATTTTATCTTTACAGGACTCCAGCTGAAGACCGCAACAAGGCTTCACTCGGATAGAACATCAGATGCAAGAAAGTCAACTGAGCGTTCAAGAGACAGAACATCAGATGTGAAAGACAACTGAGCGTTCAAGAGACAGAACATCAGATGTGAAAGACAACTGAGCGTTCAAAAGACAGAACATCAATTGTGAAAGACAACTGAGCGTTCAAGAGACAGAACATCAGATGTGAAAGACAACTGAGCGTTCAAGATACAGAACATCAGTTACAGGACTCGAACTGATAAGATCGACAACATGAAGTTCAAAGCAGCTGAGAGTTCAATTGTTCCTATTCAGACAGAAGGTCAGATGAAGATATCGATCAAATGGAACATCAGCTGAAGACCACTCGGATGAAGACCAAAACTTCTCAACCGACTCAACAAGGTTGAATGACAGGTTGAAATTTGAATTTCAAAAAGGAAGTCACGTGAAGGTTTGACGTTCTGTCATTACCTCATTTGGCCCAACACAAGGCTGTCTCGGATGGAAAGCAGAAGTTCACAGTTGCCAGATCCGGAAAATCTGCAGAGATGAGAGACAAGCCATCACTTTCACAGAACAGAGATCAACGGCTTATCCAACGGCTAGTTGATTCTCTCCGCCTATAAATAGAGGCCTTCATCCATTCATCAAGACAGGGAGAAGATAAGACAGAGAAAAGAGAAGACAAGTGCGAGAGCAGATAGACGAGTGAACATCACCAGATGAGAGTTCATATCGCAAACGAGCTAAACTGAAATCAATCTCTAAGAACATCACTAGTTGAGAGTTCATAGATTGTTAGATTCTATCTTGGTGTTTTAGATCTTAGTTTGAGTCTTCATTTCTTCAAGCTTAGATCCTAGCTCACTTCTTAGTTCGAGCTAGTAGTTGAAAAAACCCACCCTCACACACACCCCTAAAAAGGTTGCTAGGATCCTACTCTTCCTGAAATTGAGTAGATAGGTTGATAAGTACCCGTAAATTTATCTGTAAGGTTGATAAGTACCCGTAAACTTATCCTAACGGTTGCAAAGCCCGCGTAAGCTTTGTGGTTCCAGTCCTAAAGAAATTGGACTGAGTTGTGTGGACTCACAACTCCCCGTGGACGTAGGAGTTCTCTCCGAATCACGTAAATATTTATGTGTTTGTGTTTTTTGTTCAGTTATTTATTGCATATCCAACTGACCTACTAACTAGCACTCAAACTGCATTTTTACATTCTCAACTGATTTGGTTATTGACCGACCCTGCATCTGAGTGTGAGTTATTTTATACGAGTTAGTTTTTGTTTCCACCACATTCCGCATAGCACTACACTTCCAACTGAGTATCCTTACTCAGTTGTGATTCCAGCTGAGTCCTTTTACTCGGTTGTGATATTTTTCAGGGGGTTGTTTTAAAATTCCTAACTGGTGTATTCCCCCCCCCCCCCCCCTTCATACACCAGAACTCGTATCGGGACCATCACACCGGAACTACATACGATGATGATAGAGAAACCGTTAGATTAATAAAAAAAAAGTTATCCAAATAATCTGTAATTTTTTGTAACACTTACTTTCTCTTCGCCACGGCATCCTCATGCCATTTACAGAATCTTTTATACGGTGTATCAGGAACTGACCTCAAACCAACCCTAACCAACGGCCCACGTTTGCGAGATTTTTTAGGGGGGATTTCTTCTTTTCCAAATGTGATGTAACATCATTTTGATATGTTGGGGTTTGGGGAGGGGTGGGATATGTTGGATTCTTAGGTGGATGACCGGGCTTTCTTTTTACAAGACAATCAGCATTGCTTTCAAAGCAAAGCTGACACATAGGGGAATGGGTTTGGGGAGGGGTGGGATATGTTGGATTCTTGGATGGACGACCGGGCTTCTTTCTTACAACACGATCACCATTGCTTTCAAAGCAAAGCTCACGCTTACGGGAACCGATTTGGGGACAGGTGGGATATTTCCTATCAAGAGTCGATTGGTAGGTACGCTTTCGCGTAAGGGAAGGATTTTTGGGGCAGCTCGGCTTCAAGCTACCACCAATCACTTGATTACCATGTTGTTGTTGACGGGATCGGGAACGAGTTTGCCGAGACATAACTTTGATGGACTCCACTTGGATAAAAGAAAAACGAGTCCGCTTACACGAACGAGTTTCGGGGGGTACTCATTGCTGCGAGCGGAGGGTTCGGAGACCAAATCAGGAATCTCGTAACTGCGTTTCCCCAAAAGAGCCATCACTTTCTTTACACCCCGACGCCTTCCGTTGATCATGATATGTTTCACCCAACAACATCTTCACTTCAGAACATTCCTCAACATCTTGAGCATCCTGCATTACAAATCAATTAAACTTAGGACACTGATTTCATTAAAGTTAAACAAATCCATAATTATTTCACTAAATCATCCTATAATTCATCAAATAAATTCGAGTAATGATATCATTCAATTTAATTAAGCAAATAAAATCGACTATAATCCTAAATTCCATATGAAAAGATAAAGTTTATCTTAACATAAAATAATTAAGTAATTCAAATGCTATTCATGTTAATTAATTAATTCAAATTATAACTGATCAACCTGTTAAATTAATTAACTAATTGTTCTTATCCACTAGCCCCATGAAAAAGTAATTCATAATATGTGCTACCTGCCAAGCTTTATATGTTTTCAATGTAGAAATATGTCAAATTGAATGAAGATTTATTTTTTTAAGATAAATAAAAAAATATATTTGAAGAATTAAGATAAAATATGCAAATTAAAATCAACTTTATCATTAACGATTCAAAACGAACATGCTAATGTCTATTTATTATCTTCTGATGAACCCATATTTGTGTCCATCTTTTCTTGTGTTTTTCTTGTGTTTTTAGTCTTTATCGAGTCATTATGTGTCTGGGAGGACGCGCAAGTCGAGAGATAGTGTGCAGGGGAAGAACAGGTGGATGCTGGCCAAATCCAATGGAAAATCTGTTGTTGAGATGGCGATACGATGCAAATGGGCATAGGGCTGGAAGCTTGTAGCTGGGCAACATCGAAACATCCTTTCTACAAGTCAGGAAGCACCTCCCCATATCCTTAAGCCAACAGACAGAGTACTTGGAGGAGCCAGGATCGTGGTCAAGACCGGAGGCAATTTAGGATGCAGACGATGAAGGGCAAGATGAGAGTCGAGCAGCAGCAGGTTTCTTTTCCTTCAAGGAAGAGGATAAGGATCGGATGTTTCCTTCCTTATCCTAGCTGAGCCAAATCATGGAATAAATCTACCACACAAGGAAAGAAGGAACGTGCATGCGAAGGAAAGAGAGAGAGGCGGAGGTTATGATATGCATGGGAAGAATCCTTATTCAACAAGGAAACTTCCCTTCAACCTTAGAATCTCATCGCCTATATATATGGCCGACTCTATCATGTAAAGGAGCTCTTCGAATTCAGTAATTTAGATTAGTTTGCATCTTAGTTTGAGAGAAAGTGAGGAAGAAACAAGTCCTACGGGCAATTACAATTTATTTCGCTTGTTTATATTTACTACTTTAGTTTTAGTTGTTGGCGTGAACCCAAGACCCTGGTTGCTGACTACGCTTTTGGGCAGCAACCCCTTTCCAGATTTATGCTAAGTATGCTTTTCTTTATTTACTTTATGTTTTTATTTAATATTATGTCTAGCTAAGTTTATTGTTTGGGTTGGATGTAGATGAAGTGATTCTAAGTTACTCGTTCAAGCTTGTGAGGTCTAATTGTGTTAGTTCGTTAATTGATTTTTTTCCCGAAACACTTAGGATTAATTCTAGACTTAATTGATATTGAAGTTGATTGATCACCATCTAGATATTGAGATTAAGTCATCAATAGAAATTGGGAATAACACGAGAGTGTCTTTCGTGCCCAAAAAGGTAAAGGGTGTTGGAGAGCAGTCGGTATTGACCTACCTCTTGGCTGTCTTGGGTCTACTTTTTCTTAATGCTTCTTGGGCAGCATCGTTACTGAAATGTCTTCGTAACGTTGTTGATCGAGAAAGGAGATCTTGCCTCATGGTCAAGATCTGTAAAATTGATTAGGCATAGGTTAAGTGTGTTAGCATCGTGACTTCGTGACCTTAGGGTGTTAGCTAATCTTTTCCCTAAACCAAGTGATAGAATTAGTTAATTGAATATCCTTGCACCGATAAACGAGTGAAGAGTAATTAGGATCATGGATTCGAAACCCAATCCAAACTCTTTTGTTATTTGATAGTTTTACTTGTTGAGTTCAGGTTCGTGACCAAAACCTTTTTGTTGAGCAACATCTGAAGAACAAATTACGCCGAGTCCCTTGGGTACGATCCCGCTTGCCGCTGACTACTACCTTATTGGGCAAGAGGTGTTTTATAAATATTATTGTGCGAAGTGTGTGACGACAGCGCTCCGTCAAATTGGCGCCGTTGCCGGGGACTTGGTTTTAAGCTAGTTTGTTTTTCTAGCTTGTGTGTGAGCACGGTTTATGCCCAAGCCACATCTACGAAGTGACGGAGATCCACAAGATCACGGTGCTTGCCCAGAGGTGATAGCTAGGAGAAATCGAGCAGAACAACGCAAGAAGAAGAGAGATCTGGAGGAAGGCGTCAACGAACCTTCAGAGTCACAGAGCTTGACAGACGATCAGGATACTGAGCAAGAAGTCGAATCTTGCTCAACAGCTAGTTCAGATAGTGAGAAGTCAACATCCAGTTCAGAAACAAAAACATCAACAATCATGGCAGGAACACCAGAGAGAACCATCCGTCAAATCATGTTCCCTGACAACAAGGGAATCAGACCATCAAGTATCCAGTTGCCCACCATCGATGGCAATTGGGAGCTCAAGCACTCGCTGATACACATACTACCCAAATTCAGTGACCATCCTGGAGAAGATCCTCAGACTCATCTTCAAAACTTTGAGATGGCGATTAGCACAGTAAGGAACAATGCCACTACTACTACCAGGAACAATGGGGATAGACAAGGACAAGTTGTTAGGAACGATGCTGAAGTTATGAGGAACCGAGATGCTGCCCAAGACACCTTTCCTGGCTATGTAAGGTTGCTCACGTTCACGTTCTCACTTCTTGACGGGGCACGTGAGTGGCTTTACACCTTGCCAGAGGGAAGCATTGATACGTGGAACAAGATGCAGCAAGCCTTTCTTGACAAATACATGCCCGTTGGCCGGATACAAAGTGGAAGGAATGCCATTTCATCGATCAAGATGGGAGGAAGTGAGTCATTATATGATTACTATGAAAGGTTCAAGAAGTTGTTGGCAAGATGTCCTCAACATCGGATTCAGGATATCGATTTGATCGAATATTTTTTGAAGGGATTAAGGGCATCAGAGAGAAAATACATCATTGCAGCGTGTGGAGGAGCCATAGTCGATCAACTACCATCGGAAGTGTTCAAGAAAATAGCTGCCATGGCTGAGCAATCCCGAGATGAAGATGATATCCCAAGAGGGGGGTACGAAGGCAGCAAGGGCAACCAAGACAACTTGGTCAGCACCATGAGAGACTTCATGACCAAGATGTCTGGCCAAATGGAGGATTTGAAGAAGCAGGTCAATAGAAAGGAAGTTCAAAGAGCTGTGAAGAGATGTGAAGTATGTCAGGCAACATCACATGTCACCTCACAATGTCCCAGTTGGTTCGTGGAAGAAGGAGAAGAGGTGAAGGCAATAGGTCAGAACCAACAAGCAGGAGGGCAACAAAGGTTCCAGTATGGCAATAACAATAACTATGGCAATAACTATGGTTATAGGCAAAATCAGCACGAGAACCTGAGGTATGGCAACAACCACTATCAGATACCTCCTGCCCACCAACAACCGCAGCAGCCTGTTGGGCAACAACAGCAATATGTGCCTCCACCTCAACAACAACCTCAACATCAAAATAATTATGTACCTCCACATCGAGAACCAGCAAAGACAGAATTCATGAAGGAGACCATTGAAAGGTTTACCAACGAGAACCAAAGGCTGAGGAGAGATTTCGAGAACTTCCAACCAGAAAGTCGAGGACAGTCCAACAACCTCCAAGCTCAACTGACTCATATCAACCAAACCTTGTCAAGGTTGGTAGAAGATAAGCCGGGCAGACTTCCTGCCCAGGTAGAGATCAACAAGAAGCAAGTTAATGCTGTAACGTTGCGCAGTTGGAAGAATTTGCCAGAGATGTTGCCCAGGACCCAACCTAAGGAACCAACGCGAGTAGAGGAAACTAAAATGAGTTCAGGAGATATCAATGACATCTACGAGGAGTTGAAGGCAAAACGTGAAGAAGGGATAAAGGCCAACAAGAACTCAGTCTTTGATAATGAGGAGGATGAAGCCTTGTTTGATTACGTAAAAATGGAGAGATCTAAACTGGGAATTGACAAAGATGACGTGATGCTGGAATCTTTACAGGCTGAAAAAGAAGCAAAGGCTTTGGTCAAGAGGACCGTTCCTCGCACCACCAAGGCCAAGATCCCATATCCCAGACGTTTTGTCCGCGATCGTGATCAGCGGGAGTTGGAGGACATGATGCAGGTGTTCAAGAAGGTGGAAATCAACCTACCGTTGTTGATGGCATTGCAATCTATGCCTAAATGCGCAAAATTTTTGCGAGAGATGTGCCAAAAAAGACAAAGTACCCAGATAATGCCCGTTTTCATGTGGAGAACGTGTCAGCACTAATGAATTCCCAGATCCCGACCAAGAAGAGGGATCCAGACATGTTCGCTATTCCATGCACGATTGGAACTACGTCAATACCCAGGGCGATGCTTGATTTTGGAACTTCGATAAATGTGATGCCAAGAGCCATGTTTGATGAGATGAGTTTTGGACCTCTTTCTCCTACACGTGTTGCCATCCAACTAGCAGATTTATCCACAGTTTACCCGGATGGAGTGTTGGAGGATATGTTGGTCAAGGTAGGGGATCTTTTGTTCCCAGCCGACTTCTATGTTCTTGACATGGGAAAGAAAGCAATCAAGAACCCAGTGATCTTGCTCGGGAGGCCATTCTTGAGGACAACATGTACCAAGATTGATTGCGATACTGGGAAGTTGACAGTCCAAGTAGCAGGAGAAGTAGTAGAGTTCGACGCTTATAGGCAAAATCAAGATGAAGCCCTGAACACCTCAACACTCTCAGTGCATGTGGAAAGCAAGTGGAGACTTTGAATAGCTTAAATTGTTTTGAAGAAGACAATGAAGATGTAATCCAGGTGGAATTCAACTCAATTCAGGATCTTGACCAGGATCCTAATCAGCATGAGGATAATGAGGAAGATGGTGCTCTGATGCAATTCTACGAAGGAGATGAGTACAAAAGTGAGAAAGATTTATGGGAAGAGTCAGTTCATGGACATAGCTTCGACTCTAACGATGAGGACTACTCCACGGATGAAGAGTTGGAGAATTACGTGTTTGAAAACATCCGTGGAGATGATGGAGATCAGGATGTAGGGGAATAAAAACCCCTTGATGAGTTTGATGAGGAACTTGAGGAGTTACCCCATGATGAGACCGAGGAGTTAGTAGAGAAATTTTGGCAACAAACAGTTCTTGAGGAGGATGCCAGCTTGCAAACAGAAGAGGATCTTGCCCAGAACGAAGAACCAGTAGATGTAGAGGAATGCAGTTACGCTAGGATTCCGGGCAACATCCAGCCTCAGGGATTTGAACCACTCAATATCCCTGAACTTAAACCGGAGGACAGGTTGGTGCCATCATTGCAAAAAGCACCTACCTTGGAACTGAAGTCCCTACCCAAGCACCTGAAATACATTTATCTTGGCAAGAATGAGACCTTGCCCGTGATCATATCATCAGAGTTATCAAGCATGGAGGAGATCAGAGTTGGTGAGGTGTTGAGCAAGTACAAGGAGGTCATAGGATGGACATTGGCCGACATTAAGGGCATTAACCCTTTGGACTGTGTTCATCATATCTTGCTCGAGGAGGATGCTGCCCCCGTACGAGATCCACAAAGGAGATTGAATCCAGTCATGAAAGAAGTGGTTATGAAGGAGATACTTAAACTTCTTGACTTAGGGATCATCTACCCCGTCTCCGACAACCGATGGGTGAGCCATGTGCATGTGGTGCCCAAGAAGTCAGGAATCCAGGTGGTCGAGAACGACAAGAACGAGATGGTGGCCATGAGACTACAAACTGGATGGTGAGTGTGTATAGATTACCAGAAGCTCAACCAAAAGACGAAGAAGGATCACTTTCCTTTGCCCTTTATCGATGAGATGCTTGAAAGGTTAGCTGGTAATAATTACTATTATTTTCTTTACGGTTATTCTAGTTACATGCAGATCTGGGTTGCTGACGAAGATCAAGGCAAGACCACATTCACGTGCCCGTTTGGCACTTTTGCATATAGGAGGATGCCGTTCGAGTTATGCAACGCTCCAGGGACATTCCAAAGGTGTATGATGCACATCTTTTCATACCTTCTTGAAGAGTGAATCGAAGTTTTCATAGACGACTTTACCGTCTACGGCAAGACCTTCGACACATGCCTCAACAACCTGGATTGAGTCTTGAAGAGATGCGTTGAGAAGAGCCTAGTGTTAAACTACGAGAAATGCCATTTCATGGTCAAGGAAGGAATAGTTTTGGGGCATGTCATATCGGGAAAAGGAATTGAGGTGGATAAGGCCAAGATCGACATCATCGCCAAATTGCCTTACCCAAGATCCGTGAAGGAGTTAAGAGGATTCCTTGGGCATGCTGGATTCTATCGAAGATTTGTCAAGGACTTTACCAAGATCGCCCAACCAATGACGAGACTACTTCAACATGAAGTACCATGGGAGTTTAACGAAGATTGCAAGAAGGCGTTCCATGCCTTGAAGGAGAACTTGATCACCGCCCCCATCATCCAACCTCCGGATTGGGGCATGCCTTTCGAGCTAATGTGTGATGCCAGTGGTTATGCCGTAGGAGCAGTTCTTGGGCAGAAACGAGGAAAGGAGAGTTATGTTATTTACTATGCATCCAAGACATTGAATCCTGCCCAATGCAACTATGCCACAACGGAGAAAGAGTTGTTAGCCATCGTCTTCGCCTTTGAGAAGTTCAGATCATATTTACTAGGAGGCAAGACCATAGTGTACACTGACCACGGGGCATTAAAGTACTTGGTGAGCAAGAAGGAGTCCAAGCCAAGATTGATTAGATGGATTCTTTTATTGCAGAAATTTGACATAGAGATCAAGGACAAAAGTGGTGCCTAGAATCAAGTTGCCGACCACCTAAGTCGAATCCTCCAGCCAGACGATGCGGTGCCGATCAAGGAGACCTTTCCTGACGAGCATCTGAGTCTTGCCCAAGATGAACCATGGTATGCAGACATCGTGAACTACTTGGTGACTGGAGAAATTCCCTCCGATCTTGGGCGTTATCAAAGAAACAAGCTGAAACATGAAAGTCGTTTCTACCTATGGGATAAGCCATACTTATGGAGAGAATGTGCGGATAAAATAATTAGAAGGTGTGTCAAGGATAAAGAGCAACGAAGCATTCTTGAGCATTGTCACAACAAGGAGTGTGGAGGACACTTTGGGCACCAACGTACTGCAAGGAAAATTTTAGAGTGTGGTTTTTATTGGCCAACATTGTTTAAAGACTGTTACAAGTGGGTAAAGATGTGCGAGAAGTGCTAAAGGGAAGGCAACATCACGAGAAGGAACGAGATCCCCATGATCCCGATCTTGCCCGTGGAAGTTTTCGATATATGGGGCATGGATTTTATGGGACCATTGCCAAGTTCCAAAGGCAACAAGTACATCATATTAGCAGTGGATTATGTCTCGAAGTGGGTGGAGGCTCGTGCTTCATACAAGGATGATTCGAAGGTGGTTTCTAACTTCTTGAGAACTCAAATTTTCAATAGGTTTGGCGTTCCTCTAGCTATAATCAGTGATTAAGGGACTCATTTTTGCAACGCCACGGTGACTGCCTTGTTCAAGAAGTATAGAGTTACCCATCGTGTGTCAACAGCCTACCATCCACAAGCCAATGGACAAGCGGAGTTGTCTAATAGAATAATCAAGACGATCTTGAGGAAGACTGTGGGCACAACAAGGAAGGATTGGAGTATGCGCTTGGATGATGCCTTGTGGGCATATAGGACTGCCTTCAAAACACCTTTTGGCATGTCCCCTTATCACATGGTCTGTGGCAAGAGATGTCACTTGCCCGTGGAACTGGAACTTCGTGCGTATTGGGCTGTTGCCCAACTTAACCTCGACTGGAATGAAGCAGGGGAATCAAGGAAACTCGAGATCCAGGTACTCGACGAGATCAGACTCCAAGCATATGACAATGTCGGTATATACAAGGAACAGATAAAGAAGACCCACGACCTCTTGATCAAGGAAAAGGAGTTCCATTTTGGGCAACATGTGCTGCTCTATCAAACAAGATTTAGTCTTTCATCGGGGAAGCTTTCGACCAAGTGGGCAGGACCCTATGAAGTGCAAGCTCAATTCCCTAATGGAGTTGTTGAGATCAAGGATCCCAAGAATGGGAAGATTTTCAAAGTTAATGGCCAGCGCTTGAAGGCCTATCTTGGGTAAGAACAGTTTGTTGAGGGGGAACCATCTGGGTTTCCTGTCGAGGAGGACCTCTGACTTCTAAAGAGGGGGGTATCGTGCCCAAGACCTTAAATGGGGCGCTATCCAGGAGGCAACCTGGTTAGTATTTTATTTATTTTATTTTAGTTTAATTTTGTATTTTTATTTAATTATCTTATTTCCGTAAAAATATTAAAATCCAAAAAAATTCATAAAATAATGAAAATCCAAAAAAATTAGTGTAGTATAGCTAGTTTATGTTTTAAGTATTCTATTGTAAAGCATTTTTTTTGATCGAGTCTAACCATAAGGGGAAGTCTGTTCTGGAGTGTATTTGTGTTTCTAAGTGTGCAGGAGATGTTGAGCAAGATGCAGGTTGTATATCAGGATCCACTTTAAGGGAAAGAGCTGTGGGAGTAGAGCAAGGATTCTGGGCAAGAGCTAAGTTGTTGGTCAACAACGATTGAGGCGGTTACTGTACCCTTAAAACTACGCGCCCTTTAAAACCATCCTACCACGTCTATACCCCCACTACCCGATTTCAAATTCAAGTCTGCAACTTCTCATTTTCTCTCTTCTCTCTCCATCAAAACTCCTAAATTCCCTAAAATGGTGTCTACTCGTCCCAAAAACAAATTCAACAAGATCCCTGCCGGAACCAATATCGACCTCACCACCGAACACCCCACTACCACCACCGCTAAACCCAAAACCACCACCACAAAGCCCAAAATCATCACCAAAAGGAAACTACCCATGGAACCCGCCAACCCTTCTGCCGACCAACAACTAGAAATTTCGATCGGAACTACCATACCCAAGAGTCCGCCGGTCGACGCCACGCTTCTGATGAGCGACGAAAACCCTAGCCTGATGGAAGAGGCGGAGAAGCAGCAGGAGGAGGAGACGCAGTCGAAGAAGGTTTCTGAGCAAGAGGAGTTAGAGGAAGAAGCAGAGGAGGAGGAACACGTTGGCGAGGATGAAGAAGAAGAAAAAGATGATGAGGGAGAAGGCGAAAACGATGATGTGAATGAAGTCATTGACGCAGTGGCGGCAACGCTGGCGGCGGAGGCGTTGGTGGAGACAAAGACCAAGGCAAAGGAAAGTCCGGCGAAGAAGAAGAAGGAAGCCAAGGCGGCTAAGAAACGCCTTCACGAAGGCGAGGGAACGCCGGCGAAGAAGCACAAGCTGCTACTTCGGACGTCGGGTCTTTTCAGCCGTCAATTTCGAAGGGAACGGCTGTCAGTGAGCAAGAAGAAGGAAACGATCTTGAGGAGGAAGGGGATGATGAGCAGTCTACCCCAGCAAGTGCTAAGAGCAAGAAGAAGAGGAAGGGGTCCACGGTGATGACGTGTAGCAAGCCCAAGGAGTGGAAGGTGACTGCACCTCGAGTTCTCGACTTCAAATTCTACGAGAACTTGGGTGTTGCCCAGGAAGTAAGAGAGTTGTTCAAGGGGATCGGCTGGAGTAAGTTTTTGGAGTGGCCTGTGGAGGTCTATGAGGAGCAAGTCAAGGAAGTTTATAGCACGGCGGCAATAACAAGTGACCCTGAGAATGGGGTGAGCATGATTTCCTTCTCGCTGTTGGCGAGAAGTATGAGGTTCAAGTCAGTGCCCTCAATCAGATTCTCGGGATGGTGAGTCTGCGAGATTTGGCCAGGAAGGAGTTCATGGAGGCCAGGACTAAGGTGCCATCCCCATGAGATGTGGTTTATGAGGAGCAGTGGAAGGAGATCAGCAATGGGACGCCCTACTATGGAGCCAACAACAAGGGTACTGAGCTAAGAACGCCTGCCCTGAGGCTTTGTCACCGCATCCTTGCCTACAACTTGTATGGCAAGAGTGACAGCGGCAACAGCTTGAGCAACAAGGAGCGATATCTACTGTGGTGTATGCACACCAAAACCTAAGTCAATTTCGCGGCGTTCCTTGGTGAGCAGCTTAAGACTGTGTTGGCAAAGCAGGCGTTGGGATGCACTTGTGGCCACTTTGTGATAGCCTTCGCGAATGGAGTCGGGGTCTATGGTGATCTGAAGGGGAAGCCGAAGATGCCGGTCAGCATGTTGGGAGAAACTGCCTTGAGAAAGATGAATGACATCGAGATTAGGAATGGCAGATATGTGTTCGTTGATCATTCCAAACCAGCATCTAGCAGGCGACCACCAGTGGACAAGAAGGAGGAGGCAAGCACCAGTGCAGCGATGCTGCCCAACATTGAGATCGAGACCAGGCTGGCCAATGTGGAGAGGTTGTTGACCGAGATCAGAGATGCCCAATGCACACCAAGGATTCAGGTATCCACCTGAATCTTCTCTTTGATTTGTGTTCCTCTCTTTTATGTTAGTTTAGGATTTTATTTTTCATTTTTGTGTTTTATTGTTGAGTCATGTTTTGTGTTATTTAGTGTCTTGTTGTCGAGAGGGCGAATTTACTGTCTTCACCCACAATTTGCCCAGCAAATTGCGTGGTGAAGACCTAATTGCCTTCTCGGTTGTGTTTGTTAAGTCAGTTTGTTTTTGTTTGTTTGTTGCCCAACATTGCATCCACTTTGCCAAAAGCAAAGTGTGTGGGTGTAGGGAGTGTCAGTTTGTGTTTTTAAAGTTTGTTTGTGTTATTGATCAGTATGTTAGCATGAAGGTTAGAATAGGCTTATGGATGATGCCGTATGTAAATAGGTAGGACGGAATGAGATATTGGGCATTAACTGTGAGGATTTGAGCTTTTAAAATGCTATACATATGCAGCATTATTCTTTCTCATGTGATAATGATCAGTTGACATGTGTTGATCTAGAACTTGCATGCATCTCTTAATTAAAACTTCATGTAAGTTAGTAGAACTACTTAGATGAATTAGACAATTTTTGTTCAAAATAGCCATGGCCTAAAAATTTCCTACCATAACATTTATCCTTTGATTAGCCCCCTTGAGCTTGGATCGTTTTCTTTCTATTCACTTATAGAAGCCTGAATTTTAGCCGTCCCAGTCAAGAACTCAGGTCTAGAAGAACGAGGGATGAAAGGGAATGTTGGGTAGCACATAGTGGGCAATATCACCTAAGATAGAGGTGTTGGGTTAAAAAAAAGAGAAGAAAAAAGAAAAAAAAAGAAACAAATATAAAAAATAAATAATAAGAAGCCAGAAAAGTGTGCTAAATAAGGAGGAGTAAGGAATCAAGGGCAATGTGTTGCTCGATAACCTAGTTCTTGACTTAGCCAGTTTCCATATTATCCTACCTTTTGTCATAAGCCACATTACAACCCAATGAAGACCTAAGGATAAGTAGTTTGAATTTGTTCGAAGAAGTAGAGATGTAAAGGGCAGACAAGCCTATGGAAAAACTTTGTTGATCATTGTCAAGAGCGTAAATACTTAACCTTATACACTTGAGAGATGAGTGCTGGTGAGGATGTCCTTGTTGCCCAATAACTCTTTCTTGACCTATTTGATGGCACTATCTGTTACATATTCTGTTTTGACTGACATGTGAGATGCTGATTTGTTTTGAGTCTGTGTTTTCTGTTTTGTCTTTTCTGTGTTTGAGTCTTGGGCAAAGTCGCAGTCATACACTTGAGGGCAAGTGTAATTCAAGTGTGTGGGTGTGATGAACCCATATTTGTGTCCATCTTTTCTAGTGTTTTTCTTGTCTTTTTAGTCTTTATCGAGTCATTATGTGTCTGGGAGGACACGCAAGTCGAGAGATAGTGTGCAGGGTAAGAACAGGTGGATGCTGGCCAAATCCAATGGAAAATCTGTTGTTGAGATGGCGATACGATGCAAATGGGCATAGGGCTGGAAGCTTGTAGCTGGGCAACATCGAAACATCCTTTCTACAAGTCAGGAAGCACCTCCCCATATCCTTAAGCCAACAGACAGAGTACTTGGAGGAGCCAGGATCGTGGTCAAGACCGGAGGCAATTTAGGATGCAGACGATGAAGGGCAAGATGAGAGTCGAGCAGCAGCAGGTTTCTTTTCCTTCAAGGAAGAGGATAAGGATCGGATGTTTCCTTCCTTATCCTAGCTGAGCCAAATCATGGAATAAATCTACCACACAAGGAAAGAAGGAACGTGCATGCGAAGGAAAGAGAGAGAGGCGGAGGTTATGATATGCATGGGAAGAATCCTTATTCAACAAGGAAACTTCCCTTCAACCTTAGAATCTCATCGCCTATATATATGGCCGACTCTATCATGTAAAGGAGCTCTTCGAATTCAGTAATTTAGATTAGTTTGCATCTTAGTTTGAGAGAAAGTGAGGAAGAAACAAGTCCTACGGGCAATTACAATTTATTTCGCTTGTTTATATTTACTGCTTTAGTTTTAGTTGTTGGCGTGAACCCAAGACCCTGGTTGCTGACTACACTTTTGGGCAGCAACCCCTTTCCAGATTTATGCTAAGTATGCTTTTCTTTATTTACTTTATGTTCTTATTTAATATTATGTCTAGCTAAGTTTATTGTTTGGGTTGGATGTAGATGAAGTGATTCTAAGTTACTCGTTCAAGCTTGTGAGGTCTAATTGTGTTAGTTCGTTAATTGATTTTTTTCCCGAAACACTTAGGATTAATTCTAGACTTAATTGATATTGAAGTTGATTGATCACCATCTAGATATTGAGATTAAGTCATCAACAGAAATTGAGAATAATACGAGAGTGACTTTCGTGCCCAAAAAGGTAAAGGGTGTTGGAGAGCAGTCGGTATTGACCTACCTCTTGGCTGTCTTGGGTCTACTTTTTCTTAATGCTTCTTGGGCAGCATCGTTACTGAAGTGTCTTCGTAACGTTGTTGATCGAGAAAGGAGATCTTGCCTCATGGTCAAGATCTGTAAAATTGATTAGGCATAGGTTAAGTGTGTTAGCATCGTGACTTCGTGACCTTAGGGTGTTAGCTAATCTTTTCCCTAAACCAAGTAATAGAATTAGTTAATTGAATATCCTTGCACCGATGAACGAGTGAAGAGTAATTAGGATCATGGATTCGAAACTCAATCCAAACTCTTTTGTTATTTGATAGTTTTACTTGTTGAGTTTAGGTTCGTGACCAAAACCCTTTTGTTGAGCAACATCTGAAGAACAAATTACGCCGAATCCCTTTGGTACGATCCCGCTTGCCGCTGACTACTACCTTGTTGGGCAAGAGGTGTTTTATAAATATTATTTGTGCGAAGTGTGTGATGACAGCGCTCCGTCATCTTCATGGAAACCAGATTATGTGAAAAAGAAACTTACGGGTGAATTTGTCACAGCCCCAAATCCTGAGGGATGGCAAAGCCGGGGTGCGACTAGGGGTTGGACTAAAGAGGCGGGGAAGAAAGAGGAATGAATAAGAATAAACGAATAAACAGACATTAATAACAGAATAACTTCTATGAACAAGACTTCATTTAAAAGAAAGAGTTGATCTCGGAGGATCACTCGACAAGTTGTTCAAAAAGGAACTGAGTTCATTGTACGGGCTTAGACCCAACGGATAGATATATTAATATCAAAAAGATTGGCAGCGGAAAGCGTAAAGCTGGATACAAGTTCTTTATTCTAAATATGACTTCTTAACTCAACATCAACCACCGCCGCTCCCGTCACTCAACCTGCACATTAAAAAAAAATAAACATGCAGGTCTAAGTACATAAAGCACTTAGTGGGCACATTGCCGAAAATAACTCACAAGAGTATAGATTTAATCATGCATCTTTTCATAAACACTTGTATAACTTATACTGCTGTTCATTTAATTCTGGATAACACACTGTGAGTTTTAACTCACATCCGATTGTCTGGAAAGCACTCTGTGGGCTAACTCAGAATCTGTCCCTCTGGATAGCACTCTGTGGGCTATCTCAGAATCTGATCGTTTGGTCGGAATATCTGGTTAGCACTCTGAGGGCTAACTCATAATCCAATACTCTTGTTAGCACTCTGTGGGCTAACTCAGATAAGCATAAGAAAATTCACATAAACAATTCATTTATGCTTTGATAGATACTTTAATACACACTTATTAAAGCAACAAGTAAACACTTTTGAGCAACGCTCATTTTATTTTGATAGAAAAGCCCACCTCGAACAATTACAGAACTATAACACGTGCTTCCGTCTCTGATCTTCCGTCCTGTCTTCTAATCTTGACGTCCTCCTTCTTTGAACGCAAATAATCACATATTAGTATTCGGTCGAGACGTTAAAAGAAATAGGAAATCGGAATCGGTAAATGACTTTTAGGCCTTTGCACTTTAACTAATCTCTTTGTAATTAAAGAAACGAGACTCGAACACTTCTCATCTAAAACATTCTCGGTTCCTTACTCGACACTTAGGTCGGTTAATAATGGAAGTTGATAACTCATAACGACTTAGAAGATCAAAAGGAATCAAGTTGAAAAGAATTCAACTTAAGAAACTAGGTTCTTGAAATTACTACACAGATCAGTAAGTCCACCCAGAACAAAGTTTTTCGAAACAGGGGATGTATCTAATACCAAAAGAAAGCCACGGATGTCTAGTTTACTCTCCAATTTACGGATCTTGATTTCGTTAAGCGAGCTAAAAGTTATGACAGTTTCCGTAAAGGGTCGCAGAACAGTCCGCGTTTTAACCCTAGGTGCTCGTAACTCGACGCACGGCTTCCTAGGTTCGACTAATGCTTTACCACTTATATTTTCACGAAATTTTCATCTTAAGGCAGTCAACACGTACCATCAAACATGATCAACTCCTTTTCGTTTCTCGATTAAGAACTCGACGTATATTTCCTCGTCATTTTCAACTATCAATTACTAAACCATTTCATTTTCAATTTCTATTTCACTCAACAACTTCTCGTTTATTAACTAAAACTCATAACATCTCGTATCTCGGATGGAAATATCGTCAACTACAATATCGTTCGTCAAACGACAACAATCATTATTATTAAAAGGGATTTCCTTATTCGACTTTTCTACCAGCTTTTAAACTCGATTCTTCGCCTCTTATTCAAAATCGAAACTTCTTAGAATTTGTTGAAACTTTACGGTCACGATCATTAACTATCAAGATTATCAAAGGTTCGAATCACAAACCTAAAACACTATTCAAGCTCGGCTTATCGTTGATGGTTCGTCTCTTACTAAAAATCTTACGTTCTCCGTTTTCGTTCAAATTTTACAACAACGATCATCATCTAACGAGCATCATTAATATGCAAACCATATTATCAAAACATTATCGAGCTTCAACTTATCGACACGTTTTCGTCTCTTACATTTTTCAATTATTTTTAGAAAAATCTCAATTAAATATATAATCATCCTCATACATCGCATATCTCATTTCTATTAATCAATCGAGCATATCATAACATTTACTATACTAAATCATGCATTCTTCATCTCTTATGCTTCAACTTTTTATTTTTAGAAAAATCTAAATCAATTCATATAATCAATTAACGACATGGAGATCACTAATCTATTGATCAATCATCAAAGAAATCGAACTACGATCAAACCCCTAAAACTACTACAATTTTCGGTAATAACCTAAAAGAATAGGGAGTGATTTTCTTCATGATTCGATCCATAACATCTATTCCTAAGCATACTAGAATATGTATTAACATAGGTTCATCATGCTTCTTGATCTTCACTTTTTCGAAAAAAATGAGATTGATGGGAGAAGATTTTTGTTCGGTTCATTACGTAGAAGAAACTCCTACCTTGACGAATACGAACTCGGAAGTAAAATCGATCTGTAGATGGATGACTTGTTGAAGCTTTAAAGCTTGAAGAAGATGACTTCAATGGAGGATTTGAGAGAGAATGGAGATGGGGCGGGGGGGGGGGGGGGGGGGGGGGGGGGGGGGGGGGGGGGGGGGGGGGGGGGGGGCGGTAATGAGTGTGAGAGGGAGAGAGGTGATGACAAGTTAGATAATATCTCTTTAAAGTAGGATGACTCACAAGATGACTCACTAAGGGTCGTTTGGCGCGAAAATATTTGATGGAAATATCTCGTTTCCGGGTTTTAAACGACGTTATAAAAGTCGAGAAAAACTTTCTTAGGTAGTTACGAATTCGACGAAATCTAATTCGTCCGTTAGATTAGAAATAATCACGTACTCGGAAGATTTAATTCGTTTTTCTAAATCCGAGAAAAAAAGTCGGGATTAGACAGTCTAAAATTCACCCGGAAAAATCATAAAAACGGATTTTTACTAATTTACTCGTCTTGCAAAAAGAGTGAATGTAACATCAGACAGTTTCTCGATTTGAGCTTTCGGGCGAAAATTTCATCGAACGCGAAAACCCTAATACAGTAGTCGTTCAACCGACTTTTGGAATTTATTTTCAGAAACGGATTTCACCGTTATTCTTAGAATTGAAAATCCTTAACTTAGGCGTGCAAAGCCTTAATAAATTAGAAAATTTTTATTTCTCGTCGGAAGAAAATATCTGGGGTATTACAGAATTAACCTAATTATGTGAAAAGAATACGAGATTAATGATTCAAATAAAGAATACGACATTATATTCATCTTCTTATTTCATTAACCTAAGTAAGTGTATCTCATAAATTAAGATATAGGCAAAAAAATCAATTATGTAAAGTACCTCAGCGTTTCCACTTCGCGTCATCAGTGTCTTCATATCTTGCAACGCCTTTTGTTGTTTACTATATGTTCTAGCCAACAATTGCATCACTTTTGAATTCTGTTCAACATCATCTTCCCCAACCTACATGACAAATTTAAGGCTTCATTGACATACTAAAAATATATAAATCAGGAGTATGTAATGTATAATTTAAAAAAAAAAACTTATTTTCCGTCATCAATCTCTTAATATATCTTGATGCCCTCCGTTGATTACGATGTACTCTGGACAACACAACCATAAAACCCGAAGTATTTTCCACAACATCATCCATCTGCGCCACAAATAAAATAATTACTCCACTGAAACAAAATACTTAAAAGGAAAGTTATGTGATGAGAAATGGAATCATACCTTATCTTCCGTACAATAAATATCACCAGAGCGAGGTGCCTCGGAATTATCCTGACAGTTTTCTGATCGGGGATTGGAGTCTGAGGCATCACTACTTTTGAAATGCTCTACGTAAAAAACACGGAGACGTTCAAAAAAATGACCTGCATCCTCAAGAGGAGGGAGATATGCGGGGACCGATGATGAACCATCAGCGAAATTACTGAAATACAGCCGCTCGCTCAACAATATTGATTCCTCGAACGGAGAGATAGCTAAATTTTCCTACAAATTACACAGATCTTAATTTACAACCGAAATTAAGTGATTATCATTTCTGTAAGGTAAGAACTTAAATATAATGATGTTTATTTTCACACATGTGATTCATTATAGAATGCAATCTTGCAGTGGTAATGGAACAACATGCTATGCTTAAATTTATTATCATAGTAAAAACCATAAAACCTATTTCCTTAAGTATAATATTTATTAGTATTTCTCAAATACTACCATGGAAGTTGGATTAACGAACTTAAGGAATTTATAAATGCAACTTACCCAAGTATGAAGTTGGATTAATTCAATTTCTACAAGAAACCCTATGTAGCTCTAACAATGTTAAATGAAATTTGTTAAAGAATGCACAGCACAAACCAATAAACACAACAAATTTCTACAATTTAATTTTTTTCACAAACCTGCTAAAATATATTGTATTTTCTAGTACGAATCAAATCATCAAAAGTTTCTCCAACACTGAATCAAACATGATAATTTTCTCCTACACTCATCTAAGAGACAAATAAAAAGAGAACTAAAAAATTACCAACAAACCAAATGTTATTAAATAAATAGTAATGACCTAGCTAGATACATCACAAGAATATAGTACTTACAAATGTGAAGGGTGATGGGCCATGCTGAAAATACTTCACAAGCTCTTTGTATTGCATCCTCCGGAGGATGCATCGACGCAATATACGAGGAAATGCAGACTCCTGTCCGGGGACAATTTCAGAAAATAATGACCCAAGTGCAGGAATGCTTTCATAAACAAATGTAAGAAGGGCATGACTGAATCCAAAAAGATTGACAATAGGCTTTTTTCCAAATCAATCCAGTCAGTTTTAATTTTTTGGTAAGCTAAAAACAACTTGCTAACTAAAAACCTGTACGAGTCGCGACCCCAATGATATACATTAAACAATTGTAAGTTATCTACAACATGGATATATCTAGTGTCAACTCTATTAAGGCTACTATGAAAAGCAGGAAACAAAACATCATAGATAAACATCAAATACGCAAGTTTTAAGCTATCTATACTGTCACCAACACGTTTTTCACCTAATGACTTATAATAAGCCTCCCTTACCTCACCTACTGTAATCTCAGCTCTACCGCCAAAAAAAGAAGAATGAAGTGTAGAGGTTGGCGGCAAAGAGAGTGGAGGTCCAAACTTAAGCCCCGTAGCCAAAAAATAATTCTCTGGTCTAAACTCAAAAGATACATTTCTAATTCTAAACCAAACTGAGTCTTGTGCTTTTTTTGGATCACACATATGGAGAATTATTAAGTAGGCAACATTTCCATGAAATTCAAATGGGGGTAAATCCAAGAAATGACCTAAACAGGAATCATGAAACTTAGCGAGATTCTCACTGGACAAGGTTGATTTTATTATATCAACGACCTTGTGAGGCGTAGACCTACAATTTACAATTACAGCTGCAAAAAAAATGAGAGTTAACAATATGTCAATATGCAATGTCAATAAAAACTGATAAAAAATTATAAAACCAAATAGAACCATCACAAAAGAATGCATCTAAAGTTTCCTGATAGAGAAAGAATTAAGCATTAGAACACTGTCTCAATCTGAAGATTATAGGGTTGCTAACTACAGTTCCAAGGCACAGACTTATTACAACACTGTCTTATTTCTACTCTTTTGTTTGGACAAAAATGAAACAATGGTGTAGGTTGTAAGGAGGAGCTGGTGATTGAGAGGATGAATAAGAGTAGTTGCTCACCTCTGTGGATCAAAAACCAGCAACCAAATAAATTACAAGATGATTGCTACTATTGTAGTTTATAGCTTATGGAGAGAAAGGAATTATAGGAGGTTTCAAGCTATTAGTTCCAGTGGAGAGACAATATTGCGTCAATGCCAAAACATGGCAGCTATAAGGAGCACAAAACTTCATAGATTACCTAAAGCTATGGGGCATTAGCCTGCTTTTGTGTTTTCAACTTGTGTGTTTGTAGCAAGATGTTTGTAAATAACATATTTGGTAAATGAATCATGATACAAATTATGCAAAAAATGTAGTACGTAATGCTTACATATTCACTCAAAATCAACTTCAAATAAATATAGAATATCATTCAAGCAACATATCAAACAAATAAGGAAAATTGGACCCATACAATCATGAATCAAGATATAACAATAAACTTTGCTATGTCTTATTTCAAAAGAACACAACGACTACAATATTTAAAAAGGGAATAGGGTATTGAATTTTCTGTGGTTAAACAACAAATAAAAATTACATAGCAGTTCTTTCTTTGTGTTTTACTGTTTGAAAAATCCCATAAAAAAAATGCATCCGTATGAGGATAATTATTCCATCAATTAATGTTTAAATACATGATTGCTAACACATAAATGGCTATTTATTAATGATATGATATTTGCTGTGTATTTGTAATTTGCACTGTGATTGTCAGAACTCCATTTCTCTCTTATGTCTATATTCTTGAAATAATCATGTTGCTGACACATTAAAGAGCAGGGTTGAATGGAAATTGAGAGCAACTCTCGTATCTTAAAAGCTAAAACTAATCAACTTTCTTACATTGCATTAGATATTATTGATCTTAGAATGTGTATACAGAAATACTAGTATTAATTTCAAAATATATTTACATAATCAATGATCCAGAGAAGCAAAAATGAATGTCATATCATATCATATCCCATATTCAAAATTGATACTAACTAATAAATATGGAAACAAGAAGACATATAATAAAGTGACAAAATAGTAGTGAGTATATTATACATATCCCATAAAAAAAATGCACTGTATGTTTAAACACCAAATGAAAACTACTGTCACAGCCCCAAATCCCGAGGGACGGCAAAGCCGGGGTGCGACTAGGGATTGGATTAAAGAAGCGGGGAAGAAGGGGGAATAAATAAAAAAACAGACATTTAAACAGAAATAATTACTATCATATTACAGTTAAGACACACGATCATTTATCGTGAATACTTCCTCCTTCCTCGATTAATAATACGACGAGCACTTTCTCGTCTTTTCACTAACCATTTACTAAACCAATTTCATTTCAAACTCACTTTAATCTTCTAACTTTTATATTCATAATCTATATGAAATTATCATCAACTACATTTTTGTTCATCAATCGGCAACAAACACTAATATCCGATTAGTTTCCTCGTTTGACTTTCTTATCGACGATTAAGCTCGACTACTCGTCTCTTACCAAATATTCGATATTCTTAGAATTCGTTCAAACTTTCCAATTATGAATAACAACTACTAAGATCAATTAATATGAAAACCATATGCTTATATTATTATCAAACCTAACTTATCATCGATTCTTTGCCTCTTACGATCTCATTTTTATTTTTAGAAAAATCCAATTTAAATCTATGTTGAACTACAAGCTTACTACATCTCAATTATAACATCACATCATCCAAATCATAACCTCTTCTCATTCAAATCATATTCCTTCCTCTCTTACAACTTTGTTTTTATTTTTAGAAAATTCCCAATTAATTCATCCAATCATCTACTAATACATAGAGTACTAATCTACACACCAATCATCTAAAATCAAACTTGAAACATTAAATCCCATCTTCCCCAAATTTTCAGTTATTACCAATTATTAAAGGGGATGATTTCCACTTGATTCCAACCATAGAAATCTATTCCTAGGCATTAATAATCATGAAAAATAACTTAAACATCATACTACAACTCCATGAAATTTTCGGTCATAGCATAATTTAAAGGAATGAAATTTTGTATGGATGGAAAGGAAGCTAAGATCATTACCTTGGTGAATATGGACTTGGAATTAAGATTGAATGGATGATGAGCAAGCTATGATGATTGAATCCTTGAAGAACTTGAAGAGTTTCAATGGAGAAAATGAAGAACAAGAGAGAGAAGAGAGAGATGGGGAGGGTGGTGGCAAAGAGGGAGAGAAGAATAGAGAAATGATGAGGTGTATACTTGATATTTGTACCATAAAGTAGAAAAAATCTAACATGGATGACTCATAGGGGGGGATGGCGGTTTGGGTGGGTGTTTTAATTCAAAATATCGTGTTTTACGGGTCTAACACTGCGTATATAAATCGATTAATTATTTTTTTAGACGGTTACGTTTTTTACTAAATCTAATTCGACCATTAGATTGAAAATAATTTACTTAGTCGGAAAACATAATTTGATTTCCGAAATTCAAAGAAAAGTTGGGACATGACAGTCCAAATTTCGCCCGGAAAAATAATAAAACTGACTTTCACCAGTAGACTCGTATCGTAAAATAAGTGAATGTAAAGTCAGACGGTTTTTCGATCTGAGTTCTCGAACGAAAATTCTATCGAACGCAAAAATCCTAATACAGTAGTCGGTTGAACGACTTCTGCAATTTATTTTCAAAAACGGATTTCACCGTTAGTCTTTAATTGAATTTCCTTAACTTAGGCGTGCAAAGCCTTAATTAATTAATAACTTTTTATTTTTAGCGACGGAAGAAAATATTTGGGGTATTACAACTACCTTCCGAAGATAGACCCTGGTTGATCAATCTCTTCATTGGGCGACAAACAATATCCTCTCGATCCTAGACAACAAAAATTAGCTTATTTCAGAATACATGAATGATAGATTCATCACATTACAATTTATTGTATTAACCAACCAAATTCTAAAAAATTCGAAAAAAACAATTTTGGGTGCGACAAGTAAGGAAAAAACCAACAAAACTAAGGGAGAGGTGTAATACGAATGAGAAATCTCTTACCATATTATTCAATATATGAAAATAACGGCACAAAGAAAGCCGAAGAAGAAGGCCGGAGAAATCTAAGTTCTTCGAATCAGTTGCAGGAAGACTTCTCTATACAACAAGCGGTGGAAGATGACAGTCGGAAGTGCGGCCGATGGGAGGAAGACTGAATTTGGGAAAATCAGAGGAGGAGAAAGTGGGATTCAGCGGGGGGGTCGATGGATACCGGAAAGAGGTAAATCAATGAGGAAAAAAGGACGGAATGGGGCTGGGAAAATCACATGTGAGAATAAGAGAGGAAAATGAGACGATGGGAGTCACAGGTGGAGTCGTGGATCATGACGGAGTGATCGAACGACGAAGAAGAAAACAAGGCTGATCGGCGGAGTCACCGGTGCCATCGTGGCTGATTGGGAAGTGGTGGAACGACGACGAAGAAGAAAACTGGTGTAACAGCTTGGAAATTGGCCGGATAAAAGAAGTAAAATATGGTGGAGATCAGACGATGGGAGTCACCGGTGCCGTCGTGGATGATTGGGAAGTGGTGGAACCACGAAGAAGAATCGTAAAAATGGTCTGACGGCTTGGAATGAGGGCGGATAAAAGAACTAAACTATGGTGGAAATCAGTCGATGGGAGTCACCGGAGGTGCCGTCGTGGATGATTGGGAATCGGTGGAACGACGAAGAAGAAGAAGATAAAAGGTCTTCTGACAACAACAATGTAAAAACAGTAAAATACCAAAAATGTAAACTGTGGTGGAGTTGCAATTTGTATTTTAATTTTATTTTATGTGTTCACTTTTCCATTTCGACGTGACACCATCCTGAATGAGAGATGCATATGCATCTAGATGCAGGTAGGAAACTCTGGTCATGTTTTTTACCTTACACATAAAATAACTATTATACCCCTGAAATTTGCAAGAACCCCGGGGGGGTCCAATGACAAACAAACCCCCCGTCTCTGGTTATGGTTAATGTGACTACTTAATTAGTACTACTATAATTGAATATTAACCTTTTGGTCTTGAGATTATAAATCTTCTCATTCTAGTACTTATTTTATGTGTTCTTGAATTTGTAGCGAATGTTTAAGATGGTGTTTGTGACCCGTTTGAGCTATGACCGATTGTTGAAGATTTGTTTATTAATAATGACTCTTGAATCACAAAATTGTTTATTTCATCAACTAAACCACACCTAACAAAAATAGTTAGGTGGACATTTTCTATTGCATCGTATTTGATCAAGGATCAGTATATTTCTTCAAACAAACACATCATAAACCAAACCATCATCATTTTCATTTTCCCAAATTTGTTCGCATAGCCCATCATCATTTTCATTTTCCACCCTCCTCTAATATGCAATGTTTTGAAAACCGGACCGGACCGGCCGGTCGGACCGGAAAACCGGTGAACCGGTCGGTCATCTGGTCCGGTTTTGTCCAATTTCGGTTCTTCAAGTGGTCCGAAGCGAACCGTTAAAAGCCGGTCAAATCCGGCGACCCGAATGACCCAATAAACCGGTTCGGGTTTTAAAATTCAAATTTTATTTTATTTTTCAAAATGAGATCAAGTAGATTTGAACCCAATACCTCGTTGTTAGGCTATAGTACAAACCATCTCACCAACAAGAGTTATATGTCCTTAAGTTTTTGATTTATTAACTTAACTTGTTACGTACTAAGAGATTATGGTAGAATTGTAATTATTTCTTACTTTATTTTGTTTAAACATGGACTTTAATTTTAATTAAACATTCTATTATTACATTAATAATTACCACATATAAGGAACAAAAAAGAGTTACGTCACAAAAATTTATTTAAATCACATTATCACGAGATGAAGAAATTTACTAATTTCTCGTACAATAAGAACATAGTTATTATAATATCATGAAATCATAAACTACAAATAATATAAATTTATCTTCATATACTTTGAATTATTTATGTGTTAAATACAAAAATTGATGAAAATATTTATTTACTTTTGATTGATATAATGAATTGATTTTGTATACTTTGATTTATTTCTTATCATTTAAATAAAATATTTAATTACTTATATATTTTACTTATACATAATATATATATACATATATATATATATATATGAAAAAGAAAATTAACGGGTCATCCGGGTTTATCGAAACGGTTCAACCGGTCGAACCAGTGACCCAATGACCCGATAAAGTGACCGGTTCGATGATCGGTCCGATTTTAAAAACATTGCTAATATGATCATTAGAGTATAGCTCTCGCATGATTATACACGGTTAATAAGGTCTTTTTTTTCCTTTCTCATCTGTTTCGTAAACAAAATTTCTTTTAAAAATAATTAATTCTTTAAATTTTTTTAACCATTATTTTTTATCTTTCTAACCTTTATTTCTTAATAATTGTACATAAAAAAATTCCTCAACAAAAATATGTGCGCAAAAAGCACACACGTGTGTAATAATATGTTAGAATATGTCTAATATTAATTTTAATTGACATATAATTCAAGATAAGCACACACGTCCAAGCGTAGCATGGACCAACACCAGTCTAACCATACGCGTGTCGTAATCTTCTTCCCACATTCAATATTTTCTCCTTTTAATTTTTAATACATCCAAAAAGTATTCAACATTTTCAATTCTGAATACATACTAACATGTAGGCTATTTGGACCTTGCAACCACCTAGTGTGGTTCCACTGTGCTTAATCCGTTGACACATGTCATTGATTTTTTGGAGAATAAAACTAATTCTAAAAAATGAATTCGAACCAGGGTTGGGCTTAGCATTGTTGCTTTTGGGAAAACACTATTTGTAATTTGTACTTTGTACTACACAGTATCCCAATCAATTAATTTTGTTCAGCTATTTATTTTCTATTTTTGTAATTGGAATTAATATTATTGTAATTATAGTACTATAAATTATACTGTTATTATTTATACTTGATTTTTAATAATTATTTTTTTGAATTGATGGGGATCTGAAAACACCAGTTTTAAAATTCTAAATTTAAAATGACTGATTGTATATATACAAAGTCATGCATTTTAATTTTTCAAATTGAGACCGAATCATCAATATATAAAATACATATATTTAATTATTGATTTTAGGTTTAATTTATCGTGTCCAATAGTTCTAATATCCTACAAAATATTATTACAAATTGTAACATTAGTTTATTTAATCCTTCTTATCCTCCTTTTGTAAAATTTCCATCAGTGAGCACGTTGCATGTCTTTCCTTTCATTTGACTCGAGTGAATATTATGAAAAATAATGTATTTGAAGATTAACAAAAAACTTATAAGTTATAGTATTATACTTCTTCATGTCACTCATATTGTCATGTTACTGTTGAACATACAGATTAAGAATAAGGTAAAATGATAGAAATGGATATGTCCCATCACATTTAAGGATTTTGAATGAGTTAATTCGTTTTTTATTGGAACACTCTAATAAGAAAATTATGACAATATAAGCAAGATATAGATCGTATATTAATGATTAACCTCAACCAAATGCTTGCAATTATGCTAAATATTTTTCAAAGATGCACCATGAATATTGGAGTTGTTTGTTTCATCATAACTTGGTCCACGAAAAATCTTCCTCAGAAGGAGTGACACGATTATTAATAAATACTGAGTGGAAAAGGTGGTTGAGTGTTTTGTAACTTGTAAGTGAAAAAACGATTCCACATTAAAGGTAGAGACATATTTTGAAATAGCCATAATGACCATTAAAATATAAATTTTGGCCCACCTCCTTCGAAAATATAAATTTTGGCTATTTTTTTCAATTTGAGTCAAAAATACCCTTAATGAAACGCGGAACGGGTCGAGTCGGACGCAGGCAGGCGCGGGTCGGGTCGGGCCGCGTATGAGGCAGTTGGTACTTCTGGTACAAATTTAGTCATATTAGTACCAACTGCTCTAGTACTTCTGGTACAAATTTAGCCCTATTAGTGCCAATTGTTCCAGATTTGGTACAATTGGGACGAATTGTCGAATTAATTCCAGTTGTTCCAAGTTATGACATGGTACTCTTGGGACAAACATTCCAATTATTCCATGTTATATTGCACTGATTTTGCGGCTCCGCCTTCGGCTCCGATTGTACGGCTCCGCTTTCGCTCCGATTACTAAGGGCACTTACTGCGGGAGTCGAGTGGGGGTGTCGAAGGGCTATGTCGAGCGCCTAGACACACTGTAGATATCGAAATTTAATGATATATTTTATTGATTTTAATATCTTACTTTATTATGGAATCTTATCATATCCATATTAATATAAGTTATTTAATTGATAAATGTGTCTTTATATGGTGATAAATATCTATTTCTTTGGCAACAAGTAAAGGATATGCATCAATATTCAAGAGCCAATGAGATTGCGCCACCTCATCCCTCAAGTGGTGTTTGTAGGAATCAACGCGTTTTTCGGCGGAATCATATCAAGTGGTGTTTGATCCGAAAACAAGACGGAAGTCCTCCACGTCAACGTTATAAAGCTCGACGCTCAATGTTTTCTTCGGAAACAAGGCGAACGTCCTCCGCATCAACACCATCAATCCCAAAGCTCAAGTCAACGCCATCAACCCCGAAACTCAAGTCAACGCCATCAACCTCAAAGATCAAGTCAACGTCATCAAGCACAAAGATTAAAGCTCAACGTTTACTTCGGAAGCAAGACGAAAGTCATCCGTATCAACGTTACTGTTGGGAAATTTATTAGTATGAGTTTTGATGAATTTCAAAACCGACTGACCCCAACCGAGTAGATGTTGCCAGAACCTAATGTTAGAAATTAGGCTCGTTGTTTGAGCAAAGTTAAGATTTTATCTTTACAGGTCTCCAGCTAAAGATGACAACAAGGCATCACTCAGACAGAACATCAGTTATGATGAAGGACAACTAAGAGTTCATATGTTCAGATGGAAAAAGGGGGAAGTCTTCAGAATATCAGTTGTGAAGGAAACCAACTGAGCGTTCATCAGATGAGAAACAGTAGAAAGGAAGAGAACATCAGATGAAAAGGAAAGTCATCTGAGGGTTCAAACCCAACTGAGTATATACAAGGAAGACAACTGAGTGTTCAGTTTCAGAACCTCAGTTGTAGAACTCGAACAAGAAGATCAACTGCTTGAAGTTCAAAGTCAGCTGAGAGTTCAACAGTTCAGAACATCAGCTGAAAACCACTCAGATGAAGATCAAGACTTTCAACCGACGAACCGAGGTTGACTGTCAGAAAGGTTAAGATTTGAATTTCAAAAGGAAGTCACATGAGGGTTTGACCGTTCAGTCATTACCCCATCTGGCCCAACACAAGGCTGTCTCAGATGGAATGCAGAAGAGCACAGATGCCATATCGGGAAAGTCTGCAGAGATGAGAGACAAGCCATCACTATCAACCGATCAGAGATCAACTGCTCCTCCAACGGCTAGTTGATTCTCTCCGCCTATAAATAGAGGCATTCTCTCATTCGAGAGATATACGCGAGACAAACTGAAGCAAGAGAGAAAAGTGCAATCACAAGAGAATCAAGCGAAAGAAAAATCTGCTAAAATCCTTTTCTAAGAACATCAGCAGCTGAGAGTTCAAGAGTGATAGAACATTAGTAGCTGAGGGTTCATAGAGTGAAAATCTGTCTTAGATCTTAGTTTGAGTGTTTATTCGTTCAAGCCTTAGATCCAGCTCTCATTCGTGATCGAGCTGTAGTTGGAAATCCCACCCTTTCTCACACCCTAAAAAGTGTGCTAGGACCTTACTCTTCCTATAATTGAGTAGTCAGGTCGTCAAGTACCCGCAAACTTGACATAGGTTGTTTAGTGCCCGGAAACTAAATTGTAAGGTCGATAAGTACCCACAAACTTATCCGTAACGGTTGCTCAGCCGGCGTAAGCTGAGTGGTTCTGTCCAGAAGAACTTGGACTGAGGTGTGTAGATTCACATCTCCCCGTGGACGTAGGAGGACTATCTCCGAACCACGTTAAATCCTGTGTGTCTGTGTTTGTTTTTATTCAGTTGCTTTTGCATATTTATCTGATCAATCTAACCGACATACAAACTGCATTTGCACATTTTCAACCGAGCTATTTTGGTTCTTGACCAACCGAGCTGTTTTGCGTGAGTTGCTTTTAACGAGTTTATTTTTCCACCACATTCCGCACAGCCTCACTCTTCCAGCTGAGGTCGCTTACTCAGCTGTGAAATTCCAACTGAGTCATCATTTACTCAGTTGAAGTGATTTTTTTTAGGTTTAAGTTTTTGAATCCTAACTGGTGTATTCCCCCCCCCCCCCATACACCAGTAACTCGTTTCGGGACCATCAGTTACAAAGCTTGAAGATCAAGTCCAAGGAGATCTAGGAGGCATACTTCTACAAAAAATCTCAAAAGCTGCTTGAAGACCGTTCGAGGGTCAAACTTGATGAGAAGAATCAGAGGATCAAATAGAGATTGAACTCGCATATTTGAAATTCTTATATTTGTATGAAATCTTGTGTTTATTTGAATAAATACAATATTTTGTGTTTACAGATTTTGGCACGCCCAGTGGGACAATCTCTACCTCTCATCTCTTCTCTTCGCCAACTTCAACAAAGAAAATGTCTACAACTCTTGAGGAGCAAATCGCAAAGTTGACAAAGCTTGCTGAAGGACTTGCCAAACGCTTTGAAGAACGAGATCTTCAACTCGCAATGCTGGAAAATGCAAATACTTTGGATACGAGAAGCCAACAAGCAAAGGACGATCAAGAAGTTGAGCTTTTCATGGAGCCAAAAGATGGTGACAAATCTCCGACTAAGAAGCTTGAAGTCTCTTCCGATGGATCGATGCATGCCGATCAACTCAAAGCATTCATCAAGAAGGCAATCAAGGACAAGTTTGAAGGGACCTCCAAATCATCATGGACTTATAGCAAGCCATACACTCAAAGGATTGAAAGCTTGAAGATGTCGATCGGCTATCAGCCTCCAAAGTTTCAACAATTTGATGGCAAAGGAAATCCAAAGCAACATATAGCCCACTTCGTGGAGACTTGCAATGACGCTGGAACATATGGAGATCACATGGTGAAACAGTTCGTGCGTTCCTTGAAGGACAATGCCTTTGATTGGTATGCTGACTAGCAGCCAAATTCAATTGATAGTTGGGGGCAATTGGAGCAAGAATTCCTCAATCCCTTCTATAGCACTCGAAGGACGGTGAGCATGGTGGAGCTTACAAAGTCAAGTCAATGTAAAGACGAGCCCGTCATCGACTACATCAATCGTTGGAGGGACTTAAGCTTAAATTGCAAAGATTGCTTGTCTGAAACTTCTGCAATTGAGATGTGCACTCAAGGCATGCATTGGAGTCTTCAATATATCTTAAAAGGAATTCAGCCAAAGACCTTTGAAGAATTGGCTACAAGAGCTCATGATACGGAGTTAAGCATAATCGCAAATGGAGTTGAAGATCTTTCGATTGAAGAGGATCACAACTTTGAAGAAAATCAAGAAGCAACCCATGGGGGCAAATCTCCTAAAGAAAGTTCAAGTGATGAAGAAGCTACAAGTGAAGACGAAGAAGATGCTACAAATCAATCTTCTAATACTTGGTGGAATTCATGAAGCCAATGCTCCTTGATAAGAGCTTAAAGTGTCTGCAATGCTCCTTGATAAGAGCTTAAACTATCTACATAGCTCCTAGATGCGAGTAAAAATCATCTAAACTTTTCAATCAAAGAACTTCAAGTGCTCCTTGATAAGAGCTTAAACTGTCTAAAATGCTCCTAGATGCGAGTAAAAACCGTCTAAACTTTTCAAACAAAATAACTTCAAACGCTCCTTGATAAGAGTCTAAACTGTTTACAACGCTCCATAACGCACAAGCCTAAACTGCATGTTACTCCTGGCCCGCATGAGTATAAACTGTGTACGGCGCCCCTCCTTAAAACTATAATCATATTCTTTGAAGAATTATCCAAGTGAAGACTCATTGATACGAGTATAAAAGGTCTACAATTCCAATCAAATGAAGACTCATTGACACGAGTATAAAAAGTCTACAAATCCAAATCAAATGAAGACTCATTGACACGAGTATAAAAGGTCTATAAACTCCTAAGCACGAGTATAAAAAGTTTACAAGTCCATCAAACTCCTTGATACGAGCATAAACTTTCTAACATATTCAAAACTCATTGAAATGAGTATAAACTTTCTAGCAAATCCAAGAACTCCTTGAAACGAGTATAAACTTTCTTTCAAATTCAAAGAACTCCTTGAAATGAGTTTAAACTTTCTAGCAAATTCAAAAACTCTTGAATATGAGTATAAACTTTCACAAGTTGAAGTTCAAGAATTCCTTGGTATGAGTATAAACTATCTAACAAATTTAAATTTATCGAGACTCATTCATTTTCACGACAAGTCGTCCATGAACAAGTCTCGAGGGGGCATTTGTAGATATCGAAATTTAATGATATATTTTATTGATTTTAATATCTTACTTTGTTATGGAATCTTATCATATCCATATTAATATAAGTTATTTAATTGATAAATATATCTTTATATGGTGATAAATATCTATTTCTTTGGCAACAAGTAAAGGATATGCATCAATATTCAAGAGCCAATGAGATTGCGCCACCTCATCCCTCAAGCCCATGATGGAGTCAAAAGCCCGCTGAACTTTTCTCTTCCTACAACTATAAATAGAGGTCTCCACACAACTTTAAATCACACCTAAAAATCATCTTCAAGAGCTCAAGAATTGAAGAGATAATTTCTCCAAGTTTTATCTCTCAATATTCAAAGTGTCCCGGCGAGATTCAAGGCGTTCTTCGTAGGAATCAACGCGTTTTTCGGCGGAATCATATCAAGTGGTGTTTGATCCGAAAATAAGACGGAAGTCCTCCACGTCAACGTTATAAAGCTCGACGCTCAATGTTTTCTTCGGAAACAAGGCGAACGTCCTCCGCATCAACACCATCAATCCCAAAGCTCAAGTCAACGCCATCAACCCCGAAACTCAAGTCAACACCATCAACCTCAAAGATCAAGTCAACGTCATCAAGCACAAAGATTAAAGCTCAACGTTTACTTCGAAAGCAAGACGAAAGTCATCCGTATCAACGTTACAAAGCTTGAAGATCAAGTCCAAGGAGATCTAGGAGGCATACTTTTACAAAAAATCTCAAAAGCTGCTTGAAGACCGTTCGAGGGTCAAACTTGAAGAGAAGAATCAGAGGATCAAATAGAGATTGAACTCGCATATTTGAAATTCTTATATTTGTATGAAATCTTGTGTTTATTTGAATAAATACAATATTTTGTGTTTACACACACCCCCCACTCGACATAGCCTATGTCGAGGCCATAGTGGCCACTCGACACACCCCTACGTCGAGCGCTATGTCGATGGCGGTGTCGGAATTTCGACATACCCCTCGACTCCACGATGATGCAATATGGGGACACTTGGCGTGTCCCCATTGATCCCTTTTTTTGATTAAAAAATTAATCCTCCACTTATTAAAATCACGTTTCCCAGTGCTTAGACCTAGGTCTTACTCAACCTCATTGTAGTGGGAAAATCAACCTATGTCTAACTAAATACCACCAATCATTAAAATCACGTTTCCCCGTGCTTCAACCTAGGTCTAACTAAATACCCGTAGTAAGTGCTCTAATATAAAAATAATCGTCGGGCAACAATTTAGATTTCTTCGGCTCGCTCCGAGGCCTTCGACTCCCCTCGCTCGAATCTTGACCGAAGAAGAAGCGGCAAACAAAAAAACGAAGAGGCAAACAAAAAATTGGAAACTAAAAAAAATCTGAAAAATAAAAAAAAAAACAGAAAAAAAAATCTGAAAATTCTGAAAAATAAAAAAAACAGAAAAAAAATCTGGAAAATAAGATAAAAAAGAAATCTGAAAAATAAAATATAAAACAGAAATAAAAAGAAAAAGAAATCTGGAAAATACGAAAAAAAAAATGAAAAAAAAGAAAAAGAAATCTGGAAAATAAGAAAAAAAAACAGAAAAAAAGAAAAAAACTGGAAAATTAAAAAAAAAACAAAAAAAAAGAAAGAAAAAATTTGAAAAGGGAATTAAGTGTCAATAAAATAGGTCAAGAAGTGATGGATCACAAATAGAAGAGGGAAAAGGGTATTTAGGTCCTAAGTTAAAAAAATGGCCATAATTTATATTTATGAAGAGGGTGGGCTATAATTTATATTTCAATGCTCATATTGGTTATATCACATGATATTCTCTTAAAGGTAACGATATATTCATTAATTCAAATAGTGATAAGTCATTCTCCCCTGCGTCCTATTGAACTTGGCCTAGTTCTTTTCGACACAGAGACAAAAAAAAAAAGATTAAATATAAAAAGGTGTGTTTAATGTACTTGATGTAGAAATATTTTATTGTTGATAATAAAATAATATAGTGTTTTTTCACTGTTTACTATAAATGTGTGTTTAGTGTAATTGATACAGAATATTTTATTGTTGATAATAAAGTAATTTTTGCCAAAAAAGGAAACATGCAATATTAAGTGTTACGCCTAAAAAAAAGAAATACAAGCCAAGTTAAATGAGACAGAGAGAGTATGTGGAATTTTACGTAAATAAATTAATAAAATAAGGGTATTGGATTAATATTTTGTTGTTTAATAGTGTCCAAAATAGGTAAGAAGATTTTTCGTAGACGATCTAAAAAAAAAAGTTGGAAAGATGTCTCGTGAACGGATCACAAATGAATATTTTTTTATTGAACTACAATATAGCCAATTAGTAACAAATTGAATTTCAATTTGTTCAATTGGACTATAGTATAATCGTTTTGGTGACAAATTAATACCAATTGATTCAATGAAACTATAGATAGTATAGTCAATTAGTGACAATATGAAAGTCAATTCAGTTCAATTGGACCATTGTCTATATAGTCATCAATTAAGGATAAATTAAAGGGTAATTCATAGCTCCCAAATTTCTCTTTATAACCCTTTATTTAAGGGTTATGAGGTAATTAGTAATTTCATTAATATTTTAATTATATTTAAAATAAGGGGGTTATAGAGAAGGGGTAGTGCTATTTAGACACACTGTTGCCGACCACACAAGTTAAAAATGGTAATATAGGTTTTGAAAATGGAAATATACCTTAATTGGGGAAGCATAAACTCTAGGGGGAAATGTGATTATTTCTATTTTTATAGTCAACTTTTTTTTTTTTTTACACATGTGGCTGGTCACCGTGTGACCGAATAGATTTATTGATAGAGAAAAATTTGGATGTTATGTTTAAAATTACCCTAAATCAAACTTCAGTTGCAAGTTCTATTGGATCATAATATCGTCAATCAGTGAAAAATCAGACTCTAAGTAGTTCACTTAAACTATAGTTATAGTAAATTAATGATAAATCAAACAAACTGTCATTTGATCTTAAATTTCTTCAATTAAACTATAGTAGTCTCAATTACTAAAAAATTAAACATTAATATCTTCAATTGAACTATAGTAATCTCTATTTGTACAGTAGTTCTATTATATATAATTGATTTTAAGAAAAGTAGAATTCAAATACTAATGCTACTTTTTACTAATTCAATTATAAATATTGTGCATGTGCAACTAGCGGTTTTCATGAAAGAAAATATTTTATGTTGTATTTTTTTTAAATAAAAATCGCGTATGTCCTACTATATCACGTTGTGCCATAACAAGTGACTTATTTTCAAATAAATCTCTCCAAAAGTTACGGATCATACCATTTAATAACTTTTTACTCTTTACCTTAATACATGTGTCCAAAAGAAATGAGTATTCAATTAATCACCATATATACCCAATAGTAGAGGTGTTCACGGGACCGGTTCCGGGTCGGAACCGGCCCGAAACCACCGGTTCCGGTTCGAGAATGTTGGAATCTGAACCGGCCCGCCATAGTCACGGTTCCGGTTCAGAACCGGCCCGCGTAGTCACGGTTCCGGTTTCGGTTCCAACCCGCCGGTTCTGGGCCCGAACAGTCTAATTTTTTTTTATTTTTTTATTTTTTTAATCATTGAAAATATAAATTATATTGTATTTCAAACTCATAATCTTCAATATAATGTATAGAATCGATATAAAACAAAATATATATTCATTTATACGATGTGTGATCAATTAAAAATCTTATATTTTCACACGGTTCAACGGTTCCGAATCGGAACCGCCGGTTCATATTTAAACCTTATATAAATATTTATTTTCTTTTTGGTCTTTTTCATTCCATTTATCGTTATAATTGTCATTTTTGATTTCTAAAACATATAATTAACATGAATTAATACAAAACATATCTTAAAACTAAAAAAAGAAAGAAAATAATAAAAAATTGTTGGAACCACCGGTTCTCGGTTCCTAGCCATTTGAACCGGAATCGGCCCGTCCTACATACGGTTCCGATTCGAAAACCGTTGACCACGATTCCGGTTCAGGTTCGAACCTGCCTGTTCCGGTTCGGATGAACACCTCTACCCAATAGCCACCTAATGAAATTAATAACTTACATAGTTATGTATTTTAAACTAACCAATTCTCTAAATCCTAAGAAAATAAGAAAATCATAATTTTTTGCAGTATATATTGGATTCAACCAAAGATTCTATCAATATATATCTACTATTAATACAATTATTATTTCATATCTATATCGCTATACTAAATAAGATGAAAAATTAATAAGATTATCGGGATAAAATGTTATATTTAAAATTGCCGCCCACAAACCTACTAGGTATAAGTCAAAGGAAAAGTCAATAAACAGTGATGTAACTCTACGAGAATACAGGCAAAAGTAATGAAAAAAGGCAAAGTAATTGGGGGAGATAAAGAAATTCAAAATTAAAATGATATGACACGTGTACGGCGGAAAGAGGGTGGATGCACACTTGGTGGATGCAAGATCCAATTTGCCTACTAACATTACGCTTTTCAAAAAAGAAAGAAAGGAAAAAAGAAAAAAGAAAAAACATAACGTTAGTACTATATTGTATCTATATGTCTTTTAACTCTTTAAGCAACTAATTAATTACAGTACTCTATAACCTATAAACATAAACTTTAGATATATAGGAATCTACTGATTCATCAAATAAGACAAACAACAAATTTAAATTTATGCTATCGGTGACATTTCATTTTTTTTGTTTGTGATTATTGCATAATGTACTAATTAAGAATTCTCAGGACCAATTTTAGAATTAATTAATCCACAAAGTATCAACGAAATTAATAAAAATTATTTCCATAAAAACACTGGCAAATCAATTTCTCAAATTCTAATCTTCCAATCTTATTTTCAGAGCTTCGATGGCACGACGGTCTTCTCTTCCAACCCTAACAAAGCGCAAGCATCCGGATACAAAGACTTCCGGATTTCGGCATAGGCTTCCCCGCTCCACTCCTTCTTCCCCAGCTCCTCCGCCGTCCGCAGCGCCGCCGCCGCCACCTCCTCCGCGCTATCATACGCCGCATCAACGATCCCCATCCGCACCGCCGCCTCGGCGCCGATCTTCGACGCGCGGAGCGCTAGCTCCCGCCGCGCCGCGCTGGAGCCGATTTTGCCCTTGATCAGTGCGGTGAAGTAATCCGGCAGACTCATGCCGATATCGAGCTCGCTCAAGTACAGCACCGCCCTCGATGATGTCATCACGACGTAGTCGTGGCTCATCGCCAGGATCAGCCCCGCCGCCGCCGCGTGGCCGGTGACGGCGGCGACAGTCGGCATGGGGAGGGAGAGGAGGTCGGCGACGACGCCTCGGAACAAATCCACCATCCGGAAGAGCTCCGCCGCCGCCGCGTCGGCGGAGCCGGCCGCCGCGGCGACGGCCTGCGCGTGGCGGAGATCGAAGCCGTTGGAGAAGAATCGGCCTTCGGCTTGCGTGATGAGCGCCGATCCGGCGATGGCTTGGGATCTGACTTCGGCTAGTGCTGCGCGGATGGCGGCGATGATCGGGGGATTGAGGCGGTGCTCCTGGTCTTTCTTGGTCGTGCCGATTAGCGTGAGGAAGAATATATTGCCGCGCTTCTCTAACGTGCACATGGTGCCAAGGATTGAGGAACGAACGAGGAGGAGAGGAGGAGGATCGGATAAGATCAAAATGTGAATTTCAACAAAATTTGAATACCTTGTGTATCAATTTTATAGTAGTATTTGTATTTCGCAAATACAGTAGTATATAAAGTGGATCCCACTAACAATACCTACTGAAAAATGGAATAATTATTTTAGCAAATTGCATTAAAATTCCCATCCTTTTTTTAAAGTGTAGTGACAAATGGCAGGTGGCCATTCCGGTGGCACTCATGTAAATAAATTGAACTTTTTAGTTTTCAGATATTTTAGCAAATAATCGGCAATTTCAATTCCTTAATGTACCCTTGGGGCCCCTTTTGGATTTTGACTGCAAATCAATTGAAATTTCAAAAGTTAGTTTATTAAAGGATTGATTTTGTGTTTGGTTTTATATTAAGCAAATCTGAATATTATTATTAAGAGCATGTACAATTGGTGTTCAGCACCCGGGGTCGACTGGCTGCTCAACACCACTCTTCTTCTACCTCGGCGTGTCGATCCCATTGTGGACTATCGACCTTGCAGTATCGATCAACTAGGGTCGAGAGTGGTATTGTTTTAGAGACATATTTTGAAATAGCCATAATGACCATTAAAATATAAATTTTGGCCCACCTTCTTCAAAAATATAAATTTTGGCTATATTTTTCAATTTGGGACGAAAATACCCTTAATAAGACGCGGGCGGGCGCGGATCGGGTCGAGCGGATATAAGGCGTTTGGTACTTCTGGTACAAATTTAGTTATATTAGTACCAATAGTTCTAGTACTTCTGGTACGAATTTAGCCTTATTAGTGCCAATAGTTCCAGATTTGGTACAATTGGGACGAACTGTCGAATTAGTTCCAAATGTTCCAAGTTATGATATGGTACTCTTGGGACGAAAATTCCAATTATTTCAAGTTATACCGCTCCGATTTTGCGGCTCCATCTTCGGCTCCGATTATACGGCTCCGCCTTCGCTTCGATTACTAATATAAGGATAATCGTCGGGCAACAATTTAGATTTCTTCGGCTCGCTCCGTGGCCTTCGGCTCCCCTCACTCGAATTTTGACCAAAGAAGAAGCGGCCAACAAAAAAAATGAATAGGCAAACAAAAAATAAAGAGGTAAACAAAAATTTGGCAATTAAAAAGAAATAGAAAAAAAACACAGAAAAAAGAAAAAATCTGGAAAAAAAAAGAAATAACAAGGAAAAAATTGGAAAATAAAAAAAACAAAAGAAATCTGAAAAAAAAAACAGAAAAAAAAAGAAAAAAAATCTGGAAAATAAGAAAAAAATCAGAAAAAAGAAGAAAAAAGCTGGAAAAAAAGAACAGGAAAAAAAAAGAAAAAAAAACTTGGAAAGGAAAACAAGTGTCAATAAAATGGATCAAGGATTGATGGATCAAAAATAGAAGAAGGAAAGGGGTATTTAGGTCCTAAGTTCAAAAAAATGGTCATAATTTATATTTATGATGAAGGTGGGCCAAAATTTATATTTTAATGTTCATTATGGCTATATCATCACATGATATTCTCATCGTTTTATCAACACCATTCTCGACCTCATGCTTCCTTCTTCTCGGTCCATGTGGCACCACAGTATTGGTCGGATTTATTTTTTATTTTTTATTTATTTTAGAAATTTAAAAAAAATAAACAGTTATAATTTTTTTCCTCCCTCCATTCAATCATTGCCAATGATTATAGATCCGAGATCTTACTCAACCCCACTATTTCAGAATTTTATACAGAGGTCTATTCAATCATTAGGACCCCACCAAAATTACACTTCCCGGCGATAGACCCGGGTCTATTTTTCTGCCGTTGTGCATGCTCTAAATAAATTTTGATTGTCTTCCTCTATTATACCTAATTTGTATTAAATTATAAATTTATATATATTGGAAAAGTTCGAATAATTAAAATCATATATTTATTTGATTAATTTTCGCTTTAACTTTACTTTATTTATTCATTAAAATATAAATTGCTTTTATTTATTTAATTATCATAATTTTGATTTTTTTTGCTACTATCTACACCCTAACCAAATAATTATTATTAAATTTTAATAAAATAATTAACCTAAATTTGAATAAAATAAATAAATAATTAATTCCGAATTGTTTGCTTATTTATTTGAATTTTTATTTTATTTTTTGCTCCCATCCACACTCTAAACAAATAATATCAAAGAAATTTCAATAAAATAGTTAAATAATTATATCCAATTTATTTATTTGAAAATCAATTTAATATAATTTTAATTGTATTATTTATATATTTGAGAAATTAAATTGTTATTATACTAAATTTATAGTTACATATTTAATTTAATTCAATTTTTTTAGTATATAAAATCAATTTTGGTGGACTTTTGAAACTATAATAAATATATAACTAATTTAGAAATTATTCTATTGTTGTGGAGGGAAAAAAAGAAAAGGCGGGAATTATTAATGGCCCTTTATTTTACTTTTTATAATTTGTGTAAATATTAAAACTAACATTTACGAGTTACAAGGTGATATATTAACAATAGTTATATAAGGTGTATCATGAGTAAATCATTTTCATGACTATATACCTCATAAGAAAGATTAGACATTATTAATATAAAACTTTGTGCGTCAAGTTTTGAAAATTTAAAACGTTGTGCGTATTACGCACAAAGTTTTATAGTTGTATATTAATAGGCATTATAAATTTCGAATTTGAGGCATGGACACATTGTGAGATGCATTAAGTATTCAAGAAATTGAATCTTATTTTATTTTATTATTTTTCATGCTAATACCTCATAAAGTAACAGTAATCTACTTTTTAAATTACATATAAATTCGATAATCTTAATAACATTTTCGATACATTCGAAAACTTACATGAACTAACTATGGGTGATATTCATGAAAAGTGTTTACAGATGCATGTGTGGATATTTTGGATTTCAATTGAGATAGAAAGATGACAAAATTTTATCCCGTTAGGCCCTTTTTGGAGAGCTAGCCAATCAGTCGAGTCTTGCCTGCTAATTTGAATGCAAAACATTTATCAAAATTGGATATCTTAATAGAAAGTATACATCTAAATATAGAATATTTTCTTAATACTATATGTGAAAATTTAAGGGGGGAAAAAGGAAAATTAGCGGGCCCCACGGTTGGCGGTGGAGTTGTCAAATGAAATGGCTTTTGTGGTTGACAGTTGCGGCAGCATGTGGTCCCTGCCCAAAATCAAAATTGACTGCACCAATTGCCATTATTGGAAAGATCGAAGTTATTCACCAATTTCGTATCCACCCACTTTCAGGTAAAATCAGGATTTTGAAGCTTGAGGGACAAAATTATAATCTCTATGTCCCGCTCATTTTGTCTCCCTTTCCTTAAATGAACGTCCCATTCATTTTGTCTACATCCAAATATAGATATAATGAGTGGTTGTAAGAGTTTCTCTTTCATCCCCTTCCAATTTCATCCACTAGTTTATTAAACAAATAACTTTCCTTAATCTTCGTGCCCAATAGTAAGGAGACAAAATGAGCGGGACGGAGGGAGTACCTACTATTTATATTTTCAAAAACAAATTTGAAGGAGAGAATTGCAATTTATATGTGTCGGGTTTTCGTGAGTATTCACACTTCTCAAATCCTGATGTAACGAGTTTGAAAAATATTAAATGATTTTTGAACGAACATGCAAATCCGTGACAAATTTGGGTTAGGTTTTGACAATTAACTCGGGTACCCGCTACCCAAACTCATTTATATATATATAAGATAAAAAATATTATGCGTATAATTATATAATTATATAATTATAATATTAGTATAAACCCCACATACACACATTCCGTAAGAGTCGAGTCTTTAATATTTCTCCTATACTTTTGTAAATCTACTTCCGAAATATGACGACACAACGGCAACATCAATAATTCATATAAGATTTTGTAAATATGTCGTATACTTTGCTTTGAGATTAATTTTAGTGAAATTTTCTATTGATGTTATGTTTTAATCATATTTTTAATATTTTGTTATTTGATGTTTACTTTTTAATATTCGGATTTCTTGCGGGTAATAAACAGGTATTACCCAACTAATTAGGGTCGGATTCGAATTTTAAAATTATTTTTTAATCTGATTTGAGATGGGTTTGGGTGTGAAATTTTTTTATGAATTTGAATTTAGAAAATGCTTAATGGGTAAGTACCGAAACTATTGTCATTCCTATAAAGAATAGAAAACAGAAAATATAAAATGCAGCCTAAATATAATACTGGTAATAAAATATTTAGCAGGGGTTTGGCTTGGCACTTGTTTCAATAATGATTTACTTAGGTCAGCAATGTGATTAGGTGTCTTAAATCTCGTTTGGTAATATAAATGTATGCTGATATGTATAAAAAATAGGAGTATGTTAAATGTCTACAAATAAAGAAATAGTGAGGAGATACGAATTATTAGGTACTATTGTGTAGCAGAAGAAAGATTTCATCTCCGCCAGCCCGAAAGGAAGCCCACAACTTGTTGCTTTGTAGGCTTACATTGTCTTGAAGTCTAGTTGGAGTTGATGTTGTTGTCTAGTATAAACCCAGCATAGCTCACAATAATCATGAATCTAACTAAAATATGTATAACCAACCATCCACGAAATATCTGGTCCATTAATTACTCATTCTCTATTATTTAGCAATCAAAATATAGTATGATTTTCTTCAGTTTGTTTCTAAGCTTATAGACCATCACTTTTCATTTGTTGGATTCCTTGTATTACTTATTGATATGTACTTCTTCCGTCCCGCCGAATACGGCCTAGTTCGTATAGGCACGGAGACTAAGAAAAAGGGTATTGAGTATAAAGAAAGTGTTTAGTGTAGTGTGAATGCAATATTTTATAATGTTAATAAAGTTATTGATGGGATGGTTGAGTGTGTAGTGGGAGTAAGTTAGTGGGGTTTAGATGAAATGGTGGGCCATGTATATAAACTACTCCCTCCGTCCAAAAATCATGTTCTCATTTGGGTCCTGGCACGCGGATTAAGAAAAACTGAAAAAGTTGTTTTGAGTAGGTAAAAGTTATAATGTAGGGGTAGTGGTATAATGACAAAATAGTGGTAATGGCAAAAAGGATGGGGGTATTGACCAAAAAGTAGGAATAAAGTTGTTGTGTTGACTGAAAAGTAGGAATAAAGTTGTTGTAAGGTGGGGCCACCAATGACAAATGGTAGTAAATAAAAGAAAAGTAGGAGGGTATGATTGTACGAAAAGGTAAGTAGGAAGATGATTTGTGGACAAAAAAAAGGGGCAAGTAGGAAGATGATTTTTGGACGGAGGGAGTAATTGTTTCCTTTAAAGGAAACAGGCCAAGTATGGTGGGACGTCCCAAAATGAAAAACAGGCCGTATTCAGTGGGACGAAGGGAGTAGTTGTTTTTCCATTTAATTTTGATGCATGTTTGATTTTTGAAGGGTAGTTTAGAACATTTACAATCATGTTATCTCGTGCGTTGCACATATAATCTATTGTTTAAAATAATTAATATATTAAAAATATATTTGCAAATAAAAAAAATTATAATATATATTATTAATTTTGACCATTAACTTCAATAAATATTCGCAAGTAGGTGCAAATAGGAATGATAATGAGCATGATATCTTCCACCAATCATTTTTCAAATTCAAATTTGTTTAAATTATCTCTACTAATACTCGTTCTAAATCTGATTATAAAATAATTTTATTACTCGTACCAACCCCAGATCAATAGATCTGATAGTTATATGCTAAAATGAACACTATATAAAAAGTAAACAATAACAATAAATAATAGAAGTCATAATTAATATATAAAAAATTAGCATAATTTTTGTTACAATATAAATATGTAATTGAGAAAATTTAACATAAATCAATCTATAACTTCGTCATCTGATTATGCATGACCAATATACCTTCATAATTTTAATCTTACAAGTAAAATTAATGAAAAGAGGGGAAAGTAATGACCCTATTCATTTCAATCCTTTTTTTTTTCATTTCCTTCCAAATTATAGCATATTTTATTAGAAAACAAGTTGATGTTAATATTCTTACCTAGTATTAGAAATTTAAAATAAATTAAATGAATCCCCTTTTCGGCCGTCCACAATAAGTGCGGTCTAGCCAAAAATGGACATCAAATTTTACCTTTTTATCCTTAATACTCTTTATTTACTAAATAATCAGTTGACTCATTCTTCACCACAAATCTTACAATAACTGTGGGGCTTATTCGCCACTCACAACTTTTTCTTCCCCGCTCGACATTTGTTAAAACCTATGTCACTCCCTCCGAACCACACTTATCATGGACGGAGGGAGTATATATTTAATCTCTTTAATGGTTCTCGTATCTATATCATTAAATAATTTTTAATACATAGTGATAAGGGGTATAACAATTTTTAAGTGTCCCAAGTATCAAGTTTTAATTTCTCATACTTTTTTTCGTTATCTCTATTTTCCTTTTCAAGTCTAGTATATATGTATATATATTTAATTTACATATATTCATAATTATTTAAATTAAACTTTAATTAGTTTAGTGTATGACAATGATAAGATGAAAAATTAATTGTCATGTACTATTTCAACTTTAATTTGGTTGAGATTGTGTTTAGCAATAAATATAGATTTAATTACACTAAAAATCACATTTTTTACACCAAATTGTAAATTCATTTTTATCGTTTTCTATGAGATGCTTTTAAAGTTATGGAATTAATTTATCAATCATTAATTTATAGACTCCCTTCATGAACCATAGTGGCTACAAAAACTTTATAATTTCGGTAAGAAAAATAATTTATAAGTGTAGATGTTAGAAAAAAGAAAATATTTTCATTTGTGAAAATATTTCCCAAAGATTAATATGCTAGTGTTTATATGTGAGCAGTTACGTAGATAATATCTCCACTAATCAAAACGACTAAACTGCTTACAAATCTCCAAGAACTCATTTTGAACTATGAGATCACCACCCTCTCAATATGGGGTGACGGAGGGAATGTAGCCAGTATCAAAATTTTATTTTAAGTTTTTAATATTATTTTTATTTTAATACTTGAGAAATTCTGAAAAAGATTTTCAATTTTTCAAATTCAAAGCCCAATTGTTGAAGCACAATTACATCAATCATGCTCGATTTCGTTCAATTCTATGGTGTAGTATGATATTATGCTTTAAAGTTATGAAATTAATTTATCAATCACTAATTTCTTGACTCTGATAATAATAACCATGGGTGCAAACAAATCAAATTAAATTCTAAATGAAAAAATAAATTACACAAAAATATTAATTACAACGCAATAATGTAGTCTCGAGCTATCAAAATGTATGTGTCTTTTCTCTTTCATTTTTGAGTAATTAAACATGTAAGACTACATTATTAATTAATATATTAAGTCGAGTTATAGTGGGAGTAAGACTGCATTATTAAATTATAATAATAAAAAAAAAGAGTTATATTAGTGTAGGACTATATTATTTATTTTATAATATTTATAATGAATCTAATATAAATTTAAACTAATGCCTTTAAAATAAATATAATAATAAGGATATATTAGCCAAATAAAATTTTATAAAAATCCGTTCTTTAATAATAGGTATAGATCTTAGAAAAAATCATTTTCTATGACTATGAGTAAGCATCTACTACTATAGTTTAACATTTATCATGATCAACCAAAAATATATCACGACAGAGAATATATATATATCAAGATCCTGACACAAATTAACCTCGTTGTGGTACTTGTATGTTTTCGAACAAATTAACCAAATATAAACTCCAAATTAAGACAACGTACGGCACAAAAGTGCAAAACTTTGAGGACAACTAAAAGCAACTTCAAAATGCTATAGTGATAACTACTAACTAAGCTTATGCAGAAGTGTAAAAGCTGAAAACAAAATTTATACTTGACGTCTTTGATTGAAAATGGTATATTAATATTTTCACATTTTTTCATTATCCTGTACATGTTTACTTGAGTTTGCACATGTTTACTTGAGTTATTGATTTACCCGAACAATCATAATGCTTTCTTTTCATTCTAATTATAAAAAATATTAACATGAGGATATGTGATAATAACATTTTTTAATGGAACAAAACGAATAAAAATAGGGAGAGGCATGGGGCCATATGATCTTTTACACCTTAATAACATGTGATAGAATATGGTGAAAATAATATTATATTCCTATTTTCCTTTTCCCCATTTTCCAATGATAAATTATAACTAAAATAAACACATCATTATTGGAATTTTGAATCTAACAAGCGTGCAACAATTTTCGGTCAAAAAACTAGAAATTCTTACGGCTACAATGGTCCAACAACCATCACTGAGAAATTCTTAATGTAATAGTTGCAGATAATATGCAAATTGAAGCACAAAATCCTGCAAAAGTTTCTAATATAACTATAAATTGATTCTCTGGCAACTTTTTTTTTTTTAATAGAATGATTCTCTGGCAACTTAATTCAATATGAAAAATAACATTTTTTGCTCAATATCGTTTGAATTTTGCTCTCTGTATAAACGTCAATTTATTTAATTTTTTGAAAATCAATATTTCATTAATCAATCTACATACGCATGGAGCATAGAGAAGACCCTCCACAAAGGTAGGAGGTTCATCCAAAACATACGTATAAGAAAACTCTTTAGACATTCTAGCAAGTGTATGAGCAATAGCCTTAGCATCACGTGTAACATGTTTTATTCGAAAATTAGGACAAGACCGAAAAAGAAGACGACAACTATCTATTATAGCTCCAAACTGAGAGCTATTTTCAACGTGAGAAGATATAGTGTCGGCCACTAGTTTGCTATCTGAGACGAACTCCACCCACTCAAAACCCAACTGCTTAATCCAAGAGAGAGCTTCATGCGCTCCCATTGCTTCTCTTTCCTCGACTCTCATTAAACCAACTGGCAATGTGATAGCCTTTGCTGCCACATAATCACCTTTCTCCCCTTGCAAAATAATTTCAATCCCTGTCGAATTTTCACTTCTAAAGAAAGCAACATCTATTCTACATCTGAACCAACCAGCATTCAAATCGTGCCACATATTACAAGTTCGAGATGAAGTGGAAGAAACTCTTATGTTACCTAATTTGCTTTGAGCATCAATCCATTCCATTCGAGCTGTAGTAGACATGGTTATTGACAGCACAGGTAAAGGTTGTTTGGCATTCCAAACAACATTATTTCTATCCTGCCAAATTTGTCACATAATCATTGGTGCCTTTGCATTAATCTTGTTCTCTTTTAACTCCAAAACAACACTTAAGAAGTAGAGAAAAGATTCACTATTATCCATGCAACTTTGAATTTAGCCATGGAAAAACAACCCTCTCCAACAACTTTCTGCAAAATTATAAGCAATAAAAATATGCCAATTATTTCTAAAAAATTACAAGCAATATAAACGTCAATTTATAAACAACTCAAAAGCGATAAAATCAATTAATAAAGTTTGTCATATATATATATATAATTAGTAACATTTTGATTTATTTCAAAACTCAACTGACCCGATCCCGACTGAGTGGATGAACCATCAGTTTCAACTTAGTTAGAACTCATTATTTAATCATAGAAATTTTATCTTAACAGATTCGAACATAAGAAGTGAGTCAGACTGGGAAGGCAGTCGTACCATAACTCATGTACATTAAATAGTAGGCTATTTCATATATGAATAAACCCACGCAGATAGAAGACAGAACTTACAGTGGATAGACCAGAGCAATCACAGGCCTGTATTAAATTTCAGAGAGAGAAAGAAGAAGAGAAAAACAAGAAGAGAGAGGTGTTAGTTTAAGCGCATTTTCTGCAGAAATACATGCATGTATGATGTATGTACGTATATATATAAGGGCAAAATCCGAAATGAGGCACGAAAAGATAGCATCGATCAATTTGAAGAAAACGATATCCAGTAGTTGCGAGGGAAGATATAATGCGAAGTAAGAAACGCACCAGCTAAGAAAAACTATGCGTGAAAGAGAAGATTTGAGAATTCCCAAAGATGTTGTAATGTCCATTTCTGTTACGAGATTATCTCTCTCTCTCTCTCTCTCTCTCTCTCTCTGTACTTGTGAAATTTCTGTCAGTGTTAGTCTTTTATTCGTCTCCGTTGAAATGGGTGGGAGGGAGTATGATATTTTTATATTCATTTTCAGAAAACCGATTTCTTCCCACATCTAGTCTTCATTGAATTTTCCCATCACGTCCACGATTCTTGCCCACCACGTTTTCTCGTGCCCAAGCAAAACCAAACCCCCTTTTTTTGACTTTTATCTGTTAATGGAGGAGGTCCCAAACGAAGATTACAAATTGAGTTTCTCATTTTTTCAGGGTCAACAAACAAAAAAGTGGAGAACTAATTTATGGAAAAAACAAAAAAGTCGAGCTTCTTTCAATTGAATGTTGGGATATTTTCTGGATCAACACAAGTATTTACTAAAAACCCATAAACCAAATTTATTCGGTTCAGCACTCCAGTACTCTGTTTACCACACTTGACTCCAGAGTCCAGAGTAAAACCATTCACGGCCACCACAAACAAAATGGGTTTCCTTCAAACAACAAATTCATCGTTTCTTCCGACGGGTATGTCTGTTTATCTTTCTGATTCACGCCTTTTTTCCATGGGAGATGGTCGTGATTTTCTGTTTAACCCAATTCTCCTGCGTTTCTTGACGTTCTCTTTGCACCTGATTTTGTTATTTATCGTTCTCATTTCGTGGCTTTATAAGAAATTTCGGAGCAACAGCGATGAAAACAACAAGCATAGACATAGTGGTAGAGATAACAATATTTCGTACTACAAAACGACCCTTTTCTCCTCTTTGGGCCTTTCATTCATTAATCTCATTCTATGCTTCTTGAACCTCTTCTATTGGTATACAAATGGTTGGAGTGATGAAAAGATTCTAACTTTATCGGATTTGGGGGTCAAAACACTTTCTTGGTTGTCTCTCTATCTTTTCTTGCATTTCTATTTCTCGAATTCCAGCCACACCAAGTATCCACTCGTTTTGAGGCTTTGGTGGGGGCTGTTCTTCGCCGTTTCTTGTTATTGCTTAGTAACCGACCTTCTTTATTTCGAGAAGCTCAAATATTTGTCGACCCTTTTTTGGATTTCTGATATTGTTGCAGTATTTATGAGCTTAGTGTTCTGTTTTACTGGGTTTTGGGGTCGAAAAATGGATGAATTGAAGCACCCCTTTTAAATAGTAATGGTAGAAATGGGACAGAGTTTGAGACAAAAGCCAAAGGGGATGAAACTGTGACCCCTTATGCCAATGCTGGTATTTTTAGTCTCTTTACATTCTCGTGGATGAGTCCTTTAGTCGCGCTAGGGTACAAGAAAACCTTGGACCTTGACGATGTTCCTCAGCTAGCCAGCTCAGACAGTGCTAGAGGAGCATTTCCAATTTTGAATGATAAGCTGGGGTCTTATAGTGGAGGAAGCAACAAAGTCACCACAATCATGCTGGCGAAGGGCTTGCTTTTTACGGCATGGAGAGAAGTCTTGCTATCTGCCATCTGTGTGCCGATATACACGTTGGCTTCTTATGTCGGTCCGTACCTCATTGATGTATTGGTTGTTTGAGTGCTTTGCGCAGAGACATTGGTATTTTAAGGTTCAGCAGGCTGGTTATAGGGCAAGGGCAGCATTAGTTGCCAAAATCTATAATAAGGGGTTGACGCTTTCTTGTCAGTCGAAGAAAGAGCATACAACGAGGGAAGTTATTGATTTCATGGCAGTTGATGCTGAAAGGATAGGTGACTTCGGTTGGTACATGCATGATCCATGGATGGTGGTTCTGCATGTCGCCTTAGCTTTATTAATATTATATAGAGATCTTGGACTTGCTTCGGTAGCTGCCCTCGTTGCTACTATTTTGGTCATGTTAATAACTGTCCCGCTGGGGAAATTGCAGGAGAAATTTCAGGACGAGCTGATGAAATCAAAAGATAAAAGATGAAGGCAACATCAGAAGTCTTGAGGAACATGAGAATTCTTAAACTTCAGGCTTGGGAGTTGAAGTTTCTCTCTAGAATTTAGGATCTTAGGAGTGTGGAAACCGGCTGGTTGGCAAGATATCTTTATACGTTAGCCTTCAGCACGTTTGTCTTTTGGGGTGCTCCTACATTTGTGTCTGTGGTAACTTTTGGTGCGTGTTTGATGATGGGAATCCCACTCGAGTCGGGAAAGATACTATCTGCAGTGGCAACCTTTAGGATTCTTAAGGAGCAGATTTACAATCTCCCTGATACAATAGCTATGATGGTTCAGACCAAAGTTTCCCTAGATCGAATTGCATCATTCCTTTCTCTTGACGATCTGCCACAAGATGTAGTGGAGAAGCTCCCTCCGGCTAGTGGTTCTGATATTGCTTTTGAGGTAATAAATGGGAAGTTTTCCTGGGATGTATCGTCTACAAGTCCCACGTTGAGTGATATCAACTTTAGTGTGTCGCGTGGCATGAGGGTTGCAATTTGTGGCATGGTTGGTTCTGGCAAGTCGAGCTTACTCTTTAGTATTTTGGGGGAAATACCAAAAATATCCAGTGTGGTTAGGGTCTCGGGGACCAAGGCCTATGTTGGTCAATTGATCACTAGTTTTACTTAGCAAATAATCCGCACTTTATCGGGCTATTGTAGCACTAGTAACGAGTATCGTATCCTCAAGGACTATTGGATCGAATTTATGTTGAAAATGAAATTTATGCACCTTCCTACTATTCAAGCTCTAAGATTATCATGATTCGTGAGATTTTCAAATGAAAAGAAATAAGAAATTGATAAGAAAGAGCAATTAAGAGAAAATAAGCAACTAACAAGCAAGTAGAACAAAATAGAAAAGGGTTGGTTCTAGGAACCTTGCTCGACTCAAAACGATGGAGAAATCAACTATCGATCCATTCAACCATTTAATCAAATTATAGTGAAGGAATCACTCACATATGCACACTCTCTCTCTCCCGACAAGAACATGCAAGTTGATCAACTACTTATCTATCTCGATTAAGACTCAAGACAAGGCGTTGACTCCCAAAAACACTCAAGATTTATAGCCTTCCATGCATTGATTAACTTCCGCTAGGATCCTTAATCAAACATACCATGCAAACTTGAATTCAATGATCATAAAAACCGATTAAGCATTTTTACGAACACTAGGCATGCTAAAATAGAGGTCACCTATTCTAACATGAAAAACAAGCACCAAGAAGCATGAACCACAAATTAGAAGGCAAAATAATATTAATAATCAAAATCCACCATTAATTGAATCTCACAAGCTCCCTAAAACCAACTAAAGGAATTTAGCTAGACATAATAAGAGAAATAGCAATAGAAAAGATAATTAAGTGCATAATAAGAGATACTAAGAACCCAAATGGAGAATATCATCAATAAAATCTTCAAACAATCCTCCAACCTTGTTACTTGATTACAAAGATTAAAAGCTAATTAAACCCTAAAAGGAAACTTTGGGAAAAGAGTTCTAAGCTATGGTGGCTTGATACCACGTTTTGGGGCTAAGATCCCTTTATAAAGTGTACAAGAAGTGTTAAAACAAGTTAAAAACGTAAAAAGGGCAAAGTGGGAAGATTTGGTGCGAAAATGGGCTAACCGGCGCCCCGGCCGTGCTAACCGGCGGTCTAGGCCGGCTAACCGACGGTCTAGACCCTAGGGCGCCGGTTACGGCCATTTAGCATTAACACACAATAAAATTCCAGAAACTTTCCACCGCTAACCGGCGGTTTGAAGTGCTAACCGGCGGTCTAGCCCTGAACCGCCGGTTAGCAGGCCGGTTAGCTTTTCCGGGCGCCGATTAGCTCCTTAGCCTCTTCTATTCTGATTTCTTCACTTCCTCGTCCCGACTTTTCAATTCCACGTGTCCTTAAACATCCACTTTAGGTTAGAAGACTTTCACCTACATACAAGCAAAAGACTCCACCAAACGTGATACAATTCCAAAATAGATGGATTTATATCAAACAAATCACAAATTTGGCAAAAGCTAAGCAAAATGCGGTAGTAAACACGTTTAGTTGCTACGAAAATGAGTATTTATCACTCCCTCAAACTTAGGTATTGTTCGTCCCGAACAATATAATCAAATAAAGAACATAAACTCGAATGGAGTAGCGACTTTGGATCTTAAATGCCTCAGATTACATAAAAACTTTCAATGCTAAAACCGAGCATCTCTTTCACAACTCACATAAACTAATGACATGCCAATCTCAACAACTCAACAAATGCAACTCTCAAAGAAGTGTATCCCTCTCTCTCAAATGTTTAGGTTTAAACTCTCATCGAATTCACACAATGCAAATCCATTTACCATAGGCTTGCTTATCGTCTAACATCTCCATTGCAAACAAATTATGCAAGATCAAGGATCACAAAGGACTTTTCTTGGGTTGTAATGTAAGGATATTGGTTTAGGAAGAGAAATCTGGCTAAATGACTAATCAAATTATTCACCAACTTTTTCTTCTTCAAGTCTAGCAAGAATCCAATCATCTTCCTTCCACACCAAATAATCCACAATTAAGACTCAATTACACATCTTTTTCAAGCAAAACACTTATTTATTTCCTTATGCTCACATTTCAACCATTTTTTTTTCTTCTTTCCATTCCATTGAAAGCAAAAGTTTTCATCAAAACTCAACACTTAGTTCATTCACTTTCATTTCTTTTTTTTTTCTTTTTTTGAACAAGCTCATGGGAATTTAAGATTTTTCAAAGCATCAAACCTCCTAAGTTTTGCTACCCATTTCAACAAATTCTCCACTAAAACCCAACCCGGGATACCCCTACACTCCATCACCCCATTTTCTCCGATTTGAAAAAGAAAGGCTATTAAAACTCAAAAGGGCTAACAACGGATGATTCAAAGCACAAGGTAGTGTTTGGGTTTTTAGATAGCTAACAAGGATGACCTAAGATCATTTCCAAGATTCTTGCATAAACACGCATTCTTGACGAAGAACCAAAGCAAGTTCTAGAAGTAAATAAGCATGCATGATCAAACTCACAAGAAAGGAACATAATGCAAAGCAAAACAAGGCTCAAAACCTCACAGGTTTCCTTCATTCATCAAGAAGTCAAAACCAACACACCAATCATTCATGCAAGCCGTTTACAAGACACTCGATCTCAACAACATTTTGTAAAACACAACAATATCATCATAAGCATTTCACCAAGTCACTATTGAGCTCAACCCCCAAAATCATAGCAACTAAACATTATTTTCAACATTTTCCCAAAAGTTTCACAAAGCTTAAAAACAACAAACTACCAAAAGCAATAAAAACACGACACCCACATATTTACAATTGTATCTGTATCAGTCTCCTCCCTCCCCCAAACTTATTCAAAACCGAAGGGAGACGAATAAGTTTGGCGGGAAGAAAAGAATACAAATACAATGATACCGAAGGTATATGCTTGAGGTACTCGGCTTGGCGTTTCCCTTAGCGGGAAGTAGAGACCTTTGGTTTCGTTTTTGGAGGTGACTCCTCAACGCGTGGGCATTTTTCTTCGCTTCTTCCCATTGTACCTACTGCACCACAATTTAGTCTCCCAAAATCAAAACCATAACAAGACAAGCACCAAACATTGAACACACAATAACAATCCTTCCAAAATTGATCCACACTTAAAATAAATCAAGCTTAGCACAACCACATCATTAACATTCAACATAGCAAGCTCAAAACTAACTACAAGTCCAAAATTTAAGCAAATAAACATAAAATCATCATTACCAATCCTTCTAAACACATAATCATGCCTTATTCAAATCATAAGCTCCAACTATATTGATAGAAATTACTTAAGGGTGTTAATATATCAACACAAACACGAAATAACCCTATGCAATCAACTAACATGCTCAATTCAATACCAATTCACAATGTAACATGATTAAATAGATAATTAAGCATAAAACCCCCCAAAAATTTTGAAATTAAAGCCCTAAAAAAATTACCCAAACCTAAAAAATGAAATTAACACAAAATATATACAAAACTAAGCATATTAAACAATAAAAACGAAAAACAAAGGAAGAAATTACCTTAAATTCGAAAATTAAGAGAAGAAAAGAGCTACAACTCCAAAACTTGGGTTTGAGGAATTTTGGTGGATAAAAACTTGAATTTGTTTGGATGGAGTTGTAGATCATGTGATGGGTAAGAGATGGATGGAGGGATTTGAGGAGATTTAGTGGGTTGATGGATGGATGGGTAAGAAGGAAGAAAAGAAGAAAAATGGGAAAAACCGGACGAACCGACGCCCCGACTCCCCGGATCGGCAGTCCAAGCCTTGAGCACCGAAGTGACTGCCGATTCCGATTTAGAACGTTTCTTTTTTTTTTACAAGGGAAACAAAGGCTGAAAAAAAAAAACAAAATGAAAACAAGGCTCACCAAAAACACAAAACGAGACGAGCATGCCAACAAATTTACCAACTAAAATGACCACAACCTAAAGAAATAAACGACGACAAGAAAAACAAGATGACAAGCTCAACACACAACAAACAACAACCCAAACTAACAACGAATTCAAAACAACCAAACCAAAACAAACACACATTCAAAACTACCACCAAGCATACCACCAACAAGATCAACACAAGCTAAAAACGAAATAAAAAACAAAACGAAAATAAAAGCAAGTAAATATGTTGGGGTGCCTCCCAACAAGCGCTTTGTTTAACGTCTAAAGCTAGACGATATCTCACTCTTCAAGAAGATTGTGAATGTTCGGGAGGTGGATTCCATTCCCATTTGAAAGTAGAATTGCCCAAAGTTGGGGCATCTTTCGCCTTCTCCATTCCATTGGTTCCTCTTTTCTCTAATTTATTGATATCCGAGCAAGTAACCAACTTGAGAGGAGGACCATTCATAGACATATGCTCCAAAAGATCCTCATATGGCAAGGGCAAGCTTTCTCCACAAGCTTCAAAGCAATCAACATAATTGCATTCTTCAATACTTCTCTCTTCCGGCTTCTTCATTGCATTGTAGATAGAAAGTGTCATCTTCTCATCATTGACTCCAAACGTCAACTCTCTATCTTCAACATCAATTAAAGCACGACCGACGGCCAAGAATGGACGACCAAGAATGAGAGAAATATTTTTGTCCTCCGGCATGTCAAGCACAACAAAATCGGCCAGAAATACGAACTTTCCAACCTTAACGAGAAGATCTTCAACCACACCCTTGGGATGCTTCACGGATCGATCCTCTAATTGTAAATCAATGGAGGTTGGCTTGATAGTTCCTATGCCCAAACGATTGAAAATTGAGGCAAATGATTGAAAATTGAGAGTGACATCAAATTAACACTTGCCCCTAAATCACACAATGCCCTATCAAATGTATGCCCTCCAATTTCACATGGGATTGTGAAGCTTCCCTGATCTTTGAGCTTCAAAGGGAGCTTTCTAAGTAACATCGCACTACACTCCTCGGACAAATTAATTGTCTCATGCTTCTTAAACTTCTTCTTTCGGGAAACGGCATCCTTCAAGAATTTGGCATATCCGGGCATGTCCCTTAAGGCTTCGAGCAATGGGATATTAACTTGCACCCTTTTGAACATGTCTAAGCACTTGGCAAGTTTCTCATCATCTTTTGCTTTTGTTAGCTTTGAAGGTAAGGAGCCTTGGGAACAAAATTCTTGATTGGAGGAGTGAGTTTATTAAGAGTTACCTTCTTTGGAATTTGAGACTCTTGGATTGGCTCTTGAGGTTTTTCCATTTGAATCGAGGGCTCCTCCACATCGAACTCTTCATCCCAATCCTCCACTTCCACATTTTCATTTGAAGTGTTTTGATAAGAAGCTTCACTCACCACATGGATTGCATTGCATTGGACCATTGAGTTGACTTTTGTGTGGCTTAAAAATTGCACTGACTTGCATTGTGCAGCGGTTTGATTCACCATTAAGCTTATTTGCCCTTCACACGATGTGATTTGCTTCGCTAGAACCGAGATGGAATTCTCCAAGTGCTCCAATTGACCAATGAAAATGTTTTGTTGGGACATCATTTGGTTCATCATCTCTTCAAAGATTTGCTCTCTCGGCTCATTTTTAACCTCATTAGTAACCAAGAATCCAAATGGTGGTTGGAAAACATTATTTGGATCCTCGTAAAAGGAGTTTGAGTGATTCCGGTTGTTGAGATTGTAGGCTTGATTCCTCGATGGATAGCTTGGAGGCTTGTAGTTGTTATTCCATTGATTGGTGTAGTAAGTATCCTCATACATCATCATTTCCCTTTTCCTTTTTCGACTTGCCGACCTACAAGATAGCTCAAGAAACGAAGATTAGAACAAATGTGCAAAATAGAAATACAATGCTTGAACTAGTACTCTTAATGCAAAGATCATTAACACTATAAATTCTTAATAGTCCCTGGCAACGGCGCCAAAAAGTGATCACTAGTTTTACTTAGCAAATAATCCGCACTTTATCGGGCTATTGTAGCACTAGTAACGACTATCGTATCCTCAAGGACTATTGGATCGAATTTATGTTGAAAATGAAATTTATGCACCTTCCTACTATTCAAGCTCTAAGATTATCATGATTCGTGAGATTTTCAAATGAAAAGAAATAAGAAATTGATAAGAAAGAGCAATTATGAGAAAATAAGCAACTAACAAGCAAATAGAACAAAATAGAAAATGGTTGGTTCTAGGAACCTAGCTCGACTCAAAACGATGGAGAAATCAACTATCGATCCATTCAACCATTTAATCTAATTGTAGTGAAGGAATCGCTCACATATGCACACTCTCTCTCTCGACAAGAACATGCAAGTTGATCAACTACTTATCTATCTCGATTAAGGCTCAAGACAAGGCGTTGACTCCCAAAAGCACTCAAGATTTATAGCCTTCCATGCATTGATTAACTTCCGGTAGGATCCTTAATCAAACATACCGTGCAAACTTGAATTCAATGATCATAAAAACCGATTAAGCATTTTTACGAAAACTAGGCATGCTAAAATAGAGGCCACCTATTCTAACATGAAAAACAAGCACCAAGAAGCACGAACCACAAATTAGAAGGCAAAATAACATCAATAATCAAAATCCACCATTAATTGAATCTCACAAGCTCCCTAAGACCAACTAAAGGAATTTAGCTAGACATAATAAGAGACATAGCAATAGAAAAGATAATTAAGTGCATAATAAGAGATACTAAGAACCCAAATGGAGAATATTTTCAATAAAATCTTCAAACAATCAAAATCCAACCTTGTTACTTGATTACAAAGATTAAAAGCTAATTAAACCCTAAAAGAAAACTTTGGGAAGAGAGTTCTAAGCTATGGTGGCTTGATACCATGTTTTGGGGCTAAGATCCATTTATAAAGGGTACAAGAAGTGTTGAAACAAGTTAAAAACGTAAAAAGGGCAAAGTGGGAAGATTTGGTGTGAAAATGGGCTAACCGGCTCCCCGGCCGTGCTAAGTGGCGGTCTAGACCCTAGGGCGCCGCTTAGCGGCCATTTAGCATTAACACACAATAAAATTCCTGAAACATTCCACCGCTAACCGGCGGTTTGAAGTGCTAACCGGCAGTCTAGGCCTGAACCGCCGGTTAACCGGCCGATTAGCTTTTCCGAGCGTCGATTAGTTCCTTAGCCTCTTCTATCCCGATTTCTTCACTTCCTCATCCCGACTTTTCAATTCCACGTGTCCTTAAACATCCACTTTAGCTTAGAAGACTTTATTTCACCTACACACAAGCAAAAGACTCCACCAAACGTGATACAATTCCAAAATAGATGAATTCATATCAAACAAATCACAAATTTGGCAAAAGCTAAGCAAAATGCGGTAATAAACACTTTTAGTTGCTACGAAAATTAGTGTTTATCATGAGTCAGCTTGGATACAAAGCGGAAAAATAGAGGAAAATATACTGTTTGGTAAGGAAATGGATAGACAGTGGTACAATAGAGTTCTGGAAGCATGTTCGTAGAATAAAGACCTGGAGATTCTCGCTTGTGGGGATCAAACGGTTATTGGTGAGAGGGGAATCAACTTGAGTGGTGGACAGAAGCAGAGAATACAGATTGCACGAGCTCTTTACCAAGATGCCGACATTTACTTATTTGATGATCCATTTAGTACTGTGGATGCACATACAGGCACTCATCTTTTTAACGTAAGCACAACGCCTTCTTCATTTCTATTGTTATGCATGTTTATGTCAACTTTTGTCTTGATTATACTAGTTGTTTATATTTTTACATCCAACTAACATACTAACATGATTTATATGAAATGACAGGAATGTCTATTGGGGCTTCTTGATTCCAAAACCGTTATCTATGTTACTCATCAAGTGGAGTTTCTGCCTGCTGCCGACCTTATTTTGGTGAGTTGTTGATGGATTTCTCATGAAAACTTTGATCAAGTGAAGCATGGCTAATTTTTTTTATCATCAGGTTATGAAAGACGGACAAATTAAACAAGCAGACAAGTACAATGATATTCTCAGATCAGGAAGTGACTTCATGGAGCTTGTTGGCGCACATGAGGATGCTTTATAAGCTCTTGATTCGATGAGTGTGGGTAAATCAACGAGTGGTGAGGAAAGTGGCGCTGCAAATGCTAAGCCTGATCTGCAGAGACAAGGATCTCAAAAGCATGGAAATGACAATGACGAAAAAAAAGCTCAGCTTGTTCAAGAAAAAGAAAGAGGAAAAGGAAATGTAGGATTATCAGTTTACTGGAACTACATTACAACAGCATATGGAGGACTCGTAGCACCCGTTGATTCTGTTTCAAATACTTCAAATTGGAAGCAATTATTGGATGGCTTGGGCCACTCCTGTCTCTAAGGATGAAGCAGCTCCGGTTGGAGGATCTACTCTTATCCTCGTCTATGTTTCTTTGTCAGTTGAAAATGCCTTTTGCATTTTGGGCACGACTTTAGCTGTTGTCACCATTAGCTACAAGACTGCAAAAATACTCTTTAACAAAATGCATGACTGTATATTTCATGCACCCATGTCTTTCTTCGACTCCACTCCAAGCGGGCGGATTCTCTATAGAGTATGTGATGATGTTATCCTTTTTTTTTGTCTTATAATTTGCCTTCCTTTACTTTCCTTGACACTCATAGAAGTTGAGCTGCTTAAAGAATACCTTTTGATCCAAGCTCTGTTCTTTAACATGCATCTACGGACCAAAGTACCGTGGATTTGAACATGGGTATAATTTCGTTATTTGCTTTTGGCATAATTCAGCTATTAGGAGTTGTTGCAGTCATGTCACAAGTTGCTTGGCAGGTCTTCATCATATTTATTCCAGTGATTGCAATTTGCATATGGTTGTAGGTGAACTCTTTGAATCCCTTTGCTACTAACCCCAATAGATTTATTTTACCATGCTAAAGATTAATAGTAACCATACATGTTCCATGAATTTCTGACTTGGAATTTTGTTGCTTATCTTGTGTTGCATATGATTCAATGATTAGTTAACTCTTACCTTCCTTTCTAGCGATATTACATAGCTTCTGCACGAGAACTTTCCTGACTATGTGGAGTGACCAAAGCTCCAGTTATACAGCGCTTCTCAGAGACACTATCCGGATCAATGACAATTAGATGTTTCGACCAAGAATCCAGATTCCGAGATATTAGCTTGAGACTAATAGATGGATATTCACGGCCAAAATTTAATACATCTGGTGCCATGGAATGGCTATGCATTCGTTTGGATGTGTTGTCTCTCATGACCTTTACATTTGCACTGATTCTCCTCGTTTCTCTTCCAGAAGGAACTATTGATCCAAGTGAGCATCATTCAACTATATAACTAATGCTTTTATGTGTTGAATTTGTTGCAAGTACTTACACAACTTGTATGCAATGCAGGTCGCTGGTTTAGCAGTGACGTATGGCCTCAATTTAAATATGAATCAAGCTTGGGTTGTTTGGAATCTTTGCTTTATGGAAAATAGAATCATATCAGTTGAAAGAATATTACAGTATACTTCACTTCCATCCGGACCTCCTCTTGTTATAGAATCAAACAGGCCAGATAGTTGATGGCATGTCGACGGAGAAGTTAATATCCAAGACCTTCAGGTGATTTTCTTGTTGTACTTGAGTATCATCTGTTATTTGATAATGCTTCCTTTTTTGTGCTGACCCGCATATTTTTCTTTTTGAATTTGTTTTTATAGGTTCGATATGGTCCGCACACGCCCTTTGTGTTAAGAGGCCTAACATGTACTTTGTTCGGTGGGAAGAGGACTGGTATAGTAGGAAGGACGGGAAGTGGCAAATCGACCCTTATTCATACCCTTTTCCGAATTGTAGAACCAACAGTTGGAAAGATACTGATAGATGGTGTCGATATCTCAACTATCGGATTGCATGATTTACGGTCTAAATTAAGCATAATCCCACAGGATCCAACTATGTTTGAGGAAACTATTCGAGGTAACCTAGATCCGCTTGAAGAGTACACAGATGAGCAGATATGGGAGGTGTGTTTAGTTTCGGTGGGATTCGAAATATTCTCTGGTCGTGTGAGTGTTGATTAAAATGTCGTGTTTTCTTTATTTAGGCTCTTGATAAATGCCAGCTTGGAGATGAGGTTAGGAAAAAGCCTGAGAAGTTCGATTGTGCGGGTTAATCTCATTCACTGATTGTTCTGCGTAGCAATTTCTTTATTTTGATATTTATTTTACTAATGTAGTTTCAATTTAATAAACAAGTATTTGAGAATGGTGATAATTGGAGCGTTGGCCAAAGGCAGCTAGTTTGTCTGGGACGCGTGCTTCTGAAGAAGAGCAAGATTCTGGTGCTGGATGAGGTAACTACATCTGTTGACACAACAACTGATAATCTGATTCAACAGACACTCAAACATCATTTCTCCGACTCAACAGTCATAACAATCGCGCACAGGATAACATCTGTACTTGACAGCGACATGGTGGTTGTGTTAGATAATGGTATGGCTAATTCATATCGGATTTTAGAAATTTGTTATCGATTTTGTTTTGATTGAGTTGGTTGCTAATGTTGTACGTGCAGGACTACTTGAGGAATATGACACGCCGGAGAAGCTGTTGGACGACCAGTCGTCTTTGTTTTCAAAGCTCGTAGCTGAATACAGTATGAGATCAAGTTCTAGTGTTGAAAATAACAACACAAGATGATGATGATGAAACTTGGTTCAAAATTCATAAATGCATGAATTCAAGCTCTTCTTTTACACCAATAGATGGTCCAAATGATATATTTCTCCAAAAAAGATTTGGAGAATTATGTAAGGAATATTATGTAGCAATTTATCTGAAAATAAATTTGTTAATGTAGTGTGATTTTTCCTCTGTTACTCAACTTGACATTTCAACTTTGTTTTCTGTTCTGTTTTCTTCTTTTGAGGAGAAAATTGCATGTACACTGTAGTGAAAGGGTAAGAGAACCGTTTCATGACGCTAGCATACGCAACGTGTGTGGCACGTATAACCTCTAATTTAACATTATTAATTATTAATGTATTTTTATAGAAAAAAGTCAAAATATAATATATTAAGCATTGATTATTAACTTCAACAAAATGTTAGTAAAAATACATCTATATGTTAACTATACATGTATATCACATCTCGTCAATTACAAAATTTTAAGAGGGATTGTTGTGAAATAACACTTTTTTGAAACAAAAGATTCAAAATGTCACCTTAAGTTTAAAAGTTGCAAAATAGCACTTTGAGTCTAATATACCCTTAATGAGTATACAAGAAAGCTAACTTTCATTTTGATCATACAAGAAGACTAATTTCATGTATGAATTTCCGGCGAATTTCTCCGGGGAAAAAATCCGGCGAATTTCTCCGGCAAAAAATTTCCGGCGAAAATTCGAATCATACACGAAGCCTAACTTCATATATCCATCATACACGAAGACTAACATTCATGTATGCATCATACACGAAGACTGACTTTCATGTATGCATCATACACGAAGCCTAAGATTCGTGTATGCATCATACATGAAAATTTTTGCCTCCAAAAAATTCAAATTTGTATCATACATGAAGATAAGTTTTCATGTATGATATGTTCGACTAAAATTTATCCTAAAGTCGCCCGCAATTAAACGAGATCAAAGTAGTATAAATTAATCAACCCAAGTCGTATCTCTCGAGGAAAGACTTAACAGGGGAATGTTTGTATTGCGAAAAGAAAAAGAAAATAAAACGAAGCAGTAAAGATTGATTGAGGTTTGTTGTTCTAATTCTAAGAAATTAAAAGACAAATTAATCTAGACAAAAATATAAATCCTAGTTCTAAGAACGAAATAAATCATAGACATAAAGCATGATGAATGGAAAGAACTCACAATAATTAAACCGAATCCATAGTGGAAGTCTGTCACAAAATCCGTACGAATTAAAAGTAATAAATCTATCTAGAACCGAAAGAATAAAGAGAAGAAAAGAACTGGAAAGAAAAGAAAATAAAAGTGCGTTATGCCTGGTGGCGGAAGGAAAATATAATCAGACATAAGTAACAATAATTTCAAATCCACGTATATATAGGGTTAACACACGCCGCCTCAATCCCGACGATCATCGGCTACTTCCTCGCAACCACATATGTCGGACGATCGTTGGACATGGGCGAGATGGAGTCGGCGATTGTTGGCACCGTTCGTTGAGGACGATCGCCGCTGAGGAAATCAAGGCAGGTCCGGCGCTCGTCGGGCACGGGCGAGCGTCGCCTTGAGCCTCAGAAGCGGAGCGAAGTCAAGACAACCTGCGCCGGGCGCTCGTCGGGAGAGGCGGGCGATTGTCGGCCCTTCCTCGCGCGCCATTTTTGTTTCGATCATATCTCTCTCGTCCGAACTCCGATTTGAGCACGGTTTTTGCCTACGAACTCATATCGAGACGTACTTCAATCCTATCAAGTTCAACTTCTCAAATATTTGTCACATCATTTCTCATTTTTGTCCATCTCTCGTCTATTCTCGGGCAATTCTTGCAAAACTAATATGTTAGCAAGATTAACTAGAACCAATGAATTTTAACAATAAAAACCGATAAGATAGCGATGAGAAAGATCACTTGACACATAAATATACATCAAAATGAAGCACAAAATGAGGTGAAACAACATACACGAAGACTGACTTTCATGTATGCATCATACACGAAAAATTTTGCCTTCAAAAAATTCATATTTGTGTCATACATGAAGATAAGTTTTCATGTATGATGCATACATGAAGTTAGGCTTCGTGTATGATTCAAATTTTCGCCGGAAAATTTTGCCGGGAATTTTTGCCGAAAAATTTTGCTGGAAATTTTTCGCCGGAAAAGTTCACCTGAAAATGTCGCCAGAAATTCATACAAGAAATTAATTTTCGTGTATGATACAAATTAAATGCAACCTTCTTGTATACATGAAGGGCATAAAAGTCCTAAACAAACTCAAAAGGTTATTTTGAATTTTTTTCAAAATAAGGGCTATAATTCATCTTTTATGTTTGAAAAGTGCTTGTTTCACTCAAATTTTAATGTGGGTGAAGTTCATCTATTATAATATAATTAGTTTGCTAATTAAGCGATTTTAATACTTTAGAGGAGACAAAAAAGTTGTAACATGAAGCTAATTGTTAAGATGACTAAATTGATATGTTATCATATAAAAAAAAAAAGTTTTGCGTACATTACTCCTATTTTGGAACTTAAAAGGAAAAAAATGTAGAACTTTCTTTGGAATTTACTTAATGGTTACTTTGCCTGTTTGAATTCAATTTCTCATCACGTAGCTCATTGTCACACTCTCATCTAAAATCTCTTAATTGAGCCTCATATTAAGATGTAGACATTTTCATTGTAAATTCTATAAAGAATTCACACCAACAGCAACAACACGCAATGCAATTCAATGAACTCAACTGCTAAGAAATATGAATCGATGAAACAGTATATCCCTAAACAACTAGAACACCAAGATTTAACGTGGTTCAGATCAGAATGTTCCTACGTCCACGGAGGGGTTAATCGGGGCTGTATTACTGTTCAATCAATGATGAAGATTACAGACGTAATGAATGAGAATCATAATCCTCTCACTTTCTCTGATCTCTCTCACTTTCATCTACTCTACCACTTTTTGTTTCATACTCAAATGAGAAAGAAGTAGTTACAATTTTCACCGACTCACTCAGCTGAGAACACTCTAAGCTATCTATAATCACAGCCATACAAGTAATGAACGATTGTGATTCATCTCCATCGGATTGATGAGCTGGCAGTAGTCAGTTAAATAACTAACTCAAGCTAACTCTCACTTCATGCAAATGTAGTCCCTTTAATCTTCACAAATTGTTGATCAATCCCAGCTTTAGAATTGATGAGTTTAGCAGTCAAATCTCAACATTCTCCACCTTGAATGCAAAACTCTTCAATCATCAAGAACATCAGCACCCAACTTTCCCCTCAATTTGTCCCATTACAGGGCTTACCTCTTCATGGGATTATCATTGATGCCGAGGCAGCAATCTCACCAAGTCAAGACAATGCCTGAACTTGGCAGTAGGCAGAGCCTTAGTAAGCATATCCTCAGCATTCTCTTCTGTACCAACCTTCTCTACCTTCACTTTGCCTTTACCAACAATGTCTCTAGTGAAATGATGCCTCACATCTATATGCTTGCTCCTTTCATGAAACACCTGGTGTTTGACTAAATGAATAGCACTTTGGCTATCACATTTAATAACAATAGAATTATGCCTCATGCCAAACTCAGCTGCAATACCCTTGAGCCACAATGCTTCCTTTACTGCTTCTGTAAGAGCCATGTATTCTGCCTCTGTTGTAGACAAAGCAACAACAGATTGAAGTGTTGATTTCCAACTCACAGCTGATCCAAACATTGTAAAAACATAACCACTTTGTGACTTTCTACTGTCCACATTAGCTGCATAATATGAGTCAACATACCCTTCAACACAGCACAGATTCATATCCTCCTATTTTTCAAACAAGATTCCCAGATCAGCTGAACCCTTAATATATCTCATTATCTACTTCAAACCTTCCCAATGAGCCTTCCCTGGTTCAGCCATAAACCTACTACACATACTAATAGCATGAGAAAGATCAGGCCTAGTGCAAATCATACAATACATAACACTCCCTATTATATTTCAATAAGGAATATTCAGCATATATCTTTTCTCAAACACATCTTTAGGCTTCTGCTCTATAGACAATTTAAAATGATGGCCCAAAGGTACTTGCACAGCTCTAGAATCACTCATCTGAAATTTCTTGAGAATTTTCAGAATGTAATCTTGCTGAAACAACCATAGCTTGTTGTTCCTCTTGTCTCTGATTATATCCATACCCAGTATCCTTCTAGCTTCTCCAAGATGCTTCATCTCAAAACTAGATTCAAGATCCTTCTTCACAGCTTGTATCTCTTCTTTACTCTTACTTGCCAAGAGAATGTCATCCACATACAAAAGCAAGTAAGTCTTCAGTGAATTCCCAGAATACTTAAAGTATACACAACTGTCATAAGAAGATCTTCTAAAACCAATCTTAGTAACATGCTCATCAAACTTTTTATACCATTGTCTTGAGCTCTACTTGAGACCATAGATTGATTTCTTTAACAAACATACTTTCTCTTCATCTCCTGGTAGAATAAATCCCTCTGGCTGATTCATGTAAATGCTTTCTTCCAAATCTCCATTCAGAAAAGCAGTTTTTACATCTAGCTGCTCCAGTTCCAAACCATATTGTGCAACTATAGACAGAAGAATCCTGATCAAAGTATGCTTCACAACAGGTGAAAACACCTCATTAAAATCAATCCCTTCCCTTTGAGTGAATCCTTTTGCTACCAGCCTTGCTTTATATCTCAGAGTTTCTACTCCATTTATCACCTCCACCTTTTTCTTGTAAATCCATTTACATCCAATACACTTCTGCTTTTTAGGCTTGTCTACCACAATCCAAGTTTTGTTTCTGAACATGGACTCAAGCTCTTCTTCCATAGCTTTCAACCAGTGATCTCTCTCCTTGCAGCTCATAGCTTCTTTGTAATTCTTTGGTTCATAATAACAAACTTCTTCAGCTGTGGCACAAGCATATGCTGTCATGTCAGCTTCAGCATATCTTGCTGGTGGTGTAATAGTTCTCCTTTCCCTATCTCTGGCTAACTGGTAATTTTGAAGATCAGTTTCCACCTCATGATCCTCATTCACATCCAAGTTTTCCTCCTGGTCTTCTTCATCTTGAGCCAATGACTTATCATGCTCTATCTCAAAATTAGCTGCAGCTTTTCTCACTTCATGATAATCAGGAAAATTTACGAAAGGCATTTTATCTTCTATGAAAGTAACATCTCTACAGACAATAGCTCTCTGATTTCCAGACTCCAAGCACCACAGTCTATATCCTTTCACACCCTTCTGGTATCCCAACATCACACACCTCAGAGCCCTAGGCTACAACTTATCTTGTTTAATGTGAGCAAAAGCTAAGCAACCAAAAACTTTCAAGTAGGAATAACTTGGAACTTTTCCTGACCATAGCTCTTCTGGAACTTTGTAATTCACTGCTGAAGATGGACTTCTATTAATCAAATGACATGATGTATTCACAGCCTCACCCCAAAACCTCACTGGAATACCTGAACTGGTTAACATACATCTAACCCTTTCTAATATTGTTCTGTTCATCCTTTCAATAACTCCATTTTGCTGAGGATTTGCAGGTACTGTCTTGTGTCTTCTTATGCCTTTACTCTTGCAGTAACTCTCAAATTCATCTGACAAGAACTCTAAACTATTGTCTGTTCTGAGATACTTCACCTTCAAACTCAATTCATTTTCCACTTCAGCACACCACTCTTCAAATCTTGAGAATGTGTCTGACTTATTCTTGATGATGTAAATCCATAACTTTCTGGAATAATCATCAATCAATGACAGAAAATATCTCCCACCACTCATAGTTGATACCCTTGCAGGCCCCCAAAGATCACTATGCACATACTCCAATGGTTGCTTAGAGATAATAGACCTCCCTGTAGGAAAAGGTAACTTGGTACTTTTACCAAGTATACAGTCTTCACACACCTTCAGTTTTGCTGGTGCACTCAATTTCAATAGACCTTGCTTGTTAAGCTCATTGATCCCCTTTTCCCCTACATGAGCCAACCTCTTATGCCACAATTCAGTATCTGACTCAACATTCAAATGAGATTCACCAGTCACAACATCAGCTAAAAGATGATATAGCTTATTCTTTCTTATTCCTTTCAACATCACCCTATCACCTTTCATCACACTAACATAACCATTGTGATCTCTGTATTCAAAACCCTTTTCTTCTAACATGCCAAGAGATATCAAATTGCGTTTAAATCTTGGAACATACCTCACTTGCTGAACAAGTCTGAACTCTCCTTCATTGGTTTTGACTCTGATGCTGCCAATGCCTTTGATTACACATGTGTCCTCATTTCCCATGACCATTGTCCCAAAAATTCCATAACGAATCTCTGAGAACCACTCCTTCACATGTGTCATATGAAAAGTACATGCTGAGTCCAGAATCCACTCATTGCTAAGTCCAGATTCCATCACATTCATGGCTTCAGCTTTCTCTATTCCTTTAGAGAAATCTGCTGTATTGTGGCCATTGGAACCACTTGTAGCTCCACCTTCACCTTTAGCCTGCAATCTTTTCCAAGCATAGCACTCTTTTCTTATGTGGCCTGGTTTCTTGCAGTGATAACACTTGATTGGCTCATCTTCATCTCTCTCTGATTTTCCTTGATCCTTGGGTTTGTAGTGCTGAGATTTCTTCTTTCCATTGAATGGTTTCTTGAATTTACCATTCCTCTTTGATTTCCCTTTAACATTCAAGGCCTCTAAATTCTGTTCTTTCTTGTTTTCCATTTATTTTCTGCATTTCCTTGGCCTTGATTGCTGAAACCACTTCATCCATGGTAATGGTTTTCTCTCTGCCATAGAGCATGGCATCCCTTAGATGATCATAGGATAAAGGAAGAGCATTTAATAGCAGAATTGCCTTGTCCTTACCCCCTAACTGCACCTCTATATTTTCTAGATCATCAACCGCCCTGTTGAATTGATCCATCTGCTCGAGGATATCCTTTCCATCCTCAATCTTGAAAGAGTACAGTCTTCTCTTGGTGTATAAGCGATTTGCCAGTGACTTTCCATGTACAAATCACCTAGCTTCTTCCATAGACCTTCTGCTGTCGTCTCCTTTGAAACCTCTCGCAAGATTTTATCGCTCAAGCAGAGAATAATGGTGCTGTAGGCTCTAGCCTCTATATCTGCTCTTCGCACTGCCTCATTTGCAGCTTCACCCTCCTCTTTCTTGCCTTTATCATCCTTGGGTGGAGGTTTGAGAAATTTGCCCAAACCTTGTTGAGTGAGAAGAGCCTTCATCTTTATACGCTACAGGCCAAAATCATTTTGACCTGTGAATTTCTCAGCTTCGAATGGCGTCGCCATGATCGATCTTCAAGATCGATCACTGGAATTGAATATCTCTCTTCCCACAGACGGTGCCACAATGTAAATTCTATAAAGAATTCACACCAACATCAACAACAAGCAATGCAATTCAATGAACTCAACTGCTAAGAAATATGAATCGATGAAACAGTATATCCCTAAACAACTAAGAACACCAAGATTTAACGTGGTTCAGATCAGAATGATCCTACGTCCACGGAGGGGTTAATCGGGGCTGTATTACTGTTCAATCAATGATGAAGATTACAGACGTAATGAATGAGAATCATAATCCTCTCACTTTCTCTGATCTCTCTCACTTTCATCTACTCTACCACTTTTTGTTTCATACTCAAATGAGAAAGAAGTAGTTACAATTTTCACCGACTCACTCAGCTGAGAACACTCCAAGCTAAGGTCTATAATCACACCCATACAAGTAATGAACAATTGTGATTCATCTACATCGGATTGATGAGCTGGCAGTAGTCAGTTAAATAACTAACTCAAGCTAACTCTCACTTGATGCAAATGTAGTCCCTTCAATCTTCACAAATTGCTGATCGATCCCAACTTTAGAGTTGATGAGTTTAGCAGTCAAATCTCAACATTCATTCTATAATATATAATTTTAGACACAATATCATCCATTTCTCATATCACATGTCGAAAGTATTACCATTATGTATTACTTTTAAGGGTGAGTTTACTTTGGGTGTAAATGTATCATGTGGAAATAAGGATAAGAAATTTTTCACCATTCCATCATTTTATATAGATTGGAAATTCACCCTCTCTTTTCTTCCTCATTTAATCCAATGAACCAAGTGATAAATTTAACAACCAAAGTACACGCAACCTAAGTAATATGCATTGCTACATTAATCTAAAGATGTGGACATCACTTTCTTTTCCTCTCCTCTTGAGTTCCATAACAGGTTGGTTCCTTTAAGTTCTTACACTCTTTTGTCGTTAATATAAAAGATTAATCTCTACTCAAGTTTCCCTCAACTTATTTAAGATTTCTATATACTAATACAAATGTAAGAAGGAAAAAGCAAGCGATGAAAGATAGCACAAATTAATACAGTGATATGATCAATAGTGCTTGTAACAACTAACAATACACATAGGAAATCAAGTCCACAAACTTCGGTTAATCTATGTCTATGACAGTGAATCCATCTCCATGACGATAAACCTAGAAAAAAACTACTTCCCCATGAGTTACACTAATATATAATCCTTTTAATTTGTCCCGAATAAGTGTCTTATTGTCAAACTTCTCATTTAACTCTTGTTCAGTTTTTTAGTAATACTATGATTTTTGAGAATCTTCATGTTCCTCACAATAATTAAGGGTAAAAAGATGAAATTATTCACTTCGTAGGAATACAATTTTGACGCTTGTGACGTATTGTTTTTTTTTTTTTTGGCAGTTGTGTTGATAATAAAAATATATTTATTTCAATATTTGATAGGTAAATATATTGATTTAAAAAAAGAAAGCTATTTCTATTTAAAATTTTAATATAATTTTTTAATATAATTTTTTTTTTGTTGCACACATACGTATTTCTTTACAATTTTCCAGCTTCCCTTTTTTTGTTCTAATTCTTCCATGTTTTTTAGAAGAAAATTATTCTTGTATGTTTTTTATTTTTAAAAAGTTATTTGAACCGTAAAATGGTTAAAAAAATTATTTTAATTTCTATTTTTACTTTCTTATTAAATATAGAAACATATATAAGTATATAGTTACTAATGTATACTCCATCTATTCGTATTTAAGTCAATTTTGTAAAAATAGACTTTTCTTATAATAGTATAGATATAATTATATCATCATTACCAAAAACATTGTTATACATATACTCCCTTCGTTCACGAAAATATGCTACCTCCTATTTTTTGTCCATGAAAAATGTATCATACTCCATTTTATGTACCATTATACCATTCATTCTTTCTATCATCTAATACTAAGTTTTACTTTTATCCCACTCACAATAATTTTATTTCAAACTATACTTTTATCTTATTCACAATAACTTTATCAATTTTTCTTAAAACTCGTACCAAATACACAATGAAGCGTATTATCTTGGGCGGAGGAAGTATCTATTAACCCATATTCCACAAAATTAATTCCCTATTGATTTTCACACTAGTTAAGAAGACCATAGTCTATATGCAATATATTGTTTTATCTTACTTTTTCTTTACTATTCTACACATGATTTTAGTAAATGAATGTTTCAATTAAAAATATGTTTTGGATTCTAATTATATAAGGAAACTCTTTCACTATTCAAGTTGAATCACTTGAATTTTGGCTATAGATATGAACGATAATATATTGTTACAGGTTCTAAAAGTATCTAATCATCATTATATTACTAAAAGAAAAATAATTCTTACTTTGAAAAAATCCTACGTGGCACCCCTTTTAATTTTCCATTCCGATTTATCTAAATTCTCAAATTTTTAGATTTTTAAATGTAAAATAATAGATTTTAAATATCTACTAAAATCTTGTGTCCCACATCGTTTATTCAATGAAATTTCACCTATTGAAAAACTATAAATATATAGAATTAATGTGTATTTTCTCATCTTTTGCTCAACCAGTTTTATTTGGCCAATTTATTTATTAATCGGCCGAATAAATAACTATATTTTCATAGTTTAGTTTAATTTAATTTAATTTGGTCAATTTATTAATTGGCCAATAGAAAATTATTTTTCGTAGGGAACCAATTTATTAGTTGAAAGAATAAATGGTTTCAAAATAATTGGCTAATGTGGCTAATGTATTGGTTGGTCGAATTAAATTATGAAATAGTCTAATAATTCTTATTTAATTTGATAACAAATATTTAATTGAAAAGATTTTAAGAGTAGCACTTCTAAGATAGTTTTTTTAAAATCTAGCATCCCTTATAAATCTTTGAAAATATAACACTTCTTGACATTTTTGCCCTTCCATAACCTATCTAGTAACAAAAAAAAATTTGTGACTGAACAAAAAAAAAACATTCCACCACCACAACCCCGCCGCCGCCGCTGGCCACAAATTTTTTGTGAAGTCAGAAAAAAAAAATTGTGAAGTCACAAAAAAAAATATTCCACCATCACTTTTCCGCCGCCGCCTGCGGTCACAAAAAATTTTTGTGACTGAACAGAAAAAATATTCATCCACCACTTTTCCACCGCCGCCGCCGCCGTGCCACCACCGCCACAGTTGTACCGCCGCCACTGTCGCCGGCGGCCACAAATTTTGTGAAGTCACAAAAAAAAACTGAAAAAATTTGTGAAGTGAGAAAAAAAATGAAAAATTTTGTGAAGCCACCAAAAAAAATGAAAAATATGAAAATCATTGTTGAAAAATTTGTGTAGTAAAAAATAATTAGAAAAAATTTGTGAAGTCACCAAAAAAATATTGAATAATCTGTGAAGGCACCAAAAAAAATGGGGAGGCCCAGCAGCCTTCCATTAAACCAACCAACACAATCAAAACAGACCTCTTTCATCAAACATCAACACACAAATTTTGTAGACAAATTGAAAGAATGTCACCCCACATAGTAATATATGTCTAGTAGTATTATATCAAAAATGCAATCAAATGTCACCCCAAATCATACACAATTTACGCAATTGAGCAATAACAGAGCTCTTCCAAAATAATCAGAAACTGAAACAGAAACAATGGTCTTCATATCTCTGCAACTTCTTCAACAATGGTCTTCACAGCCTCTCCCTCCGATTCCGGCCATGATTTCCTGATGACCCTCCCCCCGCACATCATCTTCGAGATCCTCTCTTGCCTCCCCGCAAAATCCATCGTTCAGTGCAAATCCATCTGCAAGCAGTGGCTGGATCTCATCTCCGATCCCTACTTTGCCATGCTGCATTTCACCAGATCGAGGCCCGGCGTCGCGATCCACCAGTCAGAGATGTCGAAGAACCTCCTCAGAGTCGTCGATTTCAAGGATTTCCACGATCCAACGGCGGAGATCGACCTCAAAGCCCTCAGCCCCTCCGCCGATGCTGCCATCGTCGTCGACGGCTCCGTCAAAGGCATGCTCCTCCTCCGCGACACCAATTACAAGCACGAGGCTCTGTAAATCCAGCGACACGCCGTCTGAGTCAGCGCCATCACCACCTCGCCTCACCGCCACTGCTGCTGTTGTTGCTGTCGGGAGGTGGCGTTGCCTTACACGCCGTCTGTTGTCTCGCCTCGCCTCACCAGATCTGCAGACGAAGGTTGGCGGAGAGAGAGAGAGTGAGTGGAGGAAGAGGAGACACCGTCGGAGGTGGTGGCGGCAGCGGTAGCGAGGTGGCGAGGAGGTGGCGGTGGTGAGAAAGCTAGGGTTTTTAGAGAGAGAGAGGCGCCGGATGGTGAAGTTGGTGGGGAGGTAGGAGGCGGCGGAGGTGAACGCCGCCCTCGTCGGCGGCAGAGAGAGGATGCGGAGGAAGATTTTCAAGAAGAAGAAGAAAGCATTCTTTTAGAGAGAGAAATCCAAATCGTGAATAATAGAGAGAGAATGAGCTGAAAATGAAAAAGGTAAGGATATGATGGGAATTACAAATTGTATAGGAGGGTAAAAAAGAGAAGAAGTGCTATATTTTCAAATTTTTATAAGGGGTGCTAGATTTAAAAAAAAAACTATCTTAGAAGTGCTACTTTTGGGGATTTTCTCTATTTAATTTATAATTTATCAATTATTTAGGTAGACGTGCCAATTCCCAACTGACAGACACCTCAATTCGAGGTCTCACGTGACACATTTCCATTCTTTATTCTTATTTATTTTAAATTTTATTTTATTAATTTTTTTCCATGTATTTTTCTAAAATCTAGAATCGCCATCTTTGAATTAATCTGAACATGATTTGTAGTTAAGTTTCCAGCTTTGCATAACTTATAATTGTAATTAGTGAATATTACTATACAATTTTTTTTAGTTGACAGAATAAATGGTTCCAAAATAATTGGCTAATATATTGGTTGGTCGAATTAAATTTTGAAATAGTCTAATAATTTTTATTTAATTTGATAAAAAATAATTAATTTTTAACTTATCAATTATTTAGGTGGACGGGTGAATTCCCAACTGACATGCACCTCAACTCGAGATCCCACGTGACACATTTTCATTATTTATTCTTATTTATTTTAAACATTATTTTATTCATTTTTTTCATATATTTTTCTAAAATCTAGAATCGTCATCTATGAATTGATTTTTACGTGATTTGTAGTTGAGTTCCCAACTTTGCATAACTTATAATTGTAATTAGTGAATATTACCATACAATTTTTTTTTATTAAATTTTGGCTCTATATAAATTCTAAACAAGTTTTATAAATTACGCACTTATAGATTAGAGTTGTGGTCAATGGGCCGGTTTCGATGCAATTTCATGTGGCACATTTCCATTCTTTATTCATATTTATTTTAAATTTTAAATTTTATTCATTTTTTCCATGTATTTTTCTAAAATTTAGAAACGTCATCTATGAATTGATTTTTACGTTATCTGTAGTGGAGTTTCCAACTTTGCATAATTTATAATTGTAATTAGTAAATATTACTATACAATTAAAATGAGAACGAATAGTACAATTAAGTTTTTATGAATTTTTGGGTCTATATAAATTTTAAACGAGTTTTATAAATTATGCACTTATAAATAAAAAATGTGGTCAATGGGTCAATTCCGACCTGGAACCGTAGCGGTAAAAGGGTCAATTCCCAACCGACGGGTACTTGAACTCGGGAAATTGAACTCGGGAAATTGAACTCGGGAAATTTTTCTTCATTTTATGCATTTTTTTTTCATGTACATTCTAAAATCTAAAATAGTCATCCATTAATTAATTTTCACGTTATTTGTAGTTGAGTTCCCAACTTTGTATAATCTATAATTGTGATTAGCGAACATTATTGTATGGCTAAAGACGTGAATGAATAGTACAATCAATTTTTCTTATCAAATTTTGGGTCTATATGCATTCTAAATGAGTTTTATAAATTACACACTTATAATTAAGAGTCGTGGTCCACGGGCCGATTCTGACGCTGAACTGTGGTAGTAGATAGGGCAATTTCCAATCGACGATTATTGATATACGGATTTTTTTTTTAGAAATCGAAAGAAATGAGAATATATTAGATTATAATTTTTAACAAACATAACTATATGGTTTGAGTCGTAAACATGTAACAAAATTACTTTTTAATTGAATTTGAGATATGTAAGGACATATAAATCTAAGCGAGTTTAGTAGATTGCATAATCGAATTATTTAACCCTAAATAATTAAAAAATAATATTTTTCTTAATATATCACTATTAATACTATCTAATAATTTTATTATTATTAAATATTAATATAATTTTCCGTCGATTTTCGACGGATTATATGCTAGTTTAAGTAATTCTATGAAGGAGTAGTTTCTAACAATTGTAATTTCTCCAACAAAATGTTTGCCTTTTGATATTATTTTGGTGGTAATTATATGGTGAAAATATTTTAATAGTAGATATGACGGTGGGGAAAGAGAGATGATGGTGGAATTTTATTAGTAAAAAGATAAGAAAATTTAATAATATTGTGCCTTTTTGCAATTAAGAAAAGTAGATAAAATCATTGGTTTTTTATCCTTTGGGCATTAGAATTGGCTGCAAAGTACTCCTCAATGTACATATATATGGAAATTTCAAGAGTTCAATCTTGTTTAGAATTGTGATTGAATTGGATTGTTGTATATTATTTGATGGATTATAATTATAATAATTATGATATTACACTAATATTCTTAGATATGATATTTTTAAATTTTGTGAATTTTATTATTTTTTTGTATAATTGGAATAAATAATTTTTTTTAGTCATAACTGTGCCAACTAATGTGTTCTATGTCGTGGTACAAATTGACATAAATGACGCAATTGTCCAATCGTTCTAAATTATGGTGTGTTGCATTGTGGTACAAGTACTGAACGAATGGTCCAATTAGTTCCAATCTTTCCAAATTGTAGCGCGTTGCATTCTGATTAATAGGAAGGAACAGAACTTGTCTTGTTGGTACCATTGCAAACAAACTCATATTTTATTAGGTTTGTAATAAAATGACAAGAATACTGATTAATCGCGTAGCAGCACGATTTGTACAGCGCGACCAATGAGACATCAGTGAAAATGGATGCAAGTGAGAAAGTATAATGGTAAATGAATGTTGTTCTTGATTTATACTCTGTCTGCCCACTCAATTTGTCACATTACTATTTGGCATGGAGATTAAAAATAAAAGTAAAAAGATAGAATGTGGTTAGGTCCCACCACTTTTAAAGGCTTTTGAAGGGTTAATTATTTTCTTATTTGTTACTGCCTCCGGTCCTGAAATAAGTTCCTACTAGGAGGTGTGGCACAGGAATTAAGGAAAAAGTTGTTGTGAATGGAGAAAAAGTAAGGATAAGCTTCTCATGTATCAAGAGCTGTAGAAAAACGTCGATATCATTATCTGGACCTTTCTCTCCTGGAATGATCATTGATAAAATGAAAGAAGTATGTTTCATGCATAACCAAGGTGGGAGATTATATGGTATTAATAGCATTGGCCAAGTGTTGTATGTTGTACTCATTGATCGAAAAGGATTAAACACATCACTTGCAAGCGCCAATCTAACACTACGAGAATCCGCATCAAACTCAGGGTGCAACTCATCAAATCTTTTCCATGATTTGCCAGGTGCCGCATACCTTAACAAACCATCCATTGTACGACCCATCTTATGCCATCTCATATCTTTTGCTGTTTTTTTGAAGCATATATCCTTTTAAACCTTGGAATCAATGGAAAGTAACGCAATAGCTTCGCTGTTTTTTTTTTATGTGTACTAGGTTGTTCATCCAATTCATTGGTCTTTTCATTCTTATCTCATTCATTATCTTCAGATTTCCACCTAGAAGAACCACACACATGGCAAGTGTCCTGATCAGCCCTCTCCCTCTAGTAGAGCATACAATCATTAGGATAGCTGTGAATTTTCTTATATCCAAGTCCCAAATCATTGCACAATCTTTTGGCCTCATAGGCTGAAGTTGGTAATGATGTCAAAAATGGGAATACATCATTTGAAAACTCCAGAAACATACTAAAACACTAGTTGGAAAGTCCTCCCATGCATTTGATGTGAATCAAAGTCAAGTTAAAGTACAATTGTGAGTACTTGCAACCAAGATAGAGTTCCGTATCGCATTCTTCAAGAATTTTTTCATACCGTGAGACATTTGCACCACTCCTTACTTGGGCTCTCCTTATCGCATTCTTCTAGAATTTTTTCATACCGTGAGGCATTTGCACCACACTCCTTACTTGGTGGACTTATAGCCCGACCTTCAACATTCTCAGAGATTTGACCTTCATTAGTATCACTATTTTCACGATCTCGATCTCCACCTAAATTTGTATCCAAAACAACATGTAGCATATCCCTAAGCGTATCGGTTTGACTAAGGGGTATCTCTTGCAATGCAAGTTGTTTTAGACATTAGTTTTCTTATGTAGGAAGTGTCATATTCTGACAACACACGTTCTCCATGAAATGACCATGTGGTGTATCCGGGACAAAAACCATTAAATAATATGTGATGATTAACATTTTTCAGATGACAATCTTTCATCATTACAACCTTTCAAGCATGGACAAAGTATGGTTTCTTGAGTTTCCACGTGGCTAGCAAATTGTATGAAAAACTCACATCCATTCTTATAAGCATCACTAGTCCTTGGTGCATTAATCCAACTCTTGTCCATATCTAAAGCTCTAAACAAACAATGACATATGGAATCAAGATATTCAGTAACAACAAGCAGGCACCCGAAATACACCACAGAAACCAAAATAAGAATGCTAAGGCTTACTTGTGTCTCCTTATCGTTGGAATATAACCACTTGTGGTAAGCATCAATAAAACATCTTGTTTCACTTTCAAGAACAGATCTCCAAATGGCTCTCAAGCTAGAACATGATCAATATGAACAAATTTTAGAACTCCTGATAAACCCATCAGCACTGTGAGTGTTGTGGCTGCAGGAAATACCACACTAGTTGAAGGGTTCGTTTGCAATTATCAATAGCTTGAGGGACTGCTAGGAAAGGCGGTTGGAGTTTACCAAGTTACTGCAGCAGTTTGTTATTTCAAGTATTTGGAGTTGTAACTTTCTAAGCTTTCTTTTGTGTGTGTATAAGTAGTGTTAACAGCTTGTGTGTTGTATCTAATATCTTGGTGATTCAGTTAGAAGAGAGAGAGAGAAACACGAGAGATTACAGAAGTGAGAGAAGGGAAAAGTAGAGATAGAAAGCAGTGGTGTAGCTGTGGGTTGATTCTCGTTTTCACCTTCATCTGTAATAGTTTAGTTTCTTGTCTCTGATCAATAATATACCTCCGTTAACCCCCCGTGGATGTAGGATGATTTTGGCCGAACCAAGTACATCTTGGTGTGATTTTGGTTTTGAGATTTCTGTAGAATTAGGGTTCTTAGATTTAAAGATAGCTTCAACTGCTATCTGCATCTAAATCCTAACAATTGGCGCCGTCCGACGGAAGCGGACTCACGGCGACGAGCGGAGGAGATCTAATCGTCGGAGAAGGGTTGAAATCTTATTGTGGCGATAAAGTTGCGACAAGAGGAGGTTGCAACGACGGGGGGTTTTGATCGGAAAATTGAGTATACAGAAGAGAAGAGCGGAGCAGATCTGGTTAGGAAAGGAAGATCAATCAAAAAATTGATTGGAGAATCTGGTGGCAAAATTGATTGGAGAGATTGATTGTAGAGAAGACATCGGAATTTCTGATTGGAGAAAGAATTAAATCACGGTGGGAAAGATTGAAATCTACATCGCGGCGGAAAAATATCAGAAGTCGTTGCGCTAAGTTTTGGATCAGATCTGCAGAGTTATGACGACGACGAAATTCGACGTTGAGAAATTCACTGGTAGGAATGATTTTGGTTTATGGCGGATAAAGATGAAAGCCATATTGACGCAACTAGGTCTTGCTGATGCTTTGAAGCCGAAGAAAGCTGCTGTGGAAGAGAGCAGCGGTAGTGACAAGAAAGACGGCGACGACGGCAAGAAAGTCGATGGAGGCAAGAAGGTGGATAGAATAGAGATGTTCGAGAAGGCTCATTTTGCGATAATCTTGTGCCTTGGTGATAAGGTGTTAAGAGAGGTTGCGAAGGAGACGACGGCAGCTGCGGTGTGGGCAAAGCTCGAATCTCTGTACATGACCAAGTCGCTCGCAAATCGATTGTACACGAAACAACATCTGTATTCGTTCAAGATAGTGGAGGAGAAGGTGATTTCGGAGCAGCTTGAAGACTTCAATAAAATCGTGGATGATTTGGAGAACATTGAAGTAAAGCTAGAAGATGAGGATAAGGCGATTATCCTACTGAATTCGCTTCCAAGATCGTATGAACAGCTTAGAGATGCGATGTTGTTTGGTCGAGAGAGTTCTATTTTCATAGAAGAAGTACAATCTGCACTTAGAGCTAAAGAGTTGCAGAAAGCCAATGAAGGGAAGAGTGAATCATCTACTGGTGAACGGCTGAGCATTCAAAAATTTAGCAAGAAAAAATTTGAGAAGAATGATAGGTTTAAGAAGGGTAAGAAACCTTATAAAGAAGCTGATTCAGAGGAGGAAAATGAATCTGGTGAAGATGGTGAAACTAGGAAGTGTTTTCACTGCCATAAGGTTGGGCACATTAAGAAGAATTGTAATGTATGGAAAAGGAAGCAAGAGAATATGAGCAAGAAGCCTGGTCAGTAATGGTAGAACATTTTGAGGGCGCAGAGGTGTTAAATGTGGTGGAAAATCACATTGAGGAGGGTTGGATTCTTGACTTGGGTTGCTCGTTCCATGTATGTTCAAGGAGAGATTGGTTTATGAATCTTAAGGAAGCTGATATGGGCTTAGTTAGGTTGGGAAATGGTGAGGCATGCACCATTCAAGGCATGGGAAATATCAAGTTGCAGATGAGAGATGGTTCTGCAGGAGGTCAGGTATATTCCTCAACTCCACAGAAATTTAATTTCTATTGGTATGTTAGAGTCTAAGAAGTATGTTTTCAAGTGTGAAAATGGTGTTTTATATATTCTTAAAGACTCTAAGATTGTCATGAGAGAATGTAGGAGGAATAACTTGTACTATTTTGATGCTTCTACTGTGTTTGCTTGAAACTGATCTTGATGCTCATGATAATTCGGATATTGAATATGTGCATGTAGATTATGTTAGCAATAAGAGTTTGAATAACTTGATTGTGGGCAATGACAGTAAAACTTCTAAGAATAATACTTGTAAAACTGAAACTGAAGATGAATGTTGTGTGTGTTTTAGAACTAACCACAGCCTGGAGTTTTCTTCAAAGCACGTTTCAGAAAGTTTTGCAGGTTTTAGAAGTAATGCGATGCATGGAATTGTATGTGCTGTGAAGGAGGAGGTGGAGTCATCTATCTCTGAGGTTGTTGATCATGGTTTTGATCATGATACTGAGGTCAAGGTGGAGTTTGATTCGATACAAATTCTGGAAAAGGAATCCTCAAGCAAAGAAAAGAAGCAGTGGCTCGATGCTATGAAAATGGAGCTGGATTTCTTGAATAAGCAGGAAGTTTGTTCTTTGGTGTCTGAATTTCAAACTGAGAATCTTGTGAGGAGCAGGTGGAGCTACAAGATGAAGGTTGAGAAAGGAAACGGCTAGCAGGTTCGCTGTAAAGTTAGGCTTATAGCTCAAGGTTTGGAGCAGAGGAAAGATAAGTTTTCTTCTGTAGTTGAGAGCTATGTTACAAGAGATGAAACGCAGAAGTCTAGCAAGAGTTTTGCTTGTATGCAAGAGAAGCTCGAGCTAGTGCATTTGATGCCTCAGTAAGGAAGCGTTGAAAGCTCTGTGATGGGGCGGAAAAATGGGGGGAATCGGTTATGGTATATTGTTGGGAATTTCTGCATCCAAGGTGGAGAATTGGAGATTGTGAGTGTTGTGGCTGCAGGAAATACCACACTAGTTGAAGGGTTCGTTTGCAATTATCAATAGCTTGAGGGACTGCTAGGAAAGGCGGTTGGAGTTTACCAAGTTGTTGCAGGAGTTTGTTATTTCAAGTATTTGGAGCTGTAACTTTCTAAGCTTTCTTTTGTGTGTGTATAAGTAGTGTTAACAGCTTCTGTGTTGTATCTAATATCTTGGTGATTCAGTTAGAAGAGAGAGAGAAACACGAGAGATTACAGAAGTGAGAGAAGGGAAAAGTAGAGATAGAAAGCAGTGGTGTAGCTGTTGGTTGATTCTTGTTTTCACCTTCATCTGTAATAGTTTAGTTTCTTGTCTCTGATCAATAATATACTTCCGTTAACCCCCGTGGATGTAGGCTGATTTTGGCCGAACCACGTACATCTTGGTGTGATTTTGGTTTTGAGAGATTTCTGTAGAATTAGGGTTCTTAGATTTAAAGATAGCTTCAACTGCTATCTGCATCTAAATCCTAACAAGCACAATAGAGAATATGGAAAATATTTTCTACCTAATACTACATTCTCTTTCTTTAAATCAATAATAAATATGTACATGCTACCAGCTTGACAATTGGACAACAAAACAATAAAGTTAAGACAAGATAACTACTTTATAATAATAAGATCATGAATGGTACATATCTGAAGCAGACTCCAATACCAAACATCTATAATTTCATTAATCTACCATTATAGATAAGTGTAATGTACAATATTAATTAAGATTTTGAAAAGCATTGTCAATTGCTATTATTTAAAGGAGAGATTAATCAGTTTATCTAGAGCATGAATAAAAATATTTGCATAATTTCACACCATCTGCTGAAGATTCTCTTATTAACCGGGGCTAGCAGTAGCAGTCATGATATACATAATGCTAATGAAATTCTAAGCGACTGCAAAGCCTTGATATCATCCACAATATCAGCGACCAATTCAACATAAAGAGCTCATTATTTGGTATGAAAGGCTAACATCTCTTTTAAGAAGAAGTATGAAAAAACGGGACATGCAATTGGTTTTCAATTTAGGGGCCAATGAAACAACAAATGGAAGTTGACAAATAAGGAAAGCGGCCAATGGCTAAAGCTCCACATCGAGAACAAAGTCAGGGAGCAATTTTCTCATAGCATAAAAATTAACAACAAGAAACAGATAACAAAAATGTAGCTTATCCAACACACTATGGGAACATTGAGAACATCACAGGATCCGAAAAAGAGTAAAATTAGATGTCAGCTACACTATCATTATATAATTAACTAACATTGCATAACCTCTATGCCAATTCACAGAAGACACACCAGAAAATGCTACTCACCCCACCAACACAATATAAGTGCAAAACTAACACTGTATTTAATTCAATTCCCCTCAAATTATAAAATAAAATTAATAAAAGTCGTAGTACATCTCTCTCTCTCTCTCTCTCTCTCGAGAGAGAGAGAGAGAGGTACCGTTGCGAAGCAGAAATCAAAACTAGCTTTCTGCACGAAACAAACAAGAGTCGTTAGCGGTGAATTGTTGGAGCTCACAGAAGTCGTCGGAGCACGTATTTCAATCTGAATTACCATGAAATGGTGGAGCTCGATCAGTTCATATACCTCAAAAATTGGGAAGAAATAAAATTCACTAAGATCTACCTCGATCAGTCCATGCAGATGTCGTGCTACAACAAGAGAGAAAGAGAGGTAAGTCGAACCTAATTGCCCAATAGAATCAATCAATCCTAGTTACTATCAATTTTTCCTAAAATTAATTGAAATAGATGTTTTAACTGAAATTGGAAGAGACCTGTGAATTTGCCGGAGACTTGAGGGCGGAAATCGGAAAATTGGAGTTTCGGCGGAGGAGATTTATCTATCTTCGAAGTTTTTTCGGTGAAAGAGTAAAATTGAAATCAGTTTCTAAAATTGTCTAGACAATGGAAAATTTTCGCTGAAATTTGTGGCGATATGTCATTTGTCGGAGTTTGGAGCTCAGAGGTCGGAAAATGGAGATTTCGCCGGAGGAGAGCTCTGTGCGAAGCTTTCCTAATGGACCTGTAGAATTGGATTTAATTTCTCGACGAAATAACATAAAGATCAAGACAAAAACTCCGGTGGAAACGTTCTACCGTGCAACACCCGCCCGCCCGGCCCGACCTGACCCGACCCGTTTGACCTGGATTTGACCCGGTCAAACTCTCTTTAACCAGTTTTTTTTTTTTAATTTATCAGTTATTTTTTTCTAATTTTTTTTATTGTTTACCGTTTCTTCTATAAATTCAAGCGAGGGGAGCCGAAGGTCTCAGAGCGAGTCGAAAAAGTTCAAATTGTTGCCCTTCGATTATCCTTATTTTAGTAATCGGAGCGAAGAACTGTAACACGTGAGACTCACGCACGGACCGAAAATGGCGCGTGGCGGGTCGAGGTGGGGCGGGTTGTGTGCAGACTTGGTGCAACAGTCCAACAGTCTGCAGCACATGAGTGTTTCTCAAAGATTAAAGGCAAAAGCTATTTTTCAATCTTCTTTTATGAATTAATCATTCTTATCATTTCTAAAATTGTTTATTCAATTTAAGTCTACTATGATTTCTCAAACATTAGGCGGTACACCTACACTCCCTGAACCTCAATTGTTCCTGTCTCCAATGTTTTGAAAACCGGATCGGACCGGTCGGTCGGACCGGAAAACCGGTGAACCGGTCGGTCATTCGATCCAGTTTTGTCCAATTTCGGTTCTTTAAGTGGCCCGAAGCGAACCGTTAAAAATCGGTCAAATCCGGCGACCCGAATGACCCAATAAACCGGTTCGGGTTTTAAAATTCAAATCTTATTTTTATTTTCAAAATGAGATCAAGAAAATTTGAACCCAAGACCTCCTTGTTGTTAGGCTATAGTACAAACCATCTCACCAACAAGAGTTATATGTCCTTAAGTTTTTTATTTATTAACTTAACTTGTTACGTACTAAAAGATTATGGTAGAATTATAATTATTTCTTGCTTTATTTTGTTTAAACATGGACTTTAATTTTAATTAAACATTCTATTATTACATTAATAATTACAACATATAAGGAACGAAAAAGAGTTACGTCACAAAAAATTATTTAAATCACATTATCACGAGATGAAGAAATTTACTAATTTCTCATACAATAAGAACATAGTTATTATAATATCATGAAATCATAAATTACATATAATATAAATTTATCTTCGTATACTTTGAATTTATGTGTTAAATACAAAAATTGATGAAAATATTTATTTACTTTTGATTGATATAATGAATTGATTCTATATAATTTGATTTATTTCTTATCATTTAAATAAAATATTTAATTACTTATATATTTTACTTATACATAATATATATATATATATATATATGAAAAAGAAAATTAACAGGTCATCCGAATTTATTGAAATAGTTCAACCGATCGAACCAGTGATCTAGTGACCTGATAAAGTGACCGATTCAATGATCGGTCCGGTTTTAAAAACATTGAGTGTCTCCATTTACTGAATAGCAAATATAAAAGCAAAAAGTAAATTTTCATTCTTTTCGAAATATATATCATGAATATTTAATATAATAAATAAAGTAGATGGAGGATGAAGGATGATAGGTTGTGGGGGGCCGACACAAATGGGTCCACAATCACCAATGACTCAATAAAATGTATTTTTAGGCTAACAATATCCCTTAGAGCATCCTTAGGGTGCTCTAAGGGGTACTCTAGCACTCGAGCATCCTTAGAGCACTCTACCCCTGCAACGCAAGGGTGCTTTAAGGGTGCTCTATCTTTAATATTAAAAAATTCTCCATTTTCATTTATTAAATTAATTTATAAAATTTCATTAATAAAAATAACATTAAACATTACATTAATTAAAAAAAAACTAACATATTACAATAATTAAAATAAAAAAACATTACATTAATTAGAAATGCTAGACTACTCCCGTAGAGGTCCAAATTTCCGGTAGAGGTGCTCGGCGAGATCATTGGTAAGCCGATGGTGTTTTTTTTTATCTCTCAAGTCGGCATTCCGTTGCATAAATTGCCGAAAGCAGATCGGAGTTGTCCGCAAGTGTACCCCGCTACTGGATGGAGAGTCGGAGTCCTCTCTCCAATTCTCCACATCTTCCCGCTCGTCTTCGATGATCATGTTGTGCAAAATAATGCACGCGAACATGATGTCTCGGAGATGCTTCTTGTACCAGCACCGACCCGGAGCTCGGATTATTCCCCATCGGGCTTGGAGCACTCCAAAGGCTCGCTCTATGTCCTTTCTGGCAGACTCCTGCATCTTCTTGAACCTCGCCATCTTTAGGTCGGTTTCAACCCTCGGCGATTTGATCAAGGTAGGCCAACATGGGTAGATCCCGTCGGTCAAGTAGTACCCCTTGTCGTAGCGGTGTCCGTTGACGGTGAAGGTGCACGGTGGAGCTCTATCCTCAAGCACGTCGGTGAACAAGGGCGACTGGTTGAGGACGTTGAGGTCGTTGTTGGAGCCGGCAACCCCAAAAAAGGCATGCCAAATCCACAAATTCTGCGACGCCACCGCCTCCAAGATTAAGGTAGGCACGCCGTGATCGCCGCGAGTGTGGACACCCGCCCACCCTTTTGGACAGTTCCTCCATTCCCAGTGCATGCAATCCAGGCTTCCGAGCATTCCTGGAAACCCATGCCTCAACTCGTGCATTTGGAGCAGACGCGCAGTGTCGGCAGCGTTGGGCTTCCTCAAGTACCGCTCGCCGAAGAGGTCGATGATTGCACGGCAAAATTTTTTGAGGCAAAGCCGGCCCGTGCTATCTTCGATCTTCAGATACTCGTCGAACGAGTCGGCAGCACCACCGGTCGCCAGTTGTCGCACTGCCATCGTGCATTTTTGCACCGCCGTTAGCCCCCATCGCCCGAGTGCATCTTGTCGATGCGTGAAGAAGTGGACGTTTTCCTCCAACGTTGTGCAGATGCGCAAGAACAGATGCTTGTGCATCCGAAAAAGGCGTCGGAAAAACTGCTCGCCGTAGGTGGGGTGGTCGGCGAAGTAGTTGGCGTGGAGGATCGCACACGCCGCTTCTCGGTCGCGGTCGACGAAGTCTCGCGCCCTCTTCTTCTTCTTTTTTTGCTCCGCTTGGTGTGCACGCATGTAGCGATCCACGTCCGCCATCATCTCCAGCACCTCGTCGTCGGTGCCTCCCTCGACATATTTCTCCGACGAATCGGAAAAAATAAGTTCCTCCGATGAAGACATTTTTTTAGGTTGAATTTGAGAGAGAAAAAGGATGATAAAATGGTGTGAGATATAAGTGAGAGTGTGGTGGTATTTATAGGTGAAGAAAAAAAAAAAAAAAAAAAAATTAAACGGCATAGCCGTTGCCGCAACGGGCATAATTTTTTCGAATATATATTGCACGCGCCGTAATTTTTTTTTTTTTTTTCCAAAACTGCTCGCGCGAGCTCGGCACGCGCCGGACTCGAGCTCGTCTCGAGCTCGTGCCGTCTGCCACGCGGGGTGCTCGAGCCACCCCGTGCTCGATGTGGTCTCGAGCACCCACGCTCGAATAGCGTTGCAGATAGCCTTACGTGCAATACAGATATAATATATGTAGAATATAATCTGAATTAATAAAATTAAATTTAAAAATTATGTTAAATAAAGACAATTTAAGATGTACTACTTCCGTCCGTTTCAACTTGACCTATTTGGGATCGGCACGGAGATTAAGAAAAAGAGTGTTAATGAGTTAATGGTGTAATTAGAGTATTATTTCATTATGGAGGTTAAAGCAGAGTGAGTGGAAAAACACTGTAGATAAAGCAGCTAACACTGTACATGCAGTACAAAGAATGAATAAAATAACATTGAAGATCTCATTCATAGATGTACTTAATTAATAGAATAAACACACTAAAATGAATTCAAAAGTGGCGCTGAAAATATATTTCAGGTTTAAGTTTGGAGCCAAAAAGGTGCAGATTTCCCTCTATTTTACAAACCAAAAGCTGTATATAAATACTCCCATTCATTCTAAACAATTCAAAAGTTCTTCACAACAGCTTCACTTACAAACATGGGAGGCAAAGATGTATCTACAACAAAAAGAAATATGATAGTGCAGTTTCTTCTTCAAGACAGCCAAAATGGGAAGATGCCACGTGGAATCATGAATGAAGCAGCAGCAAAATCTGGAGCATGGGAGAACAGTCAATCGCATTTGGACTGATGCAAAGAAACAACAAGAAGCATTAGGAGTCATTCATTCAGTAAACAAAAGAAGCTTCAAAGAAATCAGAATTCTCAAAGTTCTAGATGTTGAAGCACTTAAAGTCTTGCCATTAGAACAAAGAACAACAATTAGGGGTGTAGCTGATGGACTTGATTGCAAGATTGGAACAATGTGCAGATGGCTTAAGAATGGGCTGATCAAACCTCACTCAAATGAATTAAAACCACATCTTACAGCTTCAAATCGGGTAAGAAGACTACTGTTTGCTCTACTTGCATTAGAGAGAGGCAACAACATGAAATTGCAGTTCAAGTCTATGCACAACATTGTCCACATAGATGAAAATTGGTTTTACATGAAGAAAGCAAACAAGAAGTTTTACTTAGCAGATGGTGAGGTGGCGCCAGTCAGAACATGTCAATCAAAAAATCATATAGAGAAGGTAATGTTTATGTGTGCAGTAGCTAGACCACTTTTTAATGAAGATGGCAGTGTGTTATTTGATGGGAAGATTGGAATCTTCCCATTCACTGAAATGGTGGCTGCCATAAGGAATTCCAAAAACAGACCTGCAGGTACTATGGAGTTAAAAGCTATTCAGAATGTCAACCAGCAAGTAATCAAGAATAACTTCATTTATGGGGTATGCCATTTATTGTTAACATGGAGTTCATTTATTGCATATAAACATCATTATTTGCACAGATTGTTCTAGGAATCAAAGCATGCTGGCCAGAAGGAGCAAGCAAGGTCATTTACATTCAACAAGACAATGCTAGACCTCACATTAAGGATTCAGATCGAGAATTTAGAGCTGTTGCAAGCTCTGGATTTGATATCAGAATTATACATCAACCAGCTAACTCCCCAGATCTTAATATAAATGATCTGGGGTGGTTCAGAGCAATACAAGCAATGCAACAAAAGTCAGTGACTCTAAACATCTCACAACTAGTAGAAGTTGTCACACAATCATATCAGAATTTGGAACCAGAAAAACTCAACAAAGTGTTTCTCACATTGCAAACCTGTCTACTTGAAGTCATGAAGATAAAGAGACTGAATTTATACAAGATCCCTCATATAGGAAAAGATGTTGCAGTTAGAGCTAATGAGCTTCCAATGACATTGGAAGCAAGTGAAGATTTAGTTCAAGAGTGCATAGAATATCTTAGAGAGCAAGATGGAGTTGAAGGATTAGAAGAGTTGCTACAGCAACTGGGAATGCAAGAGAATGAAGAGTTAGAATCTAATGAAGCACATCTGATTTTTATTTTTTGTTATTATTATGCATTAATATGCAAACAGATGTAGCAAGTATTTTAATGCAGCAAGTAATGAAGCTTTTGTGGTTAACATCTCATACAAATGACTGAATCATTGATGTTTCACAACCCAAATTAAGCACGGTGAGGAAATTTATATCATTTCAGCACTTAAATCCATCCCAAAACACACTCAACTCTTGCAAGGCACCAACAGCAACACCAACACACATAGCTAGTAAATTAACAAGCAAATAATAGAAAGATCTCACCCTGAATAATCGAGGAAGGAGACATCGGAGCATTACACAATCAGCGCCGCCACCGGAGGAGGTCTCCGCCACCGGCCCAAGGCTCAGTGCAGCAGATTGCCGGCGTTTCATCACAGTAGAATGGGAGCGGCGAATGACAGGTCTCACGGCAGTATGGCTTCGCTGAAATCTGAAACGCTCTTGCACATCCATCGCGCCAATCCACGCATCGGCGGCATCCGCCTTATCTTCAGTGTCAGGAACGACGATCCCGCTCAGATTTATCACCAAATTTATATCATAAGTAGTCAGTAGGGGTGGAGATGAGGGTGGGGTGTCCGGAACCACCGTCCCACTCAAATCCACCACCAAATCGACCTGAGAAAGAGTCAGTGGAGGTGGAGATGAGGGTGGCGTTTCAGGAACTACTGTGTCAGTGATATCAAAAATAGGTGAAATAGACAAAATCAAATCTTCAAATAATGGCATCATCACGGCAAGGAGAAGGATAGTAGGCGGAGCCTCGCTGGAGAATTGACGCGGCGGAGGGAGGCGAAACAAATGTGAAGATGAAGAATGAACAGTAATATTCGGCGTTGTAGAGAATAGAGTGGGTGAGGCAGAGAATGAGTGAGATCAGATCATAGTCTAGGGTTTAGTAGGGTTAGGTTAGTAATTGGGTTGGACCGGACAAGTGGGATAAATGGGCTTAATTATTTTAATAAATGGATTATCTTCTTATTTATTTTCCAAATAAGGAAATGGGACAAGCTGAAACGGACAACCCAAAATGGCAAATGGGACAAGTTGAAATGGACAGAGGTAGTAGTAAATATAATTACAAGTATAGTTGTCACAAACTTAGTAACATTTTTAGATGTCAAAAAATTTAGTTACACATTTTGTGTAACAAGGGTATTTAGATACATGAGTTTATGTCACCAAATTTTGTTACACTCAAAGATGTAGCAAATTTTGTGACAACTCTCTTGATGTAACTAAGTTTATGTTACTATTCACTAGTAGAGAATTTTGTTGTAGTGATTATTATGTTAGTTTGGTTTCTTTTATTTTCTTTGTTTCTAAGGCAAAATAGTTAATTAGATTGTTAGTTACAATTTACGATACTCGATAGTAGTTTCGAATATAATTGATCGTTTCAAATAAATAATGTAAATACACACTTGGCAAGATACTATATATTACTGGTATAGAGATTCCCACCATTTTTTTTATCACCTTTTTATCTTTTAAGTGATGCTAAATGTTGGTAACATTAGGCCGGGGGTATATAATGTGATTTCTTAGTTTGACTACTTTGTCACAGAAATTCGACTATGAATAATTTAGCTTTTTAGTCTTTGGAAAATATTCAAAAGGTCTTAAGTCATATCGACCTTTTTGGTTTAGGATATGTTTAGTACCTTATTATGATTCTTTTTCAACGGTTGAAACATGTGCTCAACTTTTAATCTCTTGTGATAATGATATTAAATATAATTAGCTTTTTTCTCGTAAAAAAACTATAATTCACTTTTGTTTTTAAGGGTAACACGTGATACAATAATTTGACAAAATTACAAAAATCCTATGAAGAAAATTATAACACTAATCAAACTAGTACTCCTTCCATATTTTTTCATTAATACCTTTTGATCGGACACACATGTTAAAAAAATGAGTTATTTATAATAAAGTTGAAACGATAAAATAACTTTTGGGAGTATTTTTGTCACATCAAATAAGAGAGAAAATTAAGTTAGTTACTTTTAGTGACATATATAGTAAATTTATGAGTTATAATGGTATTTATCATATGGTGTATTTCCATTTTAGGAAATAGACTTAATGAAATGATACGTCCAAATAAGATAAATGTACTTATAATAAAAAGAAACGGAGGAAGTATAACATGGAATGTTGCCGCGTTCCTCATTTCTGGACTTGAAAAATTAAAATTAGGAGTTAGAAACTTAAGATGGTATCTTATTCGCGAAAGTTTCATACATATATATATATATATATAAATCTAAATGTAAGATAGTCTTTAGTTCCTGAAAATTTATCATTTTTAGAAGATGGACACTTTATTTATAAGTTTAAAAGAGGTTTTATTTCTAAAATAAAATCAAAGAACTTTGCATTGGCTTTAATCATCATACCTCGCATAAGCAAGATCATAACATTTTAATTTGCTTAATATGAGTTTTATTTTACATGTTTTACAATAAAAAAAATGCTATATGCTGCAGTTCAATAGCAAATTAAATTAGTTGATTGTGTAATTTAAGATAAATTAGAAACAGTTAACCTTACAGATAAAAATCTAATAGGATGACAATGTGATTATTCCACACGAGCATGTCCAAGTATTTTAATTTGAATCAGTTATAATTTATTTTATAAGCTCAAACAAGTTACAGATTATTTTATACAGAAATTACGAATTGATGCAATGTATCACACCCTCACTCTTTTCTTCTCTTTTTAAATATAGTGTGAATCTACGAGCCGTTATCTTCACTGTGTATTGAATAAATTTTTAATCTTGTACAATAGCCTAATGTATTATACCGATCCTCTCAAATTTATGAAATGTCAAGAAACATGTAACACAATGAGTATTGATAGAGTTTGAATTTGATCTTTTTTAATTATAAAAACATACTCATTCAAGAATTTTATTAGAGACAGATATGTAAGATAATAAATGTCACATTTGTGCTTGAAAAATACAATTTACCTATTTTATTTTATATAATTTGTAGCTATTATAAAGTTTATCCGTGCACATCTAAAATAACGCGTGCATATTTCCACGACATGAAATTAACGACGTCGGAGTAATGAGGTCGATCGACAATTCATCAGGCATCGTTCTCATAAGAGGACGAGAGATTGCCACGTTTACCGATCTCAATCGTTGTTAATCAACGACGGGATGCTCGTGTCAAAATTAAACGTCGGTTTCTAATTATGTGTGGCTTTTGGCGTCAGAAACAAGTAGCGCCGTTATCTCCACGACGAATATTCCGTATAATAAATTTTAGAGATTTTATTATTCTGGTCAAAGCAATTCCAGACTTTCGGTTGGAAAGTAGCTGTGCTTAGTTGGATCAGTCGACACGACTCGCCTCATAAGGTTAGCTTAACGGCTCTCAAGCCGGACCAAAAACAATGGATAAATTGCTTCTTTAAGAAATAGAATAGAAATATAAATATAAATGATACATAAGAAGATAGAAATTTAATTTAATTCTCTGAAAAAAGCAGATGGATGACACACCAATGACCAATCCATAGATCCAGACTCCAGTTGGACAAAATATTAGTAGTACTTATCACTTATTAAATACAAAATTTAAATAATTGAAGGTCTATGTTTGAATCATCTGAGGAACATCAGTAAATTACTTCAAATTCCAACAAAATAATTCAAAACAACCATAGGCTAACCAGACACATTTTTCTTTTACTACCTTTTATTTAATCAAGTCCTTATTTAGAGGATTTAATAGACCAATTAGTAATTAATTTTTTGATTAACTGAATAACACATTTGAATGTAAGTTTGCGCATAAAATTTGAATGAAGTGCTAATTTAGGGATAAGTATACGTGAATATACTTAGTGTGGGCAGTTATACCAGATATTGTCCAATTTAATAAATCAGATGAATGCTATCAATAGTTCACAGTCTCTCTAACCAAATAATAGTCTAAATAATTAAAATTCATTAATTTGCTACAAAAATTCGCTTTTAATTAAACTTTGTACTCTTAGCTTATGCATTTTACAGCAACAACAAAGACATCACCAACTTTGACTACAACAAAATAATTTGGGCCCAAGTATCCAATCATTCCATTCCAAGACAAAACAAATATATATGAGATGATTGATATGATGGAATGGAATGAGGTAGAAATGAAATGGTACTAAGAATGGAATGGAGTTATAATGGAATGGAATGGAAATTAAGTTGATTCCTACGTTTGGTATGCATAAGAAATAAGTAAATGAATGAAATCGATATTTTTTATACACTGTGTGTATATATATATGTGTGTGTTTGTGTTGTGTGTGTATATGTGTAGTGTGTGCAGTGTGTGTATATGTAGTGTGTGTGTGTGTGTGTGTGTATATATGTGTGTGTGTGCATTGTGTGTATATAAGTTAAAATTGATGGAAATAATTCCTTGATTTTTTAGGGTAAATTTGACAAATTGTAAAATATATGAGGGTAAAATAGTCAAAATATAAAAATAGGAGGATTAGAAATGGTTAATACCGTGGTTTGACTAAGGAATGGCTAAACCCTTGAAGAATGGAATGAATGACGATTCCTCATCGTAAAACATACCAAGCAAATAAATGAAATGGGGGTAGGAATGATCATTCTATTCCACCCTTCATTCCTTCATATCAATCACTTGTATTAATTAGAATATTAACTCAATTAGTTATTGAGTGTTAAATAAGGATTTCTTGAAATTAAACATAAAAGTAAAAGGACTTATTAAAACAAAAATATTGTACAAAGACTCAATGAAACAAAAAACAAAAGTATAGGATCGAAGGTGCAATTTGTCATTATCTTTTGATTAATTAATCGGCTCAATGAGATGATTTCATGTCCTTAGACGACCCGCAGCAGGTGTCTCGTCGGGTGTCTCGAGACATCCACGGCGACGAGACACGCCGCTGCAGCTCGTCGTGTCTCGAGGCTGTCCCGAGCCGACGAGACCGTCTCGAGTCGGCGCGTGTATCACATGCGCTTGACTTGTTTTTTTTTTTTTTTAAATCGACGCGTGCATTACACGCGCCATACATAAAAAAAAGGAAAACTCTGCAACAGCTATTTGATTTCAAACGGTCCCAAACGGCTATTTTGGGCCGATTTTTTTTTTTTTTTAATCCCACATTTCTTCCTATAAATACCACATTTTATCACACCACTCTCATACCATCTTCACACCTAAAGTTTCCATTTTTCCTCTTACAATTTCATTTTTTTTCGCATCAAATTCATTACATCTCGCAAATGGATCCCAACAATCCATGGTCGTCGTCGTGGATTCCTCCCGAAATGGCGGACGACGCGCAATACGGCGGATATATTGAGGCGGGGCTCGATTCTATCAATCTCAACTCGTCCGTCGGCGAGTCCTTTCAGACTGTGTTGGGCGACGAAGACAGTCCGTCATCCGAGCTGGCACCAGCCAAAGGCAAGGGGAAGGAACGGGCCGATCTCACCGTCGCAACTGTCCCTCATCCAACAGCAGACGCCCCCAAACCAAAGAGGCGCAATTACACGGCAGAACAAGGCACTGCCGTCGCCCAAATTTGGAAAAAGGAGACGTGCAACTCCATCCTCGGACGAGATCAAAGTGGCGACAAGTACTGGGGGCGTGTGGCGGAGAGGTACAACGCCATGTTCAACAACGACCTCAACACAAAGACGGTGAAGAGCTTATTCGGTCGGACTCCTACTGAGTGAAGGAGTGGATGATAGCCTTCGACAAGGCGGAGAAGAAAAGATAGAGCGGCGCCTCCGACGACATGGTCAGGGAGCAAGCCCAGGCGTTATACCACGCCCATGAAGGGAGCTACTTCAAGCATTTTGGTGCCTGGGAAATTTTGGCGGACTACCCCAAATTCCTCCACCAAGAATTTCCCGACGTTCCGTCCATGAAGCGGACGAAGAATACGGCAGAAGGCGCCTAAACCTCATCTGGAACGCCGCACGGATCGAGTGAGCCAACAGAAGAGGAAAGCTCGGCTCCCCCCCGCCCACAGGGACGAGACGCGTTAAAGGCGGAGGCGAGGGCGGCTAGAGGAAAGGGAAAGAAGAAGGTGAGCGAGGAGGCGGAGTTCGTTGGGATGGTCGACTCAACAAATGAAAGGCTAAGCAACATCATCGCGGCGAAGAACAACCTCGCGGAGACAATGAGGGAGCGTGCTCGGGAGAAACAAGACGCCACTGATTTGAAGATCATCAACACGGATACGTCAAACTACACGCCGGAGCAGCTGCAGTTCCACCAGATGTTGCTTGACGACATCAAGCGTCGCCGCGGATGGGCTTAGTTTTTTTTTTCCAACGGCTATGTTTTTTAAATTGTAGTATTTTTTTTATTTCTAGTAATGTATTTTTTTTTATTTGTTGTAATGTATTTTTTTTATTTGTAGTAATGTATTTGTATTTAAATTAATGAAATTTTCAAATTTTCTTATTAAAATTAATTCAAAATACAAATTCAGAAAATCCTTAGAGACACTCCCACTGCAGCTCACTGTCTCTATCTCCAAAAAATCCTTAGAGATACTCCTTAGAAACAACACCAATGCAGACAGTCTTAGAATTGCATATATTGTCCTAACATTTTCTAATTATTCTAAACGTATCTGAATATTTGAAAATGATCATAATTTTCAACTTATCACGTTGAAGATTGACCTAGGTTTGTATCCACGAATTCTAGAGATTATGACTATGAACATTTTGCCTACAGTGTGAGAACACTGGATATCAAAATAGGGTAGTACTATTTGGTCATACGTACTGTGGTCGGTCATACAAGTTAAAAATGATAATATAAGTTTTAAAAATGAAAATATATCCTAACTGGAGAAACATAAACCCTATGGGTAAATATGATTATTTCAATTTTTACAGTCGAATTTCTTTTTTCTTACGCGTGTGGCTGACCACCGTATGACCGTATATTATTACCCATCAAAATAATATATTTTTAACGTTGGAATAATTTTGGAAAAATTGATAAACATTGGAAGATATCGTATATTTTCTATCTTTCATTTTAAAATATTAAAATACATTAACTCTGACTTATAAAAAAAAAAAAAAGTACATTCACTTGAGCAGCTCAGCTCAACTCAAGCTATATGAGAATCCAAGAAGCCGAGCCGAGTAAAATAAACAAAATTCATCCACAAAACCCTCTATTTCCTAACGACAACGTTTGACCCAGATCTGATTCTTTTCTGTTTCCAGCAAAGCGTGCACCCCACGTGCCCCTTATTTATAACCCTACGCCCCCCAATCCTCTCGTTCACACACGCCCCCCCAAAATCAAATCCCCATCTCGAAAAGATCCCCAAATTTCCCCAGCTTCTATTTCGATTATATGGAGAACAGAAATCTTTCCGGCCGGCGCCAGCAGCTCAGCCGACTGCAGCGGAGGGCTCCGGCATCTATACAGATCAATCCGGTGCCCGAGTGGAACGTGGCAATACCGCTTTTATCGCCGTTGGTTCAGTCGCCGGACAATCTGAGGGCCGAGATCAAGGCTTGTTCCAATACTGGTAAGGAGTCGGTGGCCTCCGCGGCGGAGAAGCCGGCAGTTGTGATTAAGAAGTGGCAGCACCCCGCCGCACCGTTTTGTTACGAAGCGACACCGTTTCTACCTTTTGTTTGTACAGGAAGCTGAAGCTTAGATAGACGATAGTTTCTACTCCATTTGCCCTTTTTTTGTCGTTTTTAAAAATTATTATTCGTCCATTTTTAGGGGACATTTTTGTCAATATTTAGTTTTGCTCTCATCCCATATTCGACTAATCTTATCGACTTATCGTAGTAACATGCAATGTGTGATGGGGAAGAAATCGAAAATAATTAAATAAAAAGGTTGCAAAAGAAAATGTAAGCCTATTATCTTTCTATAAAGTGAATATATATATATTCCTTTTCTATTTTTTTATTCTTTCCTATTACACTATTCAGATTTGATAAAAATGGAAGATCTTGTGTCTGACATGTGAAAAGTTATAAAGTTGCTGCAAGTAAAATAAAATTAAAATTGAAGGGTTATGGAATAAAGTTATGAGAAAATCATCATGCATGTTCATTTTGAAGATAATATGTACTCTTCATACCTATTTAGATAATTATTTACTTTCAATACATACTTGGCTAACAAAGTGTACTTTTCATTATTTATTCATGGTTTTTTTTTTAATTTTACCTAGTATTGTTAACTCTACTTCATACACATGACTCATTATTTGAATACTTTTTTGAATAAGGCCAAAATATGTGAGATTACAACCATTTTTCACGTGAATAAAGTCCTATTATGCATACAAAAATTGTACCATTTTTAACAGTAATTTTGCATGCGGGTAGGTGTAATATTGAATGCATTATTGAATTGAATTCTTCACCCTATATATACGATTTACACTTTTATTGATCTGTATGCTAACATAAGAAAAAAAATTGAGAGAAAAGAAAGAGCAATATTAGATCAAAAAATTACATTAGTCATTATGGTTATTGAATACTAAAGAGGTAAGCTGTTTACATTATTCACAATTTTGCAAAGGAAAAAAAAATCATACAACTTGCATATATTCTGTACAGGTGGACAGTAATACTATACCACCTTTACAGAATTTTTGCGGGTTGTATATTTTTTTTATTTATAGAAATTCTAAACTATTTATTTATGTTATGTTTCTAACATTATTTCTTGTATTTTGCAGAAATTAAGTTCGAAATCAATTTTTTATATAAAGAGATTTTTGAAACGAGTTGAATACAGACTAGAAGACAGTTTACCATTTTGTATTCAATTCGCAATCACAAAAGGTACGTCTTAAACAGAAATATTAATATTTAAAGAAAAAACATACAGATTGATAAAAATCTGTACAGGTCACAAAAACAGTAATATCGACCCGTACAGAATTATTTCGATCTGTATATTTATTTATTTATTTACAAAATGTATATTAACTGTGACACTCATTATTTAATTTTATTTATAACATTATTTTTTGGGGCTTTCATAAATATAATTCGAAATGAAAATCTTTTATAAAGGATCTTGAAAAACATTGGTTAATACAACATTATTGTCATTTTAAATTGTCAAATTTGAGTGTTAACCAAATTGATTTAATTTTTAAAAAAATTTAAAAATAATACAGATCATCAAAATAATATACAGGTCGATACACATTATAGTGCGACATGTATAATATTTTGGCGATCTGTACAAAATTATGTTTTTATTAAATTATTTTAATTATATATATGTATATTTATATATTAATAATTATTTTTAATTATTTCATATAGAATGTAAGATGTTCCGCGTTAAATTCATCGGCGTTTGGGACGATTATGTTTATAATGGCGGAGAACAGCGCACTTTCTATATTCCGTTGGATATGATAAGTTTTTCCAACATAAAGAAACAAATAAATTTCATAATGATGTCTAGATCGTTAAGTTGTAGTTTTGAAATATTCTATTTTTCAACGTCTCAGTTCGGCGTCGAAAAATATAAATTGAGTAATAATGATCAACTTCGTCGATTGTGTGTAGACCTAGCTTTGATTTGAATACTTCTTCGCAACTTATCTATGATGATGTGTATCCGTCTCAGTACTCGCCATACGACGATTCCCTCGCACGTATGGCTTCATGCAATTGGCTTGGCGAGATGCAAATGGGTTCTCAAAGTGGAGCGAATGTTATTGCTTAGAGTCAATCACAAGCACCAGAGCCAGAGCCGCAGCCACAGCCTGCGTAGTCATATGTCACTATCGTAGAGGATGATGATGATGTAGATGATGAAGAATATTCTGCTGAATCTGAGTCTGACGACACTGATGACGAAGAGGAACAGACTGCCACTCTGAAAATTGGAACTCTGGCTGAATTTGTTAACTGGGTGCATACTCAAGGCGGCGTGAACAAGCTCCTGGCAATACTGATGCAGAAAAGTCGTACACCCCTTGTTGACGAGGAGACGGAGCTCGGCACTAAAGTGGCGGACCTACAAAATTGGTTAGTTCCCATGATTCCATTAGAACCTGCTGCTTCGCTTGTTGAAACTGTTCTAGATAACATGCCTGACGGTCCTTTGAGTATGAGCTCCCTATTTAAAGACAAAGAGTAGTTGAGGCTTTCAGTTGGGTTGTGGCACTTGGAACAACGAGCTGAGTTTTCTTCTCCGTGAACAAGCTCTTAGCAATGCTGTCTCACTGGACTGCCGTAGGCTAAGGCACTGGGTGGTGGTGAAAATTGTCTTGGGCTAGAACGTCGGCCACTCTTCTTAAACAAGTCTGTGAAAAAAGACTTGATCTCCGGAAAAAAAACACTTCTCTCCACTGTGTAATCAATTCAGTTCTCACCATGCCTCGCAATTCCTCCATGAACTTCTTTCTTCTCCCATCTCTCCAACTGCCGGTGTCGGTGCCGCTGCTCGATGATGACGACTGTACTACGCGAGCACGTTTTCCTTGATTTTTCTTAGCTTTCGTCACAACTGTAGGTGGGGGCCTGTCTCTCAGATCATATACGTTGAGCTCGACGATAGGCTCTGACACCAGAAGGTCCCTAGAAGGCTGCTAAACTAGGGCACGATGTTGAGGTTGTTCACCCTCGGAGAGCAAGTTGTCAGGCTTCACATAATTCACTGCCGGCGGGTTTTCAGCATTTACGAATGACACCCAGTAAAACATCATTTCTTCTTCTTCTTCAGGGTCTAGGGAATCTCTACAATTCACCCCGTCGACAAAAGCCCGTTCCAATTTGCGCTGCAAAGCCAGATCCAGCCTCTATCTCAAACAACGAGGATCAGATTCGGATACTTTGCTAGCAGTCATCGCAGCCAAAGAAGGTATAGCCTTGTTAATCCACATCTGCAGTGCCCAAACCGGCCCGAAAATGTTATACCTATAATTTTTTCCAAAATCCTTTTTGTTGCGCGGTACCGCCGAGATATAGTTCTTCAACACTTGGTATGAATATCCGCCCCAAGGAAATTAGTTCCATCGGTTGAAATCATCTGCTAATACCCAAAACCACGAATTTATCTTGCCTCTAACGTCGCAACCTAAGCAAATTGCTTGTGCGACGAGCATATGGACTACTCGAAGATGCAACTGTGCATCTAGACCATCCACATTCAAAAAATCCAGCAACACGTCCTTGAATTCTCGCACGTCCCCAGAAAAGACCCGACAAGCTTCAACATTATCCGTCGACAAATCTGCACTGTATGGATCAAATTAAGACGCTCCAAAAACAAATTCCGAAATAAGAGCGTATTCACGAGGTGAAAATCTCAAATTTCTTTCACCAATACGAAACCATATATCCATCGGATTAGCACCGACCACATTTACCTCTCTAGCGATGACCATTTGAAGCGCTTTCCTGCACGCTTTACCCTTATTCCATCTCAAAAAATGCCCTAAAGCACCCATAGAGAATGTTCTAACGAGCTCTGTACCCCCAACTTCGAATAGTCGTTTCTCTATCTCTCCCAACATGCTGAGCTTGTTGTACGTGTTCACCACACAAGTCACATCCTGTAATGTTTTACGTACCCAGCACCAACCATGCTGAAACAGAAATAAAATCAATTAAAAAACATAACTAAAAAAATTAAAAAAACATAATTAAGAAACAAAAAATATACAGATCGTCAATAATCTGTACAGCCCTACCATAAATAATACATAGACCTGTAGAGAATTTATACGATCTGTACATTTTATTTAAAATTATTATCATGCACTATTTTATTTTTAATATAATAATAGTATAAATTAACAAATAAAATTATCGAGTTACGTAATAATGGTTTAAACTAATTATGCATGCATAGCAGTAATACGTAAACTAATAAAATAATAAAATTAAACATATTGTCATAATTATAGCATAATTAAATATTAACTAAGCAGAAAGTATACAGATCGTGATAAAAGCATACAGGTCGTGCTAAATAATACACAACTTGTATTCTATTTTCACGACCTGTATACTTTGTTTTAAATGGTGTTCGATCTAAGTTCTTCCTATATTACGCCTAACATGAATTATGGTATTAAACTAGATAAAATATATTAATTATTCGATTAATTAACATTAAACTAACTAATCATATCAACATACCACAGATTAGCATAATAAAAATCACAAAGTCACAGAGATATCTAAAAAACAAATCTATAATGTGTCTAAATTAATTATAATAATATTTGTGGTAATAAAAAGTATACAGACCGTATTAAATTAAAAAAATCATACCACTGACCTGTATTATTTTTTCTAGATCTGTATAGAATTTACATCTTGTAGATGTTGTTTGTAGGCTTCAGTTAATAGTTCGTCATCGCTTTTGGTGGTTTTTTCTTTTCTTTTTCCCTTTGAACGTGATGTTGACGCCATAGATTAAGGGTTTAGTGTAAATTATTTAGTACAGGGGAGAAGAGAAGAAAGAACTTCTGAAAATTTCGTACTGGGAGAGGGGAAGGAGGAAGATAAAGATGAAGGGTGGAGAACAATTGGTAGAGGAAGGGTGGGTGGAGAAGATAAATTAGTGTTCAAATCTGTATGCATTCACGAGCTGTACAAAAACCTTATAGCCACTATTTTTGTTTTTTACCGTTGTATCATTAAGGGCGAGAATTTATTCTCATTGAAGAATCTGTAAGAGGTGGGTGGGAGTTATCTCAATCTCTGAAAATAGAGAAAAAATCGGTACAATCTCCTCCTCATACCTTACATGCAGAGATATATTAGGGTTTAGAATATTTTATTGCATGCTATAGTTGAATGAGAGAAGAGTGGGTCAGGAGAAAGAGATTCCTTTGACCGAATCTAATAAGAGAGAGAGAGAGAGAGAGAGAGAGAGAGAGAGAGAGAGATTCTTCTCAAATTCTGTAAAAAGTGATAGAAGTGGGCCAAGTGGGTATATGGGGTAGATAATTATCTTTGTGGGTATGTAGAGTACACATTATCTTCAAAGTGGGTATTTCGAATTTCTACTCTAAAGTTATTGTGGGTGAAATAAAAGTAAAATTTGATAAATAATGAGAATAATGAATGATATGATGGTATATAAAATGTTGAAAGACATGTTTTAATGGAAAAAAATAAATAAAAATAAGTATAGCACATCTTTGTGAAACTAGAAAGTACCGTAAAACAAACATGTAATCAAATTAAGCATGAATCTCCTATAAAAAACGCGACTAAAGTGTTCATAAATTTGTTGATTAATTTAGGGGTGTATTCAATCTGGATTTTTGTTGGATTTTAAAGATTTTAGAAGTTTGAGTGTATTCAATCTGGACTTCTGTTGGATTTCTGAAATCCTGATGTATTCAATCTTGATTTCATTAGGATTTTAGAAATCCTACAAAAGTATAGGTGTATTCAATTAGGATTTCATTTGAATTTCTGAAATTTTGGTGTATTCAACACTCCATGAACTTTGCAAAACCTGATTTATGTTAGACTTTCGTTGGAGTTTGAGGCAAAAAAAAAATACTGAACGAAATTCGATCGATATCGATGAGATTTGAATCTAATGCACCCTCAGCATCGGGTGAGATAGAGAAAATTGCTGGGGCATCCAAGCCGGCGCTGGGAGCCAACGATCGCTGGGAACAGAGGAACAGAGGAACACACACAACTAATAGGGGAACACACACACATCTAAACTCCACAGACATATGCTTGATTTCAAACATATTTACTTTCATAGCGGCAATTCCTCAGCATCTTTTCCAAGATCTTAAGGTAAGTGGGGTCATCGTCGACGATAAGAACTCTCAAACATGCCGGAAACTGGTCAGAAACGTCATCGCCGGACTTCCAAGAAGCACTCGAAGTAGTTACGGAAATGGAATTGACTCATTCTTTTTCGCTAAATCTAACAAAATGACTCAATAATATAACGAAATTCACAAAAATCGCATAAGATATATGCTGAATTGCTAAAAATTCTCTTTAATTATGGTGAAGAATAGCTTCACGCTCTCTCCCTCCGCCATTACCTCACTAGCAGTCCTTTCTCTCTCTAGATGTCTCTCTCTCTCTCTCTCTCTCTCTCTCTCTTTGTTCTTAACGGTGATATGTGATTATTTTTCAAGTGTTTTCCTTTTTTGATTATGGTGAAGAAAGGTGTCCCTGACTGGCTCAGCAGCTCCCATAGTGTGTTTTTTAGAGAGAGAGAGAGAGAGGTCCCAACGGGGGCTGGGTTCCAATGAGGGCTGAGTGCTAGCGAGGGATGGGTACCGACGCCCGCTCGGTACATTCAGCGCTCACTGGATTGCATCGAGCGCTGGGGTGATGGATTTCAAATCCAACGAAACTCAATAAAAATCTACCCGAACTCCTTCACAAATCCCACAAAATTCCGCCCCAAATCCCCGAAATCCATCCTCAACTCCATCTCAAATCCATAGACTTCCTAAATCTGTAGACTTTTAAAGTCTACAAATTCCAACAGAAATCGAGATTGAATACACCCTCTTTAGTGTCACAACTCACAAGTCCCTAGAAAAAAACGCCTCATAAGTGGCATAGTTTTTGAATGGTTATTAATATTAATTGTATTAAATTTAATGATTGTGATGTTTTTAATGAGACCTAGTTTAAGTGGTTGACTGAGGTATCTTAAGTCTCTACTTAGTGAGAGATTTTGGGTTCCATCCAGTCAGAGTACGATGTAGTATATTCCCACCTTATTTGGCGGAGTAGAGGTCCCGACTATGTGCGGAGTAGAGGTCCCACCTACATGGTCGTGTAGCGATTTAATCAATAGTATATATAATAACGAAGTTTACGTTCACACTATATGGCGCGTCCACAGTTCTCCATTCCTATATATCTTTATTATCATATTTTTGGCATTATTTAGTCATAATAATAATATATAAATTCTATTCATATAATAATTCATTATTAATTCATATATCATACATAAAATTATAAACATATACAAATTATAGTACACACCAAGTACATATATATCTTATATATATAATCTCAATTTAATATATATATATATATATATATATATATATATATATATATATATATATCCTCCCCATGTATACATATACAATTTAGTAATTATGTGCAATTTATAATGGTATAAAAAACATTTTTTTCTATTTTCAATAAATCTCCTATCCCACAATATTTTCTAATCATACTTTATCCAATAGAAGAGTTTTATAAATACTTATAAACAATATTTACCTTTCATCAACAATTCACCAAATTGACTAATTAATTAGTTGGTCAGAAAGTAATTACTTTATAGCGAATCTAATTAGAATAATACTAATTTGGCAAATACTCAAATTTGTCAAATAAATAGTTAATTTTCTATATGTACTACTAATAGAGTTTTAAAATAAAAATAAAAAATCACTAAAACCAAAATTTTGTGCAGAAGCTAGCACGGAAAAAATTGGACTCTTATAAGACTTCAAAAGATGCGGGAACATGAATGAACAAAAACATACTCGAACGAGATAATTTTTGAAATATATAATTGTCATGTTAAATGAAAAAGGTTTTGACCAATGTTAGAGATTTCAAATTAGTATGAAATTGACAACCAAGCCTAATATACTAACAGAAAAAAGTGTGAGAAGCGAAAGTATCTAGCTCAAAAAAAATTAGCACTATAAATCCAAATATAAAATAGACAAAAATTGTGATGTCTGGAGCATAAGTTTTGAGTAATTGTTTTGGTAAAAAGTTAGCACGGACACAAATGGACTCCTATAAGACTTCAAATATGCGGGAACATGAATGAACAAAAACACACCCGAACGAGATTGATTTCGACAATATGTCTGGATGAGACGACATGTTCAATAAGAGCTTAAAGATTGGATTGGTGTTGTTCATACCATCATGATACATCTTCGTTTTGGTTATTATTGTGGAAAAGGCTCCAATACTAAGTGTAATAGACATAAAGTTATTCGGGTAACCTCCTCGAAAGTATGCGGGTGAAAATAAAAGACCCTCGAAATGATTTGTGATTATTTATGGAGATAGCCGTAAATCTGAAAGTGAAGTCGGGTTGTTACAATGATCACTAGGTCCTTCTCAAAAATTAAACTAAAAGGATTGTGTGACGAAGGAAAATATGATGTGACTTATTTCGACATTTATTTTAATAGAATTTTAGTACTTTTACTATTTATAATTAATACTCCATCTGTCCAATAATAAATTCTATTTCTTTCATGTACGAGAAATAAATAAAAGGTTGAAATAACTATTTTCTTCATTATTAATATATGATTTTTTTAGTTAAATCTCATCATTTAAATAGTGGATTTCTACATGTAAATTTCTCTATTTTTTTTTATTCAAATCCTTCTAAAAACATAAATAAAAAGATTATTTTATTAGGAGACTCCAAAATTGAAGAATATAAATAAAATGAATCATACAAATTGTTATTATTAGAATTATTCTATTAATATTATTAACTATAATTGTAAATTTTCAGAAGTGGGTAATCCAATTTTTACTATTTTCATAAGGGTTAAGGTTGAAACAATAACGTAGTATAAGTTTATAGGAGTATATATGATCTTTCATCTTTTCAGTTTTTGTTATTTGTATTTAAATATTTAAATTTCTTTTTCTGCGAAAATGAGTAAAAAGCTAATATAATATAAATATTGATATTGATTTGATGATTACATGTAGTTTTTAATCGGGTTTGAGAGGAGTACGGTTAAAGAAAATTTTTAATGAGCGTTACCGGGCCTATTGTCATTTCTAAATTCTATCAAATCCCGATAGGTAGAAATGTTAATTTAACCAAAATTGATGGGTCTACCCTAATAATCTGAGAAAAAAGGGTTATTGTCGAGAACTTCTAGCAAAAAAGAAAAAAAAATGCAATTAACTGGGTGAGTTGTTAATTAGCTCATATTACGAAATGAATTTGAGATGGACACAAATGGTAAAGTTTTTTTTTGTCTTAATTCGGTTTAATAAGTGTACGAGTATATAAATTTAAGTCGGATTGAAAATATTAATGGGCGGGGATACCCAACTCATTGTCATTTCTAACGGACTTCGATAGGTAGAGATGTAAGTTTAATACGGAACTGAATGACTGCTCCAAATAGACCGAAAAAAGAAGAATCATGATGGACTTTTGTTCAACTCATGAGCCAAACATAAAGACAAGAACCAATTAGTATAACACCTTATATTTGATTTTAGATATTTTATAGATTTAAATGGTTTTTTTTTATAATTAGCGTGTTTTATTATACATGTTTAAGACAAGAAATGGTTGGTAAAATTATTTTAATAAACATGAGAAAAATCACAACTTCCAAATGAGGTACACAATAATTTTTAAATTAATAGATGTAATATAAATTTAACTTAATTGTAGTTTATTATTAAAAATAAAATTTAACTTTAATTCTCGACGATGCTAGCTCGACGGGTTACTAGCCAGTTTATAGTAATTTCATTGTAATTCTCTAAAAAAATAAATAAAAATAGTGCTCTATAGATATAATTATATTTTTTATTTTTATTTAGATGATAAACTCTTAAATAAATATATTTTTATGAGCATACATTTCTTACGTTTGTTTCTTCCCCGATATTTTTTATTTAGATGATAAAATCTTAAATAAATATTACTCCCTCCGTCCACAAAGAAATGCCCCATTTGGAGTTAGGCACGTGTTTTAAGAAAACTGCAAAAGTTATTTTTAGTGGGGTAAAAGTAGGTTAGTATGAGTAGTGCTAATCACATTATTTAATTTGTTAATCTTTCCTTGTCCTTTTGTTGTTCACAATTTTAGAACACTTGAAGACATTAACCGATATTAATGTAATAAAGATCAGGCAATACAGTGGCTGCATTTTTCGAAAAAACCTCACACACCAATCACCAAGTGCAGTATCATGTTCAAATCAGACATGAATCAAGATCAAATAATCAATGTAGACAACCAAGTGGCATCACCAGCCCAATAAACCTCACACACCAATCACCAAGTGTAGAATCATGTTCGAATCAGACAATAATCAGATCCAATAATAAATCTAGGCAATCCGGTGGCATCACCAGCCCAATTAACCCAGAAAGTAGAACGAAATAACCTGGTTTCAGAAGTTTCAACACACTAAGGACAAAAAGCCCTAGCATGAGTAGATACCAATCTTCGCGCATATACCATTCTCCCTTCCAAATCGATTCAGATTCAAGTTGGGGGTCAACCACCATGGATTCAGTCTCAGCCACCATGGATTCAGTCTCAGGCACCATGGAATCAGATTCGAGAGGCGTCGAATCGGAGAGGGAAAGACAAATCTCTGAGCCCCAGCGGGGCCAGTGGATTCCGGCACCATTGACACCATGGATTCAGGGAAGAGCGACGGTGAATCAGACAAAGGATAGCAAATCTCTTATTCCCCGGTGCCGAGTATGGATTCGCCGGCGTTAAGTAAGGATTCGGGCACTATATCAGATAACTCTCACGAATACGTTGGAATATGAGAGAAATGGGTCGCAATTCCAAAGTGATAGAAGCTATTCCAAAGGGAGTGCGTGAAGTCTCGTATGAGTTAGCTCGACAGAAATGGCAGTTGCACCCTTCACGTATAGGACGCATAGAGTTCGTACCATTCGTGGAAGAATTGAAGCAGAAATATGCAGACACCTATCACGGAGTCCATGTGCTCGACGATGATGATCCCATGGAAATGCCTGCGGTAGCACCTCAGCCCCCACCAACCGTGGAAAAAATTGGTGAAGAGGAGGACCCCTCGGAGGAAGAAGAGGATCCTTCTGAGGACGAGGAAGTCACGGATAATTAAATGGGCGATAATTAGAAGTATAGTTTTAATTTTTCCTAGAATGGATAGGCAACTCGTTAAGAGATGACATTTTTTTTTGTACCCTCCTTAGCCCCTTGAATTTGGTTTTGACTTTTGTTGACATTATATTTATTTCTGGGAGTGATCTTTAATTTATTGTTGATCTCGTTGCTAGCTCTTGTGCAAATTAATTTATTTAAGTTTTTGAGGAATTTGCGTACTTGAATGAAATTAATGACTTTTGGTGTTTTGATCGTTTTATTTCTCTTCCCTCGTATTTTCTGTAAGTTGGCGCTAGTAGTAACCGTTAGTGTTGCTGTTGTAGAATAATGGGGCGCCCTCGTGCAACTCCACAAACGACGAACTCTGGAGAAAATCTAATGGGCGAATTTTTGAACGCTATACGAGGATTTGTGCAGCAGCAGGCTCAGACACACCTGAATGCGCAACCACAACTCAATCCTGCACCGACACTGAATACCACAAACCAAGTGGTGGAACAGTTCCGTAGATACAACCCTCCTCGTTTCAATGGACGTGATGGACCTTTAGCTGCGGAGGAATGGTTGAGTGAGTTGGACCGCATCTTCACTCACATCGACTGCAATGACAAGCAAAAGGTTGATTGTGCTATCTTCCAATTCACTGAGGATGCTGGTCGTTGGTGGAAGCATTTCTATGGCACTTTAAGTGAAGATGACCTTCCACTACTATCTTGGACTACTTTTCAGAAAATTGTCATGGACAAGTATTGTTCTAGCTCCTTCCGTGAGAAGAAAGAGAGGGAATTTTATGAACTTAAGCAAGGAAATTCGACTATAGAGGAGTATGAAAGGAAATTCAATCAGTTAGCTGGTTATGCACCTCATGTGGTGAGTACTGAGAAAGATAGAATTGCCAAGTTCAGGAAGGGACTGAGAACCGAGATCAAGGGAATTTTGGCTGCTCATGAGATAACTGATTTTGGGGAATTGGTGAAACGTGCTGAAGAAGTGGAGTTAGCATTGGAAGTTGAGGTTTCTCCGAAACAGATGGACAACCCTGCAAAGCGCACCTGGGACAATCGGAACCAAGGGAAAAGTGGGTTCCAAAATAAGAAGGGAAGGTTCGGAAATGTGCGCAATGCTGGAACTGGCTCAAGTTCTAGAGCTGCACCAAACACTGGAGCACCCGGACTTAAGCCGTTGTGTCCCAGATGTGAGAAACGACATAATGGAGAGTGCTTGATGGGCATGGGAGCTTGCTATTACTGTTATGAGAAGGGGCACAACTACCACAACTGTCCGAAGAGGCAAGACAATGGGCCAAGAAATGGAGGAAGCAAGGGACCTGAGAGAAAAGGGAATGCTCGTTTCTTTGCCTTAGCTCAGCAGCAGGCGGACAAGGACAGTGACACGATGACTGGTATGTTATCTATTCTTGGAACTCCCGTTGTAGTTTTGTTTGATTCTGGAGCTTCTCATTCTTTTATCTCATCCAAGTTGTGTCGTATGAAGAATATTGCTTGCGAAGCAGAGAACCTAGCTTTGAATATAAGTATCCCTTCCGGCGATAGTCTAAGTACCAATCGAATTGTTCGAGATCTTAAGTTGGATTTTGGGAGTAGAGAATTAAGAGCCGACCTGTACTGCATAGACATGCAAGATTTCGACGTGATTCTTGGTATGGATTGGTTAAGTCGAAACTATGCGACGATTAAGTGTCGAGAGAGAGAGGTGGCGTTTGAGATACCCAACGAAAAGAAGTTCACCTTCTATGGAGCAAGAGTTGGTCGAGCACCAATTGTGATATCAGCTATGAAGGCTATGAAGATGCTAAAGAAAGGCAAGTGTCAAGGTTTTTTGGTCAGTATAGTTGGCGTAGAGGAAGATGGACCGTCGATTGAAAAGGTGCCAGTTGTGCACGATTATAGAGACGTTTTCCCGGAGGAGTTGCCGGGATTACCTCCGAATAGGCAAGTGGAATTCACAATCGACCTTATGCCCGGCGCGGCACCGATGTCAAAGGCACCATATAGAATGGCACCGAAGGAATTGCAAGAGATGAAGGTGCAAATACAAGAGCTCTTGGACCAAGGGTACATACGACCAAGTGTATCTCCATGGGGAGCGCCCGTTCTTTTTGTTAAGAAGAAGGATGGTTCGATGCGTATGTGCATTGATTATCGAGAATTGAATCGTCTCACGATCAAGAATCGATATCCTCTGCCAAGGATAGAAGACTTGTTCGACCAGCTGGGAGGAGCTGGTGTTTTTTCAAAGATCGATTTGAGGTCTGGATATCACCAATTGAAGGTGAGAGAGTGTGATATACCAAAGACGGCTTTTCGTACGAGATACGGCCACTATGAGTTTATAGTGATGCCTTTTGGTTTGACAAACGCGCCAGCCGTATTTATGGATTTGATGAATCGGGTTTTTCACCCGTACTTGGACAAGTTTGTCATAGTATTTATTGATGACATTTTGATCTACTCTAAGAATGCAGAGCAACATAAGGAGCATCTCAGAATTGTCCTAGAGATCTTGAGAAAGGAGAAATTGTATGCGAAGTTTAAGAAGTGTGAGTTTTGGTTGGATCGAGTAGTTTTTCTCGGACATGTAGTAACGGCTAAAGGAATTGAGGTAGACCCGAGCAAGGTGGAGGCCGTTAGTAATTGGAAGACACCTACTAATGCGGGCGAAGTTAGAAGTTTTCTTGGACTCGCAGGCTATTATCGAAGATTCATCGAGGGATAGCGGGACCAATGACTAACTTGACAAAGAAGGAGACGAAGTTTGTTTGGACTGAAAGGTGTGAACAAAGTTTTCAAGAGTTGAAGCGTAAGTTAACCACGGCTCCGGTTTTGACTATCCCCGATGGTTCCGGAAACTTTGTCATCTACACCGATGCATCGTTACAAGGCTTTGGATGTGTATTGATGCAAAATGGAAAGGTTATTGCTTATGCCTCGAGACAATTGAAGAAGCATGAGCTTGCGTATCCCACTCACGATTTGGAGTTAGCAGCGGTGGTACACGCACTTAAGATTTGGAGGCACTACTTGTATGGTGGTAAATGTGAGATATACACCGATCACAAAAGTTTAAAGTACTTCTTCACTCAAAAGGAACTCAATATGAGACAAAGAAGATGGTTGGAGTTGGTGAAGGACTACGATTGTACAATACTGTACCACCCCGGAAAGGCCAATGTGGTGGCCGACGCCCTCAGTAGAAAGGGTGAAGGACGTCTTAATGCGATGATCACTGAAGAAGAAGTTCTTGCAAGAGAATTTGAAAGGCTGGGTCTTGAAGTGGTGACCCCGACCGCAAGAAAGGCTATAATGGCTGCTTTGATTGTTCAACCTACTTTGAGAGGTCGAATCAAGAAAGCTCAAGAGACCAGTGAGTTCTTGCAAAAGATCAAGGGTCGGAGAATGAATGGGGAGTTGACGGATTTCTCAATCTCGGAAGATGGGACACTAGTCTTTGCAAATAGAATATGTGTGCCCAAGGATAAACATCTGATAAGAGAGATATTGGATGAGGCGCATCGTACTCCATACACCGCGCATCCTGGTAGTACCAAGATGTACCAAGATCTTCGAAGGACATTTTGGTGGAGGGGAATGAAGAGAACTATAGCTGAATATGTTGGGAGATGCCTGATGTGCCAAAAGGTTAAAGCGGAACATCAACGGCCGGCAGGATTTCTAGTTCCGTTAACGATCCCCGTGTGGAAATGGCAAAGAGTTACAATGGATTTTGTCGTTGGACTTCCGAAAAATGTGAAAGGACATGATGCCATTTGGGTGATTGTGGATTGGCTTACTAAATCAGCACATTTTCTGCCTGTGAGAATGACATTTTCAATGGATCGACTCGCGCGATTGTATGTGGATAATGTTGTGAGATTACACGGAGTGCCTGCTTCGATTGTATCTGATCGAGATCCAAGATTTACATCCAAATTTTGGAGGAGTTTGCACGCAGCAATGGGAACCAAATTGAATTTCTCTACTGCATACCACCCTCAAACGGACGGCCAATCCGAAAGAACTATCCAGACCTTGGAGGATATGTTGCGAACTTGTGTGATCGACATTGGAGGCGATTGGGAGACTCACGAGTTCGCCTACAATAATAGTTATCAGCAAAGCCTTGGTATGGCTCCCTTTGAAGCACTCTATGGAAGAAAGTGTAGGTCGCCGTTATATTGGGACGAAGTTGGAGAAAGGAAAATGTTGGGCCCCGAGATTGTCGAGAAAACTGTGAAAGTTGTTGAAAAGATTAAAGAGAGAATTAAGGCGGCCCAAGATCGGCAAAAGTCTTATACCGACAAAAGAAGAAGAGAGTTGTATTTTGATGTTGGTGAGAAGGTGTTCCTCAAGGTGGCACCAATGAAAGGAGTGCTAAGATTTGGAAAGAAGGGAAAGTTGAGGCCTCGTTTTGTTGGACCATTTGAAATTTTGGAGCGAATAGGGGACGTAGCTTATCGTCTAGCTTTACCCCCCGAACTTTCTGCCGTCCATAATGTGTTTCACGTGTCAATGCTTCGAAAATACTTGCATGACCCTAGTCATGTGGTTCACCATGAAGATCTCCAAATTAGCAAGGACTTGACATACGAGGAAGGACCAAGTGTTATACTTGATCGAAAAGTTCATGTTCTTAGGGGCCGGCAAATACCCTTAATCAAAGTTCAATGGAATAGACATGGACCCGAAGAAGCTACTTGGGAGCGTGAAGAAGAAATCTTAGCTCGTTATCCTAGCCTAAAACCAAGTAAGATTTAATTTCGAGGACGAAATTTTCTCTAAGAGGGTAGGGTTGTAACACCCCGCATTTTTTTTATTTATAAGCATAGTCTATTTTTGCATGGCTTAGGATTTCTTTTATTATATGAAATGTTTCGATTTATCTTTATTGGCTCAAATAATTTAGTTTTGACTTGAGGAAGTCCGTAGTTGCACCATAGTTTAAAGGATAAATCTTTAGATTATAGTATTCGCATTAATATTTATATATATATATATATATATTTCATGTGGAAGAACTTTAATTATTTTCACGTATCAAACTAAATATTTCATATCTCTATTTATTATCTATTAAAACACTTAGCTTGAGAAAAATAAAATAATTGAAATAAAAATAAAAGGACGTACAGGATTTGTAGGTCAAGAAATTAGGATTTGCAAAAAATGGTTTGAATTATATTAGAGATAAGATTGTATCTTCCCACGTCTCCTATTTCCACTCCAAATCAAAAAAAAAAAAAAAAACTCTCTTCAAACTAAATAAAAACCCCAGCCTCCACCGTTACAAGGTTTTATTCGCAAACAAAACTTTCTTCTCAAGTAAGTGTTTCTCCGGCGGCCGCGAGTTCCTTGAAAAAAAATCTGGTTTGGTTACTCTAGTTCCTTATATCCTTTCTTCAAAATCAGCAGCCACAGTTCTAATTGATCTCCCCGGTGAGTTTTCAAATTTAAGTATCAAATATACATGATTCTAGTTTTGTAAAGAAAATTTTAATTGGTTTGATATTCCGAAGAAGGAAACGCGAGTAAGAGAGAGATTCAACGTAATTAATTCCTCATATGTGTAGATATACCACTTTATTTTTTATTCGTGAATTTTCTGTACAGCTAGAAAGGTAGGGAGGAATAATTTTGTAAACTTTATTATTAGTTAAGTGTAGTTATGGGTGATTCGGATCAAAATTTGATTAGTTATAGTCCTATTTGAAATATTCAAAACACGTGTACATATACAGGAAGTGACGAGAAATTATGTTGTCAAAGTTTTCTTTTTACTTTGTTTTTTTTTAATTTGTTGGAATGGTGTCAGATACAAAATTTAGGAGAGCTATTATTGTTTAATAAATTTATTTTATCAAATGGGAAATTGAACTTGTTTACTGAGCCGGTCAGGGAGGAGAGATGTGAAATGTGTTCAAATTAATTATTTTTTAGTAGAATATATATATATTAAATAGCTGTAATTGAGATTATTAAATTTGTTTAGTTTTGGGATAGTTTGATTCACAGAGGGAGTCAACAGATTTATTGTGTAAAATTATAAGGGTTTTTTTTGGAATTGAAATTTATGTTATAAGTGAAATTAGCTCAAGTGATAATGTGAACTAAAAGATTTACTGAGCTTAAAAGATCTTTATGCGTGTATTTTTTTTTGGTTCATTTATTTGGTTAGGTACGACGCAACTAGGACCCTCGTATGCTACTTGATTTGTTGGATCGGTTGTGCTCAAATTTGAGGTGTGGGATCTTACTTAACTTTATACCGTTATTTTACTTTGTCCTTTTTAATACGATGTGATTTTCCGTATGTGATTATTTGACTTTAAGTGTTGAGCGGACCGTGTTAAGTTGTCCATTGACTTGCTCTCACTTGCGTTCAATACTTTTGATATCATTTGTTGAGCAGGACCTGTTGAGTTGTCCATTGACTTTGCTCTTACTTATTGACGCCTTGTACGTTGACATTTAGTGTTGAGTGGACCGTGTTGAGTTGTCCATTAAGTTGCTCACACTCCTTGTTACGTATTATTTGACTTTGATTTTCACTACGTGCATCTATTTTATTAAATTGGACAATATCTGGTATAACTGCCCACACTAAGTATATTCGCGTATACTTACCCCCAAACTTAAAATTTTCAGGTAGTTGAAGTCGGAGGCGTGGACGTGTCGAATGACGAGTCAAAATAAATAGAAATTTTATTTTATTTTCCTAAGACATTAGAATTCTATATTCTGCATTTACTTTAGTTCCTTTTCCGTTCGTGTTGCATGTGATTGTTGGGTTTTTCGCCATCTTTTGGTTAAATAAAATATTTCGTTTTCTTTCAATTAAGTTAATCATTATTCTTTATTCAAAAAAAAATTTACTCATATTTTCCGCTGCAAATATTTCTTAAAAATTTTAAATATTCTTTTAAATATTATTTTAATGCCTTAATTAGATTAGGGTGTTACATTATGGTATCAGAGCGGGGATACCGTTCTGTAGACTGCTAAAAAAAAAAAAAGAAATTGAGTATGAATTGATAAGTTAAGTGTCAATTGTCATTCGACCGCTATGCGCTCCGGCCTCAAGGTAAATAGTTTTGAAGTTATTGTAAATTTTGGAGTGAATTCTCCTTTGTTTTGCTTTAATTTTATCCATGTCTAGCTAACTTTCCTTTATTGGTTTTGGGGATTTATGATGATTTGATGATGGAATGATCATAGCTTGTTAATTCTTATTGCCTTCTTCTAATTGAATGTGGATTTGGAGTTTATTTTCATGTGAGAATTGTTAATCACCTTTCTTGCATGCCAAATGTTTGTAGAAATTCTTAGTAGGTTTTTACATGCATGGAAATCAAATTGCATATCATGTATTGCTTTTGAGACTTAAGAGGTGAGATTGCATGCATGGAAGCTTGAGTCCTTTGATCTTTTTGGAGTTAATTCGTCGTCTTGAGTCTTAGCTTAGAAAGTCATCATTGAAATGTTCAAAAAGGTTGAAATTAACATACCATTGCTTGATGCTTTGAGAGACATGCTGGGCTATGCTAAGTTCTTGAAAGAAGCCGTGTCAAGGAAGAGGAAGCTTGGAAAATTTGAAACCATCAACTTGTCGGAGGAGTGTAGTGCCGTGTTACAACGGAAGTTGCCTTTAAAGCAAAAGGACCCCGGGAGTTTTGTGATTGATTGTGTTATTGGAGGCCAAACTTTTGGAAGAGTCTTGTGTAATTTTTGTGCTAGTATTAATCTCATGCCTCTTTCGATATTTAAGAGGTTGGAGATTGGAGAGTTGAAGCCTACTTCTATTGCGTTGCAAATGGCCGATCGTTCTATCTCTTATCCTAGAGGAATTGTCGAAGACGTGCTTATCAAAGTGAAGGAGTTCATATTTCCTGCGGATTTTGTGGTACTTGACATGCCCGAAGACGACAATAGTCCACTTATTTTTGGCCGTCCATTCTTGGCAACCGGAAGGGCATTGATCGATGTTTAAAATAGTGAGTTGACCTTCCGTTACAATGATGAGAAGATTACTATATCAATCTATGAAGCAATGAAGAAGCCACAAAAATTGGAGCTTGAAGAGTGTAATTTCATTGACTCTTATTCATCTTATTCTCAAGATTCTTTGGAGCATTGTATTGTGGATTCTATTCATTCTTATTTGGAATTGGATGAGGTGTGTGATGAGTTGTTGGAGTCTATTGCTTACATGGATGCAAACCAAGGCATTCTATTGGAGGATTTGGGATATTTAGATCTTTATACACCTATTGAAGGAGGAGTGCCGGAAGGAATACCAAAGTCAAGTTCTCCACCGACTTTGGAATTGAAGCCCTTGCCCGACCACCTCAAGTATGTTTTTTTGGGTAATGATGAAACTTTTGTGGTTATTGTGTCTTCATTTCTAAATGATGAGGAGTTAGATAAGTTGTTGAGGGTATTGAGGAAGTATAAGTCTTCTATTGGATGGTCTATTGCCGATATTGAGGGAATTAACCCTTCTATTTGCATGCACCGAATTTTATTGGAGGATGATGCAAAGCCAAAGGTCTAACCTCAACGTCGTTTGGATCCGGTGATGCAAGAGGTCATGAGGAAGGATATCTTGAAGTTATTTAATGCCGGAATCATCTATGCCATATCCAATAGTGAGTGGGTTAGCCCAACTCAAGTAATTGCAAAGAAAGGGGGAATCACCGTTGTAGAAGATGAGAAGGGTGAACAAATAGCCACTCGTTTGCAAACGGGGTGGAGAGTGTGCATTGACTATAGAGCCTTGAATGCGGCTACAAAAAAGGATCACTTTTCTCTTCCTTTCATCGATCAAATGCTCGATAGGCTAGCCGGTTATGAGTATTGTTGCTTCTTGAATGGGTATTTCGGCTACAACCAAATTGCCATAGCTCCGGAGGATCAACACAAGACGGCTTCACTTGTCCTTATGGAATATTTGCTTGCCGACGGATGTCTTTGGGTCTTTGCAATGCACCCGCCACGTTCCAAAGATTCATGATGGCGATCGTCCATGGACTCATCGAGAAGATTATGGAGGTAATCATGGATGATTTTTCGGTCTTTGGTTCTTCCTTTGATAATTGCTTGGAAAATCTTTCTCAAGTTTTGCAAAGATGTGAGGAAACTTCTTTATGTCTCAATTGAGAGAAATGTCATTTTATAGTGAGAGAGGACATTGTTTTGGGGCATAAGGTGTCTAAAGATGGATTAGAAGTTGATAGAGCCAAAATAGTGGCAATTGAGAAGTTACCTCCACTGACAAATGTGAAATCTATCCAAAGTTTTCTTGGGCATGCGGGGTTCTATAGATGGTTTATTAAAGACTTTTCAAAAATTCTCCAAGCCTGTTTGCTCATTATTGGAGAAGGATGCAAGGTTTGAGTTTTCTAGTGCTTGCCTTGATTCGTTTGAGAAGTTGAAGAAGACACTCGTGTCTACTCCCGTGTTGATTACTCTGGATTGGACGGAGCCATTTGTATTGATGTGCGACTCTAGCGATTGGGCCGTTGGGGCCGTGTTGGGACAAGTGGTTGGGGAGTCTACTTTCTCGATATGAGGTGAAGCACAAGATCGTCACTCCTTATCATCCTCAAGAGAATGGCCAAGCGGAGCTTGCAAATCGGGAGATCAAACAAATTCTTGAGAAGTCGAAGGCACATAGGAAGGATTTGACAAATTATTTGGATAATGCACTTTGGGACTATCGCATTGCATATAAAACTCCGATTGGTATGTCTCCGTTTCAACTTGTTTTTGGAAAGTCATGCCATTTACCCGTTGAGCTTGAGCATAAGGCATATTGGGCCACGAGGCGGATTAATCTTGAGTTTAAGGAAGCCGGTTACACAAGGCTTGAGAAGCTTTTTGAGCTTGATGAGTGGAGAAACGAAGCTTTTGAAAGTTCTCGGATTTACAAGGAAAGGGCAAAGAAGTTCCATGATCGTGCCATTCGTTCCAAAGACTTTGCTCCCGGAGATTAGGTACTTCTTTATAATTCTCATCTCCGTTTATTTCCGGGCAAGTTGAAGTCAAGATGGACGGGTCCATATGTGGTTTATAAGTGTAATGGCAAAGGGACTTATGAGCTTCTCAAGTCCAATGGCGAAACTTTTGTGGTGAATGACCATCGTCTCAAGCATTACATCAATTGTGAGTCGGATCAGAATGTGACGGTCACACTTCTCAATGATCCTTGAAAAGTGAGGTATCGTCTAACTTTAGACGTTAAATAAAGCGCTTGTTGGAAGGCACCCCAAAGCTTTTACTCGCTTTCATTTTCGTTTTATCTTTTTTTCCGTTTTAGCTCTTGTTTTATCTTGATGGTTGTGTTCTTGGTGGTTAGTTTGGATTGTGTGTTTACTTTGGTTTTTGGATGTTGTTTTTCAAGTTAGTTTGTGTTAGGAGGTTTTAGTTCATTTGGTTTTTGAGTTTCTCTTTCCGTTTTTCGTTTCTTCGTTTTCTTCTTTTGGTTGTGTTCATTTGTTGTGTAATTATGTTTGTGTGTTCATTTTTTTCGTGTTTTTGGTGGTAGTAATGTTTTCATCTCGTTTTAGTAAAAAAAAATCAGATTTCGGGCTAACTGGCGGGCTAACCGGCGGTTTAGCCGGCTAATCGGCGCCCTAAGCTAGACCGCCGATGGGTTGCGGAAACATTCTGGAATTTTATTGTGTGTTAATGACGGTTGGCAGCTAACCGGCGCCCTACCGGTTAGCGGCGGTTGACCGCCGGTTAGAGCCGTTGACCACCTGTTAGCTATTAAAAAATAATAATAATAAGAAATTTTTTTCCTGCGTGTTGTTGCTGCCTTTTCCCCTTTTCTTTTTCTTTTTCTTTTTCCTCCCTTCTTTCTTCTTTGCCTCAAACCGTAAGTCACTCTCTCAATTTATTTCAAAAACCTTCAAATTTTCTTCTTTAACTTCTTCTTCTCTCCTTCAAATCTTGAAAAATCCTTCAACACATCTCCTACCCACCACCTTAGCTACCTTTCCATCCAAGTAAGTTGGGAGTTCATCCACTAAATCCTCTAAACCCAAGATTTGGAGTTTTGCCCAATCTTTCTTGTTTTTCTTCGAATTTAAGGTAAAATTCTTCTTTCTTTTTCATTTTTGTTGCATTAGTTGTTTATTCATGGTTATTTTGGTGAATTTTTATTTTTATTTTTGGGTAATTTTTCTAGGGCATTATATTTCGAATTTTGGGGGTTTTTGGGTTTAATTGTTCAACTAATTATGCTACATTGTGGAATATTATTGTTTTATGTTTGTTAGTTAATTGCTTAAGGAGTGTTTATGTATTCTTAAATTTTTGGAGCTCTTAAGTGATTATCTAGCATGATATTTTGATTTTAAATGTTGAAAAAGCATGATATAATAGTTTTGCAGATTGGTGGTAATGTGATGGTGTTACATTGTTGATAATTGGAATGGTAGTTGATGTGGTTCTCTTTTTTCTTCATTTTGCAAGTGTGGATATTGGAAACTTGTTGCTTGGTGCATAGGATTTTGATGATTTTATTTGGAGATTGGAGATTAATATTGTGATGTGTAGGGTAGGTACTATGACAAAGACTAAGGAAGCCATCAAAGCCAAGAGGCGAGCTTGTGTGAAGGTCGGATCAAGCAAACCGCCTCCACCGCCTCTGGGGCCTTCTTTCTCCCGTCCGGCTAGACGTCAGAATGAGTTGATAAAGAACCTCCCTCAAAATATTGAATCAAGATATGTCCAAAAGCATGATGGACCTATGATCTGGCGGTGTATGATGTTACTTTCCGAAAACAGGCACATAAAGACCTCTTCATTCACTTAGCCAAACGGGGCCTCGGATCGAGCAAATTTCCCGATAAACAAGTCTTGAAGGATCTTGGTTTGTGGGATAATGTGAAAGAGTTATTTGATCGGATAGGATGAGGATCCATTTTGACGGGAACGTGGCCGACGATTCCAAGAGCTACATTGGAATTCCTTGCTATTATGGTTCTTCTTATACCTTCCTCCAAGATTCCCTACAAGGTGACTTTTCAAATAGATGATAAAATCCATACACTGACTATGCAAGAAATTAATGGGATGTTGGGATGCCCGGCGGGAGGCATTTGTTCAAAACATAAGGATTTTGATGCAAAGACAATGTGGGCGGCTATGACAAATTCATCTAAGTCTTTTGACAATGCAACTCCAAAGGCCACAACTATTCGCAACCCCGTCTTCCAGGTGATCCAACGAATCTTGGCCCACACCGTTTTCCAACGAGGGGAAAACAGTTCGTGTAGAAGTAGCGAGCTATTTGTTATTTGGGCAATGCTCACATCCACTAGGGTCAATTTGGCTCAACTTCTTATGCGCCAAATACTCGCTCAAAGGAATCAATCAAACGGAGTGCTTTGTTGTGGAGGGTTTATCACATCTATTGCCATGGCCCTTTGCCCGACCGCCGTCCCTAGATGGAACACACTTTCGGATTCCATAGTTATTGATGTAGCTATGTGGACAAGTATGAGAGTTCTTGCCTCGGCTTCTCCACCGTATTACTTTGTGCAACATAAAGAGAGGAAGCCTAAGAAGGGAGAAAAGGTGGTGGTAGAAGTGTTTCCTATGCCCGATTCCGTTCTCACATCAGTTACTACCATATCCGACAAGGATAATTGTAAAATGGACACATCATTCCATGAAATGGCAATAGTTCAAGCCATGAATCCGCAAGTTGAGATGAATAATGAGGATGGGGAAGATGAAGTTAGAGGAGAAGAGCAAGAAGAAGATGATCTAGGAGACCACAATCAAGAAAGAGAAGAACAAGAAGAAGGACAAGCATGGGGTGGACCTCGAGCTTTTGGAGGGCACCGTGACTTTGGGGAAAGCCAAGATTTTGGAGGACCATCGGGGTCCTCAAGCTACTTTGGGGGTGAGTTTGAAAGTTTGGGGATACGTATGGAGCATATTGAGACATATTGTACTCAATGGGACAATGAATTTGCCGTGATGAGAAATGACATCCAAACTACCCGTCTTAGGCAACAAGAAATGGCCGAGCTTCAAAGGCAACAATTGGCAAACCAACAAAACTTCCAAACCGAAATGTATCCACGATATGATGAGTTTCAAGCGGACTTGTATGCTCGGCAAGCCACTTTCCAACAAGAGCTCTTTGCACGCCAAGATCAATACTATCACGAGAGCCAAGTCAACTAAAAAGAGATGTTCGGTTTTAGCATTAAAAGTTTTTGTATAATCTGAGGCATTTAGGATCCAAAGTCGCTACTCCATTCGAGTTTATGTTCTTTATTTAATTATAATGTTCGGGACGAACAATACCTAAGTTTTGGGGAGTGATAAACACTCATTTTCGTAGCAACTAAACGTGTTTACTACCGCATTTTGCTTAGCTTTCGTCAAATTTGTGATTGGTTTGATATGAATTTATCTATTTTGGAATTGTATCACGTTTGGTGGAGTCTTTTGCTTGTGTGTAGGCAAAATAAAGTCTTCTAAGCTAAAGTGAATGTTCAAGGACACGTGAAATTTAAAAGTCGGGATGAAGAAGTGAAGAAATCGGACTAGAAGAGGCTAAGGAGCTAATCGGCTCTCGGAAAAGCTAACCGGCGGTTCAGGGCTAGACCGCTGGTTAGCGCTTCAAACCGCCAGTTAGCAGTGGAAAGGCTCTGGAATTTTTGCGTGGGTTAATGCTATTTGGCTGCTAACCGGGGCCCTACCGGTCCAGACCGCCGGTTTGCGGCTTAGACCGTCGGTTAGCACGGCCGGGGCGCCGGTTAGCACATTTTCGCACCAAATCTTTCCACTTTTCCCTTTTTACGTTTTTTAACTTGTTTTAGCACTTCTTGTACTCTATATAAAGGGATCTTAGCCCCAAAACGTGGCATCAAGCCGCCATTGCTTAGAACTCTCTTCCCAAAGTTTCCTTTTGGGGTTTAATTAGCTTTTAATCTTTGTAATCAAGTAACAAGGTTGGATTTGAAGACAATTGGAAGATTTTATCATTGGATTTTTAGTATTTCAATTATGCAATTAATTCTCCTTTGTTTTGCTTTAATTTTATCCATGTCTAGCTAACTTTCCTTTATTGGTTTTGGGGATTTATGATGATTTGATGATAGAATGATCATAGCTTGTTAATTCTTATTGCCTTCTTCTAATTGAATGTGGATTTGGAGTTTATTTTCATGTGGGAATTGTTGATCACCTTTCTTGCATGCCAAATATTTGTAGAAATTCTTAGTAGGTTTTTACATTCATGGACATCAATGATCACATCATGTATTGCTTTTGAGACTTAAGAGGTGAGATTGCATGCATGGAAGCTTGAGTCCTTTGATATTTTTGGAGTTAATTCGTCGTCTTGAGTCTTAGTCGAGAAAGTCGTTGAGTTGATCTACTTTTGCTAATTATCGAGAGAGATTAGTGAATGGTTTTGTGATTGCTTCTCAATTAGGAGATTAAAATTTGATTGCATGAATTAGGAAGTCTCGATCAAGCCATCTAGAATTGGATTGAATCCCTAGAACCAACTCTACTTCCAATTTGTTCCTTATCCATTTATTAATCGTTTGTCATTTGAATTTGCTTATTTGTTTTGTTCTTATGTTTAAAGTGCTTTAATTAATCAATATTCATGATGGTTGCAAAGCTTGAATAGTAGGAAGGTGCATAAACTTCGTTTTCAATATAAATTCGATCCAATAGTCCTTGAGGATACGATACTCGTTACTAGTGCTACAATAGCCCGATAAAGCGCGGTTTAATTTGTTAAGTAAAACTAGTGATCAGAAATCAAGATTCTCAGACTCAATCGGTGAGTGAGAGGGGGTTGAGCGATTCCCAGACTCTATCGAAGAGTATAGAGAAATTGAGGAGACGATTCTAGAGAAAATGAGAAGGAGGCGGATGAAAGTAAGGTTTCAGTGTTAATCCAGAGTGGGTAGGTAGTGATGGGGCAGATGAATTTGGTTGGGTTGTAAATGAGGGTATGTTGGGTTAGTTAAGGGCCTAATTAAATTTGGTTAAAATTTAATTAGTGGGTTTAAGTTTTTGAGTGGTGGGTCCAGTAGTGGCAATCCTGATAAATAAATGGTGTAATGAAGGGTGTAAGGGTACAAAAAGTAAAACAGGGCACTTCTTTGTGGACAAAGAAAAGTGGGTAAGTAGGGCATTTTTTTGTGGACGGAGGGAGTACTTCTGACCCATTCATATTGTGTTGTCATCCTTTCTTTATTTAGATATCTCGCTCATATTGTCATCTTCCAAATAAGAAAAGTTTTAACCCTTTAAAATTCTCCAAAAAGTAATAGGGCCTACCCACTTTCTATTTTTTTACCCTTATTCTTAATCTCTGTGCCGAACAATAACATGATAATTTCACTGGATCGGGGGGAGTATATTTTTATGAGCATACATTTCTTACGTATGTTCCTTCCCAATACTCATATGGGTAATTCTAAATGTAGCCCCATTTTACTCTCTATAGCCACCTATTTAAAAAATGGCAAAATTGGATAAAAATACCCGACTTTATACCAAAATTTTGTTTTTTGACAAACCTTTTAATTGTAGCAAAAAATATATCAACCTTCCAATTTGTTGCAATGTCTTTCCGGTGACAATTTCTGGCTAAATCGATGCTGATGTGGATCTCTGGAAAGTTGAGATGACAGGGAAAATTAGATAAAAATACCCGACCTTATACTTAAAATTGGTTTTTTGACAAACCTTTTAATTGTAGCAAAAAATATAGTGACCTTTCAATTTGTTGCAATGTCCGTCCGAATTCAATTTGGGAAAAAAATTAATGGTGACGTGTACAATTCATAATGACGTGACATTCAAAACGATGTCGTTTTAACTAAAACGACGTCGTTTTGATTAAGAATTAAAAAAAATGTGGGGATGGAGGTGGGATTTAAGGCGGTGTAGTTGCACTCGTGGCCGGTGACGCCGTTGATTGAGGCCATGGTGGAGAAGGATGGATGGATGACTGTGGGAATGGTGTATGTGGCAGAAGAGGCAAGGAGTTGGGTGAGAGAGATAAAAGGTAATATTTTAAATGATGTGTAATATTTTTAAAGGGATAATTGTCTATAAATCCTCAACCTTTCCTCAAATTCGGGAATTGTATATGACTTTTTAATTTTCGCACAGATAACCTTAATCGGCCATTTTCTTCTGATTTTGCAACTCCGATCGAATTCCCCCAATTTTTTTCTGACGTGGCTTCTCGGAATTCCACGCTAGAGGTCGAAAATGACACGTTGGACACCGGAGTAGACAAAACGACGTCGTTTTGATAACTTCAACTTAAAATAAATAAAAAATATGCCAATTCATTTTATAAAAAAACAAAAAAAAAAAAAAAAGCTTCTTCTCTCTCTCCCTATCTCTCTCTCCTGTTCTTCTTCTATCTCTCCTTCTGCCGCCGTCGCCACGGGTTGCCGCCGCCGTCAATGGTGGTGCAGCGCATCTCTCCTTCTTCCTCCCCTTTTCTGCACAGCAACCACCACTGAAAAGAATGAGTAACCCAGTCCCTCACGATGCTCATCACAATCGCTCCAATCATCCCTCCAACTTCTCCGACCACCGCCAAAATTAAAGCTAATCAAAATCCCTCTCATCGACACTCTCTTCTACCGACCACCACCACGTCACCGCCTCTCCTCCCCCACCCCTCTCTTACTCACCCACTCCACCATCTCCGACCGGACATATCGAAATCCAACACGACCACTTCCTTCGCCGCCCCCAACAACTTCTCCTTCTCTTTCGCCGCCGCCTGTTCAACGCCTCTCCTCTCCAGCTCCGTCATAATCGATAAAGGGGTCGTCGCAGCAGCGCCTCTCTTCTTCTTCCTCCCTTTTTCTGCAACAGAAACCACCGCCTCTCCCCCACCCTATTTTCGACTTCAACGGCGCCATCCCTTTCATCGACTGCAACCCCGACCTCTTCTCTCTCTTCCTCTCTCTCCTCTGCACCGGAAACCTCCCCTCCAAAGCCAAATCCTTCGATATGCAGGACCTAATCTTCTACGGCGTCGAGAATCTCCTCTCAACTCCCAATCAAACCATACCCAATTCGACGCCTTCAACCTCGACAAATCCTTAATTCTCCCCCTCAACGGCCGCGATTCGCCGTCGGCGATCTCCACCATGCCCTACGGCTCGCTCCACGTCGCCCACGGCAGCAAAATCACCTCCTTCGACTGGGGATGGAGAGAAAGAGAAGATGGGTTATGGATTGAATCTGTGTACTTGCGAGAGAGAGAGAAAAGTGTGGATTTCAATTTTTTTTTAAATGGGTGTAAAATGACGTCATTTTATGTTAAGGGGACGATGTCGTTTAGTTTGCCGGCACGGTGTGTCCAACGTGGAATTCTGAGAAGCCACGTCAGAAAAAAATTGGGGGAATTCGATCGGAGTTGCAAAATCAGAAGAAAATGGCCGATTAAGGTTATCTGTGCGAAAATTAAAAAGTCATATACAATTCCCGAATTTGAGGAAAGGTTGAGGATTTACAGACAATTATCCCATTTTTAAATGAGGTAGAATTTTTAAATGATGTGTAATATATTTTTTTTTTGTTTTTTAATTTTTAATCAAAATGACGTCGTTTTGAACGCCATGTCATTATGAATTGCACACGTCACCATTAATTTTTTTTCCAAATTGAATTCGAACGGACATTGCAACAAATTGAAAGGTCACTATATTTTTTGCTACAACTAAAAGGTTTGTCAAAAAACCAGATTTCGGTATAAGGTCGGGTATTTTTATCTAATTTTTCCTGCCATCTCAGCTTTCCGGAGATCCACATCAGCAACGATTTAGCTGGAAATTGTCACCGTACAAACATTGCAATAAATTGGAAGGTTGATATATTTTTTGATACAATTAAAAGGTTTGTCAAAAAACCAAATTTTGGTATAAAATCGAGTATTTTTATCCAAATTTGCCTTAAAAAATTAATTAAAATTATATTAATTTTACTAAATTGCCTTATAGCCAACAAATTGTAATTAACTCATAACTACAAAATAAAGTTAAAATGAGGATGATAATCCATGGACAAATTTATAGCCTCCTATTCAAATAGTTATGAGATTAGCTAAATTTGCATTTTCGACAAAGAGTTCAAGATGGGTTTTAACGAATCGAGAACTGAAAATCAAAGAGAGCCATAATTTTCGACACTCGCTTGAGTTTCAAGATGGATTTCACAAATAGATAGATGATACATATGAGATACAAGAAATTTGGCTTAATTCCTCAATGAGATTAATTTTGCTTGATTAAAACACACAATCCTAACCACAATGAATTATCTTTGATTATATATTTGAAACGAAGATGGATTGTGGTGAGTAGAGGAAGAAAAAAAAAAAAGGTAAAATTTGGTCGGCTTGTCGAAGAAGAAAAGAGAATTTCATTGAATATGTATGTGGAAAGAGTAAAAGAAGGCTAGATATTATGCAATTCATTGTGTCGTACTACCAATCAAATTTTTAAGATTTAAAGTTATACTCATTCCGTCTACGAGGTGGTTGTCATATTGTGGACGATACGAGTTTTAAGAAAATAGAGTAGTGAGTATTGTTGTGGGTAGAGTAAGGGTCCCACAATAAATGTAAGTGAAGTAGCAAAAGTGACAATTATTTTGTGGACAGAGGAAGTATGATAGGATACAATGATTGTGTGTCGTGGAACTTGAACAAATTATATTGTCTTCCATCATCAAGATTTCAATAGTTGGAATCGAAGACAAGAATTCGGATTGGGGGTTGTGTTGTGTCGAAAGTCAAAACACTTCCCTTTCGTTGGGGGTTAAGCAAACCCTTCACATTTTTATTTTTATTTTTTGTATCTTTCATAATATTTAGAATTATTAGTTATCAGTTAATTATAGGGCTCGAGGGAGAAAATAGTATATTAATATAATTTTAATATATATATATATATATATATATATATATATAGAAGCTGCAAAGAGTAAAATGGGCTACATCTAAAATTATCTTACTCATATTTCCCAAAATTGCTAAAGTGAATATTTTCTGCTTATGGTAATAACATAGGGTAATTACGTCAGGCCTAAAGAATTCACATTTGGCCCAGTTTAGAGAGATAGGTGGGGCCCATTTGGAGATGCAAAGTTCTGAAAATTGCAACGATTGTGAATTTCGAAAGGTACAACTCTTTCCTAACGAATTCAAAAATTTAGTAGTAATTCGTTTCTTCTTTTCCTAGAAAATACATAATAAATTTACAAACTGGACTTAGTAAGAAAGACATGCTAGAAAATACTGATGCTAATGTGATCATTAATGATTTTGCATCTGCTAATGATCGAAGAAATCAATTCTTATGATGTATTTCGTGTATTGTTTAGTAGGCAAGGTTGTGAGAGTATCGATACAAAAGGAAAAATTGTTCATTATATAAGGGTCTTGTTTTTGTTTTTGCGTAGGCCACTCGTATAAGAACGTCGATACGAAAATTGAATCAATAAATAATTCAAAATTAAGTTATTAATCTAAATCAAAATTAAATTCATGTTCTATTACCCAGCTTCGACATGACATTTATACATTATTACCTCGTATTTTATTTTTATAGTTTGCAATTAAACGAGGAACCATGAGGCACAACACTTGTCTTTAACAAGTGATCATGGTTACTTTTCATTTTCTTACTACCTTTTCTTCTTTTGTTTTTCCTTAAGAGTAGTTTAATTAATAGCAAAAGTGTGTTTGGAAAATTGAACGGTGTGCCTGCGAGGGTGAACCCTCCTCAAAGGTTGTGCTACGAAGATTATATTCTTGTACTTGGTAATTATCCTGTATCTTTATATTTTTTGCATTTTTAATTAAAAAAGTATTCCCTTCATTTCATCAGGTTTGACTTGTTTTTTTTAAGCACGGGGTTTAAGAATAAAATAATTAAGAATAAAAAGTATGTTTAGTAGAGTTTTTAAAGTAAAATAAAATGGATAGAGAGAATGAATAGTCAAATAAAGTGGTAAAGTAAAATAAAGTGAGTAGAGAGAGTGAATAGTGAACTAAAGTTGAATAAAGTGGGCAAAGAGAGAAGAAAAATGTGGATATCACAGATTATGAAGTATGAGAAGTATGATGAAGGATGTAAAGTGGATTAATGTTTAATAAATTAATTATTTCTTAATTATTTCCAAAAAATTAAGTAGGACAAAAATAACGGAATAATCCGAAAAAAAGAAAAAAATAGGCCAAAATAACGGAATAGATAGAGTACTATGTTTCATTGTGAGTCGTGGCAAAAGGAAGAAGATGCAAAAAGCTAGGTTCATTATATCTCCTTAAAAAAGAACTAGTACAAAGACTTATAATTGCATTGACCACAATGAGTACGATAATTTTAGAAATGATATTACTTTATTTTAATAATAATAATGACGATATTGAAAAGCGTTCGTGCATGTAATTAGTAAAGTGCTCATATTATACATTTCCATAGCTTGATTTGTTCTTTTTTTTTTTTAACATGGATTTGTTTTGTTTTGGCTTTATAAACTAAAAAGTAGTACACAATTACTAAGTAAAACAACTATGGCTTCATATTTATACAACTAACTCTTTTTTGTTTATGTTTGTTTTTTATACTTTTATTTAGAAGCAACGGAGGGATACATAAAATCTAATTCTTTAAATTAGTTCTTCTTTATCAAATCTCTCATTTCCACCACTACAGAGTGGATAATATTTTTCCTCCGTGTGATAGTGGAAAGGAAAAATTTTTGTTGATCCCTCAATTTACTTCTAATGGAGATATAGAAAGCAAACACCCCATAAAATATATATACTTAGGATATGGAAACACAGGATCTTGTATGTATAAGCAAATTTTTATGTTACTATTGATACTCTGGAGTCTCTTACCAACAAACATATTCATCAATTATTCTAATAAATGATATACAGAAGATTAAACAAGCTCCCTTCAACTTTTGTGGCATTTCATTCAGCTCATCAATGTGCGGATATTAACGTTGGTGTTAATAATATTATAATTATAACTTTAACACAATATCATCTACAATATTATAATTTGATAAAAAAAAATCCTAATGACATATTTAAAAAATATATACCAAATGACACAGGAATTTCCAGAAGTTTCCTTATGAAAATTTTAGTCAACCATGTTAATATATTCAAGATTGTCACACTTCAAGAAAATTGCCATATGAAATCGTGCAAATTTTCTATTATAGAGAATGCAAATCTCTGTCGTTTCCACCTATTTCTGAAATATTTGACATAATAGAATGGTTTAGTCCACAAATTTCAGTTTCATCATGCAAAGGGACCATAAATAGTCGGTGAAATCAAATTTCTTTAATTTTTTATCAGCTGCCGCCTGCCCATATAAATTAGTGCATTATGTACCCTTTTGAATGGTCTAGAAGTAAAGTGGGTCAAGAGACCAACCGGTCTCATATTTAATTCTCGGGTAATTCTAAATATAGTCACCATTTTACTCTTTGTAGTCCTCTTAATTAAAAAATAATAAAAATTGTAGTAAGAGTACAATTTTATCCTTACAGTCCCAACAATTTTAATTACATAATAACTAAAATTGTTCTTAAGAAAATACAATCTCATATACTCCCTTCGTCCAATTTTAAATACCCTATTTGAGGGTGGGCACGGAGTTTAAGGAATGATGAAAAAGTGTAGTTGGTGGAATAAAAAAATAATAATTGGTGGAATAAAGATTGTTAGTAGTTGGTCCATAATGAAAAAAGGCAATAATAAAGTGGAATAAAGTGGGTTAATAGTGGGCCCATAGTGAAAAAAAGGTAGAAAATAGGGTGAATGAATGAGGGTATATGGGTCAATTTGTCCAAATGGGGCAATTAAGTTTGGACACTTTTTTGAGGCCAAACAGGACATTTAAAATTGGACGGAGGGATTAGTTCTCTCATTCTCTTCCAAAATTCAAAAGTTTACAGTCATTGTTCGATGCAATAACTTTTAATGGAGTAATTTCTTTCTTTCATTCAATCCAAATTAATAAGAGAACAAAGTAAATAATTTAACTAACAAAATATTCAATGAAAATCATTAACCAATCTACACATCAAACACACGAATTTTTCCCAATAGCCTCCAATAATTACGGAGAGACCAAGAGAAGTTGTTGTCGTCGATGTTTTTGCTGCACTATATGCCTAGTTGTTTTCTTCGTCGTCGCCGCCAATATCTTCGTCGGAGTTCTCTTCCTCATCTTCTAGTTCATATCGTCCACGTACGCAGTCACGAACATCGTGATTATGAGATGAATCTGACGTTGCCACTCGACGTCAGAATCAGGACCGAGAATCCTCACGACAAAGTCAACACCTATTATTTGAAAGACAACACAATTAACGTCTTTTACAATGACTTAACATTGCTGACTTTTCCGAGGAAGAACGAAATTTTAATTATGTGTTTGGTGATTTTGGGTGGTTTTTATGTGCTTCAAATATTAGTTTCGTGGTTTTGGGGTCGATTTTGGGGGTTATGAATTTCAAATTGACAAATTTTGTGTATTATGTTGTGGCTACTATTCCGTTCAATTTTCAATATTTGAAATTTTAAATTATACTAATGATTAAGGGCCAAAAGGATAAAATTGAACATTTACAATAATTTTAATTACTTTTTAATTAAGGGGGCTACAAGGAGCAAAATGGAGGATATGTTTAGAATTACTCTTAATTCTCCTCAATTTTTTTATATGTTGAGTCTGTCACACATTTATTTGAAAACTATGGATTATCTGCCATGCGAGATTTGCAGGTCAGGCTGATGCATAGCGGTTACAGAGTCCCATAATATAAAAATAATGCAATATTAAAATATTATATAAATACAAATGCTGTATTTAACATCATTCATATTTTAAATTCACTATTGTTATTTTACAATAATAATAACAGGCCCATCGACTTGGTCTTTTAGTGTAGAAATAAATGGTCCAATCTAAATAGATTTTTTAAAGTTGTAATTAAATGGCGTGTAATATAAATTTTGTTTGTTCATGCTTTATATCATTTTCAGTCGGTTCTTTTTACTTTTCCGTGGCATCAAAATTCAAATTACGATGTGGTTACAATTGACTTTAAAATCTTTATATCTCCTATTTGTCACGTATTCAATCACACCTTCCTATCGTTTCTTTCTTTTTCCTTTTTTCCCCCTTCCCGAACAGCCTTTTTTTTTCAATAAATTAAACTAAATCAATTAGTTTACTGATAATAGTAATAACGAATAAATTTTTTGTTACCCGATCTATATAATATTTTAATAATTTTTTTGAAGGAATAAATATTAAGTTATAGTCGTTTGAAGAGTATAATTTTACTTTATATGTGTAAAATAATTAAAATTAGATGGAAAAGAATAAATATAAAACAGGATAGATTGTGGACAAGATCGGATAGAAAAAACAACAAACCCGAGATCCAGCCCGAGCCCGTTTCTTGTTGTTTGTGGGGTGGTTAAACTGGTTATATTGTTCATCTACATGTCTTTTCATTTATTTATTTAATTTATTGTACTTGTAATTTGTCCCAAAAAAACACGCATAAATCTCGCAGGATACAATGTTTTGAAATAAAGAAGCGTATAACCCGTCAATTTTTCGACGGAAAATTATATATTTTAAAAAAAATTATTAAAATTATTATATAAATATGTGATAAATTATAAAATATATACATTGATTCTAGGTATTTATAGACTTTTCAATATGTGATGTTTCATTGAAAAACCGATGTGAAACATAATATTTTAGTAAATATTTAAAATTTATTATATACTACTAACATATATACGTTGGATTCATAATTTCCCACAATATAAGAGCATTTACCAACAATAATTGGCTAACAATGACTATATAATACGAGAATATGGATTCTAATAGAATGATATAAGAGGATAACGAACAGAGCTTAGTGGAAGCTAAAGGTGAAATATTTCAATGGACTCAAAGATAGTTTAGTCGATTATTCAATTTATGTAAATTCTTAACATGCAGCATACCTCAATATTGAACCTCAATACGAGAAAATTGGAAACTATTCCATTCTACATAATCAAACTCAACATGTATAAAATCGAAAACAAACCAAAAATTAAAGCAATCAAATTCTGTAACATGCAACATATATAAAATCCAAAACAAATTATTTAGAGTTTTTCGAAGGAAAATCATTACAAAGTATAATAAGTAAATTTATATATATATATATATATATATATATATGTGTGTGTGTGTGTGTGTGTGTATTTGAACATGCATTTTTAAAGATAATTTAAAGCTCTATTTCTTTTTAAAATTAATTTTCAAAGTAAGAATCGTTTTCCTTTTAATAATATAATGATATATATATATATATATATATATATATATATATATATATATATAGTTTTTCTGAAAAATGAATAATAAAAAGAAATAGAGTCGCATATGTGTTTACTAGTCGTTATATTTTCTGATTATGTATGTGATTACAATACATTTATATTTATTTCCCTAAAAAAAATACATTTATATTTATCTCAATTTTAAAACGAGATATTACAAAGAGTGTGAGACAATTTCAAAATACAAGGGAGCAAAGATTCGATTTCAAATCCATATAGTGCTATTTGGACACACTATGTTCGGTCATACGATGGTAAAAATAGAGATTTGACTGATTTTTTTAACTAATAATTTAATTTCATAATTTCGGCAGTTTGGTTATTAATAAACATATATATTTTAAATTTTAATTATAAAATTTCATCCCAATTTAAATTCACAAGTTCGGGATTTGGGTGTGGATGAAAATAAAATTTGGGAGCGGGTGTGCATGAGATCGATGTTTCGGAAATGGGTCTGAGTAGGAAGGAAATTTTGAAGCCAATCGAATAATTTTTTTTTCTGTTTAATTTAAACACGTATGTTCATACATAATACGTGCGAATAGAATTATTGTAAATTATAATTCAAATATATATCGAAGTAAAACACACATTCACAATCAATGCCTGTACTACTACTAGTAGTAGTAAAATGAGAAAGAAATATAATTACAAAATTGTAATTAACTTCCTGGATATTAGTGTCCCACTTTACTTCCAATTTTGTATAACTACCCCTGTAACTTATCGTTAGGTGGTTTTTAGTAGTTGTGGAGATTCAGATGGTCCTAAACCATACAGAAAAATATAACAGTTAAAAAAAGGAATTATAGTACTAGTATTAGATTATAAAAGTGTAGCTGATCACTTGACGTCGCGCAAAAAGTATAATAATTTAAAAAAAAAGAAAAAAAAAAGCCACCTTCCCCACACCCACAAGGGCCACAACACCTGAAATTCTCAAAATGTTTATAGTAAATTGATACTAGTACAAGTTAAAAGTCCGAATATCATATTTGTGATTGTAAATATGTCATTAAATAAATAAAAAAATTATGTGAACCTTTAACCGATTTCATCGAGAGACTACCACTAGCTACATTTTATGCATGTATATTTATTTGACCTATAATAATTCTCAACATAGTGTATTCTTCTACAAAGTGTGGAATAACTAATTTGGCGCGCACACGACTACTATAGCTTTTCTCATAAAAATTTAGGTAATGGTTCTAAATTCCTAAATATCTCCATCATATCGCAAATTCGTGTGGTATTTTGCCATTTTGACTTGTCTCATATAAGCATGGTATTTACATAAATGGAAATGATCATACTAACTTTATACCTCATACTATCAACCTAATATTTTGGGGGCCCTAAACAAAATAAAAATGGGGTCGTCTATCGTTTAATTTATATCTCTCACAAAGCAACATTTTTATTCATATAAGTGCATGAATATATATTTCTTCTTTTTGCGAGCATTTGCATCGATATCAATACTACATCTTCCTTAGCACCGGGGGATGAGATAATTAAATTTACTATTAAAAATTATGTTGAACTTTTGCTATGTGTTAGTATTTATGTACAAAATGTATGATTTAATGTTCTTATTAATCAACATTATTATTTTTTTAAAGTAATTATTAAACTAATTCTTAAAATTTGGGGCTTCAAATTTAGGGGTCCTAGGCCTTTGCCCCTGTTAGCCAAGCATAAGGGTCGGCCCTGATCAAATCAAATATATACTGATGATTTTTCTACTTAATAAATATTTATTTATTTTTTCTTAAAATACATGCCGCATTCTCCATATCATACTAATCGGGGACTGAAGGAGTATTTATTTAGAAAGGATGCAAAATTTGTCTAAGATACAGTTGATCCAAATCCACAATTGACTAATTCTTTTCAAAGTGGAGTTGTTTAGGTCTAACACGTTTTCCCATTTTGTCATTAGTTCTTGTTTTTTGGGATTCATTATTACAACAAAATTCACCAACTCCAACTATTTTTGCTCACTTTTTGACAAACTTTAACACATTTTAGATTAGTTTCCATCTGCAAAATTGTCTTTTTTCACACTATAACGTGAATTTCATAAGTAAAATGAAGTTGTTTGTGTACGTGGCATCTAATGATGAAGTATTAAATTATTAAATAATGATAATCAACACTGAAAATTTATGAATTGACATAAAATACTCTATCCGTCCATGATAAGTGTGATCCGATTTTTTTTTTCGACCGTTCACAATAAGTGTGGTGCTTCTATTAATGGAAAACCCAATCCACTCTCCACACACAATAAACATGGATATATCTCATTCGATAGGAAATACACTTAACCCACTCTTACCCACTCTCTCATTCTTCAAACACGTGTTACTCACTTCTAATCACACTTATCGTGAACGGAGGAATATAAAATAAAATATCATATGATTCTGATAGATTTAACATTATGGAAGAGTTATTGTTTTTCTCCTTCCAAGTTCTGTTGCATTGACAAAACTGTTTATCCATGTTTTCTTTAATTTTTTAATTTTTAATATTCACATTCCTAATCACTTGCTAAAGAGTATTATAGTAGTTAATTATTTAAATAAGGATTGATGGGACTCGAACCTATGATATTTTAATTACAATTACTCTCTGATAGGACCGGCCTCATCTTGGGCCTGACCTAAGGCCCAATCTAATTGGGCCTGTACATTAAGCTCCGCCCATAGAGCTCGGTCCAGACGAACTACTACCTGTCTTGAAGACCAAGTAATGAAGTCCTACCTTGGAGATGAAGGAATCCGATTTCTAAGGAGATTTGGATATGTACAAGGAAACAAGATATGTATTAGGAATCCTAGGAGGATTAGGGCTCGATTCAAGGCCTATATATAGTCGATAGATTAGACGATCAAGTATTCATTGTACTCTCAAATATAATAAAAGCTGGATACTTTCTCCCGTGGACGTAGATCTCATTGATCGAACCACGTAAATACCTGTGTCATCGTATTGCTATTATTTTCAGCTACTCTTGTAAACCCTAGATTTATCATTGGCGCCGTCTGTGGGAACATCTCTTCGAATCGACGGTTCTTTCGTAGCTGATTAATGATGGTAACGCGATCACAAAGCGCTATGGCAAAAGAGAAGGAGACCCAAAGCCGACACGGGAATCCTAACAAAGGGGAAAGTCACCCCTTAGATAAGGATAATCGCCAGAAAGGCGGTTCGACCCCAAAGGAGGGACGTAAGAATAACCACTCAGAAGAGGATCCATACGAGGGGATGCCCGACCTAGACGACATCCCTCAGAGGGATCCACCAAAAAACCCGCGTCGGAGGGCACATAATGGACGATCCTTCAACACGAACGAGACCCCTGAAGGGTTTGTCGAAGAAGTAAGCGACGAATCCGAACCAAAGAAACCCGAGTCGAAGGAGGGAGATGATTTTCTCAACGACTTCGACCTCGCTACCGCCTATGCCGCAGCTGAATTCGCTAGAGCAAATAAGGAGAGCTTCAAACGCTTCCTCACGACAGCTCGGATGTCCCCCATGCCCGAAGCCAGGGAGAGTTCCACGCGGAAATCCATATCTAAAACTCCTCACCACGCCAAGATGCAGGGGCCCGAGCCGAGGGGAAAACACGACACCCGACGGAGTCCACTCCGCCGCCGGAGTCCTAGTCCACATCAGAGTCCCAGACGACACCACCTCCCAAGGCGACATCGGAGCCCCAGCAGGTGCCGAAGTCCGAGTTATTGCAGGAGTCACAGTCCCCAGGAAGATCGACACTGACGTGAAAAGAGACCAACCCGACTTGTTAGCCCATTCACTGACGAACTGCTTGACGCCAAGCTTTCTGCGGCATATAAATTGCCGAACACACCACCCTACAATCGGTTGGAGGATCCCCTCAATTTTTTGACGCGTTTCAAGTACAGCACGCACAACCAGGGCCTTAAAGAGGAACACATGTGCAAGTTGTTCCCCGAGATGCTGGTCGACTACGCCCGAGCTTGATTTGACAGCCTGCTGACTGGCAGTGTAGGGTCCTGGGCCTACCTTGAAGGAATCTTTACACAAAGATTCCATATAAAGGTCCAGGCTCGCCGGGACACAACCTATCTCCTATCAGTAAAGCAAAAGGATAAAGAGTCTATAAGGGAGTACGCCTCCCGATTCATGCAAGAAAGCCTGAAAGTCGATAAAATCGACGACGTCTTCCTCATCTCGACTTTTCGAAATGGGGTCGCTCCTGGGTCCCTGAACCAGAAGCTTGCTAAACAGAAGCCTGAGACAGCTCAGGAGATGTGGAGGATTGTATACCAGTTCGCAGATGGCCAAGACGCAGACCGGTTAAAACGAGACCTCTCCAGGCCCGAAGAGACCGAGAAGAAAAGGACTGAAGTTGACCGAGGGTGGAATGATTGTGAGCAGAGAAGCGCGCACGAACGTCTCCAGCGAGGACCTATCCAGTCTCGATTCGGACCTCGGATGGGACCGGAGCGATCTCAGCGTTCTTTTGTAAAAACAAATGCTGAGATCTTCGCGCTTCACACGGACTGATTCACCAAACCACGTCCCATGTCGGGGTCTAAACCTCGAGATAGAAATAAGCACTGCTCTTTCCATGACGACCACGGACACCACACGGAGGACTGCCGCGATCTCGCGGAAGAGATAGAGAGGTTACCTCAGGAGGGCGCTCTAAAGAAATACGAAGCTGGGGGAAGGAAAGGCAAAAGGGGGAAGCGAAAAGGAGGACAGGGTCGCTGTGCTCCAGACAGTAAGCGAGCTAAGAGCAATCATGACGACCCTCAGGGCGGCGTACCACAATACGACGGGGTGGTATCAACCATCTCCGGGCTGCCCCCAGGCATGACGAGGACCAAGCTAAGGACAGAAGCCCGCAGGCCGCCAGTTCCGCCAGCTGAGGAACAAATAAAAAAGAGGTTCAAGAAAAATGAAATCGTGACTTTCTCCGAGGATGATCCCATACCTACGGCTACGCCCCATAATGACGCCCTGGTGATACAAATCGGAGTGGCCAATAAGATGGTCCACCGCGTATTTATCGATGGTGGGGCCGGCGTAAATATCATCTTTTAACATTGCCTGGATAGGATGGGTTTTGACCCGGCTAGGGTTAACCCCACGCCACTGCCCCTCAAGAGCTTTACGCAGCATGAGACTCAACCCGAAGGGATCATTGCGCTTGATGTTGCCATTGGCAGCCCGCCAACCAGCATCAACAAGCTAATCCAGTTCTACGTGGTGAAAGCGAACTCCCCCTACAACATCATACTAGGTCGGGATTGGCTGAATGCAGTCAGGGCCATTATCTCGCCCTATCATTTGTTGCTGAAGATCCCCATCCCGGCAGGATCCTGACAGTCCGGGGCGACCAGAAAAAGGCTAAGGAATGCATGCAGATTGCTTTCCGAGGCCAACCACAAGCATAGCAATCAAAGTACCCCAAGGAGTTGGAAGAAACGACGTCGATCCCAGACACCTCGGTGGAACAGGTTCCCTTATCCGAAATAGACCTTGCAAAAATCGTTAAGGTCGGCTTTGCAGGGGGACCTCAAACCCGCCTGCAGGTAATCCAGCTCCTTAGGGAATATCAGGACGTCTTCGCATGGTCGTCCACATACATGACAGGGGTATCATCAGATATCATTACGCACAAACTCAACATCGACCCGGGCTCTACCCCGGTTAAGCAGAAAAGGAGAACATTTGCTGCCGAACAAAATCAAATCATCTACAATGAGGTGCAGCAATGGTTGAAGGCAGAGCTCCTATTCGAGGTCAAATACCCAGTTTGGCTATCTAATTTGATAGTAGTGAAGAAAGCAGAAGGAGGGGAGTGGAGGATGTGTGTGGATTACACTGACCTCAATAAAGCTTGCCCAAAGGACTGCTCCTCTCCCCAACATTGACGAGAAGATTGAATCCTTAGTGGGATAGGAGGTCTTCTGCTTTCTTGATCTCTACAAAGGGTACTATCAAGTTCTAATGGATGAAAAAGGTGCGATCAAGACAGCTTTTGCCACAAGCTTCGGTGTCTTCGCATTCAAATACATGCCCTTCGGTTTAAAGAATGCCAGAGCGACGTACCAACGGATGGTCGACTTCCTCGTCCGAAATCACATCGGCAAGATTGTCGAAGTATACGTAGACGACATTGTCGTCAAAAGTAAGGAAATGGCCTCAGCAGTTGATGACCTACAAATGATACTTGACGTACTCAGGCAAGCGAACCTCAAGCTGAACCTAAAGAAGTGCACTTTCAACGTGCGATCTGGAAAATTCTTAGGGTGCTGGATCTTGCCAGAAGGTCTCAAAGCCAACCCGTTGAAAGTCAAAACCGTGCAAGAAATGAAGGTACCCCGAACTATTCGCGATGTGCATAGGTTGACAGGCTGCATAACCGCACTAAGTCGTTTCCTCTCCAAAGCCACCAAGAAGCAGCTCCCGTTCTTCAAAATTCTCAAAAAGGCACTGGTATTCGGGTGGGGACCAGAGCACGAGCTAGCCTTTGAGGAGCTCAAGCGGCACCTCGGTGATTTGCCAACTTTGTCAGTCCCCAAAAAGAAAGAAACCCTTTCCCTATACCTCGCAGCGTCGGACGAAGCAATAAGTGCGGTGTTGGTCCGAGACGAAGGAGACCGACAGTTACCTGTGTACTTCGTCAGCAGGGTCCTAAAAGACCCGGAGACGAGGTACCAGCCTCTGGAGAAGGTCGCTCTAGCCCTAGTAAATGCAGCCCGGCATCTGAAACCCTACTTCCAAGCCCATTCGATACAAGTCTTAACCGACCTACCACTCCGACAAGTCCTAACTAAGCCGGAAGCTTCAGGAAGAATCGCGAAATGGGCAATCGAGCTGGGAGAGCACTGCATATCGTTCGGGCCCCGCCGAGCCATAAAAGGGCAAGCTCTGGCAGACTTCCTCGTAGAAGCTCAATATGAGAACGTCGACGAGCCGAAAAAGCTCAAAGCTAAAGCCGAACTCCAAGAAATCCCTGAGAAGGCACCCCCGAATTGCTGGGAGATGTACGTAGACGGGGCCTCGGGAAAGAAGGGAAGCGGAGCTGGCATACTCCTCATCAGCCCGGAGGGAAAGGAGTTGAAATACTCACTGCGATTCATGTTTCCAACTACGAACAACGAAGTGGAATATGAAGCCCTTATTGCCGGACTGCGTCTCGCCCAAAGCCTCCAGGTACGAACTATCCAAGCTCACTGTGATTCCCAAGTCGTGGTCAACCACGTGCTAGGGAAGTACGAGGCAAAATGTGAGAAGTTGAAGAAATACCTGGAGAAGGTCAAGCTCCTAGAACAATCCTTCCCGTTCTTCAGAATAATTCGCATTCCCCGAAGCCAGAATACCCGAGCTGACGAGCTGAGCAAACTGATGAACTCCCCAACTAGCTCGACGATAGTAGAAGAAGTCCGGAGCCGGAGTATAGAAGAGGCAGAATTCAATGTAATAGTAGACGACGATCCGAACTGGATGACCCCCCTCATAAGAAATCTGGAGAGCGGGGAAATCCCCCAGGATAAGGTGAAAGCTAGAAAAATTGTAGCCGAACTGGATGACCCCCTCATAAGATATTCTGTCATACTGATTAGGTTTTAACAGATTATAATATGTTTTCTCAATAGCTCTTTCAATTAATAAAATAATTACGGAAGTTTTATTTTAAAAAGTTTTCTAAACATGAAGTGTCTAGTCTATAGATTAAAACGCAAAACCCAGGGGGTAAAGGATAACATAAAGGGAGAGTTGCGGTGAAGTAAATTAAGACAAAAGTGAAATGTCATTCATTCTTTATTTATACTATTAGTAATAATATTTTTGTCATCATGAATCTGGTCAGTTTGAAAGTGGATGACCACTTTCAAGGTTATTATTACATTTTGACTTCCCAATTTTGTTAGTACAAATATGTACTTTGGATTTGATCCAAATTGTAATTTTGGAAAGAAAAAAAAAAAATACCCATAATATAAGAGTTGAATTTCAGATTTCTTCACATAAGTGGAATGAAGGGAATTCAACCTAATTTTGTCTCATTTTTATTATTTACACGTTTGTAACTTTATAAAAGAATTTATATTGAAAAATAATCTTAACAACACTACTCCATAATGCCTCTGAATTGAACTTACTCATTGTTCACAAAAATATAAAATGTCTGATGGATTTGGATCTAAGTTGTACAGAATGTTGCACTTTAGATATCAAATGTAGCATTAATAACCCGTCTTACATGATCATTTGTCGTTTCCCATTTTCTGTTCAATGATGTTTAATAATCGATCCTGTTAACGAGTTAAGTGATGAAATTCAATTGAAAAACGACAACTTTACAAATTACTTTAACTATATATTCAAATAAAGTCGATGCAGTTATTCATTTGGTCGATTCAATTATATCTTTTGCAATAAACAACAAACTCTAGGTGAGGAACACGTTAATAGCATTTTAACAAACTAAATATATACTGTTACTACTTAGGCTATCTGCATCCCTTAGAGACTCCAAGGGTGTCTCCAGCACTAGAGACCCCTCCCTGCATCTCAACGGTCTCCAAGAGGTTTCCAGCACCATATTGAACAATTTTCCATTTTTATTTATTAAATTAATTCATGTATTTGTAAATAAATTAAAATACACTAATTAAAAACAATCATGCCCCTTTTAGATAATTTTCATGTCGATGGCATATTGTTTCGCTAATGAAGCTCCGTCGGCGTGTAGACATAAACATCGTCGGACATGTTGGGAAACCACGCCGACAAAAAGAAATTATTGAGATCCATTTTCACAAGAAAGAAAGAATGAAGTAAAAATAATGGTATTTATTATAAAAAAGAAGATTAAAATATTTATATATATGTGTAAATAAAGAAAAAGAAAAAAAAAAGCTTGGAGACCGTCTCGAAGAAACGAGACTGGCCTCGAGACACTAGCTGCTCGAACGCATGGTCTCCGAGGGAAGGTGTCTCGAAACCCCTTCGAAACCCTCCCTTGAAGACCGGATGCAGATAGTCTTATGATTGAGATTTTTGGAAATCACGTGTGGTTTCTTAATTAAAAAAAAAAAAAGAAATAAAACCGTAGGGTGGGGTGGGCTATGTATGTGAGCCGTTCACATTCAAATTCTCCATGTGTTCATCAATGCTCCACCAGTACACTCATGAGTACTTATTTACACCCAAAATTTTGACTTACATTTTGAATCATTTTATTTTATTTTTACCAAATTTTGTTTAAATAACTACAGAAGTCAAAAGGGTATCCATCCCGTATCTCCCTATAAATAATTTCAGTCAGAATGTATAAAATAAAATCAAGAATTTATGGCAATTTTCTTTTCCAGAAAAAAGTTAAGAAAACCTAATGCCACTGAAAGTTGCAGTCTTGCAGACCTCAAACTCTGAGGGCCATCTTCTTCCAAACTGCTCTCCCCTTTTTCAAAAAAGCCACTACAAATCTCTCTCTCTCTCTCCCCCTTTCTCACACATACACACAGAGTGAGACAGAGTGTTGGAAAACTCGTGAAATCAAATCCACTGCTCATACTTTTTTCCCTCCATTCTTTTCTTTCCACTCTGTTTTTCACCGATCAATTTAGCCTTTCTTTTTCTAGTTTCTGGGCTCATCGTTTGCACATTTGTTGAGACGAATATTAGTGATTCTTGAATACCCTTTTGCTTTTTGATGCATATTTAGTTGCTATAGTTGCAAGTACACACTAAAGATGCAATCTTTGGGTTTGGTTGTTTGAATATTGGCCCCCCTTTTTTCTTGTTGTTTGGGAACAAGCAAGATTCGTTTGATTGCTGTAATGGAGAATTGCTAGCCAGATCTGAGGTGGGGTTCCTGCATTTGAGATCTTCATTGGTGGAGAAGTTCAGAAATGGTGGCTGAAACTTGGATTCTGAGAATGGGAAATCAGGTGAGTAGCAATTTAAAGCATGCTTTGTATTCTGATAATAATTCCACAAAATCATTGAGTAAGAAAAATTCTTCACAAGAGAGGCAAACTATAGGGATTCTGTCTTTTGAAGTTGCTAATGTGATGTCCAAGATTATGAACTTGCACAAATCTTTGACTGACACTGAGGTCTCTAGGCTGAAAAATGAAATCTTGAAGTCTGAAGGGATCAAAACCCTCATCTCTAGTGATGAAAAGCAGCTTCTAGAACTAGCCCTTGTTGAGAAACTCGATGATTTGAATCGAATTGCTGGCGTAATCTCGAGATTAGGCAAGAAATGCACCATTCCTGCTCTCCAGGGGTTTGAGCATGTCTATGGTGATGTAGTTTCTGGTGTGATTGATGTTCAAGAACTGAGTTTCTTGGTGAAGGACATGGAGGGGATGATGAGGAAGATGGAGAGATACGTTAGCACTACGGTGAGCTTGTATAGCCAGATGGAGGCGATGAATGAGTTGGAATCAGCCATGAAAAAGTTTCAGCAGAATCAGCTTGAGGAGAGTAGGAAGGCCTTTGAGCAGAAGCTGGTATGGCAGAGGCAAGATGTGAAGCATTTGAAGGATATTTCGTTATGGAACCAGACGTTTGATAAGGCCGTTGAGCTCTTAGCAAGAACGGCCTGCACAGTTTATGCTCGTATCCATCTCGTGTTTGGAGATGGCCTTTTGAGGCCTCAAGCCGGTGCTAATGGAAGCTCACGACGTTTGAAGCAGGAAAATGTAGTTAGTAGGGCTCGAAAGGAGACTAGTTCGCGAAAGGCTAATCCGACTAGAAGAAATGGTAATGAGAGGTTGGAGAAGAGGGCCGTTAGTTTTAGGCCGAAAGTAGGGCTGCAGAAGAGTGAAGGTGTGTTTGGTGCTGAGGATTTCAACTTTGTGTGTGGTATTGGGCCGGGAAGGATGTTCATGGAGTGCTTGAGTCTGAGCAGCTCGTCTTCTAAAGTGGATGATGATGATGGTGATGATCAAAGTAGTCGAGTTTCAGGCACTTTTAGCACGAAAAGTGATGGTACAACTCCTTTGAGTAGTTTGCTTCGTCCCATCAATGAAGAGCGCGCCAATGGAGAGCACAGGCAGTTCAACGGAGCGAGGCTGGTGGTGGAAGCGCCTCCAAGCACAGTCGGGGGGTCTGCATTAGTCCTGCACTACGCAAATGTGATCATCATCATAGAGAAACTGCTTTGCTACCCACATTTGGTAGGCGAGGAAGCTAGGGACGATCTGTACCAGATGCTCCCAACGAGCCTACGAAGGACGTTGAAGGCTAGACTGAGGTCTTACTTGAAGAATTTGGCCATCTTCGATGCACCATTGGCCCATGATTGGAGGGAGAGGCTGGGAGAAATGCTCAAATGGCTTGGCCCTCTAGCACACAGCACGATCAGATGGCAGAGCGAGAGGAATTTTGAACAGCAGCAGATTGTAACGAGGACCAACGTTCTTCTGCTGCAAACACTTTACTATGCTGATCGGGGAAGGACGGAGGAAGCCATGTGTGAGCTCCTCGTCGGTCTGAGCTATATATGCCGGTATGAGCAGCAGCAGAACGCGCTCTTAGACTGCACGAGCAGCTTTGATTTTGAAGACTGCATGGAATGGCAGTTGCAAGCCCGTGCCTCGTTTCATCCTTGAGTTTGTTGTTAGGTTTTACTGCGCGATGTTGGTGGTTAGTTTCGCAAATTTCTTGTGTTTTTATGGTAGGATAGATGATGAAGATGATGAAAGTTGTGAATATGAGGACATAAATTGAAGATGTCCTTTTAATTGTTGATATGAATTTTATTTAATTTGAATGTAACAACTTTGAAGGTACATAGTTTCATAGTTACTTGATCATATGCATTCCTTTTTTGATCGAGTGTCTTGTCTAATCGGAAATCTTCGACCACACGATGATGGAATTAGAGATCTACGTTTCATATTCTATTCCTTCCGTTAAATTTATGTATTTTGAAATTTTCTTAATTACTTTACTCGTTTTAGGTGGTTAGGCATTTTATTAAAAATTGAAATACACATTGAGATAAAAATGCAACATCATTTTAAAATAGAGGGTCTTGCATGAAAAAAAATGGATTCATCAATTTGGTTTGAAGGGGAATAAGTTGATGTCCTATAAAATATGTGGAAAAACAAAGACTATAATTTCTTTTTTTTTCAATTGTCATTATATATATATATATGAGAGATTATATGAGAATAAATATTATTCTAAGATATGAGAATAGATCTCTACCATAGATCTATGGGTGATGAAGGGTCAAGATTTGGTACGGTCAAAGCGGGTCAAACCTTGGTCAACCTGAGTCAACCCGTTGACTTTTTTTTTCGGATTTTTTTTAAAGAGTGAACTCATATGCACCACTTCACATATTCGGATGCACCACTATACATAACTAGATGCACCACTAAGTGCATTAAGATGCACTAACTTTTCGTTTTTTTTAGATTTTTTTTTTTAGGGTCAGCTTTTGCACCATTTCACATACTCGGATGCATCACACTATATAACGAGAGATGCACTAGATTTTCAGGTTTTTTATTTCTTTTTTTTTTCGATATTTTTTAAAAATTCCAAATTTATTTTTCCCCATTTTTTTGTTTGCCTCTTCGTTTTTTAGTTTGCCGCTTCTCCTTTGGTCAAGATTCGAGCGAGGGGAGCCGAAGGCCTCGGAGCGAGCTAAAAAAGTTTAAATTATTGCCCGACGATTATCCTTATATTAGTAATCGGAACGAAGGAGGAGCCGTAAAATCGGAGCCGAGAAAAAACATCTGTAAAAAAAAAGTGAAAAAAAAATCTGAAAAAAAAAATCTGAAAAAAAATCGGACATGCACCACAATGTGTAACTAGATGCACCACATAGTGTAACTAGATGCACAGTATTTTTACGAAAATTAAAAAATAAAAACGAAAACAAAACTAGTGTGTCTTAATGCACTTAGTGGTGCATCTCGTTATGTACAGTGGTGCATCCGAATATGTGAATTGGTGCATATGAGCTGAACCTTAAAATAAATAAATAAATAAATAAAATTGGTCCATCTAAATGGACTTAGTGGTGCATCTCATTATATGGTGTGGTGCATATGAATATATGTTGTGGTGCATATGATCTGACCGTTAAAAAAAAATCGAAAAAAAAGGTCAACGAGTGATCCGGTTTGACCCGGTTTGACCAGGATCAAATCTCGACCATCCATTATTTATAGATGTGTAGTTGAGATTAATACACAATTTTTAGAATAATAATGTATTTTATACATTAAAATAATGTATTTGTGTATTATTACAATGCATCCTCATAATAATGCATTTTTGGATTACTATAATGCATTGTATGATAATGCATTCCGTGTTCAATTATAATGCATCGATCAATCTCAACCGTAAATCTACCAAAATCAATGGTCCAGATCGCTTCTCATTTCTTACGGAAAAATGAATTTACATATGATCTCCTCTATATATATATACTTCCCCTGTCCCTAATTTAAAGTCTCATTTGAGTGCTGACACGAAGATTAAGAAAGTTGAAAAAGGTGAAGTGAGTGGGAGAAAAGGATGGTGCTAATGACATTGGATTACTTTTGTTAATTATTGCATTAGGAAAAAGTTAAAGTGAGTGGAAGAAAAAGGTAGGCTAATGATATTTGGGTGGGTCCTTTAGTGGTAAAAGGTACTCCGTCCGTCCTTTTTATTTGTTCCCATTTGGGTGTTGGCACGAGTTTTAAGAAAACTGAAAAAGTGGTAGTTAGTGGAATAAAAGTGTTATTGAGGGGTAGTTATTTGTGGACTCATAGTGAAAAAAAGTAGTGATAAAGTGAAAAAAATTAGTGATAAAGTGGTAGTTGATGGAATAAAAGTTGTTAGTGGTGGGCCCATAGTGAAAAAAGTAAAAAATAGAGTGAGGAATCAGGGTATATTTGTAAATGTGTTAGAATGGATACAAATAAAAGGGACAAAAAAAAGAGGTAAGTGAGAACAAAGAAAAAGGACGGAGCGAAAAAGAAGGAAGGATAGTAATGTCCATAAAGCAGAGTGAGACTTTAAATTAGGCTATGAGCAGCAGAGAGTATGGAGATCGCGCTCGCTCATAGTCCACGTCACAGCGAGCTCGCGCGCTCGCTAAAGTTGCAACGACGAACTTGGCCGTTTGTGAGCTCTAAAGGTGGATGGGTCCACCATAAAGGTAGATGACCCATCATAAATCTCATTTCTTCCTTTGCGAGCGCACGCTCTCTCTTGCGAGCTTGATGCGATTTCCACGCTCTACAATGGGCAGCGAGCGCGCGCGCGAGCTCGCCGCTGCAAGTAGCCTTAGAATAATTTTTAAAGATCAAATGAGACTTTAAAATAGGGATGGAGAGAGTATATATATATATGGGACCGTACCACACCACTAAATATATGGGGACCTTTACACCACAGAAATGTTCACGACATGTAGGCTAAGCCAACCACTTGCAGTAAGTCCCATAGGCTAATTTTCCTTTTTTTTTTAATGTATTACATTGAGGTATGAATATCTAATCGAATAAATCACCACTACCATTTAAGTAGGATCTCTACGTCACACAAAAGTGCGACCACTATACCACCACACAGAGTGTGACTACTACACCACCAAATAATATGAGAAATCTACATTGATGGTTCCGATACGAGTTCTGGTGTATGGGGGGGGGGGGAATACACCAGATAAAACTTTTAAAAACAACTCTTGAAAAATAATCACAACCGAGTAAACTGGGTCTCAACTGGATTCACAACTGAGTAAAAGTACTCAGTTGGAAGAGTGGTGCTGTGCGGAATGTGGTGGAAAATAACAACTCGTGTAAATAAAACTCACGCTTTTATGCAAGGTTGGTCAAAAACCAAGTCAGTTGATATGGAAAGATGCAGTTTGTATGCTGGTTAGTTAGTCAGTTGAATAAGCAATAAATAACTAAATAATAAACACAAACACACAAGAATTTACGTGGTTCGGAGATAACTCCTACGTCCACGGGGAGTTGTGAGTCCACACAACTCAGTCCAAGTTCTTCTGGACAAAAACCACAAAGCTTACGCGGGCTTTGCAACCGTTGAGATAAGTTTACGGGTACTTATCAACCTTACAGATAAGTTTACGGGTACTTATCAACCTATCTACTCAATTTCGGGAAGAGTAGGGTCATAACAATCCTTTTGAGAGGATGTGTGAAAAGGTGGGTTTCCAACTAATAGCTCGAACAAGAAGTGAGCTATGATCTAACACTCTACGAACTCTCAACTAGTGATGTTCTCAAGGTTGGATCGAAAAACACAAAGACAGAATCTAACACTCTAGAACTTTCAACTAATGATGTTTTTAGAGGATAACAGCAGTTTTGCTTTAGTACAGAAAGTCGTTCTTTCGCTCGTATATCTCTTCTCGCACTTGTCTGTCTTGTGTCACTTCTCTAAGTCTTGGTGAATAAATGAAGGCCTCTATTTATAGGCGGAGAGAATCAACTAGCCGTTGGAGGAGCCGTTGATCTCTGTTCTTTGAAAGCGATGGCTTGTCTCTCATCTCTGCAGACTTTTCGGATTTGGCAACTGAGTGCTTCTGCTTTCCATCTGAGACAGCCTTATGTTGGGCCAAATGAGGTAATGACAGAGAGTCAAACCTTCACTTGACTTCCTTATTTGAAATTCAAATCTTAACCTTTGACCTCCAACATTTGATAGTCGGTTGAGTCGTTTGATCTTCATCTGATTGGTCTTCAACTGATGTTCTATCTGAATGCTTCTGTCTGAGTAAGAACAGTTGAACTCTCAGCTGACTTTGAACTTCATATTGTTGATTTAACTGGTTGAGTCCTACAACTGATGTTCCATCTTGAACGCTCAGTTGTCTTTCTTGTATCTGACTCTGATCAGTTGGCTTCGAACGCTCAGTTGTCTTCCTTACAACTGATGTTCTATCTCTTGAACGCTCAGTTGTCTTTCTTACAACTGATGTTCTCTTGCATCTTCCCTCTTTGAATGCTTAGCTGTTGTTCTGAATCTTGAACTCTCAGGTGTTTTTCTTACACCTGATGTTCTATCCGAGTGAAGCCTTGTTGCCGTCTTCAGCTGGAGTTCTGTAAAGATAAAATCTTAACAATGCTCAAACAGCGAGCCTAACTACTAACATTAGGATCTGGCAACATCTATTCGGTTGGGGTCAGTTTGTTTTGGAATCAATCAAAACTTTAATAAATTTTCCAACATACACCAAGCTCAGGCGGTATTGAATCCAAAATCTTTCACTAAGGAGCGACTTGTGGTGCCTCAACTGCCAATAATTTTCCTTTTTATTTAATATATCTTTGATATTTAAATAACTAGTGTGTTACCCGTCGAAAATCGACGGGGAACTACGATATGTTGTAATTTATAAGTATGTAAATGTAAGAAAAATCAATATATAGAAAGTAAATTTGAGTAGGCTAGATTTAAAACACAAAACTAATTTCATAAATTACTATTTTGTGTACCTTTTCCACAAATTTTATTGTTAGCTTCTCCTCTCACAACAACTCCTCCAATAAATATTTTTATTTTTATCATCTCTTTTTGCAATATATAAGCATGGACAATAAAAATAATTTAATATTATTTTGAAGTAATAATATTTCAACAATTGATCAAAAAGAATGTTTAAATTGATTTTATTCTACTTTTTTAGCTGCAAAAGATTAATAGAAATCAAACTATATTTTTTTTCCGTACAAAGTAAACAACGTTAAAATATAAAAAAATAACTTTGTAGACTTGTAGTTATCTTATAATTTGTCAAAGATTCCATCGTATACAATGTTAATTGTTGTGTACGTCTGATTATCTTGTAATGTGCTCATGAGTTGCAATGTATTATTGACCATGTTTAATTTTGACCATCTCGTTCCATATTAATTGTTGTAATAGTTGTGGGAAAAGTATTTATTTGGTCAAGCTAATTAGATAATTTAATATAGGGAAATATAAAAGTGTCATCTAGAATATTTGATACATACGATTGTAACGTATTATTAACCATGTTTAATTTGATCATATTGTCTCATATTAATTGTTATATTAATAGTTATGAATTTGAATGTTTCTTTAATTTTATTTCACTTTCTTTGCTTGCAAAAGATCAATAGAAATCAAAGTATTTTTTTTCCGTAAAAATTAAATAACGTTAAAATATAAAAAAAACAACTTCGAAGTTAGTATCTCATAATTTATCAAAGATTTCATCTAAAATGTTAATTGTTGTTTACGTCTGATCATCTCGTTAGAAATTAAAAATTTGATATCTCTTTTTGTTAATGTACTCATGAGTTGCAACGTATTATTAACCATGTTTAGCTTTGATCATCTCATTCCACATTAATTTTTGTAATAGTTATGGGAAAAAATATTTATTTGGTCAAGCTAATTAGATAATTAAATATAGGAATAAAAAGTGTTGTCTAGAATGTTCAACACATGAGATTGTAACGTATTATTAACCATGTTTAACTTTTATCATCTCGTCCCATAATAATGGTTATACTAATAATTATAAAAAAAATTGTTTATTTGGTCAAACTATTTAGAAAATTAAATATATGGAAATATAACAATGCTGTCTAGAATATTGGATACATAAAAATTAAATTACAAAATATAAAATAAACAAAAATTGGAATATATGAATTTAATAATATACAAATACAGATGACTCGAATAAACATCTCTATCAATAATAGATATAAAAAAAATTAAACTGTTTATTTGACAAATTTGATTATTGACCAAATTTATTAGCCAAATTAACTGACAATAAAAGTATTTTATGGCTAACTGATTAATTAATTAGTTAAATTGGTGGTGCATATTGAGCAAAAATTTACATTGATTTTGAGTATTTATAGAGGTTCTTCAAGAGTGAACTTTTAAAAAGTAATGTGGGATGAAATTTTAAGACAAATATAAATAGAGAAAATTAGAAAATTAAAATTTTAGTATATTAAATTCAAGTTCTTTAACATTAATGGTAAATTGGATTGTGCAATATTGTTATTATTTCATTCTTTATCTTGTCAATTTTTCAATATGGCAAATCTTTTTTTTTTTTTTTTTTTTTTTTTTTTTTTTAATTTTAAAGTGCTATATTTCAAAAAGTCATTATAATAGTTCAAAATATATATTTCTCTCCCTTCTTTAAAAAGTTTTGTCACTTTACGTTGTAATTTCTATATAATAATATAATAATAATTCGGTACTTTTTTATTATGTTAATATTCAATAAATCATTGCAAATAAGTGTTATATGAATGATCATATCGTTGGTAGGATCATAAAAAGCTCTCGATAAATCATTACAAAAAAGTGTCACATTTGATCATCTTGTTGTAGTGCCAAAATAGCTCAATCATTGTAATTTATAAAACTAACAAAATCTTGAAGATTGTTCACGGAGTTTAAATTTTTAAATTTTTGTGTATACATCTATTTGATCATCTGATATGGACAATTCTCTATACAATTTTGATTTATTTAATTTCATCTTAATAATTAAATTGAATAAATTAACGAAGAATTCCAAATTAAGGGCATGGCTTCATGTCACAGCCCCAAATCCCGAGGGACGGCAGAAGCTGGGGTGCGACTGGGGTTGGATTAAAGAAGCGGGGAAGAAGGGGGCTAACGGACTAAACATACATGAAAGGCATCGATAAACCATGAACAAGACTTGAATATAAATAAGAAAGAGTTAATCGCTAAGGATTACTCGACAAAAGTACACAGAAGAAACTAAGTTCATATTTACAGACTTAAACTACAGTGTATTGTTCAAAAGATGCATCTCAAAAGATTTAGAGTTCTGCAGCGGAAGAGTTCTAACTAAAGCAACCTATCTTTCAACTCAACATCAACCGTCGCCGCTCACCGTCGCTTCAACCTGCACATTTAGAAAACAATGCAGGGCTAAGTACAAACGTACTTAGTGGGCACGATGCCGAAATCATAATCGTAAGTATAGATAAATATGGCATTTCATAATTGTAGCACATCGGGATTTTATTGAAAGAAACCCGTGTCTACTAAACATTTTCTGACTCTTTTCTCATAAATCACTCGCGCGAGCATTTTCTGACTAATGTTACGTTCAATCTTGACCAATTCTCATTCACCGTGGCTGGTACCCCTCAACAGGATATCACATACACCACAGGTTACAAAGTGCACTAACTCTGGAAAGCACTTAGCAGCTAACTCAGAGCCGATCGTTAGTTAACCTAGTTAGATTAACTCTAAATCTGGAAAACACGAATGTTGACTCAGATAGGTACAAGAGAACTCACATAAAATGTAAAACAGTTCATGCCATAATATCACTTTCAAAACACAGATATCAAAGCGATAAAGAAAGATTTTCCGAGCATTGCTCGTTTTATTTTGTATATAAAAGCCCACCTCGTAATACATAACTAAAAGCACTAGCTTCCAAACTTCGGATCTTCCGTCCTTTCTTTACAGTTGGCTTCCTCCTTCATCATAAAATAAAATACTTAAAAACGGGTCGTAAAAGATAATCGAAATAAGTTTTAATCGTTTCATTCTTTAGGCATTTGCACGCTTACTAGTTTCATTTTACTTAAACGGGAACGAGACTCGTACAAATCCCGTTTGAACTCGGAAGGTCTCCTACTCGACTCTTAGGTCAGTAGAGAGGGTAGTCGGTAGCTTAAAACGACTTAAAAGATTATAAGGAACTAAGTTGGAAAGAATCAACTTAGGAGAATTTACGTTTTAGTTCTAAAAATGACTTATGAAATTTCTCGCTTACTACTTCTTTATTTGAAAGGATAAGAGATAAGATCTCGACTGGTTTTCATCACTCAAGGCCCTATACTTGACTCTAGGGTCAGTAGGGAGATATTCGTTAGTTATAATGACTTAAACGATCGAAAGAAACTAAGTTGCGAACAAAACAACTTAGAAGAAATGAAACTGAAATTTCACTGCGCAATCCAGTAACTCTGGGGACTGCCCAGAACATAGTATTTGGAAACAGGGGATGAGCTCTATACCATTTGAAAGTTTGGGATGTCTAGTTTACGCTCCAATTTACGGATCGCAAATCCGATAAACGAGCTAAAAGTTATTACAGTTTCCGGCGAGGGTCGCAAAACTGCCGCGATAACCCTAGTTGCTCGATAGGTTCGACGTATAACGTCTTAGGTTCGTTCTAAGCTCTCGAATTCGATTTCTTTAGAAACTGGACCCTCAAGGCAGTCATCACGTACTCCCGTACGTGACGAACTCCTTCTCAAAACTCGTCCAATAGCACGACGTTCTAAACGTCGGCTTTCAACTAACAATTACTAAACCAACAAGTTATTCAAATCGCGTTCTAATTCTCGACTATAACTATAGCTCATATTATAATAGCTCGAAAGCTCATGACATCAACTACAAAGTTGTTCTCAAGTCCATCATAGACAATAATATCAAATTAGAATTCTCATTTGACTTCTCGGTTATTAGTTACGACTAATTGTTCGTCTCTTACGCGATTTTCAAAGTTGTCGGATTCCGTTCAAATTTTACGACATTAATCTACATCTAACGAGAATCACTTCTATGCATGCAATCATTTCATAACAATACTATATTTCAACTTATAACGTGTTCTTCGTCTCTTACATTACATAAAGTATTTTTTGAAAAATCTAATTAAATTCCTATTAACAACTAACATCATTTGCAACTATATTCCATCAACAATTCATCAATTAAATCAAACATATGAAATCCCCTAATTTCGTAGATAATTTCGGTATTTATATAAATACTAAGAGAGTGATTTTATTCTCCAATTAACACCATTTATCCATTAATCAACCTATTATAACAACAATTAATTAATTTCAATCCAATTTCAAACTAACATGCATAAATCCCCAAATCAAACTCAAACCCTAATCGAATTTTCACAAAACATGGGGCTTTCGATTCCTCTTTGTTCTAATCACTAATTAAGCATCTCTTAAGCATGAATTTATCATTAATTGAAGAAAACCAAAATCCTACTAAATAACCTAAAAATTTCGGTACTAATATAGAGATTATGGTTCTTGGTTTTATTCAATTCTAAACCCTAATTAACCTATCTAACACATCCAATTTCATTTATTCAAGATCGAATCATCTATTTCATAACTCTAATTTTCGATCAAGATGAAAAATAAAAGATGGGAAATCCAATTGGATAGAAGTATGGAGGAGATGATTACCTTGATAATTAATGAAGAGGGAATTAAGTTCTAATGGTTGGATGATGACTTGTGATTTTCTTCTTGTTCTTGAAGCTTTCTTCAATGGAGGAGAAAAGATGAAGATGAGAGATGGAGGAGATGGTGCAGCCGAGATTTATGGTGTGGGAGGGAGAGTGAGATGAATTTAAATGTTAACTTATGTTATAAGGTAAGATGTGTAAAGTAGTGAATAGTAATACAATAGGTGTCCCTTAATATAACATATAAAATGAAGAGAGTGAGGATGAAGTCGGTTGGGGGAGAGATGTAAAAGAAAATACGCGCTTTTTCCGGTGCGATCCGACGTTACGGAAAACGTTTGACGAAAAATGTCGCTCGACACAAAATCGTCGCGATCCGATTTGACCGAAAATTCTAACGTACGAAACCTAATCGGAAAATAAATTTACAAAATTTATTTTGACAAAAACTCGGGACGACACAGTCCGAGTTTCGTCCGGAAAATCATAAAAACGAATTTTCTCGGGCGAGTTCGTATCGCGATTTCGTAAATGTAAAAATTAGACGGTTTTCCGTTCTGAGTTCACGAACTAAAATTTTTTCGTACGCGCTAACCCTAAATACAGTAGTCGTCTAGCTGACTTCCGTAATTTATTTTCGGAAACAGATTCGACTGTTAGTCTTAGAATTCAAAATCGTAAACTTAGGCGTGCAAAGCCATTTATTTAATTAACTTTAAAATTTTAAGATCGTAAGGAATTTACGGGGCATTACACTTCATATGACCACATTATTTTCTTATTTAATTGGAAAGAATAATAATAGCCAAATAAATAGTTTGGCATTTATTAGTTTATGAACTTTAAGAAAATCGTACTAAGCATTACTATTAAATCTTTGCATTGATTTTTTTTAAGGTAAAAGCTCATGATAGTACTTATTAATGAAAAAGTATGATTCAAGTAATATTTGCTCCTTATATAACAAATAACAAATTATTAAATTAAAGTAGGAATATACGAATTAAATTATTCAAAATAATAATTTTAGATAAATATGAATACTGAATGGAGGTTTGTATGACTTAAAATTAAAGTTATATACAATACATAAGATATTTTAAGGGGATAATACTTATGAAGAAGTCGGTCATTTGGATCTTCGGATTTGTCTGACGTGCAATTAATTAGTCTTGATAAATCACTATTGCAATTAAAGATTCAGCAATTATAATTCAACAACTTAATATTGAACAATTCTTTAATTGTTTAGTTGCGCTAACTCAACAACCTAATAGTCGGTTACATTAATTTCTAAAGCAAAAATAATACTATATATTTGACCAATTAATTAAATTTTTAAATTAAATTGGTTTGCAAAATAATTGCAGGATAAAAAATACACATTGGTTTCGAGGTTATTTAAAAATGATTATTTGACCAATTAAATTGATAAATCAATATTGACAACTTAATAATTGACCAGATTGAAAATTTAACTTGATATTGGTCAAATCAAAATCTTAAATAGAAATAAATTATTTTTATTGGCCAATTAATTGATTGGCTAAATCAAATTGGTTGTGCAAAACAATTGCAGGATAAGAAGATACACATTAATTTTGAGTATTTGTATAGGTTTTGAAAATGTGGTGTGTTATTGAAAAGCGATGTGGGATAGAATATATTGAACATAATAAAAACACACAAATTAAATAATTTAGAAAATATAGAATATGTATGAATATTTATATAATGTACTACACAAATGACAATATCCTAATACACGTTGGCTTACAATCTATATAATACTACAATATATGCCTAAATCTTGGAAGATATTTTTATATATGTGCCTAAATCTTGGAAGATATGTCGTGCATATTTTTGGAAAATATTGAATATTTTGAGTAAAAATAATTAAAATGAAGATTTAAATAAATATGAATACCGAATGGAGAGAGCGCTATGTAGGACCTAGAATTAAGGAGAGGGGTTGAATCAACATTGGTTTTAATAATATACTAGTAAGTAGCCTGTCGAGATTCGACAGGAAGTAATTTTATATTTTCATTTATATAAATATATGTTAAAAATAGTTTTTTAGGGTAAATAATATTTTTTTCCACCAAAGTGAGCAAGAGAAGAAATACAAACATCTTGCAAATAATAAAACAACAAAAAAATTTCTGTCACAAATCCGTCGGGACGTGGAAACGGCGACGGACTTCAAGGATATGGTGACGGATTTTTCAGTCATCAAACCTCTATTCTTTTGTAGTTTAAATTTGTTTAGAATTTTTCTTTATCTCGATTAAAATAGTGACTTTAATTATTGTATATACTCGTCGCAAACATATTGGGTAATAGTACTTGATTAAAATCTGAACACTACAAAGCTAATATTAACTAAAATTAGTAAACAATCTTCTTTTTATGTCTATTTAAATCGTCTCGTTGGTTTGAATCGTTTCGTTGGTGTATGGAAAATTGATATCTCTAGAATTTAATCTTAGCTAAAGGCCGAGAAAGATATATTTGAGTTTTCATTATGTATTTTCAAATCTAAATTTGTTTATAATTTTTCTACATCTCAATTAAAATTGCGACTTTATTGTATATACCCGTCGCTAACTTGAGCGTCGGAGGCTCTTTGGTCGACACCCCCGCCGGTGCTCACCCTAGGGCTCTCATGCCTTGTTCGTGTTGTGTTGACAGGTTGCTAGTGTCCGATCAACCCGACGTGCTTGACGTCACCTTCAATTGTAGATCTAGCCTCTACAGTGTATGGAAAATTGATATCTCTAGACTCTAATCTTAGCCAAAGGTCGAGAAAGATATATTTGAGTTTTCATTATGTATTTTCAAATCTAAATTTGTTTATAGTTTTTCTACATCTCAATTAAAATTGCGACTTTATTGTAGTGGACAAAATTCGTACTAGACCCAACTAACTTACCTGACAGGCCAGACGAGACAGACGAGCTGGCCCAATAGCCAGCTAATCAAGTTCAAACTTGTAGTTGGGCCGTAGAAGCCATCTATATAACCCATGATCCGCCACGTCGGTCATGACGGCTGATACGACTCAACAACCCAATCGGCCACAACAGCTGAGACTAAGTCAAGATAAGGTAGTTCCACGGAAATAGGAACTAACGTGATGGATAGGGCTGATAGAGGGAAACCCTAAGGGGTATTGGCGGCTCTATATAAACAACGCGACTAGGTCAAGCAAGACCATCTGGACTCTCATGCTCTCGTACTCTGATTCTCTCAACTCTCTTCACTTGCTTCGCTTGCTCAGTCTCCTGATAGCCTTCTCTATCGGTCTCAAGACCGCAGGAGTTGCCTGTCACGCCAGCTACACTCTCACTACAGTCTCATCTGCCACCGTCACCGTCGTCACCCTCCGACCTATCCCAATCTATCCAGATCACCATCGGCTCTCTACATAATCTCTCTATTTATTATCTACTTTCCATTTACTTTATTACCGTACTAACTTGAGCGTCGGAGGCTCTTTGGTCGACACCCGCCGGTGCTCACCCTAGAGCTCTCACGCCTTGTTTGTGTTGTGTTGACTGGTTGCTAGTACCCGATCAACCCGACGTGCTTGACGTCACCTTCAATTGTAGATCTAGCCTCTACAATTTGGCGCCCACCGTGGGGCCCTAGCAATCAAGCGAATCAACGCACTTTCCGTAAATCTCTTCCACCATCAATCATGTCTGACGGACGTGACGGATCTGAAACTCCCGACGCACCCAACATGATTGCTCAGGCTGACCTAGCCGTCCAGATCGCCGCCCTCACTGAGCAAATGAATCGGGAGAGGGAGAGATGTAAGAAGTTAGAAATGGAGAACGTCAACTTGTACGGTCGTCTCGAAGCTTTGGAGCCTATCGAGGTCATCAAACCCCCAAGCTTCCGGGCCCAAGTGCCTTCCATGCAACCTCTGGGAGACACACCGATCACTCGTAATGATGGATCTAACTCTCTCGTTACGGACCCGTTACCTTCAGTAAGAAACCATAATATCATTGGTAACCCAACTAATCCGGCTCGTGGTATTTTGAATGCAGGTGTCAACGTTTCGCCATCTGTGCTTGAGCACGCATGTGATCCAGGGCAAACCAATCTGGACGCCACTGGAACAGGAGGAATAGCCCGACCAGATGGAAGAATCACCACCGGGGGACAACATGCTCGAACCATTTTCACCACCCCGGGCGTGGCAATGAGCAATGCCGTCGTAGCAAACATGCAACCTACCATGCCAGAGTCCAATCAGACGATCACTCCAACCCAAGTCAACCAACAGGCGGTCGGACATGGTCAGAGGGAGATCACTCAAGATCAGTTATTCGCCAATGAATTCGCCCAACCAGCCACGACCGACCAGTATGCAATCAGAGATGAAGACTTGGCAAGAAAATTGGCCAAAATGGAGGCCTTGATCCAGCGAATTCCTGGTGTGTCGGCACCCATCCACAAAAGTTCAGAGAATTGCTACGCTGACTCACCATTCGTGGATGAAATTGCCTTGGTGGAGATGCCCGTCAAATTTAACTTCCCCACCATGCAGATGTTCAACGGCACGACTGATCCGACAAATCACATTGCTCAGTACAAGCAAAGGATGTTCACCGCCGCAATTCCTCGTGAACTGAGGCAAGCCTGCATGATGGTCCCGATACGAGTTCTGGTGTATAGGACTCATCTGGAATCACAACTGAGTAAGGATACTCAGCTGGAAGAGTGGTGCTGTGCGAAATGTGGTGGAAAATAACAACTCGTATAAAATAACTCACGCTCAGATGCAAGGTTGGTCAATAACCAAAACAATTGAAGTGTAAAGATGCAGTTTTGAGTGCTGGTTAGTTTGTCAGTTGGATATGCAATAAATTAACTGAACTGTAAACACAAACACACAAAGGATTTACGTGGTTCGGAGAGAACTCCTACGTCCACGGGGAGTTGTGAGTCCACACAACTCAGTCCAAATTCCTTAGGACTGCTACCACAAAGCTTACGCGGGCTTTGCAACCGTTCAGATAAGTTTACGGGTACTTATCAACCTTACAGATAAGTTTACGGGTACTTATCAACCTATCTACTCAATTTTGGGAAGAGTAGGATCCTGACAACCTTTTTAGGGGATGTGTATGAGGGTGGGGTTTCCAACTACTAGCTCTAACAAAGAAGTGAGCTAGGATCTAAGCTTGAACTAATGAAGACTCAAACTAAGATCGAAAACACCAAGACAGATTCTAACACTCTATGAATTCTCAACTAGTGATGTTCTTAGAGATTGATTGCAGTTTAGCTTGTGTGCAGGATATTGTCTTTCTTTTGCTCTTTAGTTTCTTCTCGCACTTATCTTCTATCTTGATGAATGAATGAAGGCCTCTATTTATAGGCGGAGAGAATCAACTAGCCGTTGGATGAGCTGTTGATCTCTGTTCTGTGAAAGTGATGGCTTGTCTCTCATCTCTGCAGATTTTCCCGATTTGGCAACTGTGAACTTCTGCTTTCCATCTGAGACAGCCTTGTATTGGGCCAAATGAGGTAATGACAGAACGTCAAACCTTCACGTGACTTCCTATTTTGAATTTCAAATCTCAACCTTAGTCTTTCAACCTTGGTTAGTCGGTTGAGAAGTTTGGTCTTCATCCGAGTGGTCTTCAGCTGATGTTCCATCTGATCGATATCTTCATCTGACCTTCTGCCTGAATATGAATAGTTGAACCCTCAGCTGCTTTGAACTTCATGTTGTCGATCTATCGGATTGAGTCTTGCAACTGATGTTCCATCCGAACAGTTGGCTTGATTTCTCAGTTGCCTTTCTTACATCTGATGTTCTTCATCTTCATTCGAACAGTTAGCTTGAACGCTCAGTTGTCTTTCTTACATCTCATGTTCTAACTCTTGAACGCTTAGTTATCTTTCTTACAACTGATGTTACACATCCGAATTTCCATCTGTAGATCTATTCGAGTAACGCCATGTTGCCGTCTTCAGCTGGAGACCTGTAAAGATAAAATCTCAACATTGCTCAAACAGCGAGCCTAAATACTAACATTAGGATCTGACAACATCTACTCGGTTGGGGTTAGTTGGTTTTGAAATCAATCAAAACTTTACTTAAATTTCCCAACAATTTCCCCCTTTTTGATGATGCCAAAACCCTACTGATCTAAACCCTACTGACCTATCTAAAATCTCAGCTGAAATTCTAGACAGTCTATAAGATTAAACATCAAAGGGTTAGCACAGTTATAACATGGTATTGAAATAACTTTGCGATTCAGAGCTTGGACAACGAGATATTGTACGTCAAGGCGAATCGGATATATGATGAAAGTTTTCATTACAACTGATGTTTACACAAATAAGCACAAAAATTAAAATACATCAGTTGCTCAAAAACTCTAACTTGGCTAGTACTTCAGCCCATACTTTCCAAAAATCCTGACAAAAACATCTCTCTTTGCTTCTGATTCCTTCGAAATATCTACTCCATGCTCCTGACACACTCTTCTTGCCTCAGCTGCAATCTTTTGCCTGTTCGGATTTCTTGTGTCTGGGATGAAAGGAGGGAGATATGTGACTTTCTGAGGGACGGGGACGGTGTTCAAATCCAGCTTTGCATCTATCATTGCTCGTCTGAACTGGCTGAACATGCCCGGATCCCCAGAGTGTAGCTCGGTCAGAGCTTCCTTGAACGCTCTTCTTGGATCCTCAGTTGTGAACACCTTCCTATAGTAGAAATCATTTACAAACTCTTGCTTGAATGATTCCCAATCGTCATTCCATTCAGCAGGCATCCACTTGTCCACATGGTTAAAGCGTCCCTGGAGCTTGATCTTCCCTGGCAATCTCTGTTGCTTCAACCTTGCTTCAGCCTTCACCTGATGTTTTTCAATTCGTCGTCGGCTGCGAGAGGCAATGTTTTTGTCCAAGTTGTTGGTAACCTTGGCAAGCTCTTCTTCAAATTTGTTCACTCTCGTAGCTTGGTTGGCTGCAAACTTCTTTATCCATTCAGGATTCATGTAGTCTTTTTTCGGAACATCCATAGCCTTAGCAGCAGCAATACACTCTTCGGTTGTGATACCGTCGAGTTCAGCATCGAGCTCGGCTGCAATCTCGGCTATGGAGTTGTAGGAAACTCCATACTCCTTTGCTTGCTCCATGTCCTTCGCCATTTCATCTCCGCCGACAACAATTGATTTCAGCTGTTGTTTCTTCTCGGTTGGCTTCGGAGCGGACTTTTTCTTCAGAGCTTTCTTCTTCGGCTGGGTCTTCTTCAGCTGAGATTCTTCGGCTAGTGTCTCATCTTTCCCAATCTCATCTTGCTGCATCACATCTTCCCCTTTTTTGGCATCATCAACAAGGCTTGCAACTGAGCCATCCAGAGAGGTGAGTTGTTGTTCAGCTTGCTGGATTCGGTTGAAGAGCTCACTACTGCACACTCCACTTCAACCTTCTTCGCCAGTTCATTATCACGGCGCTCTTGATCAGCTTTCTGCATGGCGGTGAAGGTTTCGGTGACTTCAGTTTAGAAGGCGACGAACTCAGCCCATCTGGATTCGAACCGAGAATCCCATTCTTCGTCCGGAGTCTGTTGAGATTTGGCAAGATTTGAGTCAGATATGGACTTGAACACGTTCAGTTCGGATTTGATTCCCAGAACGGTTGTCTTCAGGCCGGTGATGGCTGTGCTGGTGGATGTTGAGAAGTCATCCAGCTTCACCTTCATCGCATCCTGTTCTTCCAGTAGCTTATTGTGCTTCTCATCCTAAGCTTCCAACATCCTCAGCTGTTCTTCTTTGTTGAGCTGGATGTTGGCAAGCATCTCCTTCCTTAGCTGATTGACCCTCTCAGCGATCAGCTCACAAATTTCATCTGTGGAGGGTGCTGGCTGATCAGCTGGAGCTGGTTGGTAAAAAGGTGCTGGTTGTTCAACAGTGACCAAGGCTTGGCGATTGGCCAGGTACTGTTGAAGCTCCTCCTCTTCCTGCTTGGTTGCTGCGGCGGCTGCGTCAAGATCATTTATAAAATCAGCAGATTTGGTTAGCATATTGTCAAGGAAGGTGACACAATCTTGTTCGGCTGTCTCCCTGGTGTCTCTTCCTTCTGCCTTGCTGATGTCCAGACGGCGAGTCATCAGTGCAACCTTGTTGTTGTACGCAACTTCAAGGTTGGTATAGTTGAAGTAGTCCCTATTTCGCGACTCATCGGCCTTGAGCTGGTTCCAGCTGTGTATGCGGATGGTATCTTCCTTGACATACCAATGGCTGAATATGACGTTGAATTGATATAGCAGCTCAGTTCCGAGAGTGGCAAAAGTAGGCATGTCTCGCGCTACGGGGAACATTCCGATGAGCTTCTGAAAGCAATAGGCCAACTTGCCTATGTTCCAGTGCGACAGCTTGACGGTCAACCTCTTCGTCGATGGGGGAGGGAGAGAGATTTTCATATGGAATCGATTCAAGGGTTTCCTCAACATTGGCCAAAGAAGTGGTCACAATGTTGGCATCGAGCGGGGAGCTCGGAATTTCTGACTGTGTGGGGATGTTGGCATCAAGAGGTTCCTTAACATTGGCCAAAGAAATGGTCTTAATGTTGGCATCGAGCAGGGAGCTCGGAATTTCTGGCTGTGAGTCGGTTGAGGGGACCTCTTTGGACTGTACGGCATCAGCTCCTGCCGTGGGGGAGGTTGGAATATCTTCAGATGCCTTGGATGAAGAAGATGCATCCGAGAAGATGTTCGGCTCATCTTCTGGTTCAGTTTCCATCCCTTCCATCCCTTCTTTGTGAGGAACAATCTCGAAGGCAGCCGCGTCAACTGAGTGACTTGACTCAGATGGTTCCTCCTCAGCTGGTACCTCCTCAGCTGGTTTTGCAACTGACTTCTTCTTGAAACGAAGTCACAACTTCTTCTTCGCTGGCTCTGCCTCTTTCTCCTTGTCTGACTCATCCGTGAGTCGTCGTGCGGCTGTCGATTTGGAAATGCGGCCGACAACTGGAGGCAGCTCCTCAGCTGTATCTTTTTCTTCAGCTGATTTCATAGCTTCCCTTTTCTCTTTCGGAGTGTAGACACTCCTAATCACATCCTGAGCCTTCTTGGCTATTGGGAAGAGCATCTGCCTCTTGACTGGGGTCTCCTCACAGTCTTCCCACACCATGTTATGATCCTTTGTTGCGAGAAGGATCAGTGCTGAGATTTTAACTCCAAAGTTGAGAGTTCCCTTGACACTCAACAACTTCTCTCCGGAGTCAGCTGTGATTTTAGAAATCTTCTGTTTCTCCAGCGTCAACTGGTGTTCGAAATAACCAAACCAGTTGATGTCTTGCTTGTGCTTGTACTCCAAGGCAATCAGTTGCTTGAGCTTTGGTCGGCTGATGTCTCCAAAGGCTCCGCTGTATCCGAATATCACCTTGGATACAACATCGAACAAAAGTTGATGCTCAGGCTTCAACTTCGTTCGCTGCATGTTGCTCTTCAGTCTTTTTGCAGTGATGAGAGCATTCTCCAGAAATTGATCTGCATCTGCATCGGAGATATTTTCGATGGTGTCCGTGGCGGTGAGATTTGGAGGAATAATGGAGCGTAGTATATCGGAAACTTGTATGGAGACGGTGACACGGCGGATCGTTCTGGCGGGAACGTCGCGCTATCTGCAAGATATTTCTGAAACAAGGCCATCTCTGCTGTCGATGGGAGATTTCAGGTTCAGGTAGAATTCCCCGACCTGTCGCCTGAGAAGGTGAGTGGGGAAGAGCGTCGCCCACTTAAGAAGGCCATTTTCCTTGAGAAGATCGGCGAGGGGGGATAACACCGGCGAGTCCAGTGCATTTTCCGACAGAATTTGCTCGAAGCGGATCTTGGAGAGCATCATGTCGAAGGACTCCTCGTATGATGAAGGGACTAGAGAAGGTCCAAAAGATGCCATCTTCTTTCCTTGCGAAGAAGCTTTCGGTGCCATTTAATGTTCTGTGAAGATTATATAGAGAGAAGGAAACAAGAACTTGCAGAAATTTGCAGAAAATGGTGAGACAAAATCGGAGACGAAAATGAACAGTTACTACAGATAAACACAAATATAGAAGGTAAGAGATCACTTCCTGATTTTCCGCCTTTTATAGGTTATTGGGACGTTTGAAATCGACTTCCAGGGTTGAATGGCGCGAATCCATCAACGGCTGAGATCTCGCGACTGTTGACTAGCTTTGACTGACATTAAATTCCGAGTTCCAACACGCGCGTGAGAAGGTGAACTGTTTTTAATGTCAGCCCAGTCGCACTATAATGTAGGGCTATTGATGTTCAACCGTACTTTACATTAAATGCGCTATGATGGCTATTTTAATCTAACTGGCATGCTCAGGAATGTTTGAATTTATTTCAAACATTCTCATTTAAGACACAAACACCTTCAGCCATAAGTGATACCTGCCAACTCATGTCGGAATCAGCTGTGTTCCAATGTTGCGGCATGCCATCAGCTGACTCGAGTTCGTCTGTTCAGCTGACGTCTGATGTCTTCGGTTGACGATCCGCATCTGAGATTCCCCCTTCATCTGAGCTTCCCACTCAGATGGATATCTATCTCTTCACCTCGGCTGATTCCTCATCTGATGGATCCAACAATCCAAGAAGATCGCATAACATCTTGAACCGTGCTTCGGCTAGAGGTTTGGTGAAGATATTTGCTCTCTGAATCTCAGTTGGAATCTTCTCCACAGATACATCCTTCTTCTCAATATGATCTCGGATAAAATGATGTCGGATGTCAATGTGCTTCGTCCGAGAATGGTGAACAGGATTCAAAGAAATAGCAATGGCACTTGAGCCATCATAATGAATAGGAACCTGTCCAGTTGCGACTTCATAATCTCTCAGCTGTTGCTTGAGCCACAACACTTGCATGCAACAACTACCGGCAGCCATGTACTCTGACTCGGTTGTAGAAGTGGCAACACATGCCTGTTTCTTGGAAAACCATGAGACTAACTTGCTTCCCATGAACTGACAGTGTCAAGATGTGGACTTCCTGTCCAACCGATCTCCGGCTAGATCCGCATCTGAGTATCCGGTCAGTTGGATATTGTCGTCGGTTGGATACCACAACCCAACATTAACAGTTCCCTTCAGATACTTGATGATGTTCTTTGCTGCCAACATGTGTGCTTCCCTCGGCTGAACTTGGAATCGAGCACACACTCCAACCGCGTAAGATATATTTGGACGACTGGCGGTTAGATATAGCAAAGAACCAATAATCCCTCTATACTTACTGGCATCCACGAGTTTTCCCTCAGATCCGGGTTCAATCTTCCAGTTAGTATTCATCGGGATCTTTGTGATTTTACTTGTCTGCAAACCGAACTTTGCGATGAGCTCCTTTGTATATTTTGACTGATTGATAAAAATCCCTTTTGATGACTGCTTCACCTGTAGTCCAAGAAAATAATTCATCTCACCCATCATTGACATCTCGAATTTCTCCTTCATGAGAGTTGAGAATTTCTCGCACAGCTCCTCCGACTTGGAACCGAATATGATGTCGTCAACATAGATTTGCACAACAAGTATGTCTTCTCCAACTTTTATGGTGAACAGTGTTTTGTCAACTGACCCTCGTTTGAACCCCGAGTTCAGAAGAAAACCACATAGAGTGTCATACCAAGCCCTAGGTGCTTGCTTCAATCCATAGATCGCTTTCTTCAACTTATACACTCTTCTATCTCCAGTCTCAAAACCGGGAGGTTGTTCAACATAAACATCTTCTTTAATATCATCGTTGAGGAAGACACACTTCACATCCATCTGATAGACCTTGAATTTGTGAAATGCGGCATAGGCTAGAAATATCCTGATGGCTTCCAACCTTGCAACAGGCGTGAAGGAATCCTCGAAATCAATTCCTTCTTGTTGGCAATATCCCTGTGCTACCAACCTTGCCTTGTTTCTCACGATGAATCCGATGGCATCTCTCTTGTTCTTGAAAATCCACTTTAATCCAATGACTTTGACACCATTTGGTCTTTCTACCAACTCCCATACACAGTTACGTAGAAATTCATTCAGCCCTTCTTACATGGTTGTTGTCCAATGAATACAGTTGAGAGCTTCCTTAACATGTTTCGGCTCTGGCACATCAGCTACGAAACATGAAATCATGGCAACATCTCCTGCTTGTTCGAACTCCTCAAGAACTGCCAACTCCTCAGCATATTGGGCGTAAGTGCTGGAATCTTTCTCAGCTGAGTCTGGATTTGCAACTTTGCTCATAGTACGCACACCTTTGGCTGGATCTCCGATGATGTTGTCCTTGGAATGATATTCATACCATCTCTTGTTGCGTCTTCCTTCTTCTTCCAACAGTGGTTGTTCCGTGATTTCAACTGATGGGATAACCTGAGTTGTGGGAGATGCTAGGATCTTCAGAACTGGTGATTTATCAGTTGTTGAGTCTGGATCCTTAACATGGATATTATCTCGAACCGGGCTCGGTTGGGCTTCGGATGCTGATGCAGTTGGAGTGACATCAGCTGAAGTTCCCCCTTGAGATGAGCTGGGGTCCTCACATTCATCTTCAGAGGAACAAGGATCATCATCCTCAGTTGCCCATACCAATGGTTCAGCTAGATTCTTCTGCCTTAGAACCTGCGATCTGGTGAGAGCTGGTGGAACATATGGATCAGCTTGTTGTCCTTTAGCCTGTTCCCTGCACTCAAAAGTAGATTCATAAAACTAACATGAGGTGTTATTTCCACAACACGAGAGCTGTTGTTGAAAACTCTATAAGCCTTGATCCGAGCAGCTTATCCGAGAAATATGCCCTTCGAAGCCTTGGCGTCAAAAGTTTTCAACTGAGTCTTCCCATTGTTGTGAATATAACACTTAGAACCAAAAACGCGAAAATATGAAATATCAGACTTCATGCATCTCCATAGTTCATATGGAGTCTTTCCCAACCGCTTGGTCAGAAGAGACCGGTTCTGGGTGTAGCAAGCTGTGTTGATTGCCTCAGCCCAAAATCTCTTTGGCAGAGCTGAGCTTGTCAACATGGATGTTGCAGCATCCTTCAGCGTTCGGTTCCTTCGCTCAGCTACTCCATTCTGTTGTGGAGTACGAGCAGCCGATGTTTGATGAGTGATTCCGTGCTTCTCGCAGTATTCGATGATGGTTTCATTGAGGAACTCGGTTCCACGGTCTGATCGGATAGAAATGATTTTCATCTCTTGTTGGTTTGATATCCGATCCATCAGCTTGGGTAGCTCATCTCGGGTTTCACTCTTGTGACGCATGAAAATGGTCCACGTATACCTAGAGAAATTATCAGTAACAACAAGTGTATACTCGTTACCAATCATGCTCTTGGGAGTAACAGGCCCGAAGAGATCCATATGGATCAGCTGCAATACTCGGTCGGTTGAGGGAATCGTTTTCAATCGAAAGGAGGATCTAGCGAGCTTTCCCAACTGACACGCACTGCAGATATGTGTTGTTGAAAACATACGGTTCGGAATGCCCTTTGCATGTTCCTGTCTCGCAAGTCGGTTCATTGTCTTGAAATTCAGATGGTTGAGCCTTTTGTGCCACAGCCAGCTCACATCTGAACTGCTCTTCGATAATAGACAGGTTTCAGGAGGACTACTGTTCCAATCTGCATAGTAGACATTCCCGGTTGGGGATCGATTTCCCAACAATATGACTTGCTTTGTTACAACATTTTTAACCCTGCAGCCCTGCGCATCAAACTTGACAGAGAAACCATTATCACAGAATTGGCTGATGGAGAGCAAGTTATGCTTCAATCCATCAACATATGAAACATTGGAAATAGACACGTGATTGGTTTCAAGGGTACCGTAGCCTTTGGTGTGACCTTTTGAGTTGTCATCAAAGGTAACTGATGGTCTTTCCTTCTCCACGAAACTTCCAAGCAAATCCCTTAGATTTGTCATGTGTTTCGAGCATCCACTATCCATCACCCACATGGTATGTGATGCTTTATTCTTCCTCAGCTGTTACTCCTACTCCTGCACAAAGAAACACGCTTAGGTCCCCAATTTTAGTTGGGTCCTGGAGGGTTAGAACCAGTTCCCCCTTGAACTGTGAGTTGTTTTTCCCTGTAGATTCAGATAGATTTATCATTCCAAATTACTTTTCCTTCTCCATCAACTAGAACAACACCTCGGTTATCCTTAGGCTTGTTGTTATTGTTGATGTTCTGTTTCTTGGGAGGAGATTGATTTCTCCCATTGTGAGCTTTAGGAGGAGAGGCGTTCCCCCTGTTTTGTTGATGTTTCTGACCCATTTGATTTTGCCTGTGAGGTTGGACTCCAGTTTGGAATCTGTGTGGCTGAGTCTGATTCCATGGTCCTGACTGTCGATGATAGCTGTTCATGCCCTGTTGTTGATTCATGTTCTGGCATGAATTTCTCCAGCTGTTGGAACTGTTCCACATTGGTTGACTCTGATGGAACCTCTGGTTGTTCTGATGATGGAACCGATGTTGATTCTGATGGTTGAATCCCTGTTGGTTCGGTTGATTCCATCTCTTCTGAGGTCGGTTCTGAGGTCGGTTCTGAGGTTGATTCTGATTGTATCTTCAACGTCTCTGATTCCTCTTCTGAGTTCTTGAACATTCCCCCTTTGTTGTTATCCCAACCGATGGATTCTTCAGTTCTCCAACCACAGTTCCTTTTCCTTTCTCAGCTGCAGTTTCCTTAGCTGGTTGTGCTTGCTGTGACGTGGAGGTTGGATTAATTTGGGGAGTTGCAGACTCAACCGGATTTGGTTTGGCAACCGTCACATCCACAGCCTTGATAAAGGTTGCGGGTGGAATTCCAGTGTCCTTGACCACGTCGTAACCGAGTCCAGACACGTCATCCATTTGTCTTTGGTAACTGATGAGATTTTCGATGATTTTGGATGATTGATATAGCTTTATCAGGTTGTCCTTCTCAGTTTGTAGATCTTTGAGAAGAACAGCTATATGCTCGGTCTGAGCGTCTGACATCTTCATCAGCTGGTCGATCTATGCGTCTTGCTTGTTCAACTGATCATGCTGCTCCTTTATCTGCTCCTTCAACTTCTCATCGGTTGGAGCATTAGTTCGGTTGGTCACATTCAGTTGACTTTTGAGATCTTCAATCTCTTCGGTTTGACTTTTAATCAGATCGTCCTTTTCGGTTAAGGATTCTTCAAGTCTGGCAAACTGTTCTTGAAGACTCTTAAACTCAACCAATTGCTGATGCAATTCCTCACTGAGTTCTAGGAAATCACTCCAAGAGGGTTCCAACTCTTCCTCTACTGTTTCCTGCATGTTAGTAGCATTAGAAGAATTTAAATTAACTGGATTAGAATGTACCTCAGCATCATCCTGGTCAGTTCCAAATTCCATGAGACATTGATCTTGTCCGATAGCGTTGTTGGTGGAAGTCAGCTCGTCCTCATCTTCGGTGTCAGTGAAGATGTCCATGTCATCAGCTGCTTCTTCTGCAACCATGGCCTTGTTCTTCTTCTGCAACCATGGCCTTGTTCTTTGCATTTTGCTTGGCCCTCAACACTTCTCTATCTTTCTTCGACAGATCTGGGCAATCAACTTTGAAGTGTCCCTCTTTACCGCATTCAAAACAACTGTTGGTCACAGGCTTTGAGTTATCTCGAGTTCGGTTGGATTTATAGAACCGCTTATATTTTCCGAACCGAGTATCCATGTCAGCTAGCTTCTTTGACAAGGCGGTTATACTCTGTTGCAGCTCTTCTCTGCTGGGCTCCTTCGAAGCTGTGTCCGCAGATCTTGTTGTCATTGATGTTCGCAGCTTGGAATAGTCAGCTCGAAGTGCTACTGTCTTTATTCCTAAACCAACATCCTCAAGTCGACTCGTCTGCCCCGAGGACTGAGTTGATCTTCGTCGGTTCACCTTGTACTCGTTTCCTTTCAGAATTGAGAACAGTATGTCAGTTCCCATCTCTCCAAGATCAGCTCGGCTTTCATGAATGTTGGTGAATGTGTCCCACTCAGCTGGTAGAGCTTGTAATACTTTGAGGTTGATTTCTCTCAAAGTATATTTTCCTCGTCGGATAGATTGAATCCTTCGGATGATATCCATGAACCGAAGCTCCAACTGATCAATGGTTTCATCAACTCTTAGACAGAAGTTGTCAAAATCTTGACAAGCATGGGAGAAGTTCTCCTTTATTTCATCACTCCCTTCATTAAGAGATGCCAAAATATCCCACATCTCCTTAGCTGTGTTGCATCCCCATCATTGAGATTTGTTGGAGTGCGAATAACTTTTTCCATGATGATGATCGGTCCGGATGTAATCACTTGTTGCATTCGATGATGCTTTGATAGTAGAATCTTCTTCATCCGAGTCTTCCAGGATGTATAATTCACAACCGAGAACATGACAACAATCTTGTCTTTAACATCCATCTGCACACAATAAACAGACAACAAATGCAAGCAGATATGCACTAGCGTGAAAAAGATCTATTCAGTTGACCACTGAAGAAAAACGCCTCGATTCACACCTCGTGAAACAGAAACAACAGTCTTTTGAACCACTGCTCTGATACCACTTGATGGTCCCGATACGAGTTCTGGTGTATTGGGGGGGGGGGAGAAATACACCAGTTAAGAATTTTAAAATCAACCCCCTGATAAAAACCACAACTGAGTAAAAGGACTCAGCTGGAATCACAACTGAGTAAGGATACTCAGCTGGAAGAGTGGTGCTATGCGGAATGTGGTGGAAAATAACAACTAGTATAAAATAACTCACGCTCAGATGCAAGGTTGGTCAATAACCAAAACAGTTGAAGTGTAAAGATGCAGTTTTGAGTGTTGGTTAGTTTGTCAGTTGGATATGCAATAAATTAACTGAACTGAAAACACAAACACACAAAGGATTTACGTGGTTCGGAGAGAACTCCTACGTCCACGGGGAGTTGTGAGTCCACACAACTCAGTCCAAATTCCTTAGGACTGCTACCACAAAGCTTACGCGGGCTTTGCAACCGTTCAGATAAGTTTACGGGTACTTATCAACCTTACAGATAAGTTTACGGGTACTTATCAACCTATCTACTCAATTTCGGAAAGAGTGGGATCCTGACAACCTTTTTAGGGGATGTGTATGAGGGTGGGGTTTCCAAGTACTAGCTCTAACAAAGAAGTGAGCTAGGATCTAAGCTTGAACTAATGAAGACTCAAACTAAGATCGAAAACACCAAGACAGATTCTAACACTCTATGAATTCTCAACTAGTGATGTTCTTAGAGATTGATTGCAATTTAGCTTGTGTGCAGGATATTGTCTTTCTTTTGCTCTTTAGTTTCTTCTCGCACTTGTCTTCTATCTTGATGAATGAATAAAGGCCTCTATTTATAGGCGGAGAGAATCAACTAGCCGTTGGATGAGCCGTTGATCTCTGTTCTGTGAAAGTGATGGCTTGTCTCTCATCTCTGCAGATTTTCCCGATTTGACAACTGTGAACTTCTGCTTTCCATCTGAGACAGCCTTGTGTTGGGCCAAATGAGGTAATGACAGAACGTCAAACCTTCACGTGACTTCCTATTTTGAATTTCAAATCTCAACCTTAGTCTTTCAACCTTGGTTAGTCGGTTGAGAAGTTTGGTCTTCATCCGAGTGGTCTTCAGCTGATGTTCCATCTGATCGATATCTTCATCTGACCTTCTGTCTGAATAAGAACAGTTGAACCCTCAGCTGCTTTGAACTTCATGTTGTCGATCTATCGGATTGAGTCTTGCAACTGATGTTCCATCTGAACAGTTGGCTTGAATGCTCAGTTGTCTTTCTTACATCTGATGTTCTTCATCTTCATCCGAATAGTTGGCTTGAACACTCAGTTGTCTTTCTTATATCTCATGTTCTAACTCTTGAACGCTCAGTTGTCTTTCTTACAACTGATGTTACACATCCAAATTTCCATTTGTAGATCTATCCGAGTAACGCCATGTTGCCGTCTTCAGCTGGAGACCTGTAAAGATAAAATCTTAACATTGCTCAAACAGCGAGCCTAAATACTAACATTAGGATCTGGCAACATCTACTCGGTTGGGGTCAGTTGGTTATGGAATCAATCAAAACTTTACTTAAATTTCCCAACACTGCATGTGTAAGCGGTTCGGTTCTAGCCTGACAGGACCGGCCCTTCAGTGGTACACTAACCTTTCAAATTATTCTATTTCATGTTTTGCTCAACTAATGGATATCTTCGTACAGCAATATGCCAGTAGCAGGAAACTTGAAAAGATTTCAGAAGATTTGTATGTTGTGGTTCAACGGCGTGGAGAGTCTCTTCGAGACTATATCGGCCGCTTCAACAAGAAGAAGGTGTCCATAACCAATTGCAACACCCAGACAGCAGTCACTGCCTTCAGAAAGGGTCTCCTACCCGACTCAGACTTATACAAGGATCTCACCAAGTATCCTTGCAGAACGATGGAAGATGTCCTAGCCAAGGCATGAGCGCAAATCAAGTGGGAGGAAGATCAATATAACCACCACCAGTCTTCACCAAGCAGAAACAATAGGAGAGACTCCAAGGCGGACAGGAGGGGGAGTGATAGGCGGTCCGAGCCTTACCCACCTCCACGGAAAGAATACAGAAGAAGACAATATGACCGCCCTTACGAGACACGACCACGTGAAAGGGCAGAGATACCCAAGTACAACTTATCCATCTCGCTAGCTGAGGCGGTCCTAGCTCTTAAGGGACTTGGAAGAAAAGTCAAATGGCCAGAAAAGATGAGGACACCAGTTGATCAGAGAGACAAGTCAAAATGGTGCGATTTCCACGCTGATCACGGACATCGAACAGAAGATTGCATCGCGCTGAAGTTAGAATTATCGCACCTATTGAAGTAAGGTCACCTGACTGACCTCCTTACTGACAAGAGACGTCAGACCCTGCAACAAGCCCAAGGTCGTCAGCAAAGCAACACAGACGTCACTCCGCCTAGACCGCCGACACTTGATCGAACGGTGAATGTGATAACCGGCGGGTCAGAAGTCAGTGGAATCACTCACTCACCAGCCAGGAGACATACCAGACAGGTTGGACATGTCCAACCAGAACATGGCGAAGCTCAAAGAAGCACAACCATTCTGCCGGCACAAACTATCACTTTCACCACATCTGAATCAGACAGACTACTTAATCCTCATCACGATGCTTTAGTAATTTCAATTTGTATTGCAAATTGTTTAACCAAGCGTGTACTAATAGACAATGGCAGCTCTGCCAATGTCCTTTTTCTGTCTACTCTCAGGGAAATGGGGATAGATGAAACAAAGATCATCAGAAAGGTGACAGTCCTTATCGGCTTCAGCGGAGAACAAAAGAGCACAATTGGCGAAATCGAACTACCCGTCTACGCGGAAGGAGTCAATCTCTGCATTCGCTTCCTAGTGATGGACTCTCCTTCCGCCTACAATGTCATTCTAGGACGGCCATGGATACATGAGATGGAGGCAGTCCCATCTACATATCACCAAGTCTTAAGGTTCCCGGCCAAATGGGGAGTGAAGAAAATTCGAGGAGATAAAAAAGATTCCAGATCTTACTACCAGACAACCGTGAAGGCTAAGCAAGCCGTCTTATAGCAATTATAGCAAGGAGAATCATCTGACCCCCAGCCGAGTCAACAAGCTCAACCTGATCAACCTAACGCGGTGGAGCTAGATGAAGTCTCCATTCACCCAGACTTCCCAGACAATAAAGTCCGGATCGGAGCACAATTTGAACCCGACCTCAGAGAGAAGCTTATTCAATTTCATTCTGAGCACTATGATTGTTTTGCTTGGTCCCATGCGGATATGACCGGAATTGATCCTGATATTATTGTTCACAGGTTGAATGTAGATCCTGACTACCCTCCAAGGAAGCAAAAACGAAGAAAGTTCGCTCCAGAAAGGAATAGAGTCATCAACGACGAAATCAAACAAAACACCGGGCTGGTCAGAGAGGTCCAGTACCCCGACTAGCTAGCAAACGTGGTGGTCGTTAAGAAAAAGAATGGCAAATGGCGAGTGTGCATAGACATTTCCACTGCCTCACATAGACATGCTCGTCGAGTGTGCATAAACAAAACACCGGGCTTGAACAAGGCGTGCCCTAAGGATTCATTTCCACTGCCTCACATAGATATGCTCGTCGACACCACAGCCGGACACGAGCTACTCAGCTTCATGGACGCATACTCCGGATACCACCAGATACTAATGCACCCCGACGATCAGGAGAAGACGACCTTCATGTCCAACATAGGCATCTACAGGAGAAGACGACCTTCATGTCCAACATATGCCATTCAGATTGAAGAATGCAGGAGCAACCTACCAGCGTTTGGTCAATAAGATGTTTGAAGAATTGTTGGGGAGGACAATGGAGGTCTACATAGACGACATGCTCGTGAAGTCTCTACGAGTAGAAGACCATATCGACCACCTCCGACAGTCCTTCGGCATACTTCGTGAGTATAATATGAAGCTTAATCCGACTAAATGTTCATTTGGTGTGACTGCAGGGAAATTTCTCGGCTACATGGTGACCCAAAGAGGGATTGAAGCCAACCCGGCTCAAATTGACTCCGTACATAGAATTACATCCCCAACATGCGTCAATGATGTACAAAAGCTCACAGGGAGAGTGGCGGCCCTCAGCCGGTTCATCTCGAGATCATTGTAGCGTTGCCTTCCATTCTTCAATACATTGAGGAAGTCAAAAACATTCGAGTGGACACCAGAGTGTGAGGAATCACTCAACCAGCTGAAACAGTACCTGATGAGCCCGCCGCTCCTATAGAAACCCAAAGATGGTGAAACATTATACATCTACTTGGCGGTGTCGGAAACAACAATCAGTGCAGTCCTAGTCCGAGAGGATGAAGGTAGACAATCACCGGTCTACTACGTCGGCAAGTCCTTGTTGGACACAGAGACAAGATACAGCCTACTCGAGAAGCTTGCCCTCGCTCTCGTGCAAGCAGCAAGAAAGCTTCGCCTCTACTTCCAATGTCATCCAATAGTGGTCCTTATAACATACCCTCTGAAGACCATCCTTCACAAACCGGAGCTGTCTGGCAGACTAGCCAAGTGGGCAGTCGAACTAAGCGAACACGACATATCCTACAGGCCGCGTACTTCATTGAAGTCACAGGTATTAGCTGATTTCGTGAATGATTTTGCGCCTAACCTTTCAATGCAGGCAAACAAGAAGTTATGCTGCCTCATTGATGACGAATCAGCTGGAACATGGAAACTCTTTGTGGACGGTTCAAGTAACAGACATGGAAGTGGACTTGGACTCGTTCTTTCATCACCCCAAGGTGACAACATTGAGCAAGCCAATAGATGCGGATTCAAGGTAACTAACAACGAGGCCGAATATGAAGCTATGCTAGCTGGACTTTGATTGGCTAAGGAACTGGGGGCAAAAAAGATCGATGTCTACAGCGACTCCCAGCTGGTAGTAAATCAAATACAAGGAACCTACCAGGCTCGAGACAACAAGATGACGGCTTACCTAGACAAGGTGAAGGAGCTGCAGTCAAGCTTTGAAGAATTCACAGTTGGCCAAGTGCCTAGAGAAGAGAATAGTCACGCAGATGCTTTAGCCAATCTCACCTCCTCTATTCAAACCACTGGTCCGAAGACCATTCCACTCATCTACCTCTAATGGCCGGCTGTGTGGAAGAAAGAAGAAGAACAAGTGAATGACATATCAGATAGTCGGACTTGGATGACTCCGATACTAGAATACCTTGAGCAAGACATACTTCCAGACAATAAAAATGAAGCACGCCGAATAAAAGCTCAGTCTGCCCGATTCTCCATCATCCGAGGTAAGTTGTACAAACGATCATACTCTGGTCCGTACTTAAAATGTATTAACCATGCAGAAGCAAAGACGGTCTTGGCCGAGCTGCATGATGGAAAATGTGGAAACCACTCTAGCGAGAGGAGCTTAGCCCACAGAGCTCTAACAAGCGGATACTATTGGCCTACAATGAAGACAGACGCTGCTGATTATGTCAAGCGATGCGACAAATGCCAGCAGTTTGCCCAAGTATCCCACCTTCCACCTGAACCACTGATCTCAGTCACGTCGCCCTGGCCCTTCATGAAGTGGGGGATGGACATCGTGGGCAAATTACTTAAGGCACCTGGACAATTGGAGTACATGTTGGTTGTAACAGACTATTTCACCAAGTGGATTGAAGCCGAAGCATTCCATAAAGTTCGGGATACAGAGGTGAAAGGATTTATATGGAAAAATGTGATATGTCGATATGGAGTACCAAAGGAGATAGTGACCGACAACGGCTCTCAGTTCATCAACTACGACTTTCAAGACTTTTGTGAGTCATGGAACATCAAACTTAGCTTCTTAACACCTAGAAGAAGAGGCTCGAAAAAGCCAAGGGCTTATGGGCCGCTGAACTACCCGGAGTGCTTTGGTCATATCGAACGACCCCCAGAACCTCGACGGGAGAAACTCCATTCTCCTTAGCATATGGGACGGAAGCAGTCATTCCAGCCGAAAGCAAAGTACTGACCGCGAGAACTGAGCTCGCCTCAGAAGACCATAACGACCAAGGAATATGTCACGAGCTCGACACACTTGATGAAAAGAGAGATATGGCTAGGCTACGGCTAGCCTCCTACTAGCAAAGTGTCGCCAGACACTACAATAAGCATGTCTGCACTCGAACGTTCAAGCTAGGCGATTGGGTACTCCGACGTGTATTCCAAAATACTAAGGAAGCTGGGACTGGCAAGCTAGGCCCCACATGGGAAGGTCCATACCTGATCACAAAGGTATACGGGAATGGAGCATACAAGCTTCAAGAGAAAGACGGACGCGACATAGGCAACAGCTGGAATGCCATCCATCTTCGACAGTATCATGCTTAACTCAACTCTTCATTCATTTCAATTGATTTAGTCCCACGGGACCCACCTTTCCAGCTATACTGGTCTAACACTTTCATGCAAGACATAAAAGAACTACATCGTGGCTTGATCCCTCTTCAGGAGATGTAGGCAGCTCCAAGGAGCGCAGCCACCCCTACTTTTCTATTCCGTCAGTTCTGATTGCTCCGTGGAACATGTCAGAACTACATTCGGCTTGATCCCTTAAAAGGGTATGTAGGCAGCTCTAGGAGCACAGCCCAACTTGCCGAATAAGAAGAGATGGAAGCACATCCACCAACCACCCGAACTACGCCAACATGAGGCGGTAACTTTACATGCTTTGTCAATAAGTTTAAGTCCCACGGGACTCATATTACCAGTCATACTAGTTCTGACAATTTTATGCAGAAAATTCTCAGAACTACATATGGGCTTGATCTCCAAAAGGAGTATGTAGGCAGCTCTACGGAGTGCAGCTCACCTTTACTGACAGGTAGAAACGGACCAGACCAAACCACCTGTCCAAGCGCCATAAGATAGCTGGAAGCGAAAATATGGTAACATCCATGACCTTAGTTTCAATTGATTTGGTCCACGAGACCCACTTATCATTCCACACTAGTTCTGACAAGTCAATGCAGGCCAATGTCAGAACTACATTCGAGCTTGATCCCTTCAAGGGTATGTAGGCAGCTCTAAGAGAGCACAGCCCAACAAAGAACACTCCAATCTCACTAAGTCAAGTGACTTGCCCGACACAACAGGCTTGATCACTCTCAAGTCATAAAACAAACATTCAACCAATAAAGAGTTAACAATATAACAAAAGAAAACAAGTAGAAGACCTTACAAATAACAAAGGAACGCCCCAGATGAGCCAGTCATCATCTATATAATTTAACAACTAATCCAAGCCATACCTTCCAACTATGACTTGGACTGGGGGGGAAAAATGGGGATACGAACCCTTACAAATGATAAGAAAAACATAAGTCATGAGTTCATAGTACATGCTCAATCATCGGGTACATGCACCCGTCCAAATAAAAATAAAAATCTTCCAAGCGATACATAATAGAAACTAAGTCTTTAACAGAAACAAGAGTGCAAGCTCAACTCTCGAGCTCATCCTGACCTCCCTGCCCCGCTTGACCAACCTGATCTCCATCTACAAAGTCTAAAGTAACCACATCATCAAAATGATCATCTGTATCTATTGCCTCGTCCTCCTCAGCAGCCATCATCTTCCTCAACTTCTCTGCCGCTTCACAAATCTTCTCGCCATCCCACTCTTCAGCCTTTCCTGCCTTAAAATCCAGGTACAATTGCTCCCGAAGCGTTACCTCAGTCTGAAGAGCAGCCACCCTATAATTCTTCTCCATGTCAGCTCGGAGGGCATCCACCTCCGCAAGAGCAACCTTCAAACGCTCGGCATCAGCATCTCTTGACTTCAGCAAAGCCTTGCGCTCCACCTCGACCACCTCAAGCTCTTTGATCTTCTCCTTGAGAGCCCGTATTTCCTTATTAAGACCAGTCTTGTCCGACGCCAATTGCTTCACCTGATCCTCCAGCTCCCCAACCTTCTTGGTCAAGTAAATCACCGACTGCAATCCCTGTAAACACAAACTTAGCAACCAAACATTGCAAAACGCATAAGTATATAGGTCATCGTGTGTAAAAGTGGAAGATACTTTAAAGATATTGGCGATGCCCGTCTGACCAGTAGTCTCCGAACCAAGCTGTCTGAAAATGGACTCATCGTCATGCCACAATAGCTTCTGAACCTCGGAAGAGTAGGGAGTAAACTCGGTGTAAGCATGAGCCGTCATGGGGAAGCTGAGACGAACATCCTCCATGGAAAAGAAGGCAGCGTCGTCATCGACAACCCTTTTCTTGCTGGCTTGAGCAACAGATGAAAGTAGGAACTCAGACAGGTGCCTTGGCATGTGCCTTCCCGGCGGCACGAATCTTAGTTTTGCCCTTCTTGACTTGGGGCAACTCCTAAACAGCATCGTCACCAGACAAAGGGAACGTTGGCTGCTTCGACATGGTGTCCTCTGCATCAAATTGAACACTCAAGTTAGTATCACACGAGCAGAAAACAAAATGAAAATTGAAATAATACCTTCTCGACGTGACTGCACTGACTCCCAGAAGCCGCTATGACGAAGGTTAGAAGGCATCAAGACTACCTCCCAATGACGCTCTTCTTCGGGTATGGCAAAGAACTTCTCAAGCCTTGCTTTTGACCGATCACACAGTATTGGGGCTGGCTTATCAAGAGCGCCTGAAAGAAGAAAAGAACAGAAGATCAATCAGTCAAATATATAATCAAATATAAGAGATAAAGAAACATCGTAACCAACCAGACAAACAACACACTCACTAGCGATGTTCCATAAACGAGGGATGCCGCAATCAGGCGACAACCCCAATGCCTCAAACGATACAAAGAAATACTTCTGCTTCCATAATTTGTCGGGGTCGCCGAGCTTAGCAATCATTCTCCTCTTAGCAGACTTACAACCCAGCTGAAACCGACTATGGTCATAACTAACCGTCCTCAAGGAATAGCAAGCCAACACTTCCCGATAGGTAATTCTAATACCCTTTAGTTCGGCTAATACTTCAATAGCCATCAAAGTCCGCCAACCATTTGGCACCAACTGCCCGGGAGAGATAACATAGTAACGACAAATTTCCATGACCAACCTAGGTAACGGAAACCTAAAACCCCATCTGAAAGGGCTCTCATAGAGACAGACCATACCAGGGAAGTCCCAGTCCGCCCTTGCGCCTTTACATGGAGCATGCATTTCAATATCTAAAGGAATTTTATGCAAACGACGAAGCTCTATCATATCAACCAGCTTCAACAAACTCGGGAAGTTATCTAATGGAAGGTAGTTTGTAGGTCGGCTCTCTTCTATGGGACTGGCACTATCAGGACCACACTTAGTAAACATATTTGAATCATCCAGACGAGCCGGCCAAGCAAGGGAAATACCACAAGGAATATTATCAACATCACTACCATTGCCACTATGAACCACAAGACATTTACTACTCGAATCCGACGAACCATCCTCGCAATGAGAAGACATGCTGACCAAGATAATAACACATGCTATCATGCCAAGAGCATATAAAAAGATAAACATGTAAAAGCATACATAGAGCATACCGACCTCTCCTAATCGACTAAATTGTCATGCCTAGATGCTTTGAGCTATAAGTGACCGACTAAGTAGAGCAAGCCGACTGACCCGACCAAGCCGACCAAGCAGATGCAAACAACAATAGAGCAATGACATGGATAATAATAAAAACACCAACTTACTACTACTCAAAGATCTAGCACAAACGCATTGAAAACATGAATTAAAATGAATTACCAAGGTAAATACTCATTTCTACATACAAAATATACGAAGAACGACGAAGAACGATGAAGGAGAAAAGAAAACTAACCTTCGAAGATACGAGAATCCTCTCTCTAGCACTATCTACCCCTCCTTGGCTCTCCAAAGAATTCTCTAACTACAAATTTATCAAATGAGAAGTAAAGTGAAAATAAAATCACCACACCCCTTCTTATAAGCAAAAATAGAAGCATTAAATGCACCTATACATACAAATGTGGTAAAAATTCAGATGAACAGAAGCTCCCTCTCTCAATATAATTGTATAGCATGGAGTAACAAACGAGTATCGATCTATAACCAAGGCCAGGTTTCTTTTACTTCCATATTATGTATACACACACGTTTATATATATATATATATTCTATATATCTACATGTACGTATACAAAGGCCATGTCCTTCATCATTTTAAAAATCAGCCAATACTCCAGTAGTAAAAAATATATAAATAAATGCAAGGATGTATTCACATTGCTCAAATACACGAAGCAATAAGGCACAAAATATGTATATAATAAAATAGAAGACATGCAAATATCGCAGCAACACCACACGAAAGAAATAGAGGCATTTACCTCTATAGATTCAATTCAATATAGTATATATGGAGCCTCCTCCCACGGCTGCATCAGACCGACTCCTGCTATCCTGATGATAAAGCTCCACCCTCACCCTCACGCCGACGTCGACCAGACCAAACAGGCAGCAAAAATCATAACCGGCGCTCTTTCGGGTACTATCACCTCCAACGCTCTTAGTTTAAAATATAAGTTAGAAGTGAAATGAGCATAGCACAGCATTCTGCGATTTTATAAATAAAAGTTGCAGAGCAGTGTATTTGTGAGAAAAATCGAGAAGTTATCTTTATTTTACCTGCCCCTCAGTAAATAGAGACGTTGAGCTACAAGCTATGCTACAATAAACTTCAAATATAAAGCTGTGCTAATTCACCTATAGCATCAGACAAGACTAATGAAACTATCCTATTTACACACGTTACATGCTACTTTGCTAAGTAGTTGTTTTGGAGAATACATTTGCTGTAAACAACTACTCGATGGGGCCCGCTTGCAAAAGAATAGCACTATGTGCATTTGTATATATGTACGTATATATGAAAGACGATATTAAAATAAATGAGTTTATTTCTTTGCTTGCTTGATTCAAGTAAGTGATTAATGGGCTGATTTATTCAACTCAATGAAAACGGAGTTTATTTACTTAATTCAAATCAATCGCAATAACCGATGAGGCCGACGAAGCCGAAAAGATAGCTTGCTTGAATCTCTATTGCTTCGAAAATCGACCAAATTAATCATCGCAGCCGACGTGGACAACGAGGCCGACCAAACCGATCACACCAAACATGCCGACTAGGCTGACCACGTCGATCATGCCGACGAGGTCGTTCATTTGAGTCTCTTTTTATTTTATAGATCAAATATATATACCGCCATGGCCGACGAAGCCGACGAGGCGGACTAGGTCACCTACTTGATCCCCTAATATTTTCTATATTAATTGTATGGCTGCCCGATGAGGCTGATGTGGAGACGAGATCGACGAGGCGAACGTGCTCGATCAACCCAACAAGGTGGATGAAGCTGCTAGTGAGTATTGACAAGCTTTCACATTCCAAATAATCACTATATGGGTGCCCAACGAGGCTAATGTGAAAATAAGATCGACGAGGCGGACGTGCTTGACCAACCCGACTAGACGGATGAAAGCCTCCAAGAGCTTCCATCTGTGTGCCCGACCAACCCGACTAGGCGGGTGAGGGTATTGGAAAAAGGTTGAGTAGAAATATTGAATGCATTTGTACCACCCTACTAATTTCGATAATAAAGGTCTCGCGGCATTTGACGAAACCAACAACTACAGAACTCTACTATTGATTCTAAATCTATTTGCTATTAATAGCAAATCCAAAAAGTAAACCAGCAAATGAGTAAACTTATTTTTTATTTAATGTGTGTGCATATACGCATATGTTATATGTATGTAGAAAAATGAATTTAACTAAATTCTGACTTTGTAGAAGAAAAATCATACGCCATGTATGTTGATCAGTAACATAATCCCATCGCTACTTGCTCGACTTGACGTACTGAGAAGATGTAGTCGATGTGGCCCACGTGGCCGACGAGGCCTATGAGGCCGCTGCCTTGAGCCTCTATTACATCAAGTCGACCATATTAATTTCCGTGGCCGACGAGGTCGACCAAGCCGCTTCCTTGAGCTTATATTACCCCTCAAGCCAAACAGAGCCGACAAGGCTGACGAAACTGCTCACTTAGAGTTTCTATTTCTTCAAAAACCAACTGTATTGTCTGACGAGGCCAACGAGGCCGATCAAGCCGACCATACCGACTAGGCGGACAAAAGAGCAATATATCTATACTTGAGCCTATGCTACTTCTTAAGACAAATATGTAATTGCCGTGGCTAATGAAGCCGACATGGCCGACGAGGCCGACCATGCCGACCATGCTGACCAAGCCGACCATGCCGATGAGGCGGACAAGGTTGTTTCCTTGAGCTCCTATAACCTGGTTTCGTGGGTATATATTCCCCTATTTCACACAGTGGGCCAGGTATTTTATTAAGACAAAGGATGGCTCAACATCTATATTTTCCTAATACAAAAAAATGGCCCATTATTTTTATTTCCATCATACAACAATTGGCCCATTATCATTTTAAATTGCCCAAATTAGGCCGACATTACCACTCGCCATTTTTTCCACGTCCATAAAATACATGATATGGTAATTAAGCATTTCCAGCTTAACTATGTAAAATATTGATTTATTCATATTTATCAACCCCCCACACAAGACGCGCCAACCAATTGCTCCCGGTGAAGTTTGACTTACTCGATTTTATCAACTCTCCACTTAGAATACTTCTAACTAGAGAGTGGGGGACAAACTGTAGTTGACAAAATTCATACTAGGCCCAACTAACTTACCTGACACGCTAGACGAGACAGACGAGCTGGCCCAATAGCCAGTTAATCAAGTTCAAACTTGTATTTGGGCCGTAGAAGCCATCTATATAACCTATGATCCGCCACGTCGGTCATGATGGCTGATACGACTCAACAACCCAATCAGCCACAACAGCTGAGACTAAGTCAAGATAAGGTAGTTCCACGGAAATAGGAACTGACGTGATGGATAGGGCTGATAGAGGGAAACCCTAAAGGGTATTGGCGGCTCTTTATAAACAACGCGACTAGTGTAGGAACCGATTTTTGATAACCAATCCGTTCTTTACCCATGGATCAATTATGGATATCTAACAAACACATACAAAATCCATACCTAGCATGCTCCTATGAATTTAATTACAATCATAGGATGTTTATTCGATATACCTGCAAATTTGATGCACAACGACTCCAGAGTTGATCTTCTGAACTGTTCCCGGCTAGAATACGATGATGGATGGGATCGACCTCGTACTCTCTTTCTCACAGTGGGGGGCGGCGTCAGTTCTCTCTCTCTCTAGGGTTTTATTGCTTAGAATGCAAGTAAGTAATGAGTCTTATGAGCCTTGTATTTATAGATAAATAACTGCTCACATTCATTGAACCTAGACAGCCCTTCACGGGCCGTAGGAGACAGGCGCCTAGCCCACTAGAAACACAGGCCATTGGGCCAGTTCAGGGATCTACTAGCTTAAATAAGATTGGCCCGATAATATCTGATTTAATCCATTCAGCCCAGAAATATAAATCACATATAAATATTAATTCATTCCACTAAAGAATTAATACTGACTTACCCTCTTATTTAATTAATTGAGTCAGGGCTAGTATTAGACTTAATTAATCTCCGTGTTTAAGATTCTCGAATATCCATTAATTAATTAAATACTTCTGACAGTAAATTAATTAATCAATTAATTATTCACTAATAAATAATTATCTCGAGTGCTACCACTTAAACTTATTATCGTATCAGAACTAATTCCACCTGCAGGGTTTAATACGATAAACTTATTAAGTTCCTCGAGAGGATATCATCATCCCATTATTCATATGACACGGATCCTTATTGCAGCTCTATCAATATCAAATAAGAACTGCTACCGCCCAAAATACGAAATTTTGAACCACAATTAAGTTCTCATTTATAATAGATCAAAGCAATAGTCAGACACTTATTCATACTGATAAGCCCAATTAAGGTTAAGACTATTTAAGTCACCGAGATCTTTAATTCTCAATAATTCAGAACAGAGAATTAACCTCACTGTGATCCTTTCAATACGATTAACGTACTAGCATAAATAAATAGTCAAGATAAACTATTTAATACTATTATGCTACAATCTAAACCAACAACTCGTCCAAGTTGTCTCGATTGTGAATATTAGTTTATATCTCATAAAATGCCGATTATATAATCTTCTGTGATCTACAACACACTATATAATCTAAAATATTGAGATAATTGGACAAATAATAATTATGCAATAATAAACATTTCAGATAGGAGAACTATAGTGAAATAAATATCAATTGTATATAAACAAAAGTCCTGCTTTCGTATACAACCCTTCAATTCTCCCACTTATACTAAAGCAAACTTTTAGTATACAATGAGACTAATATTCATCTAGCCATCTATTACAACTTCTCCCACTTATACTCAAAGTTTAACTTAGTGTGGGAGGAAACGCAGCCCCATGCCTTCAACGTGCTTCTCAAAGACAACAGCTGGTAGACTCTTTGTAAATGGGTCAGCCAGATTATCAACTCCTGCAACCTTTTGCACATCCACATCACCATCTTGGACAAGCAGCCGAATGTAGTGATATCTTGCATCAATATGCTTAGTTGTCTGATGAAACCTTGACTCCTTGCAATTTGCAATTGCTGCCTCATTATCAGAATAAATCGTGATACTTCTCGGCAAATCAGGAATCACATCAAGCTCCGCTAAGAAGTTCCTAAGCCAAACAGCCTCTTTAGCAGCCTCAGTAATAGCCACATATTCAGCTTCCATAGTAGATAATGCAATGCATTTCTGCTTCACACTTCTTGTTTCGCCTGTTTTTGGTTGTTTTTAGTTGGGTTTATTTAGTGCATTTTGTTCGCTTGCCGTTGTGTTTTGTGTTGTTTTTATATTCGGAATGCTCTAATGCTTTGGGTCGAGTTTTTGTTGGGAAAATGCAGTATTTGTATTTTAGGTGTTGGATCACAAGAGAAATGGCTGAAAAGTGTATGTTCAACGATCGTTCACATCTCGACGAGCGTCCAACAGTGATGTGAAGTATCAGAGAATCACCTTGGACGATCGTCCAAGGTCAGCGGTCGTTCAGCCTCAACGATCGTCCACTTGGTCGAGAAGAGCTTCAGAGAGGATACTCCAGCGCTCGTCCACGTTCGACGATCGTCCACTTGGTCGAGAAGAGCTTCAGAGAAGATACCCCAGCGGTCGTTCAACCTCGACGATCGTTCACTTGGTCGAGAAGAGTTTCAGAGAGGATACTCCAGCGCTCATCCACGTTCGACGCTCGTTCATTTAGGCGTGATGTTGTTGTGATGGACGATCGTTCACTTTGAGGCGGCGATCTTTCCTTATAAATAGCCGAGCGATTTATACGTTTTCTCTCTCTCTCTCTCTCTCCAGTTTTTTTTTCGGCGATTTTTGTTCTCTTTTCTTTGACAAACAGAATTTCGTTCCTTTTCTACTTCCAGTTTATGCGTTCATCAAAACACTAGGGTAGATAGATTATTACTTTCGATTCGTACGGATTTTGTGACAGACTTCTACTACGAATTAATTATCGTAAGTTTATTTTATTTTGCATCTCAATTATGTTTATGATTCACTTTGTTTTTAGAACTAGGGTTTATATTACTGTCTAGATTAATTGTCTTTTTAATTTCTTAGGGTAATCAAAATCCCAACCCAATCAACCTTTATTACTTTCTTTTTATTTTTCTGTTCTTGTCGTAATACAACAATCACCCTGTTAAGCCTTCCTTGTGAGACGATATTCGGGACAACTTATCTAATCTATAACAACCACGTTTAATTGCGTGCGACTTAGATTAATTTAGGTTGAACACTTCTCCACACAATGGCTCCACCTCCTAGCTTGAACACATAGCCAGAAGTAGAAAACCGCTGATCTTTATCTTCTTGATAATCAGCATCTACATATGCTACCGGAAACAGATCACCGGATCGATATACCAGTCCATACTCTCTAGTCCGTTTAAGGTACTTGAGTATGCACTTTACAACAATCCAATGACCCTGACCTGGATTAGCCTGATATCTAGACACCATGCCAACGGCCTGGCAGATATCGGGCCTGGTACACTGCATTGCATACATGAGACTTCCCACAGCCGAAGCATAAGGAACTGTCTTCATGTCAGCTACCTCCTTAGGCGACGTAGGACACATCGCCTTAGATAGATGAACGCCATGTTTGAAAGGCAAGAAACCTTTCTTAGCATTCTGCATGCTGAAACGCGACAATACAGTATCAGTGTAGGCTGTTTGAGACAAACTCAACATTCTCTTAGATCGATCACGGCCGACCTTAATTCCAAGAATGTATGCTGCCTCTCCCAAATCCTTCATTTGAAACTGCTGGGATAACCATGCCTTAATCTTAGCCAATACACTCACATTATCACTAATGAGCAGAATGTCATCGACATAAAGCACGAGAAATACTAAACTTCCATCAATACACACCCTGTAAACACAACTTTCATGTTCAAATTGTACAAAGCCATAGCTCTGGACAACATCATTGAAACGTTTGTTCCAGGATCGTGAAGCCTGCTTAAGTCCATAAATGGACTTCTTTAGCTTCCACACGAGATGCTCTTTACCTTTCTTAACGAATCCTTCAGGCTGTAGCATGTAGATGTCCCTATCTTGTTCAAGATACCCGTTCAGAAATGCGGTTTTGACATCCATTTGCCAGACCTCAAGATTCATGTGAGCGGCCATTGCCATAAGAATTCGAATGGATTTAAGCATGGCTACTGGCGAAAATGTTTCATCGTAATCGATTCCCTCTCTTTGGGTGAAACCTTTCGCCACTAGTCTTGCCTTAAAGGCCGTAACCTTTCCATCCGGTCCTCTCTTTCTCTTGTACACCCACTTGCATCCTATGGCTTCACAGCCCTTAGGAAGTTCGCATTTCTGGTATACATCCATGGCAGTGATAGATTCCAATTCGGCAATCATACACGCCTCCCACTCAAGAGCATCCGGATCTGCTAATGCTTCGGAGTAAGTCCAGGGATCTTCTTCGATCACAACTAATTCCGATGAATCCGTAGACTCATTAAGTAGAGTGTATCGACTAAGCAACTTTCCTTGAGCTATCCTCCCACTACGGCGAAGCTTTACAGCAGATTCAGTATTAACGGTTTGTGCAGGTTCCAACGATTTCTCGTCTTGCACAACTGGAGCACTAGTTACCTCCTCCCCTCTAATTTCCTGAAGCATGATATCGCTTCTCTTTTTATGCTCAATCATGTAGTCCTCTTCCAAGAATCTCGCGTTAGTGCTAATAACGACTTTCTGATCCTTAGGACAATAGAAATAGCCACCTTTCGTTCCTCTAGGATAGCCTACAAACAGCATCACCTTGGTTCTCGAACTCAACTTGTCAGCGTCTTTATTTAAGACATGTGCTGGACTACCCCAAATCCGGATGTGGTTAAGACTAGGCTTGCGCCCGGACCACAGCTCGGACGGGGTCTTAGGCACTGACTTTGAAGGAACCAAGTTTAGCGTGTGAGCCGCTGTTTCCAAAGCATATCCCCAAAACGATATAGGCAGAGATGCATAACTCATCATGGATCGAACCATCTCTAGAAGTGTTCGATTTCTTCTCTCCGACACACCATTCTGTTGAGGCGTTCCAGGTGTAGTCAATTGGGATGTAATCTCACTTTCCAAAAAGTACTCTTTGAACTCGTTGCTGAGGTATTCGCCGCCGCGGTCAGATCGCAACGACTTGATACTCTTACCATGTCGCTTCTCTACTTCCGCTTTGAATAGTTTGAATTTTTCAAAGCACTCGGACTTGTAGCGCAACAGGTAGATGTACCCGTACCTTGAGTAATCATCAATGAAAGTGACAAAATACTCGTACCCTCCACGAGCTTGAGTTGACATAGGTCCACACAAGTTGGAATGAATCAATTCCAACACTTCTTTGGCTCTATACCCCTTGGCCTTGAAAGGTCGAGTCGTCATCTTTCCCTCTATGCAGGATTCGCAGATTGGGATAGAATCAACTTGGAATGAATCCAAGACTCCATCGGAAACCAATCTTTGGATCCTCCTTAGACCAATGTGACCCAATCTTAAGTGCCAAAGAAGAGTTTGATTCATTTGAGAAGAATTCGATTTCTTCCTTTGGTTAACAGTTAAAGCATTACTTGAAGAACTCATAGCATGTGAACAGTAAATAGTATAAAGAGAATCAACAACATGTGCATAACCAATAATCTTATCATCTTTCATAAAAGTCGCAAAACCTTCAAAAAGAATAGAATATCCGTCTTTCCACAACTTAACCATAGAAATCAAGTTCCGCCGAAAGTCTGGCACATATAAAACATCTCTTAAAACTAAAACTGAATTCTCAAAAGATAAATGAACATCGCCTATGGCCGCAACGTCTGCTTTCGCTTCCGTTCCCATGGCAACGCTAACTCCCCTCTACTCACTTCCCTTGTCCGCAGGAACCCCTGCAAGGAATAACAAATATGGTCAGTTGCGCCCGTATCTACTACCCATTTATGGATAGAACTTGAACTTAAACATATTTCATTAACAAGAGCAGAAGACATACCTTGAGCCTTCTTCAACAGGGGGCAGTTAGCCTTCCAATGTCCCGATTTCTTGCACTTGAAGCATTTTCCACCCTTCTCCTTTGGCTTTTTAATGCCGCCAGTAGGGCCAAGCCTCTTGCTCCCACTACTTCCTTCGCCCTTCTTGCCTTTCGCGGGGCCCTTCCATTTCTTTCCACCTTTCGGTGAAACATGGAAACCCCTTGAGGAAGAGGCAAGAGCTTGCGGACTCTTTCCCATAACCCCTTCCGCCGCAACAAGTTCATTGAGCAGTTCATTGAGAGTGAACACTTTCTTGCTCATTATTGCATTAAGGCGAAAGTTCTCATAGGACTTGGGAAGAGTGTGGAGTATCATGTCGACCTTAGCTTCATCCATAATACCTCCACCGAGCACGTCCAACTCGTTGAAATGATTAATCATTCCAAGCACGTGCTCGCGCACAGACGCGCCCTCCGTCATCTTCGAGCTCATGATTTGCCTCATGATCTCGAATCGGGTAGAACCGTCACTCTCACCGAACAACTCTTCAAGATTTGTCATGATTGCAGCAGTCGTGTCCAAGGACTGATGCTGCTGCTGCAACCCCGAGGTCATAGTGGTCATCATGTAGGCTTTCGCCATACAGTTGACTTTATGCCACCTCTTAGACTCCTCTTTCTGAATCTCGGTAGAGTCTGCAGTGAGAACTGCAGGCGCAGGGGTAGTAAGTACGAAGTGATAATCTTCGGCATCTAGGACATATCCCAAATTGCGCTTCCATTCCAAGAAATTTGGTCCGGTAAGCGGCTTAGCAGTAAGCACATTCAACAACGGAGTAACAGTCATATCTGAAAAAAAAAATTAAACATACAAAACACACATAAGCCACAATTATTGCATAAAATGTTCGTAACATTTATATTGTAACCTTTTGATAAAACAATATTAAATGAAACCTTCATTAACTCAAGTGACTTACACACAAGCCACGATAGTGTGGACGTTTACGTGCGCATCACTCAACCAAACACCCAGTTTTTAATTTTATCTCATGCCAAATTAACCTTATGACAAATAAAATTAATAAATGAACCTTACTAGACCATATCGTCTCGAAAAGGGACTCCGATGGGGAGTTGTATTCGAGATAATATCTAAGCACAGACCACAATTTAACTAATCCAAAATTGTCCAACATATTGATGCAATTACTAGAACGACATCTCCTTGTAAACAATTTCATTAATTATCTTATCCTAATCTCTCCTAGAATAAACTGTGAGAATTAATACGTGCAAGCCACGATAGTGTGGACGTTTACACGCAGAACTCCCACTATTTACGAGACTAAAATACTTTTAGAAGTTTTACTCGACAAAATCTATAAGTCAATAGCACCCATGCAAGCCACGATCGTGTGGACGTTTACACGAGCCTACTAACTTAATTCGTCTAAAACCAATTGTGGAGGTCTAATTTGATTATTAAAATCAAGTTAACATGCTTAGTCATTTTAATTCAAAAGGTTTTCGCATGCAAAACACGTAAAACACGGAATTACTAAACATGCTTTTTCTAGAACTCACATAATAAATCATGCTCGCTTGAATTCATAACATGCTTAGAGTAATACGATAAATTCCTAGCATGCAATTTCTAAACGCAAATAATTTCAAATGATTACAAATTATATCATGCTTTAGAAATAATAACACATTAACGGTGATTAAACCCCACGACATGCAATTTATAATAAAATAAATAAAATGTCGTCTCGTCGTGGATAATTTGTACCTGCCTAAATTATTACAGAATAATAAAGGAAATAAAACAAACTATCTATTACAAGAGATCTTCGTCTTCAAGTCTTTCCATATCCGTTGCCTTGAAGCATCGCCCAAGAAGGAAACGAGATCTTCAAAAATCCCGTCTTGCCAACACGACCCGACCTACGCGAGAGGCCTTACCGTGCGGCTGTCCATATGCCTAAACCCTAGGTTTTTAAACCTAGGGTTTCGCATGGAGCAACCCACGCCGGCAGCCCCTCCCACGTCGCCGGAATCTCGCGCCGTCGACCACACCATCGCACCGCCATCGCTGCCCTCACCACCATCCACCTCGCCGTCGGAACAGCAAGGCAGAAGGAGGAGCAGCCGCGCTGCTGTGCGTCGCCACGTCGCCGTCGAGCTCGCAAGAACGGCGCGACGAGTCGCACGGCATGGAGCCGTTCCTGCGCTCGTTGCCGCCGCCGCCTCGACCGCCTGGTGCCGTTGCTGCTGCTCGTCGCTGATGTTGCTGCTGCTGGTTCGCTGCCTTCGCCGGAGAAGAAGACGTGGGAGATGGAGGGTGGTTAAAACCCTCGTCTCCCACCGCTCCGATCAGACCCAGCCCAGGGGTCCCATCCTCAGGCTCTGATCGGAGCCAACGACGCCCAGCGAAGACGCGTAGAAAACCACGCCTCCGCCGTCGCGACGTCCGCGCGTGCCGAGCACGCGCCGCCGTCCTCCGCCGCCAGCCATCATCCCTTGAATTTGATCCGTTTCTCGACCCGTACAACGATTACAAATTGAAATAACAATTTACAACTGAAATCCTATTCTAACCACGGATTTTCTCGTGGTAAAAACGGCCAAAACGGCAAACTAACAGAAAATAAAACGAATCCACGACGAGACAACGAACATACATGCATAAACGTACGTAAATAAAATCAGATTTTATTTAATTATGGATTTACTGTTCGTTAATCCGACAAAGCCATAATATACAGACCAGGGCTCTGATACCAACTGTAGGAACCGGTTTTTGATAACCAATCCGTTCTTTACCCATGGATCAATTATGGATATCTTACAAACACATACAAAATCCATACCTAGCATGCTCCTATGAATTTAATTACAATCATAGGATGTTTATTCGATATACCTGCAAATTTGATGCACAACGATTCCAGAGTTGATCTTCTGAACTGTTCCCGGCTAGAATACGACGATGGATGGGATCGACCTCGTACTCTCTTTCTCACAGTGGGGGGCGGCGCCAGTTCTCTCTCTCTCTAGGGTAATATTGCTTAGAATGCAAGTAAGTAATGAGTCTTATGAGCCTTGTATTTATATTAAATAACTGCTCACATTCATTGAACCTAGACAGCCCTTCACGGGCCGTAGGAGACAGGCGCCTAGCCCACTAGAAACACAGGCCATTGGGCCAGTTCAGGGATCTACTAGCTTAAATAAGATTGGCCCGATAATATCTGATTTAATCCATTCAGCCCAGAAATATAAATCACATATAAATATTAATTCATTCCACTAAAGAATTAATACTGACTTACCCTCTTATTTAATTAATTGAGTCAGGGCTAGTATTAGACTTAATTAATCTCCGTGTTTAAGATTCTCGAATATCCATTAATTAATTAAATACTTCTGACAGTAAATTAATTAATCAATTAATTATTCACTAATAAATAATTATCTCGAGTGCTACCACTTAAACTTATTATCGTATCGGAACTAATTCCACCTGCAGGGTTTAATACGATAAACTTATTAAGTTCCTCGAGAGGATATCATCATCTCATTATTCATATGACACGGATCCTTATTGCAGCTCTATCAATATCAAATAAGAACTGCTACCGCCCAAAATACGAAATTTTGAACCACAATTAAGTTCTCATTTATAATAGATCAAAGCAATAGTCAGACACTTATTCATACTGATAAGCCCAATTAAGGTTAAGACTATTTAAGTCACCGAGATCTTTAATTCTCAATAATTCAGAACAGAGAATTAACCTCACTGTGATCCTTTCAATACGATTAACGTACTAGCATAAATAAATAGTCAAGATAAACTATTTAATACTATTATGCTACAATCTAAACCAACAACTCGTCCAAGTTGTCTCGATTGTGAATATTAGTTTATATCTCATAAAATGCCGATTATATAATCTTCTGTGATCTACAACACACTATATAATCTAAAATATTGAGATGATTGGACAAATAATAATTATGCAATAATAAACATTTCAGATAGGAGAACTATAGTGAAATAAATATCAATTGTATATAAACAAAAGTCTTGCTTTCGTATACAACCCTTCAACTAGGTCAAGCAAGACCATCTGAACTCTCATACTCTCGTACTCTGATTCTCTCAACTCTCTTCGCTTGCTCCGCTTGCTCAGTCTCCTGATAGCCTTCTCTATCGGTCTCAAGACCGCCAGAGTTGCCCGTCACGCCAGCTACACTCTCACTACAGTCTCATCTGCCACCGTCACCGTCGTCACCCTTCGACCTATCCCGATCCATCCAGATCACCATCGGCTCTCTACACAATCTCTCTATTTATTTTATCTACTTTCCATTTACTTTGAGCGTCGGAGGCTCTTTGGTCGACACCCCCGCCGGTGCTCACCCTAGGGCTCTCACGCCTTGTTCGTGTTGTGTTGACAGGTTGCTAGTGCCCGATCAACCCGACGTGCTTGACGTCACCTTCAATTGTGTATCTAACCTCTACAGTGTATGGAAAATTGATATCTCTAGACTCTAATCTTAGCCAAAGGTCGAGAAAGATACATTTGAGTTTTCATTATGTATTTTCAAATCTAAATTTGTTTATAATTTTTCTACATCTCAATTAAAATTGCGACTTTATTGTATATACCCGTCGCAAACCTGTTGGGTAATAGTATTCGATAAAAATCTGAACACCACAAAGTTAATATTAACTAAAATTAGTAAAAACTGTTCTTTTTTGTCCATTTGAACTGGCTCGTGGTTTGAATCGTCTCGTTGGTTTATAGTAAATTGATATCTCTAATCTTAGCCAAAGGTCGAAAAAGATATAGTTACATTTTCAAGATATTTATTTTCTTCTTTTTTTAGCTATCTTCATATATTAGATTCAATGTGATCATATGATTAGTATTTTCTAGCATACACTAATCGAAGATTTTAGAAAAATATGAATGAAAGAGAACGAGAATTCCATATAGATATATTAATTAAATATATTTATTTAGTTTTCATAGATATATTTTATTATAAAATTTCTATTGGCCTCTTAAATGCTAATTTGCTTATTTTGGCTTTAAATTTAATTATAATAAACATCCTGTAGTGATGAAACAATCAAACAACAAATCATAACATTATAACTTTGAAAAACTTATCTTTCTCTATCAACACTTTCCCTCACTCTTTCTCTAGAATTTCTCTCCAAAGACCGACTTATATTTAAAAAGAGTTTTATATCTTATTTAAAAGTTGTTATGTTGTTTGCGTTAATTATAAATCAAACTTAGTAAATTAATTATATTTCATGTATCTAAACTTATAATTATGAATGACAATAAACCATATACTCATTTCATCATGTATTTTTCAAATCTAAATTTGTTTAAAATTTTTTACATTTTGATTAAAATAGTGACTTTATTGTATATACTTAAGGATGGATCGGTACGATATGCCAAAAAATTTCGGTCATACCGTATACCATACCGAAAGTTTCGGTATGGGAAAAATCATACCATTATCATACCGTTCCTTTCGGTATACCGAAAAGCGGTATACCGAAAATCTCGGTATGAAAAAAATCATACCGTTACCATGCCGTTTGTCGGTATGCCGTATCCTTGTTCGGTATACCAAAATTAAATAATATACCGAAAATCAAATAATTACCATAATATACCGAAAATCACCTATACTGAAAATTACCTATTAGCGAAAATTAAATAATTAACATAAATAATTTACAAATTATAAATTATAATAATTTACGGTATTTCGATATTAATTTAGTAATTTGATTTATAATTATAATAATTTACGGTATTTCAGTATATACCGTTAATTAACAGTATGTACTGTTTCGACATATACCGAATTTTCGGTATATACCGAATATTCGGTATGGTACGGTATACCGCCGGTGTATGAAACATTGTATTGTTATTGTACCAAGAACATTCGGTACGGTATCATACCGTATTGAAACTTTCGGTATATTGAAATTTTCAGTATGGTACTGTACAATTACTGCGGTATACGGCAGATTCGGTATTACTGTCCACCCCTATATATACTCATCGCAAACCTGTTGGATAATAGTACTCGATAAAAATATGAATCCTGCAAAGTTAATATTAACTAAAATTAGTAAAAAAAAATTCTTAGACATAAAAATAACATTTTTTACTAATTTTAGTTAATATTAACTTTGTAGCGTTCAGATTTTTAGCGAGTACTATTACCCAACAAGTTTGCGAGAAGTATATACAATAAAGTCACAATTCTAATCGAGATGTAGAAAAATTCTAAAAAAAATTAAATTTGAAAAATACATAATGAAAATGCAGATCTATATCTTTCTGGGGCTTGGGCTAAGATGAAATTAATTTAATAATTAATTAAATTATTGGTGCAAAATGCTTGCAAGATGAAAATATACACATTAATCTTGAATATTTATATAGGTTCCCAAAGCATGAACTTTTATTATTTAGCGGTGTAGGACAAAAAATAATATTGTGCTTATATTTCATCTCTTCTCTAATATGCTTCTATCCTTAATTGCATTATTAAAACAGTATATATATATATATGCTTCTATCCTTCATTGCATTATTAAAATAGTATATATATAGTCATATTAAAAACTGCATTATTAAATATATATTTCAATTAAGAAACATTTGAAAACATGAGAGATACCAACAAATATAATATTAGTAACCTATAATTAGATCCATCGATATGCTAGAATAATAGATTTAAGATGAGATTTCTTACCTTATTTTTAAATATATATAATAATATATGAATTTATGAATTAGAAAAATATAAAATAAAGATTTAAAATAATTAAAAATATCGAATGGAGAGAGCACCACATAGAATCTAAAATTAAGGGGAGGGTTTGAATCACTATTGGTTTTAATAATATATATATATATTGATAGATTTTAACATTTAAAGTTACCGTTCCCTACAATTTTACATGTTCGGACATTGACTACAATTAGGGTGTCTTTAATTAATTAATAAGCAAACTTTTTTCTGTCTTCCGAAATTTCGTCTATGAAAGGAAATGAATATTTTTTTGAGTTGAAATCGATATTCTCCCGCTAACTCAATAAAAATCAAAAGAAATAAAATTATAGCCGTACGTGAAAAGGAAAATAAATTTAACTAGCGTATAGCCCGTCGAAATTGACGGGAAATTATAAGAATTAATAAAATTATTAAATAGTACTATTATGTGATAGATTAAAGAAAAATATTATTTGTTAATTATTTTTAGGTTAAATTATTCGATTATGCAATCTACTAAACTCGCTTAGAATTTATATCCCTTGAACACATCTCAAATTCAATTAAAAAGTAATTTTACCACATGTTTACGTCTCGAACTCATATAGTTATTATTGTTAAAAATTATAACTAATATATTTTCATTACTTTCGATAATATTTAAAGCTCTATATTCTTCTACAAAACCGATGTGGGTAAAAAAATATTTCTCTATCAAAGGAAAGCGACTCTTAAGTTGAATCTTTTAGCTTTTTATGAAGAAAAAGAGACAAGAGAAGGAGCGGATATTGCGAGAGGGAGGAGAGATATAGATAGCGAATAATACTATATATGTTAAGATTGTCTATAAGATGAAAGTGACTCTAAATACACTACATTATGAATTCAATATAAGATTAAGAAAAAAAAAGTTGAACCACCGCTTCACAATCATCCCGTCTACCCCGATGATTCTCACTTGGAATTGACCTATTGACTACGATACTGATTTTATATTATATAAATAATTATTTTCGAAATATATTCACAGAAAAATTAATGATAACATTTGTTTTCTTTTTACCTGAATTAATATTTAATTATATAAATAACTGTACTCCAAAAATATTCACACAATATTCAATAAATAAAAATTTAATTATAAATTGTTGTATTATATAAATAATCATCTTCCAAATATATTTATAGAGAAATAATTGATGACATTCGCTTTCTTTTTTACCAACTTCGAGAAAAACTTTTATAACTGAGAATAGAACTTCAAGAATTGTTTCACTATGCACTTGATAGTTTTTTCTTTTTACAAAAGTTTATGTGGAGTGACTGTGATTCGTAAAATTATTTAGTTAAAGATATAAAATAAAAGTTGACCATAAATATCCTTAATTTATGAGTTCAAACTTATGTAATATATTAAAAAAAAGTTGTCCCGCCAATACTGAATTGACCCCTCTACTCGCACAATTTTTGGTCGGAATTGGCTCGTTGACAAATCGTTAGTAATTTTTCTGTCAATTCTCCTACATATTCTGCATTTTCCAATGGAGACGATTAATCAAACAATTTGATACGGTGTGTTTAGGATTATTCAAACTTGTTTGAAATTTATATATTCGTACTTGTTTAAAATTCGATTAAAAATTAGTCATTTGTGTTCCTTTCTGAAAAAATCTGTATATCAGCCTTCCGCCACAGTTCCGCGTCGGAACCGACCCGTTGATCACGACTCTGATTTATAAGTACGCAATTTATAAAACTCGTTTAGAATTTATATAGATAAATTTTTTTAATAAAAATAATTGATTGTACTATTCATTACCGTCCTTAACCGTATAGTAATATTCGTTAATTAAAATTATAGATTATGCAAAGTTGGAAATCCAGCTGCAAATAACGTAAAATTTATTTCATAGATGACGATTATAGATTTTAGAATATACATGAAAAATAAAGCATAAAATGAAAAATTTCTCGAGTTGAGGTAACCGTCGGTTGGAAATTAGCTCGTCTATCGCCATGTTTCTTGGTCAGAATCGGCCCGTTGACCGCAGTTTTGATTTATAAAAGCATAATTTCCGCGTAATATTTTGAAAAGCATTCTGAGTGAGTTATTTAGATACCAGTTTTAAAGGGACTGTTGGTCCTCCCATGATGAATCAAAACCCGTTTAGAAATTGTATAGACTCAAAACTTAAAAAAAAATTGATTGTACTATTCATTCTCATCTTAACTGTATAGTAGTAATATTTACTAATTACAATTATGAATTATGCAAAGTTGGAAACCCAACTACAAATAACGTAGAATCAATTCACAGGTGACGATTCTAGATTTAAAAAAATATATATAAAAAAATGAATAAAATAAAAAATTTAAAATTAATAAGAATAAAGAATGAAAATATATCACGTGGAATCCAGAGTTGAGGTACCTATCAGTTGGGAATTAGGTCGTCTACCTAATTAATTGACAAATTAGAAATTATTTTTTTTATCAAATTAAATAAAAAATTATTAGACTATTTCAAAATTTAATTCGGTCAACTAATAAAAATTGACCAAATGAAATTAAATTAAATTAAACTATAAAAATATAGTTATTTATTCGACCGATTAATAAATAAATTAGCCAAATAAAATTGGTGGGGCAAAAAATGAGAAATACACATTTGATTGTAGGTATTTATAGGCATTTCAATAAATGAAGTTTCATTGAGAAACCGATGTAGGATACAAGATTTTAGTAGATATTTAAAATCTATTATTTTATATTTAAAAATTTGAAAAATTTAAGAATTTAGATAAATATGAATGGAGGAATATAAGAGGTGCCACGTAGAATTTTTTCAAAGTAAGAATCATTTTTCTTTTAGTAATATAATGATTAGTTGAACTATTACTTCAGAAAGGAAGAACCAGCGTAAGTCGCTAATACATTTAACAACTTTCACTGGAACTGCACGTAATTGCAGCGGATTATACCGAAGAGAGACTGCATTAGTGAATTGTACGTTTGCAAAGTCAAAACTCAAAGCGCAATGCTCCTCCGTACGGTACAACTCATTCTATAGTTTTAAAATATACAGCTGAGTGTGAAGCATTGGATTATCGATTTCACTGCTAAAAGTTCAATTAGATCTGCAATTTTGCTCAATTTCTGCATTTCTCGCTCTCACGCTGTTTGATTTGCTGTTATTAAACTCAGTTATCATGAGTTACAGGAGGTTAGTGTGATTATCCGTATCGATATGTGTTTAGTTCTGCTTTCGCAATTATTTAGGAATCGCATATTGTTTTTGCATATGAATATGTAGAATTCTTTTATCTAGAGATTTTATAGTGTTTTTCTTAAGCCGTTGGATTTGATTTGTCGGAGAGAAGGAAAATGGATTGAATTTGAAATGTAGTTGGAATTGCTCTTACATGATGCAATGCGAATTTGGGGATGATGATTGTTTGGTTTTCTCAGAAATGAATGAAGCCCTGTTAATGGAGTCTTCCTGATCTCCAATTCATCTTGGATTTTGCCATGCAAAATTGCTTACAAACTCACAATGTTTTGCTCAAACTTCTGTGAAATGTCACATTTTTTGCTCATTAATATTTGATCCATAGAGATAGAAGGGGCTTGAAGAATGATGTTGTCAGTGAGTTATGATTCTCGTTTGTATTGCCAAGAAGATCCTCTTCGAAAGTGCCTTGATGACCCTGCTCGTAATTTGCTAGACGGTTTTTCGATTTGAATAATGCAGAAAAAAAGCAGTTGGATAGGATATATGAGAATGAGTTAATCTATATATGCTGTAAATAATGTTGAACTTTTATTTTTATGTGATACAGTCTAGGTCTTGTTGCTGTTAGATTGAAAAACAAAAAAATGCAGAAAACACAGCTAAATTTTGGAAGGTAATTACGCCACATAGATAATGCCGATAAGTATGCTATAGGATAATATCCCGTAGCTTAGGATCCAATTTTTTAGGCGAGAAAGGCGAGTTACTTGTTTTATCTTCCATCTGTATTGCGGGAGCAAAGTTTTACAGCCAATAGCATCTTTGCTTGTAATGGGGATAGAGGAACTTAGGCCACTTTACGATTATATTGAGAGGCTTGTTATCTCACATGCCGAATATGAATATTTCTGAAAAGCTTGATTTATATGTTTGCATTTTTTTGGTACCGTTGAATTCTCATCAAGTTATTTGCACACAGGGATCATAGATCCTCAAGGTCTGCACTTTTTGATAACATGGACAGCCTTGAAGCGGGTGGACTCGGGGCCTCTTCTTCATATTCAAGTGGCATGGACGATCATGATAATGAGAAAACTATGGATAGTTTACACGATAGAGTCAGCTTTTTGAAAAGAGTGAGAACTCTCCTTAAACAACAAGACTTTTCTTTGGTTATTGTATGGTTACGTTACTTCGTGGTGGTACCGTTATATTGTCATCATTCTCGTTTTGTGACTTTTTTCTTCTACCTGCAAGATCTAATTGTAGTGCAAAATCCACATAAATATTCACTTTTTTTGACCCAAATGTGTTGGGTAATAGTTCAAAATTTAAGAGTTGATGGATTCAATTCCCATGATTAGCATCAAAGCTTGTAAAAGTTGTTGCATTTTGGTTTGAAACTCTAGCCTATTATCATGGATTGTATTCTAATTACAATCTATCTTATCACATGACATTTTTAAACCTCTATAGCCAGCTGAACATGTGCTGACTGCTGAACAATCAAAGTAAGATCCAATATATTCCAGCTATGTTCTAAATGAGTGCTCTTATGTTGGGATTCTTACGTAAATTACTAAATTTAAAATTGCTTATTGCTGCTCAATTCAGCCTGTGGCTTTGTGGCATAGCAGTAGTTACAAATGCACTGGACTTAATGCTGGCTAATGTTGTATTCTGTAGTTGGTCTTTGATGAATCTTTAGTTTTGTTTTTAGCATCGCGGTCTAACTAGATAGGATAAATTGATTGAACTTAGCTGTCAAATCATGAATGAAACTCAAGCTTTAAGAATTTACTGACTGAACATAAGAAACTTTCAAGCTGTGTAAGTAAGGGGCATGGTGTGTATACTACGATACTGCAAGAATATAGGATTGCAGTGTTAATAGGCTGGATAGCTCAATTTAGAACACGCATGTATAACCCTGAAATGCCAACAAAAATCAATGAGCGTCAGAAAATTATAAGCTATTTTCTTGAGAACCTACTTGTTTGTTATGTCTAAATGCTACTAGAATTTTCTTTAGCTAATAAACATTGTGAACTAGAAAAGTTTAACTAAGATTTCAGCTTAACAGGATAGGGGTAGTTGGAATATTTGAGTGATTTATCCTGTATCTTTGTGGTATCTTGTGGCAGTTGACCGGGGACATACATGAGGAGGTGGAGACTCACAACCGTATGCTAGATAAAATGGTATGTAAGTTCGTAGATGCATTTAGGAAACTTTGAATAGTTTTCTGTTGAATTTTTGTGCTTATTTTGTTGGTTGCATGTTTACTACTTAGGGGAATGCGATGGATGCATCAAGAGGCATGATGTCGGGAACAATGGATCGTTTTAAAATGGTAAACTTAATAGATCCTTATAGTTTCTTCATATTGCTCTTAATCAATGATTTCTTTTCTGTTTAGCTTTCCTGAAGTCTGGTTCGATGATGATCTTTAGGTGTTTGAAAAGAAATCAAATAAGAGAATCTGCAAACTTGCAGGATATTTTGTGGTTGCTTTCTTCGTGCTGTATTATGCGATTAGGTGAGCATCTATATCGTGAATCTACCATTTCTGTAATAACCAAAGCCAGATGGTATTTCCCTTGTCTAATTGTTAAGGATACTTTTATTTCGTTCAAATTAAAAGAGTTAGAAATTTTTCACCTTAGGACAACTTCGTAAGTAAGTGCTCAAACATGTTTTAGGCAATATTGCCCTCTTCTTGGTTCACTCTCATGTGACAGTGGTGCACATACTGCTACTGTAGACTTTTACTTTCTGTCAGGCTTTGGTTGTTATATATACACCGTGCCTTTCACTTAGCACCTTCACAAAGCATTGGTGTTCGCCACATGGTATAAAACATTTAAGGGGCCGAGGAATTTGCAAGAGTGTTTGCTGCTTTGCGCTGATTACTCCTTTATTTTGCAGGATCCTCTTGTATTACTGGTATGGTTAACGTAGGATTGCAACGCCGTGTTCTTGGGAGTTTTTTTGTGGTGTAACGATGCAAAGCTCCGTTGAATTGCATGTCAAGGTGCACAACCATACTATTTTTGAACATCGATTTTTTTTTTTTTTCTTGTTTTTTTCCTTACATAAGAATCATAGGTACCTTTTTATATGTGAATCATAGGTATTTCGTGTAAATATATTCTTTTCAAACTCGTTTCTATTCTCCAACTATATAATCTGTACTAGATTGAACTCCCATCACTCATCCTTACAAAGACGAGAAATACCATTGAGCTACAAATTAAGCTCGTGGTTGATTCAAGATTCGCATAATATGAGTTCCTACTAGGATCACAAATGATAATATGTTGGAAATTTCAAACTATCAAATCTGGGATTTGGTCACAAATTGTGCAACAAGAATTGAGAAGAATTTGGCGCGGAAAAAAGCTAGTATAAAATTCTGTGTACTAGTATATTTTATTTAGTGGATTTTCGATGTTTGAGTTGTGGCTCTCTATGTTGTTGGAATGCGGCTCCTGTTGGATTTAATGGGGAAGTCATATTTGAGGGTGAGACAAAGGGAGAGTTCCCACTTCCCACTCATTAATTGTCTGCATCCGGGCATTAATTTTATCTTGTAAGGGTTTTTTAAATATCTAATTATCGAATATTTCACCACCTTTACACAATTATTAAATCATGACTGAGTTTATAAATTATTATATTTAGAGATTAAATATGGCTTTTTGGAGTGTTTTTTCTGGGGGAGAATGCCACATTATTTTGCTGTATTTGATTATTTTTTTCCGCGATCATTTTAAAGAGAGACGAAAACAAGAAAATCCTCAAAAGTCTTTGTTTGACGAGAATATATGGAAGGATGGAATTAGTCCGCAGCATTTTGTTAATAAAAATCGAACACATGCTACTATATAATATATGAGTTTGAATTCAAATACATGGTGGATCTTGATCATCTAGACAGCGTGGCACAATCTTTTGTAAGATACACACAACACTCGCATATACTAATTTATGAGTATACAAAAATAGACGTTTAAATTATAACCTTCTTTTCTTCTCTTGCTTCTTTTTCTTTTTTAAAGGACTGCAAACCAATCTCATCTGATAGTATAAGTTAATGTATTATGGTTATGGTGTCCGGTGACAACAATAATATTAATTAACATTTCTCAGCTACACTCAAATCTATATCAACATTTTACCTTTTGTATTCTTTTATTCTTTCTTTTTTCATATATTCTTATGACTTCTACAGCATGATACTATCATGTACTCTCTTTGTCCAAACCATCTTGAGTCTCTTTTCATATGGAAACGTTCTATCCATCTTGATTTATTTTCTAAAAAAAAAGCAAATAACTAATTAAGACTGTGGGCATAGGCACGCTCGAGCGCGCGCTCGCTGCCCTTGCAAGCATCGGACCCGCGCGCTCTCCCCAATGCCGAGCTCGGCGCGCTTGCGAGCATGCTCGCTTGAGCGATCGCCACTGCTTGCGCGGGCTGACACCTCCAGTGACACGTGGCGAGCGATCGCCAGGAGACCGTTGGCGATCGCAACGATACAATTTCAATTTTTTTTATTTTTATTTTTTTCCTCCATTTCTCCCCGATAAAAACCCTCCTCCCCTCCCTCAAATATTCACACCTCTCTTTCTCCCTCTCATCGGCGATCTTTTCTTTTCCGGCGATCTATCTTTCAGTGGCTCCTCATCCCTATACTGATGTCGAAACGCTCGAACTAGCGCGGGCGTCCACGTCAACAGTGGCGGCGGCGGCAATGGGGCCATTTGGAGTAGAGTGGCGACTCGCTATAACGCAAATCGCCTCCAATACTAGGTGGAGCGCAACGAGACGTAGTTGCATCATCATTGGGCCCGGGTCTGGAACAGTTGCGGTTTCTTCAACTCGCTGTACGAGCAGACAAGGAACCAAGCTCCGGCCAGCGTCACTGCGGAGATGCTGCTCAACTCGACGCTCAATGAATGGGCGTCCCTCCACGCAGAGTCGTTCAAGTATTTGGCCGTTTGGCACCTCATCAAGGATGTGCCCGACATTTTTAGATCCTAGGTTTTTTTTTCCTTTTTAAGTTATGTCGTTGTAGTTTTTTTAATTTAATTTTAATTATGTTACTCTCTCCATCCACGAAATGGTTACCACTTTTGCTACTTAAGTTTGTACACGAAATGGTTGCCACTTTTGCTCTCCACTCACATTTATTATGGGACTCTTACTCCACTCACAACAATACTCACTATAATTCACTACTACCTACCATTTTCTTAAAACCCGTGTCGTCCACAATGTGTTACCATTTCGTGTACGGAGGGAGTATTAAATATTAATAAAAAATATAAAAAAGCGAGCTCGTCGCTGCAACCCCAACGAGCACGCGAGCTCGCTGTGACGTGGCGAGCCAGCGAGCACGATCTCAATGATCGCCGCTGCCCACAGTCTAAACTACTCACTTAAAGGCTCAAGATGGACTAGGACGGAGGGATTAATTTATTATTTCTACACAACAAGAAACTGTTGGAAATGGTTTAAATGTTAACCATGATTGAGGATAAATATTGTTGACTAAATACTTGTTATTTAATTAAAATATTTATTGGATGTTAATCTACGCCGTGAGTAGATGAACGTGGTATATTTAATATCTCTAAACCGATTTCTGGTGAGTGAGATATTGTATGCTAAAGGTTGGATGTTGAAGTAGTAATTAACATGTTATTAATTATAATAAATGTTAGTTGTCCCACATCGGTTATATGTGGATGATTTGACTAGTATTTAAGGCTTTGTCTGTATGGGCTTAATAACTTGTTGGGTTGGTGTGTATGGTTGTGTATGGGTGCCTACGCGCGCGCCGCCGTCCGTCCGGGCGGGCGGGCTAGGGCTCGGGCCTGGGACTGGGATCTTGGCAATTGGTGCTTTGGGCTGGTGTTTGGGCCTTATCTTTTTGAACCAACTTTACAAGCCCAATTCGATTAATTGTTGAGCCCAATCCGGAAGCCCAGTGTATGGAAAGCCCATCGGCAGAGAGACTCTTGGCTGCTGTAACCGCCGGAGACTCTTCACATCCGGCAACCTTTGGTGTCTGAAACCGCCGGCCATCATGGCTGAATTGATGGCACTTGATCGAGAGCTGCTATATATAGGAGCATCCTCATTTGCAGAATTCACTGATTCCAAGCAATCTGCACTTCTCTATAGCATTTCATAGCATATCATACACTAGTTCAGTCTTCGTTCTTGTTCAGTTCGCCGGAGCTCGGTTCTGTTTGTGGTGCTACTACAACCGAGACGTCAAGATCTTTTTAACCTTTGGGGACGAGCCGCCTTACCGTGAGCACTACCGGGGCGTATTCTCATCTTGCGGGCAGAAGTTTTACTTCGGACGATCTTTGGTTTATTCTAAACTTAGTTCTTCAGTTTCATTGTAATACTATAAGTTTGTTCGTATTCAAGTCAATCAATAAAGAAGTATTATCCATTGTTATCTACACGAGCAAGTACCCGATTCCTAACAGAAACCTAATCTATATACAAAATAATTATATATAAATACAATAAAGTTATTGGTCACATGTTGGCCTTTCGCGCATAAAAAACGGAAATTTGACTGTAAAAATGAAAATAATCAGATTTCTCCCTATAACATTACTAAACGAACTTATGGAATCTAACCTGTTCGTATCTCAATTTGTTCGATATATACGTATTTACAGTTTTTGTCTTCTTTTTTATTTTCCTTTTCTTGTTCTTTTTTTAGCTCTTACTCTATTTTTTTTTTCTTTTCATTTCTTTTGGAACAACAGTTAGATAATAATTTTGCTTGAACTTATATATCCCATATGTGTAAAATTACGAGTAATGTTGCACACATCAGTTTATGCCTTGATTAATTGGAAGATATATAGGTAATGTGCACACCTTCCGCATGTTTCGTGAGCATCACTTATCAATTTGTCCACATTAGCATATTTATTTAACTTTTTATATTGTGTTTCTAATACCTTAGAAATCGTTATTCGGATCCTTAAATTTACAAATTAATAAAATTCAAAGCTTGATTTTGTTCTATTCATTCATTTTTCCTAAGTTAAAGGGAAATCAAACATTTTCTAAAGGCATTCGAATAGAACAAGTTAATATAAAAATTTATTACAAACACAATAATATGGACAAATCGGGAGTGATGCTCACGAAAGACGCTTGCGAAAAGTGTGTAGCACATGTGGATATAGTTTAACATTGTTTCTTCTTTGAGCGCCCTCCAATAATTTAGTCCGACTAACTTAGTATTTCTTCCAATAATTAGGGCGCTTGAACTCGTATATCTCAATAATCTTGTTTTTTTTTTTTTCAATAAAGTTTTATCTGATCTACGCGTCTCATTTTATACTGAATTAAGACCTCTCGATCACTAGAGCCGAAAATATGATGGTAATTAATTAACGAAATAATCCACAGTTAGTTACTTCCGAAAAGATTATATTTAATTCGTATTTTATTTTCTGTGTATTGCCTACAAATCACCACACTGAATGGGTGGTTTATTGAGACTTAATAATCAAAGTAGTGCAAATATAAATAAATTTAAAATTGAGATTCCAACCTCCACGATATATTAATAAAAGGATTGCTGTGTGTCACTGCATCAAATATGGTGCGCGATGATAATTAATAATTATAAAAAAGTATTACATGATACACAAAAAAGTCATGTAGCTAGCCTAAGTGGAGATATTGAAATGCATACAAATATAGACATACTAGTATTATACAAGTAGTATGCACGAATTTTAATTATTTTAATCCTAGCTCTTTTTGGTTTCCATTTGATCATGAGTATAATAACATGTTTTTAAGCCAATCACAAACCAATCTTAAAATATCGAATCTATTATATGTATGTCTTATGTCCGAGATATAGTTATATATATCTTATCTAGTCCATTTAAAACTCTATATCATGAATACGAATGCACTACATATATATAATAGTATCACTTTTTAAGTCGGGTGCGCCTATGTTAACTACTACATGCAACTCAAGTGAGGTGGTGAAATGCATTGGTGGTAATCAATATCAATAGGTTTGAGTTTGATCTTAATTCGATCATCAAACTAAATATAACTAATAAAATACATATCATTCTGATCTATGAACTGATACTCTCACGTCTACAAGAAGTGTGATCATTTTTTATTTCCATTCATCACGAAGAGTTAGACCTTTTAACTTTAGCACATAATCCACCCATTTTTTTTCCACTCATGAAAGTGAGTCCCTTTAATTCTTTACTCGCTTAATATTTACGAAACTTTAATTAAAACTAGTGTCGATATTCCTCGGGGATGGAGAGGGTATTTCATAAGTAATCACCCTATATAGCATTTCATATGTTTGTGATAATTAAATTGATGCCGACAATTCCATCTCTCTATTAATTTTTTTTACTAACCATAAAATATAATTCAAAAATCTTCCATCAATCCAATATGTTGAAACATGAGACAGCGACGTGCTTACCACCTGCCAACTTGCACGTGACCCCACCATTTCAAAACCCTAATTTCTATACAGATTCATACAAAAACACACTCACAGGGACCACTAGATACACATACATGTACATATACATACACTGGTATACAGAGACAAAAGGGTTCTATAAAATATGGAAGAAACCTAAACAATAACTCAACCTTTGAAAAGACATAATCACTTAGTTTATATTTTTCACCTCTCAGTATTTTAGTATTCATTTATACCAATAGTTTTTTCAATCTCTCTCTCTTCTTTATTCTCCCATCTCTACTTTGTTCTTGATACTTGATTCTATGCAGCTTTTCTTTTAATTTCTTATTGTCTTCTCAAATTAATATAATCATCAGCTTTCATACTATATGATATATACAGTACTGTCTTCTTTCTTAATTTTAATCTTTGCTTGATTCCACAAACTTGAACCAAATTTTCTTGACCTTTTAATTTTTCTTAAATTTTTAATCTCTTTAGGGTTCAAGAACTAATTAAGGGCTGCCAATCTCTCGTTACCAGAAGGATTTCATAAAACAAAACATTAAAATTTCGATCTTTCCTTTTCTAGCTTGTTTAGAGGCAAAAACCGGTCGATCAAAACCAGCAATTCTGGCGAACCGGTGGTGGGACGGAGTTCAGGTCGGTTTACCGGGATCCGAACCGGGTTCCCTTCTTAATAGCAAGCGTGAGATGGAACTCTCCATCAACGAGAAGAGCGGCGGCGGAAGCAGTAGCCGGGGCGAGGACGACGACGATAGAGACGGTGGTGGCGACGAGCCGAAGGAGGGCGCGGTGGAGGTGGGCACGCGCCGCCCCCGTGGTAGACCGCCCGGTTCGAAGAATAAACCTAAACCGCCGATTTTCGTGACCCGGGACAGCCCTAACGCCCTACGAAGCCACGTGATGGAGGTGGCCGGCGGCACGGATGTGGCGGAGAGCATAGCCAACTTCGCCCGCAGACGTCAGCGCGGCGTCTGCGTGCTCAGCGGCAGCGGCTCCGTCGCCAACGTGACCATCCGCCAGCCGGCCGCCCCGAGCGCAGCGGTCGTGCTGCAGGGCCGGTTCGAGATTCTCTCTCTAACCGGGGCCTTCCTGCCCGGTCCGGCTCCGCCCGGGGCGACTGGTCTGACGGTTTATCTGGCCGGCGGGCAGGGGCAGGTGGTCGGGGGCAGCGTGGTGGGGCCGCTGGTGGCGGCGGGGCCGGTCATGGTGATCGCGGCGACGTTTGCTAACGCAACTTATGAAAGATTGCCTCTTGAAGATGAGGAGGAGGCTGGCGGCTCAGCTCAGGGCGCGGCAGTGGGGGGCGGCGGCGCCGTCGAGTCGCCACCCGGAATGGCGCAGCAGCAGCAGCCGCATCATGGGATGGCTGATCCCTCAAATTTGCCAATTTATAATTTGACACCTAATTTATTGGCAAATGGAGGGCATTTGAATCATGATGCATATGCTTGGTCTCATCCTAGACCTTCATATTGAGATATGAGGTAAAATTTGTTTTAAAAAAAAATAAGGCAACAAAAATCTATTTCCTAATATGGTACATAAGAAGTATGTCTTAGAGGGTTTGGTTGTGTAGTAAAATGTTTTCTTGGATTTCTCTCTCTCTATATATATGTATATTTTAGTTCTTTTTTTTTATTTTTCTTTTTCTAATTTCCTGTCATATATGCAGCAGTTTGGAATACTAAGTGATGGTTTGCAATAAAAGGATGTTATTAATTTTTCTGTTGCTTTTGATCTCTCTTATTATAATTTATCCATTTCATGATCTTGAAAAGATACATAGTACTTGCCATCCATATATTATTCTACTGGTATATAATTGATGATATTGGATAAATGATTTCAAGATTTTAAGAGACTTAATAAAATAATGAGGAAAGGTGGTTAATAATATATTCTTTATCGATTGTTTTTTAATCAATCGAACAGCTTGAGTGCTCTTTACCACACTATTTGTCTTTTTTGACCTAGATTTCATTGATCACCATGGACTGACTGCAGAAGTGAAACATTAATTTAATCTATGCATGAAAATCCGCAAAATATTGGTTTGCACATTCGATGAATATTGTTTCTAATTAATTAATTATAAATGTCACATTTGGAATTGAATGGAATATGCTCCTTTAGCTGAAATCCTTGCTGCCATAAACACAACGAAGTTAATATTTTTTTCGATATGTCTTAAGCAATTTTTTTGAAGCATTAGATGTCTCTGGATTACAGTTTAAATTGGTGCTTTTGGTGAAATTTGTTGATGCAAATATATAAGGTAGTCCTATTTGGTGACACTGTAGCCGACCATACAATCTAAAAATTGTATATAGGTTTTGAAAATGAAAATATACCCTAATTGGGAAGCATAAACCCTAAGGGGAAATGTGATTATTTTCATTTTACGGTCAACTTTTTTTTTTTTACACGTGTGGCTGGCCACCGTGTAACCGAATATCATTACCCAATTAGAACTGAAAATAAACAAGTTTATCTCAATTTGTAGCTTAAATTACTGTCACTTTTAAAAATTAAGGTGAAAAAGTGGAATAATATTTCCACTTCTTTAGTAATAACTCAACGTCATTTAGAGTACACAACAAACAAATTTATGCTAACAAAATCATCAGGGAGGCGCAGTTACAAAACAAATACTATACTAACTTGTATTGTTGTAATTGTATCTAAAAAGAGTAAGAATATTAGGTTGTGTTATTTTCGACTAGGGGTGTTCAAAGTTTGGTTTAAACCGTAAATCAAATTGAATCAAACCGTAATTTATGGTTTGGTTCGGTTTTTTAGTTTAAAAAATATGGTTTGATTTAGATTTTTCAAAAATTATGGTTTATGGTTTAGGTTTGGTTTTTAAGAAAATTCAAACCAAACCAAACCGTAAACCGAAAAAACTGTATTTGATATAATGATAATAATAATTTCATTTTATTTATTATGTGAGGAAATAGAGATTTTCTTGATTGAATGTCATGTTTGAGTGTTATACAAATTTAATTAATGAAATCATACAATTTAGAATCATTAAACCATACAATCTATTATACATTTTTCAATTAATTATTACAGTGACTTATCTTCACTTTTGAATACAAGGTACGAATTTCTATTTGTTTTCTTTTCTTCTATATCGTTTTCAAATTCAAGTTGTTTTCGATAGAAAAGATAGAGAATGTGAAATTATTTTACTATAATTTACTATTTAGCTAAATAATGTTATCCTATACTCCTAGTATATTTATCTAGCAAAAGAGAAAAATGTATATGATCATGACAACAACTTTATTTAATTTGTTTTATTTCTATTACGAAGAAAATGAAAACATATTGATAAACCGCAAACCAAACCGCACCAAACCGTATTATTATAGTTTGGTTTGGTTTGGTTTTACTACTTAATCAGTTCGGTTTGGTTTCAAAATTACTAAACTGTATTTTACGATTTGGTTTGAGTTTAGTATCAAACCGCACCAAACCAGACCTTGAACACCCATATTTTCGACATCTAACAAATTATTATATTATTATTTGTGGCAAGAGATATAAAAAAATTGAGCTCTATAGTATAATGCATATGTAACTCTAATCATCATAAAGTAATACACACACACACACACAAAAGGGGTATATGTGCATGGATATATTCATTGAGTGTTCAATTGAGTGTTAAACTGTGTGTGTGTGTGTAATTGAGTGTTCAATTGTAAAATACACTAGACCAAATAGGTTGATCGATTTCCTCTTATGATCATTGATGAGCGTATTATATTTCTTTTGGTTGCAGATTTGTAAAATGAGATTGCAGGATCTTGATACCGAGGGGTATATGTGCATGGATATATTCATTGATAAACAAATGTGGAAAGAAATGGTAATTGCAAAACATTTACCTAATTAATTAATTAATGTCTTTGAACTTTGAAAAGTCAACGGAATGATTAATTCCGTTAAATAAGGAGCTGATTAAACACATCGCTTATATAGTAACGTATCCTCAATAGAAAATAGAAACCATATAACCTTAGACCATATATATAGTTTTTAACGAGGGAGAGATTTTATATATATTTGATGTACTAATGTAAAAGTAGCAAAAGGATGCATAGTATTCAAGAAATTAATCATGTGTGTATATATATGTTTATATAGTAAATTGAATTCATATTCTTTTGTTGTGAAATGTTTGCCTTTAGTGAAGGGATACATGAACTCCACCTTGATTTTGTTAAGGCCTTATTATAAATTTTATTTTTTTGAAATATTGTTAAGGCCTTACTAAAGCAAGAAACTAGTTTATCAATTTTACTAAATTTATAATGTATGCTCTCTTACTGTCTTAAATCCTTGCGATCAGGCGTCAATGTTTAGTAACATAAAATGGATATCGGAGTAGTAAGCCTGCGTTTATAGCATTATTAATTTTGATGGCTCAATACATCTTTTATATGTTTACAAAAAGGGAATGGCGGGTCTTCCCACTTTTTCTTGTACTTGTCTATCAATGGAATAACGCAGGTAATTTGGCAAAAATTTATATGCATAAAGGGAGCGGTCATCATTTATCTTAATATTCGAGTAAGTTCTAATAAAGTAAATCTCATTTATAAATTCATTAAATGGATGGTCAAAATTAATCCCCACATGGGAGATGTACTGTAGTTTAGTATTACTTTAATTCACAATACAATTAATTTGATGCAACATTGATATGTTTGATGCATTTTGGGGTATTCAAAGTTTGGTTTAAACCGTAAATTAAATCGAATCAAACCACAATTTACGGTTTGGTTCGGTTTTGTGATTTCAAAAATATGATTTTGTTTAGATTTTTCAAAAATTATGGTTTATGATTTAAGTTTGGTTTTAACGAAAATTCAAACCAAACCAAACCGTAAACCGAAAAACCGTACACATTTGAAACAATGATATTAATATTATTATTTTATTTATTATGTTAGGAAATAGGGATTTTCTCGATTGCATGTCATATATGAGTGTTATACAAATTTAATTAATGAAATCGTATAATTTAAAATCATTAAACCATACAATCTAGTGTACATTTCCAATTAATTGTTTCAGTGACTTATCTTCACTTTTGAACTTAAGGTACAAATTTCTACTACTATTTATTTTCTTTTCTTCTATATTCTATTCAAATTCAAGTTGTTTTCAATAGAAAAAGTAGAGAATGTGAAATTATTTTACTATAATTTACTATTTAGATAAATAATGTTATCTTAAACTCCTAATATATTTATTTTAGCAAAAGAGAAAAATATATATGGTCATGACAACAACTTTATTTAATTTATTTTATTTCTATTACGAAGAAAATGAAAAAATATTAATAAACCGTACCAAACCGTATTATTATAGTTTGGTTTGGTTTGGTGTTCCTATTTAATCAGTTTGGTTTGGTTCTAAAAAATTACCAAACCGCATTTTACGATTTGGTTTGAGTTTAGTATCAAACCGCACCAAACCAGACCGCGAACACCCCTGAAAACATTCGTCAATCCAAACCATAAATTTTATGTGTATTTGATACTCCGTGAATCATTACGCGCGCGAAAAGTCATATAGGAGTATATGCAACAGAATTCAATAATTTTGTCATCCTACATTTATTCATGAAATATGAATGAATAAAACTACCACAATTCCCTCAAAAACAAAAAACATGAAATACATGGAATATATCGATATTACCATGTCCAACATTAAAGATAGAGTAAAATCAAAGTCGATGCGACACTGATTAATTTTTTGAAGACAGGGCAAGTTTTGATTTAGGCACATCAATTTCGCTTTGGGGATATTTTCAATATTTGGAAAATTTCGGGAAAATCTTAATCTCATGTATTTACTATTTACATCAGACTCTTATTTATGTAGTGGAAAACCAGATAATTTCCATCTATATTTTTTTACAATAATTCTATTCGGACACATTACGTAAAAAAAAGAAAATTAATTATTAAAATAGAAATAATCATATTTTTTCTTAGGTTTTAGATTCAAATTAATTATTAAAATAGAAATAATCATATTTTTTCTTAGGGTTTAGATTCCCCAATTATGGGTGGAGCTAGTATGTATGAGTGGCCACAGTGTGTCCAAATAACACTACCTTTTTTTTTATTAAGTGTCATATTGTAAAATTTAGTTTGTCCCTTAATAAGAGTCCCAATTTATAATTTTAGAAAAAATAATGTACATAACTATTCAATATACCTCAATCATCAATGTTAATTATTTACTTTTCAAATAGTACATTTATACAATAATATAATAAAGATAACAATAGTAATTAATTAATTTTTTTGGTATATATATTTTGACGGTGAGATATTTATTAAAAAATGAAGGGAGTATATTTAATGAATTTAAACCAAATTAATGGAATTTTATAATATTGTTGTCTTATTATGGCCTTTTTTTCCTCTTAGCAGCTGAATATATATAGTTAGTTTTGTTAGTATATATACGAGGAAATTATCAAAACAGGACAATATTTTTAAGTGATTTGTGAAAGTAAGACACTTTTATATTGTGCTTGTAAAAGAAGGACACTATCTTTAAGTTCGACACACATACCCCGGCCCCTAAATGCCCCCCCCCCCCCCCAAACAATTTCAAAGAACAGTGATTGCGATTTTCAATATTTACATACTGTGATATCAAGAGTGCTTTTCGACGCCCACTAGGATTTGACGATGGTAGTTTGATTTTTGGGTGAGAAGAAGTTAGGGTCCTTCGAAATTAGGGGAACGCGTTTGAAGGATTTACACAAACCACTTATACATAATCCACATCAGATTTGGGCTACTGTTAGCAGCTCACGTGGAAGTCATGTGAAAAATAGCCCGAATAAGCTCTAATTTGGCCAATTCGTTTGTTGAACCTAAAAGATAGTGTTTTTTTACAAGCCCGATATAAAGATATATCCTACTTTCACAACCCCTAAAAATACTTTCCTATTTTGGCAATTTCCTTTTATATATACTATCAAGTAATGGTTGTTTCTCAATATTTCTTTTGCATTATGAATTAATCATTAATTGGTCTGATATACAATAATCCCTCCATCAACGAAAATTATGGTTAGATTTTCATTTTGGTCCGTCTTTAAAAATTATAGTTTTTCCATTTAAGGAAATAATTTCACACATTCTTTACTTTTCCAACCTTGTTTAATTTCAGTATTAACATAAAAATCAACCTACGTACGGCCCACAATTTTATTACTCTACTCAAAATATCTATCTATTTTTCAGAGAAATTCTTACATGGGTGTACATGTAGTACGACCACCCCTCACATGTCAACATTTTAATAATTTAATATATATTATTAAAATATTCTAATGTGAGTGGCGGGTACACCCATATAAGAATTTTCCCTATTTTTCAATACAAAAGGTGAAGAGTATAATAGTTCAAATCATACATCTATCTAACTTTTCTTAAAACCCACACCAAAATCATAAAATTATAATTATCATGAACGAATAGAGTATATTCTAACACATTAAATACACTAGAAAAATGTAAATTATCGCGTAACAAAATAAAAAATTAATAAACTGGTTAAAAACATATATATGGCCATTGGACTGTGAGGGATGGATGATAGGGGATATCGTCATCATATATAGAGATTAGCAAAAAGGAAAAATAAACTTTACTTTATCTCATTATTTAAATTAACAAGAAGAAACAGAAAAGGAGAGCTGACGAGGGTGACACAAAGGGCCCTCTTCACATGAATTCACGTGTTAACGTTTAATTTAATTGGAGTAATAATAAATAACACTAATTAATTAACAACTTGGGCACAATAGTCCGATTCACTGAAGTCCAACTAAATGGGCCAATTAGGGTCAATAATTACATAATTTCCGTATTAAATCAACCCTAATACATGACCAAATCAAATAAAAAATTATTCCAACTTGTGTACACATATGCCTTTCCAAATGTCACAATTTGCAAACACTACCTTTTGAAAACACCAAATAGCCAAGAATTCTAACATCATCGCTTAGAAAGAAGAATCCACTACACTTTTATTTAAATTTAATGAAATATAGGCCACCCATTAACGCCGTAACAATAATTATTGTGTCGTAGATATATGTTATTTTAATTAATTTGTGGGGGCTAGTATTAGAAAAATATAATATATTGTATATTTGTGGGGACTAGGTTTTGTAACAATAACCCTAGAATATATTTTTGGCTTTTCTTTTAGATCCATGGCTGTAATGGTTATTATAGAAAAGGTACCATGGCTTTATCGTGGAGTACATGTCATTTTGTGTAATCCAATTAACATAAATCCCTAAACCTATCGATGATTAACTTTTGTTTGTTTCAATCCAATCCCCATCGTTGATTTTTAGTGCCGTACGTAGTATTTTATTAATACATCTCATATATTTCTCCACATTTGATTTGACGTTAATATAGTATGAGACACATGTACATATCTCTCTCTATAAGTCTATATATGTGTTTGTATCATACTGTATATTATATTGTGATAAATGATTTTGACGGAATCAATAATATGTACTACATATTAAACTCAAGAAAAAATAAATGCACATATGAAGTAGAATATAGCGAAAGAAAGCGAAACTTTATTTCATGCTCCAATATTTAAAGTTTTTTACCATAGCATCCTAATATAAACGAGTAGACCTGTACGAAACACCCCTATATTTTTTAATTTGCATGAAACACCCTATGATATTGTAAACCTTGCATAGAAAATTCAATCCGTGAAAGTAATGGAGCGTGAATTTCACTCGCCCTCTATACAACTATTTAATATTTTTATGCTTTTAAGATGTACAAATTGTCCAAAATACCCCCAAACATTCTATTAAATACCCCCTCTGTATCTTTTCAGTAAGTCCATTTGATCGGACACGCATATTAAAAAATGAGTTGTGTATAATAAAGTTGAAAAGATAAAGTAACTTTCTAGGGTATTTCTGTCACATCAAATAGGAGAGATAATTAAGTTAGTAGCTTTTTAGTGGCATTTATAATAATTTATGAGTTATAGTGGGGTATTTATCGTATGATGCATTTCTATTTTAGGTAATGAGCTTAATGAAATGATATGTCTAAATAAGGCAAAATGAGATTAATGAAAAGATACGGCGGGAGTAACATACTTCTATTTCTTGCTCCATTACACATTTGAACAAATAGTTTAATTTACCTTATAAACAAATTTATAATAAATCGAAACTTTTGAAAGAAAAATAATAATATTAAACATATAGTTAAATACTTTCTTCCTATGTCATTTCTATCTCTTATATATATACTCACTCGTACAGAAGAAAATATAGAAAATTCAAAGTCTCTCCATCTTAAATCAAAATATGAATAATATTTAATTCATCTACAAAATTCTACTACTGATTAATAAAATATGGTCCACTCTTAAATTGTTCGAAATGGCAGCCTCGTGCAGACCTCAACGACGGCTAGCTTGAACTCTTAGGGGGTGACTAGTAGACAAGAATGAAATTTCGTAGGAATGGAATAACCCTTGTAATAGAATGAAAGTGGGAAATGAATGATATTCTTATTACTGGTACTACACAGGGAATGGAATGATCATTTTTTATTAAATTCAGCTTGAACTCTTAGGGGGTGACTGGTAGACAAGAATGAAATTTCAGAGGAATGGAATAATCCTTGTAATAGAATGAAGGTGGGCAATAAATGAATTAATGAATGATATTCTTATTACTGGTACTACACAGGGATGGAATGATCATTTTTTATATTAATTTAAATATAATTATTAATTAGTTTAATAATAATTAAAATACAAGAGGGATAGTGCAAGCAACAGTGATACATGAATTTAATCCAACACTGATATTATAATAATAATAATAATAATAATAATAATAATAATAATAATACTCGTAGATATTAAATATTATCAATTGAAATAAATATTACTATTATTTAAATAAATATTACTATTATTTTAATATTATTATTTGTTGTACTTACTATAATAATAATAATAATAATTATTATTATTATTATTATTATAATAATATTTTTTACGAGTTTGAAAAATCTATGACAAAATTTTTCTTTTGGTCAAATATCAGTAAATTTTCTGTTGTTACGAGTTTGGACTATAGGATAGATGAACAAAATATCAAACAAAGTGAAAGAAGAAAGCATACCTTTCAACAATTAAATAGCAAAATCTGCAAAGAATAGAGGGAGATTTTCGGAGTTGAAGCTTTTTACCGCAATTGACAGTGACTCTTGAGGTGAAAAGCCGTAACTGTGAAGAAGGGTGAACGAAGAACATGGTCTAACGGTGTTAATTAATTACTAATGAAAGTGGATGGAGGGGAGAGTGTGCAGGATTTACGAAAACATAAGGGTGTTTTATGCTATTTTAAAAATATAGGGGTGTTTTATGCAGGTTTTATAAAACATAGGGGTGTATTGTGCATTTTACTCCAATATAAACATATTGGTATTCAATGCTTTAAATTATTTTTATAATTATATCCCAACTGAGTTGCTCAGTTGGAGCTGATCACACAGTTGGCAGCACAGCTGACTCCTATGCCTGAAGTTCAGCTGTATGCACCAACTGAGGTTTTAAATCAGTTTTGCGTTGCGGAAGATGGTGGCGTTTAAACTCATTACAAAAACTGAAACCTTTGTGAAAAGGGGAAGGTCAAGTTCCCAAATCAGTGCAGTTTGATAAAGATGCAATATGTATGCATATGCTGGGTCAGTTGGTTTGGTAAACTGAATTTAAAAATACTTAATGTAAAACGCAGAAAGTAAAGTACACAGTATTTTAACGAAATTTAGAGATCGACCTCCTATGTCCAAGACTTCTTTTTTGGGGAAGTAATCCACTAGATAAGCTTAAACATACTTACCAAACGCTCGACTTGGATTACGGGTTCCAAGCAAATCTAACCAGTTAGATTTCAGGTTCGAACAATACCTTACAATATTTTTCCGGACAAGTGTATACATCCTAGTCTTAGATTCTGAGTTCTAAGGGACCTGTTATTGGATTTCGGGGTTCCAAGGGACCTAATATTAGATTACGGGTTCCAAGGGACCTGATGACTCTGATTTCGAGTTTAAAGTAAGACCTAAGGTTTTGGATTTGTGGGGATATCCAACTGGGAAGCCTTCAACACTGAGGGAAGTGAAGGCTTCAACCTAAGGCTCCAGATTCAATCTCTTGCGAGAGAATCCGGTCAGACACAATACAAGCAAGAACATGTTTCTAGACTCAATCAGGAAGGGGGGATTTCTGAGAGAGTAGATGGAAGAACAATAGGAGGTGTAAACATTCTACTTTGACTGGACTTGCTCGTAGAGAAAGAGGTGATAAGCTGCTGCTGCTTCACTCTTGATTTTTCTCTCTAGGAACTTCTTTGTTCGCTCTTGTGTCTGTGTTGAGCTTTGGTGTGGAGATCTCTATTTATAGAGAGAATTCAAACTAGCCATTTGATCTTTGACAAAAGCATGGAACTTCACCAATTTTTCTGAAAACTTTCCTAAAATGGTAACTGCGGCCTTTGCTTTTTGCACGTCGCTGTGGTCGGCCCATTTATGGTAAATTCTCCAGCTGACTTGTACTTCCGAGTAGATTCAAATCTGGACTGCAACTCCTCTGTCTTCAGTGTCTTCAAAGTTTTCTCTTCTCTGCTTCGCGACGTCTGACTTCGACACAACTTCTCTTCACGCTTGAACTGTATGCCTTCAGCTGCATGAGTCAGTTGAGGAGTCAACTGAACTGTCCAACTGAGTTTGTGCTTCAGTTGAGGTTGATGTCTCAGCTGAGTTTGGACCTCAGCTGAGTTCTTCACGAACTTCCTTCTTTAGTCCGGCTGATTTCTTCTGCTTGAAACCTGTAAAAAAAATCCGTATGCTCAAACAATGAGCTCTAGCTAAGAACAGACTAAAGGCATTTATCTATTCGATAGGGGCCAGTTTGAATTTTGGTATCTTTCGAAACCTTTTAATAATCTTTCCAACATAAATAATGTGTGTATGTGCGGGCGTACGTGAAATGCTTAAGATACATAAAGATGTTGCTTTTGAAATAGAGAATTCTGTTTTTATCTTTTTCAAGATTAGATTATTTTGACTGGTTGTTTATAGTAATAAATTAAAAGTTGCGTTTGTTTTGGATTCAAATTCAATTTCAAAGTACTTTGTTTGTTCAAACCATTCATATTTTCTTTTGCTTTTTGTCCTTTTTTTTTATATACAAAAGGTTATATTTAATAATTGCAATCATCATTTATACTATGTGTCTATAGTAGTAATTTACAATCAATTAGGCTTAATTAAAAGAAAGCTACATTTCCATTGGTACAAATATGTACTTTAATTTTCTCTAATGTATATGCATCAATATAACATCAGATACATTCACATTACGTTTTCTATTGTTTTATTTAATCAAGTACAGTAAATGTTAACATATCATAGAACATTATGCTTATTAATATTCGGTTGTCGTATCATTAGGAAAAAACAATTAAATAAATTTTTTTAACCAAAAAATAAATAAATAGATCAATACATAGCTTAAATATATTTTTCATAAAATGGGGTGAAAGGTTGTATGATGACATATTAGTCAATATTGAATTATTTAATATTAATATCCATTTTTGTACAGTAGTAATCTAAAAAATTGTACACTTAAAAGATACAAGCAAAATCGCTTAAGTGAAAATGCACCAGCCGGGAATCGAACCCGGGTCTGTACCGTGGCAGGGTACTATTCTACCACTAGACCACTGGTGCTGCGGTCTTATAATGATTCTAAAATTTATATAACACATTGTTAATGTTTTTTTTTTAATAAAAACTACATATATAAATCTCTAATATTCAACTTGTGAGTTTGAAGGTTCTATATATAAACTCACGATCAACTGTGTAATTAACACTAGATTGAAGCTTGAGCTTGATATACTCAGTTTGATTGGACTATATATTTCCAACTTTTTGATTGATTTCTGACCTGCATTTTTTTGCAATTGAGTGTAAATATTTAGGGTGCGTTCAATTTGGTAGTATGGAAAAGGTAGGAAAAGAAAAGGTTGGAGAATATTTTCAAATATTTCCCCCCATATTAATATTTTCCACAACTAAATTTAAAATGATGAAAAATGAGAAAATTAATAACTTTAATAAACATTGAAAAGGATGAATAAAGTGTGACCATTAAAGTAAACACGCACGCTTAAAGGAGTAAATAGTATTATAGTATCATATCATTATGTTTAAAAACTTCTCCATTAGAAACGACAAATATATCTTCTGTGCTCTGCAAATTTAAGAACAACATATTACACATATTTTGATCCAAATCAAATCAGATTGAAATCCCTACATCTTTTTCAAAAAAGTTGTTAAAATAGAAAAAGGGTCGGGTCAAATTAAAGTTGAGTCCCCATCCTTATTTGTGGCTGGGGATATGCGACAGTGATAATTAAGAAAATCAATAAATCACTAATCTCTTTTTTGATCGTGTTAAGTTTGACTAACGGCCGCTGCATAGATAGTTTTAGCATATTAATTAAATATAGATGTTTTTTAGTCATTAGATAATGACAATTACTTTATCGTCACAATAGTGTAATCTATTTTTATTACACAAGATATTTAACAATAATAATCAAGTGAGTGCGCCAAAATTCGAATATTGGATACTTATATGCGGGCCCATATAAACTTTTTTGGATTTTTCTGATTTCGTCTAGTTTCGAAACTTACTGCTTCGACATTTACATATTCACCCATTATTGGGATGGAGTCTGGTGTCCGGTGTCTGGTGCAGTCGACCGCACCATATCACTGATGCACCATATATTTTATTACTTTATTTATTTATTATTTAAAATTAATTGATATTAATGTATTTTAAGTGAAGACTAATTAATTTTAATTGAATCTTAAAAAATCCTTATTATCTCTTAATTACTTTTTATTCCTCTTATTAATAAGTAATTACGGGCAATACGGTGTAGTTGGCCACACTAGAGTTTTTGCCTTATATTGGCAGTTTCGTATGTCAGCTCTCAACTTTTTTGGATATAAAACATTTTTTTTTTTAAATAAATGACATATCAGTGTTGAAAAATATATAGATAAAGGTTATTTCTATTATTATTGTTTTACGTAAGGTATATATCTTCAGTTATTCTCTTTTGAGATATCAATGCATGTTACGATTTAGTAGATAGAAGGAATTATTTACAATACTATCGAACAACAAAATGGTTTACAAAATGATCTTGTTTTGCCAGCATTATACCTTCTTCCCTAGTTATATATATGTTATTGCTCAACTATATTAATTGGAAAGCACACAAATTTTTCTCAGACGATATATGGTGGAAAATTTCTAATATTGTTAGTATTTGGTTGTAATTAGGTACATATATAAGTACCATCTTACTCATCTTATTAGTGAGAAAACATTTTGACAGAAAATTCAAAATGTTTTTTTCGTATGAAAGAATGATATGCTTCGTGAAACTTTTAGAGAATTGTGGTTAGTTTCAATCTAATTATAATTGGACCAAATTTCGGTCAAAAACTAATGTGGTGAACTCTATCATGGGCTTCGAGGATTAGAAGGCCGAATTTCACAAACGGGACTGCAATTATTGTTAGAGATGTGTATAGTTTTTAAATTAATGATCCCAAGCAATTCAAAGAGTTAAATATGGTAACCTCAATAGTCACGCTTTTATTTCGTGTTCTTATTGGTATATATTTGCATATCCTGATTGCAAGTTCACGAACATGTTTTGTACTGTGCACAAGGAATTGACGGTATGCACTGATGTATCCAGGAATTTCTATTTGGGGGTGCAACTTGTTAGAGAGTGGGGGGCCCTTTTTCAGGGGAATCGCTGCAGCCCCGACCCAAAATTTGAGTTGTTGTTATGTTTTTGGGCCCACGTATTTTCCTAGTACTACTAGTGTTGGGGCTCGGTTATGTCATATATAAATAGTTGTTCTCTAATTGTAATTTGTATTCCAAAATACATAGTGAAAAACCATGACTAGACACCAGCCCGAGACGTAGTTACACATTGTAACAACTGGTTTCATAATTGTGTGAGTTTTTATTATTACTAACACGACCATTCTACAAATAAAAGTAAATTACGTACGGAAGGAAAATGGACTCTATATATTTGGGGTTCAATTCAAGACAAATAATTAATATACGTATAATACTACTATTGTTTTTCTTTATTTAGTGGATCAAGAATGTCAATAAAATACATTGTCAGTTGAAAGAAAAGAAATTAAGCGTTTAAAGTGAAAATTAATATTAAGTAAATGCAATAAGACTCCAATAGCTCAAGATAAATTCTTTAGCCCATTACTTTTTAAATAAATATAGCCCGGTTGTTGAAAATTGGGCCTATTGGGGGATTATGTTACAATTGAGGCCCAATAAGCTTTACTTTTGAAATTAGGATTTTAAGAAATTTTATTGATTTTTTTATTCGGAGATGTAAGAAATTTTTTTGATATTCCCCTTATGTTCAATGAGAACTTTTTTGGTAAATATTGATACCATCAATTTCCACAATTGTAACATAATAGACAATCATTGAACCCAGAACCAATATCAAGTACATGAAAAACTCTTAATTTTTCGTGGAACTCTTCATCACTAGGAAAAATCAGAAAATTTTCAATAAATTTAAAAAATAATTTTCTCTGTTTATACTCATCTTTGAGATATATATATATATATATATGTGGCCTTTGTCACACAAATTAAGAATTTAGCCTTTATTGGGTTCTTTTTATGGAGTTCTGAGAAAGATGTATTTATTAATTTCAGGTAGTAGTATATATCTGTATATTATGAGTTCTATATTATTTTATAATGATTTTTTATATTAATGATATTGTATTGCCCACTGGTGTCAAGTTTTTTATACAAATGAAAACAGCCAAAGTAGAACATTCTGAATTTGGTTTTAAGGATATAATAAAGCGCATTCTGTATAAGATGTTCTATGGAATTAATCATGTTCTGTATCCATTAATTTTTTTTAAAGGAAATCATTTGTGGATAAAATGCATAAGAGCATCCACAGCAAAGATTGAGTAAGACATAGGTTGATCGCCGGGAAGCGTGATTTCAATAATTGGTGGTGTTGAGTAAGACCTAGTTTGTATGTTCCATATTGGTGGGGTTGAGTAAAACCTAGATCTATAATCATTGGGAATGATTGAATAAATTTTATTTTATTATTTTTTTTATTTGTAATAAATATTATAAAAAATACTTAATTAAATTCAACAATTAATAAATGACAATTTTATTGAATTTAAAAAAATTAAAACATACAATAATTAAAAAAAATTACAATAATTAAGAAAATAAATTAGGGCAACTACTCCCACTGAAATTCCTTTGCAAGTTTGCGAACGACTTTTTCGTGCACCTCCTTTTGAGCGGGAGTAAATTTCGACATGTCTGTAATATAGACACCGTACACCCACCTCACCCTTGCTGACTGAGTCTCCGCTGTGAAGTTCTTGGCTACGGATGTCAACTCTCTTGTCGCCGCCTTCCTTGTCGCCATTTTGCCTTTCCTCCCCTTCTTCACAGTTTTCACTCATTGGGGACTAACCTGCATCGTGTTTGCATCATGGATGCGGTGCCGCTAGCAGAGAAAGTATACTCGCCGGCTTCATTTATCCGCGTCCGCTTTGGAGCTGTTGGCGCCTTTGGGTTGGCAAAATTCGGGATATGCTTCAAGAGCTCCCACGCAGTCCTATACGGGAACTCTTTCCTATACCGGGTGGTGTACACATCTTGGGCCTTTGTGTACAGATCGAGGTCGTTCCGCCCGCTTCCGAGCTGGTCTTCTTCTTGGATGTAGATGGCGGCAAAGTTTTGGATCTGTTTCTTGCCGCGACCCCATGCGCTATTCATCGCATCATTTTCTCTTGGCGCTGTGGGAGCTATGAACTAGTTGAAGCGGTTGTATATTTTCTCCCAGAACTTGGCCGAGGTTTGGAGTTGCTGGTCATCGCGTCCAGCCCGAAATCAATGTAGCACCGTGCGAGGAATTCAATATCAGTGGGTGTGTAGTTAGGACCTCGCAGTGGCTTCGATGAAGTGCTTGAGTCTTTGGGTTGTTTGCCGTTGCGGCGTGCCCTTCTCTTCCCCTTGGCCGGAGAAGTGGTCATGCTTGAGCTTGAAGGAGCTTTCCCCTTGCGGTGGGGCGATGGTGTTGGCTCGCGTTCCTCCGATTCCTCTTGTTGGGAATCTTCGTACGCCTCTTCCTCTTCCTCTTCCTCCATCTCAACATCGTCGTTGTTGTCGTTGAGGTTGAAACGTCTAAAACGAGCAGTCTCCGACGGAGACGTGGAGAAATGGGAGAAGCCGAATGTCGGGGGGAATTGAGAGTACCCCGGCAACTGCGAGTAGCCGTAAGACGGCGGGAATTGGGAGTACTCCGAAGACTGCGAGAACCCAGTCGACGGCGGGAATTGGGAGTACCCCGGAGACTGCGAGAACCCAGTCGACAAGGGGAATGACGAGTACCCTGGAGACTGGGAAAACAAGGAGAACCCCGTCGACGGGGGGAACTGGGAGAAACCCGACGACTGCGCAAAAGGTGCAAACCCGGTAGGGGCCGACTATTGGCCAAATCCAGGAGGGGGAAATTGGGAGTTTGGATTCGCCGGATTGGGAGTTGGATTCGCCGGATTGGGAGGTTGGTTCCGTGTGTTTCCAGCGCAATACTACTGGTACTACGAATTAAACTGCTCGTCAGCCATTTTTTTTTTGCACGAAATAAGATATGTAGATTGTAATTTTTGGTTGAGAATGAAGGGATATATATAATGAAAATTTCTATTTTTTTAGCCGTTGCCACATTTTAGCCGTTGAAATATTAAAATAGTCGTTGCTGCATTTTTTTTTATTTTAATTAGAAAAAAAAATTGCACGGACCAATAAGGACACTCCACGTGTCCCCATGTTGTTGCATCATCGAAGTCGGAGGCAGTATCAATAAATCGACACAGCATTCGACCTTGCACTCATTCTCGCCGGGGTCGAAGCACCCACAGCAGCGTTGACACCACATGGATCGAGCGAGGCGGAATCGAGCGGCGCTCGACACCGGCGTCGACCCTGGCGCTCAACGTCCGCTGTGGATGCTCTAAGAAGCCAAATGTTCGTATTTTCAAGCTTAAACAGACACTTCAAATTTGATTTTATTGTTAATTTAGTGGTGTTTTAATGGTGGTCAAATTCCTTAATCCCTCTACATTAATCCAGCTTGATTTTTGAATTTTATCGCATTAAAAGTTATGCTTCCAAGTAATTTCTATTATATTAATGGGTAGTGTTATTTGGACACATTATGTCCAAAAATACGAATATACGATGGTAAAAATAAGGTTTTGACGGATTTTTTTAACAAATATTTTAAATTCATAATTTCGACAGTTTGGTAAATTAATAAACATACATTTTTTTTAATTTTAATTATAAAATTTCATCATAATTTAAATTCACAAGTTCAGGAGTTAAGTGTGGATGATAGTAAAATTTGTGAACGGATGTGCATGGGATCGATATTTTGGAAGGGAGGTTTGAGCAGAAAGGAAATTTCAAAGGCAATCGGACAATTTTTTTTCTGTTTCAAGTACGTGCGTCCAAATATAGTATGTTCGAATAAAATTATTGTATAATATTAATAAAGCTAACACTAAGGCCACGTTTGGTTAGATATAGTAATAATATTAAGATAAATAATACATAGATAAATAATATGAAAATGTATGATTGATTATTGAATTTGTGTGTTTGGTAGAAAACAATACAATTTCTTTTTTATCAAAGTTTGTTGTTTGGTAGAATGTGTTAAAATCAATATTAAGATATGTTATTTCCATTTTACCCCTACCCTACCTAATCAATTACACATAAAGCCATAAAAAAAATCTAAAATTACACATAAAACCATTATATATATATATATATATATATTACGATGTCCACAAACACCATCCAATTCTATTGCCTCTTCTCTGCAAAGACCACCGAGCGTGATAACCTGCTTGACGAATTCGAATTGCATATCGATATCAACAGTAGTAACTTCGCTGCACATCATACTCCCAAAATGAATTACGAATGTAATTATCTGAATCTCTGATCCTTCCTGCCCTTCATCCATGTCCTTTTCCTCCTCATTTTTCCTCACAAACTTCCCTAAATATCCACAAACTAGAAGACAAATCCTTCTCAACTCTCAAGAATCCATATGAATTTCCTCTATCAATTCATCTCTGTTGTTCTTTTAATTGCTGAAATATATGTACAGGTTAAAATCACTGATACCCACCAAGAAAATCAACTAAAGATTCTATCTTTGTCCATAAATACTCGAATTCACAGATAAAAGAGAGAGTTGATCTCGAAGGATCACTCGACAAGTTCTCAAAAGGAAATTAAGTTACTGTACAGAAACTTAGACCAACAGTGATTTACAATATAACATAAGAGCGTCTAGAGTTTGGCAGCGGAATAAACATAGAATGTGACTCTATTCTTCTTTCCTATCACTATGCTACTCAACCATCACCGCTTCCGTCGCTCAACCTGCACATTTAAAAACATATGCAGGGCTAAGTACATAAAGCACTTAGTGGGCACTTTGCCGAAAACATACAATAAGTATTGATAAATTAGGCATCTCTTTTATAGCGCATCGGGTGTTTCTTTCAAAAGCCCGTGCCTATTAAACATTTTCTATCATAAATATAGCTTTGCAAAGCATTTTCTGATAGATGTTACGTTCAATCTTGACCAAATAATTATCACCGCAGCAGGTCGTCCCTTAACAGGGTTCCATACTTCAACGGCTACTTTATCACCGCGGCAGGTCATCCCCTCAATAGGGTTCCATACTTCAACGGCTACTGTGTACACTAACTTTGGAAAGCAAATTGGCTAACTCAAAGTCCGATTGTTTAGTTAACCCCTTTTGGCTAACTCATAAGGTACAAGAGAACTCACATAAAACAAGTAGTTCATGCCATGATTATCACTTTGAAAACACGATTATCAAAGCGATAAAGAAAAAGGTTTTTGAGCATTGCTCATTTTATTTCATATATAAAAGCCCACCTGACTGATTACAGAACTATTTAACGAGCTTCCGTCTATGGTCTTCCGTCCTATCCTCAATGCCGACTTCCTCCTTTTATCGTAAATAAATAGACTTAAGCAACTTGAACGCAATCGATAAAAGAAACAGGAAATCGAAACAATTTTTAGTTCTTTAGGCATTTGACAAAACACTGTTCACCATAAAAGTTGGAGAAGACATACTTGTTGTGCAAATCTATGTCGACGACATCATATTCGGTTCCAAGTCGGAGGAGTTGTGCGAGAAATTCTCAACTCTCATGAAGGAGAAATTCGAGATGTCGATGATGAGTGAGATGAATTATTTTCTTGGGCTACAGGTGAAGCAGTCACCAAAAGGGATTTTTATTAATCAGTCCAAATATACAAAGGAGCTCATTGCAAAGTTCGGTATGCAGACAAGTAAAACCACAAGGATCCCGATGAATACTAACTGGAAGATTGAGCTAGGATCTGAGGGAAAACCCGTGGATGCCAGTAAGTATAGAGGGATTATTGGTTCTTTGCTATATCTAACCGCCAGTCGGCCAGATATATTTTACGCGGTTGGAGTGTGTGCTCGGTTCCAAGTTCAGCCGAGGGAAGCACACATGTTGTCAGCAAAGAACATCATTAAGTATCTGAAGGGTACTGTTAATGTTGGGTTGTGGTACCCCACTGACGACAATATCCAACTGTCCGGATACTCAAATGCGGATCTAGCCGGAGATCGGTTGGACAGGAAGTCCACATCTGGACACTGTCAGTTCATGGGAAGCAAGCTAGTTTCATGGTTTTCCAAGAAACAAGCATGTGTTGCCACTTCTACAACCGAGTCAGAGTATATGGCTGCCGGTAGTTGTTGCATGCAAGTGTTGTGGCTCAAGCAACAGCTGAGAGATTATGAAGTAGCAGCTGGACAGGTTCTCATCCATTGTGATAGCTCAAGTGCCATTGCTATCTCTTTGAATCCTGTTCACCATTCTCGGACGAAGCACATTGACATCCGACATCATTTTATCCGAGATCATATTGAGAAGAAGGATGTATCTGTGGAGAAGATTCCAACTGAGATTCAGAGAGCCGATATCTTCACCAAACCTCTAGCCGAAGCACGATTCAAGATGTTATGCGATCTCCTTGGATTGTTGGACCATCAGATGAGGAATCAGCCGAGGTGAAGAGATAGATATCCATCTGAGGGGGAAGCTCAAATGAAGGGGGAATCTCAGATGCGGATCGCCATCCGAAGACATCAGACGTCAGCTGAACAGACAAACTCGAGTCAGCTGATGGCATGCCGCAACATTGGAACACAGCTGATTCCGACATCAGCTGGCAGGTATCATTTATGGCTGCAGGTGTTTTAAATGAGAATGTTTGAAATAAATTCAAACATTCCTGAGCATGTCAGTTAGATTAAAATAGCCATCATAGCGCATTTAATATAAAGTATGGCTGAACATCAATAGCCTTACTTTATAGTGCGACTGGGCTGACACAAAAACAGTTCACCTTCTCACGCACGCGTATTGTTACTCGGAATGTGACGTCAGTCAGAGTTAGTCAACAGTCGCGAGATCTCAGCCGTTGATGGATTAGTGTCATTCAATCTTGGCCATCTATTTCAAACGACCCACTAACCTATAAAAGGTGGAAAATCAGGAAGTGATTTCTTACCTTCTATACTTGTGTTTATCTGAGTAACTGTTCATCGTCGTCTCTGATTTTGTTTCACCATTTTCGGCTAAGTTCTTCTTTTCTTCTCTCTATATATAAACTTCACTGGAATACAAAATGGCATCGAAAGCTTCATCGCAAGGAAAGAAGATGGCATCATCAGGACCAGCACTTGTCCCTTCGTCGTACGAGGAATCTTATGATATGATGATATCCAAAATCCACTTTGAGCAGATTCTGTCAAAAGAAGCACTGGACTCACCGGTGTTATCCCCTCTCGCCGATCTTCTCAGGGATAATCGTCTTCTTGAGTGGGCAACGCTCTTTCCCACCCACTTACTCAGGCGACAGGTTGGAGAATTTTACATGAACTTGAATCACGAAGCGGGAGTAGGCCTCGTTTCAAAAATCTCCTGTCGACAGCGCGACGTCCCTGCCAGAACTATCTGCCGTGTCACCTTCCACCTACCGGTTTCCGAGATGTTAAGATCCATCATTCCACCGAAACTGACTGCCACGGATACTGTCGAGAACATCTCAGATGCAGATGCAGATCTATTTCTTGAGAATGCTCTTATCACCCAGAAAGATTGAGGAGCAACCTGCAGCGAACAAAGTTGAAACCCGAGCATCGACTTCTGTTCGATGTTATATCCAAGGTTATCTTTGGATACAGCGGAGCTTTGGGAGATATCAGCCGACCCAAGCTCAAGCAGCAGATAGCTTTGGAGCACAAGCACAACATCAACTGGTTCAAGTACTTCGAACACCAGTTGACGATGGAGAAGCTGAAGATTTCAGAAACTACAAATGATTCCGAGGAAAAATTGTTGAGTGTTAAGGGAACTCTCAATTTTGGAGTGAAAATCTCTGCCCTGATACTTCTCGCCACGAAGGATCAGAACATGGTGTGGGAAGACTGTGAGGAGACACCAGTTAAAAGGCAGATGTTGTTCCCAACAGCCAAGAAAGCTCTTGATGTGATTCGAAGTGTTTACACTCCAAAAGACAAAAGGGAAGCTGTGAAATCAGCTGTGGAGAAAGATACAGCTGAGGAGTAGATGGAATCTCAGCTGCCTCCAGCTGCCGGCCACTCTTCAAAATCGACAGCTGCACGCCGACTCAGAGATGAGTCAGATAAGGATAAAGAGGAAGAGCCGCTTAAGAAGAAATTGAAGGTTCGTATCAAAAAGTCAGTTGCAAAACCAGCTGAGGAGGCACCATCTGAGTCGAGTCACTCAGTTGACGAGGCTGCTTTCAAAATTGTTCCTCGCGAAAGTGGAACAAGGAAGGAGAGGTCTCCCCATCAAGATGGGATAGAAGGGCTGGAAACCGATCCGGAAGATGAGCCGAACATGTCCTCGGATGCAGCTTCTTCATCCAAGGAATCCGAAGATGTTCTATCCTCCCCCACGGCAGGAGCTGATGCCGTACAACACAGACAGGTTCTCACGACTGATCATCAGTCAGAAATTCCGAGCTCCCCACTCGATGCCAACATTACGACCTCTTCTTTGGCCAATGTTGAGGAAACTCTTGAACCTAATGTTGAGGAATCCCTTGAACCTATTCCCTATGAAAATCTCTCTCCTTCCCCCATTGACGAAGAAGCTGATCGTCGAGTTGTCGCGCTGGAACATGAAGGCAAGTTGGCATATTGCTTTCAGAAGCTGATTGGAATGTTCTCCGAGGCGCGCGACATGCCCACCTTTGCCACGCTCGAAACTGAGTTGTTGTGTCAATTCAACATCATTTTCAACCATTGGTATGTTAAGGAAGATACCGTCCGGATACACGGCTGGAACCAGCTCAAGGCAGATGAGTCCCGTCTGAGGGAATACTTCAATTATACCAACCTCGAGGTTGCGTACAACAACAAGATCACACTGCTGACTCGCCGTCTGGATATCAGCAAGGCAGAAGGAAGAGACACAAGGGAGTTGACAGCAGATCGAGAATCTGTCACCTTCCTTGACAACATGCTGGCCAAGTCTGCAGAATTCGTAGATGATCTTGACGCAGCCGCAGCAGCAGCAAAGCAGGAGGAAGAAGAACTTCAACAGTACCTGGCCAATCGTCAAGTCATGGTTGCTGTTGAACAGCCAGCACCATCTGAACAGCCAGCACCAGCTGAACAGCCAACACTATCTGATCAGCCAGCACCCTCCTCGGATGAAATATGCGAGCTGATCGCTGAGAGAGTCAATCAGCTGAGGAAGGAGATGATAGCCAACATCCAGCTCAACCGCGAAGAACAGCAGAGGATGATATAAGCTCAGGATGAGAAACACAGGAAGCTGCTTGAAGAACATGATGCGATAAAGATGAAACTGGATGACTTCTTAACTTCCACCAGCAAAGACATCAATGACCTGAAGACAACTGTTCTTGGAATCAGATCAGACCTGAACATGTTCAAGTCCATCTCAGAATCCAATCTTGCAAAATCTCAACAGACGCAAGACAAAGAATGGGATTCTCAGTTCGAACAAAAATGGGCTGAGTTCGTTGCTTTTCAAACAGAAGTCACTGAAACCTTCGCTGTGATGAAGAAAGCTGATCAAGAGCGTCGTGATAAGGAACTGGCGAAGAAGGTTGATGTGGAATGTGCTGTAGATGAACTCTTCAACCGGCTCCAGCAGGCTGAACAAAACCTCACATCTATGGATGGCTCAGTCGCAAGCCTTATTGCTGATGCCAAAAAGAAGGAAGATGAGACACAAGCTGAAGAAGAGATGCCAGCCGGAAAGGAATCTCAGCTGAAGAAGACCGAGCTGAAGAAGACAGCTCCGAAGAAGCTAACCGACAAGAAACAAGAACAGCTGAAATCTATTGTTGTCGGAGGAGAAGAAATGGCTAAGGACATGGAGCAGGCGAAGAAGTATGGAGTCTCCTACAACTCCATAGCCGAGATTGCAGCCGAGATCGATGTTGAACTCGACGGTATTACAACCGAAGAGTGTATTGCTGCTGCTAAAGCTATGGATGTCCCGGAGAAGGATTACATGAATTCGGAATGGGTGAAGAGATTCGCGGCCAACCAAGCAACAAGAGTTAACAAGTTCGAGGAAGAGCTTGCCAAGGTTACCAATAACTTGGATAGAAATGTTGCCTCCCTAAGCCGACGACGCATTGAGAAACATCAAGTGAAGGCTGAAGCAAAAATGAAGCAGCAAAGACTGCCGGGAAAGATCAAGCTCCAGGGACGCTTCAAGCATGTTGATAAATGGATGCCGGAAGAATGGAATGATGATTGGAAATCATTCAAACAAGAATTTGTGAATGATTTCTACTACATGAAGGTGTTCGCAATTGAGGATTCAAGAAGAGCATTCAAAGAAGCCCTAACCGAGCTTCACTCTGGGGATCCGAGCATGTTCAACCAGTTCAGACGAGCTATAATTGATGCAAAGCTGGACATGAATACCGTTCCTGTCCCTCAGAAGGTTACATATCTTCCTCCATTCATTCCAGATACAAGAAATCCTAACAAGCAGAAGATCGCAGCTGAAGCCAGAAAAGTCTGTCAGGAACATGGAGTGGATATCTCGAAGGAATCAGATGCCAAGAGAGAAATTTTTGTCAGGATTTTCGGCAAGTATGGGCTGAAGTATTAGCCGAGATAGAGTTTTTGAGCCACTGATGTAATTTATTTCTATGCATATCTGTGTAAACACATCAGTTGTAATGAAAACTTTCATCATATATCCGATTCATCTTGATGTACAATTTTCCAGTTGTTCAAGCTCTGAATCGCAAAGTTATTTCAATACCATGTTATAACTGTGCTAACCCTTTGATGTTTAACCTTATAGACTGTCTAGAATTTCAACTGAGATTATAGATAGGTCAGTGGGGTTTAGATCAGTAGGGTTTTGGCATCATCAAAAAGGGGGAAATTCTTGGAAAATTTAGTAAAGTTTTGATTGATTCCAAAACCAACTGACCCCAACCGAGTAGATGTTGCCATATCCTAATGTTAGTATTTAGGCTCGCTGTTTGAGCAATGTTTAGATTTTATCTTTACAGGACTCCAGCTGAAGACGGCAACATAGCTATACTCGGATAGAACTACAGGTGGAAACTCGGATGTGGAACATCAGTTGCTGAACTCAATCTGATAAATCAACAACATGAAGTTCAAGGCAGCTGAGGGTTCAACTGTTCCTCTTCAGACAACATGTCAGATGAAGGTAGCGATCAGATGGAACATCAGCTGAAGACCACTCAGATGAAGATCAAACGTCTCAACCGTCTAACCAATGTTGAAAGACAAAGGTTGAAATTTGAATTTCAAATAGGAAGTCACATGAAGGTTTGACGTTCTGTCATTACCTCATTTGGCCCAATACAAGGTTGTCTCAGAAGAAAAGCAGAAGTTCACAGTTGCCAAATCGGGAAAATCTGCAAAGATGAGAGACAAGCCATCACTTTCACAGAACAGAGATCAACGGCTCTTCCAACGGCTAGTTAATCCTCACCGCCTATAAATAGAGGCATTCATTCATTCATCAAGACAAGAGACAGAAGAGCAAAAGAACGACGATTTACTGGGCACAAGCTAAACTGCAATTATTCTCTTTCTAAGAACATCACCAGCTGAGAGTTCATAGAGAGTTAGAATCTGTCTTGGTGTTTTCGATCTTAGTTTGAGTCTTCATTTGTTCAAGCTTAGATCCTAGCTCACTTCTTTGTTAGAGCTAGTAGTTGGAAAACCCACCCTTATACACATCCCTTAAAAAGGTTGTTAGGATCCTGCTCTTCCCGAAATTGAGTAGAAAGGTTGATAAGTACCCGCAAATTTATCTGTACGGTTGCAAAGCCCGCGTAAGCTTTGTGGTAGCTGTCCTAAAGAATTTGGACTGAGTTGTGTAGACTCACAACTCCCCGTGGACGTAGGAGTTCTCTCCGAACCACGTAATTCCTTTGTGCTTTTGTATATCTAACTGTCCAACTAACCAGCACTCAAAACTGCATCTTTACATTTCAACTGATTTGGTTGTTGACCGACCTTGCATCTGAGCGTGAGTTGTTTTATACGAGTTGTTTTGTATCCACCACATTCCGCACAGCACCACTCATCCAGCTGAGTTCTTTTACTCAGTTGTGATTCTAGCTGAGTCTCATTACTCAGTTGTGATAATTTTCGGAGGTTATTTTTAAAATTCCTATCTGGTGTATTCCCCCCCCCCCCCCCCAATACACCAAAACTCGTATCGGGACCATCAGTTGTCTTATTTAACTTGCGATAGCCTATGAACATTCTCATAGAACCATCATTCTTCCTGATGAACCAATCAGGTGCTCCTACGGTGAATACGCTTGTCTAATGAAATCATCATCTAACAACTCTTGCAGTTGGATCTTAAGCTCTTCTAACTCTTTTGGTACCATCCTATATGGGCTTTTGATTTGGAAGCTGATCCTGGTTCCAAATCAATCGTGAAATCTACATGACGATCTGGTGGTAAACCAAATAATATGTTTGGAAAGACGTCCTCATACTCGTTCAAAATTTTCATGTCTTGAATGATCCTCTTGGCTCCTGGTTCTCCAACTAGGTACATAAGATGAGTTGTGCACTCCTTTCTTCTTCATCAACTTCTTGGCTTGTAGGGCGGATATTATTGGTATCCTCCTGCCCATCGAAATCCCATGGAATTCGGTTAGTTCTCTACCCGGGGGTTGAAAAGAGATTTTTCTCTCGTTGCAGAGAATTGTGGCATAATTCTCCGACAACCATCCTATTCCTAGAATTATATCTACGTCGAACATTATTACTTTCCGATTGTTTGCTATGATCCTAAAAAGATCCTAAATCAAATTCTATGCTTACACGAAACTAAGGGAGTGGCGATAATCTCCCCAAAGGCATAGTTATTCTTATTTCATGTTTAGTGCGCTCTAATTCTACTCCTAGAATGTCAACAGGTACTAACAATAACGAATATAAAGCTCTAGTGTGAGGCAAGATTATGAAAGGGTAATTTAAGAAGTTCGTCCAATACCTGCCAAATTTCCCTTGCCTTCATTATACTTCTCCTGCCTAATCGTATAAACTCCTGCATTCTGTTGTGGTTGTGTCAGTTGTTGTTGTTGTGACTGGGCTTGAATTGCTTTCAATGGTTGGGGCTGACCATACTGGTTTGGTTCCATCGTTTGAAACAGCATTGGGCAATTCCTCTTTATATGCCCTGTTTGCCCACATTGAAAACAATTACCCATGTCTGCTTGACAAACACCGACATGCTTTCTATTACAAATAGAACATGTAGGATCATCCAGTTCTACTGCTTGTAATTGTTCTGGCCAATTTCTCTTAAAGTGTCCCTTATGTCCACAGTTGAAGAAAACACCAGAGTTCGCTAGACAAACACCGTAGTGTTCCTTATTACACTTAGGGCAAGCTAGAATAGTGATCTTTTCTTGGTTATTTTTCGGGGTTTGGAGCTGGTCGTGCTAGTTAATTCCATTTGTTGTCAGCGGTTTCGGGCAATTTCTCCTCACATGTCCGTTCTGACCACAGTTAAAACATCCATCAACGTTTGCTAGACAATTTCCGAAGTGTATCCTATTGCACTTAATACAGGTAGGTACATTGATTTCTCCTTGGTCGTTTCCTCCTTGGTTATTGTTCCTTTGCTGCCCTTGCAATTGTCCTTGTAGATAAATTCCCTTCCCCTGTCCTGATTGTTTATTTCCTTGTGGTTTATTCATTTGCCACGACTTCTTACCATAGTTGTTATCTTTATTTGGCTGCTGAAAGCCCTGTCGATTTCTACTCTGTTTCCCTTGATCATTGTGGCGCTGGTAACAGTCACTGCTACTTCCTCCTTCCTATTTCCTTTTTCCTCTATAATTAATATTATTGTTGGGAAGGTTTTGAGTTGAAGTCTGGGTTGGTGTTGGTATGGGCACTACCATTTTTCCTTTATCTAGCACTACTGCCTCTATTTCTAGGACTCGTCCTAGTAGTTCTGTATAGCTCAGTCCTTCGTGACTGGCTAAAGCTACTCCCAGTTTATGTTTAAGTTCCCCTTGAAACTTCTTTGCTATTTTTTCTTCGGTATCCCCTTGCTCGGATACATACTTATCATAAAAAGCCTCCTTAAATTCATCCCAAGTAAGTTGAGCCAAATGCTCCACAGGTAAGACCCTCTGTCTAGTCTTCCACCAGTAGTCAGCTGGTCCGGCTAGTTGAAACGCAACACATGCAAGGCGCTCCTTATCAGTACATCTAAGAAGCTCAAAGATTCTTTCTATAGATTGTACCCAAAGCTCAGCATCGCTTGGGTTACTAGATCCATTAAAAGCCGGTGGATTTCTTCTGAAGAATATATCCTCGATGTTACGATATTGTGAGGGTGGCAGGGGTAAAAGGGTTGCTTGATGTTTTTGTTCTTCTTCGCTTATACGTTGTCCTTGCCCTCTATCAGGCCCTCTAGGATCTCCTGATCCTCTTTGGTTGTTAACTATTTTCGGCGGCATTTTTGGTACTATAAGAGACCAGAATTCTTATTAGCACTGGCTTTTAAGCTTTCATTTACTTGCTAACCCTTTTTCCAACTTAAATAAGTTCATGGAAAAGAATAATAAGGACTAACTTCGATACTAGTTCTTTAAACTTTGAACTCTCAAGTGTAACTAAACTCTCGTTACACGAGTTCATTTGACATTCTGGTTTAATCATACGATTTATAAGAAACTTTCTTGTGATTAAAACCCTCTCACGGGTCATGTTTATATATATATACATCAAAAAGAATACTAGTTTTGCCTCCAATGAGGACTTATACAATAGAAAATCTAGACTACTACGAGTCTAAAACTAGTTACTGTACTACTGGTTGCTTATCTGTATACAGGATTGCACTACTGGTTGCATTACTGTACTACTGGAAGTACTAGAACGGAAACGATCCAAAACTCCGCATCCGTATAGAGTACTACAAAAACTAGTTACTGATCCGACTATATACAAGACCAAGAGAGCTATTTCTACTAATACTACTACTACGCGTCTGGAACGCTCTGCTCAACTAGCTGTGGTCGAGTCAGCACTGCCCTCCACGGCCTGTGACTCATCTGGGTCTTCCTCCGGATCCTCCTCCTGGTCCTCATCCGGATCCTCCTCCTCTGAGTCTGAACCAAAGACGAGCTGGAGTGCCTCGTCAACCCTCAAGGTAGTGCCGTCTGTAAGTACAAGTGGTGGTGGGGCAGGTACCTCTAAAACTGCCCTCTCAGAGTCTGACACTAGGTAGTCACAACTGGGCTCTACTGTACGCTTCTTTAGAGGAAGAAGGTGCTCTGGAATGGCACTGGGCTCGTACTCCTCCCTAGAACAGACCCTGGACGGTCCTGCCTCAAACTCTGCTCTGACTCTAGCTAACTCTGAGCAGATCTCGTCAAGTGGTCTGAAGGGGTATGGTAACTCTATCATAGCGGCAAGATCCGCGCCAATCACCGGGTACTCTGCCTCTAATACTAACTCCTCTGTGTCCTCACTAGGTACAACCACTGGAGGTATCTCTAATTGTGCGGCCATCTCTGGATCTATCTCAACATGCTCTGACTCTGAATCTGCTGGGAAGTGAGTGTAGGGAGGATGTTCCTGAGTGGGATATAATGCTACGTGTCTGCTCTGAAAGAAACGCTTGTGCACTGCTAGAGCGAATCCTAAGTAGTACCCGTCGGCTCGATGTCGTCGCCAAAAACTCCAAGGTAGTACCATGCCGTGTCGTGTGCCCAACCACGCCACTCCTCTGGTAGTCGTATAATCAGGTCAAATATAGCCTGACGCTCTGTAACAGAATGGCGAGCTGCATGGTAAACTGCCGAAAAGTTACTAATTATTTGTCCTATATCATAATTCGGGTCTGCCTCAAAATCTCGATACTTATCTAGTATCTGATCTGCCCAAGTACGCTGTGGCGGGGATTGGCTCTCATGCGCCGTGTCAAATCTAGTATCCATCCTACAAAGTTTTTTAGAAACACGGATCAGTAACGGGTAGGATAATAACTTATATTAAGGAAAATATTAAATTACAAATTGAATATTCCTTATTCAATTGTAATGTCACCAACACTTAAACAATCACTTATCTTAAACATTTAACAATTCACAGAGAATTGCTCTTAAACAATATATAGAAATAAAATTTCAAGATTTTATTTCCATCATTTATCTTAAAATTCTTTTGCATTCTTACTTTATTTCCTATTACTTCCTTTCTTTATTCTTCATTACTTTCTTTCTTTATTCTTTCTTCTTTAGAGAAAATTTCTTAACGATTCTTTACTTATTAAACAAAGTACGAACTCTTAACTTTCGACTTCGCAGTTTCCTCAAAGGAAAACTCTTAATGATTCACACTTATTAAAATAAAGTACGTCTACTTTGTTCATGTTACTCGTACGGAAGTAACATTCATTTCTTTTGTTCACTTTGATTCCCTCTATTTTGTCTTCCTTGACTCGATCATTTCTTTCTTATTTCGAAGTCAACGCTCCTCAAACGTCCATTCGTTTCTTTCGTTCACTTAGTACATAATTAATTTACCTTATCATTATTTATTTTATTTCCTCGAAGGAAATTCTTATCGACTCTTAATTACAAAAACAAAATTGACTCTGTCGAGTCTTTATTCATGTCACTACGCACGTGACATTCGTCTACAGAAGTCCTTTCCGTTTCACGATCTCCTTTCGAAATCATTTGGAAACATTACTTCTTAAAGCATCTATATTCTCAAGGAATCGGAAAGTCCTTAGAATCATAGTTTATGTTCTTCAATGAACCGGGAAAATCCCTACAATCAATCTAGGTTCTTGTGCCAACAAACTTTTCAAATTAAAAGAAATTATTGCACAAATAATTTCACATAATTCACATAATAAAACAAAACAAGGTATAATTCTTATACTTTCAAACAATTCTTTACTTGGCACCTTTCATTCCATTCTTGACTTGGTAAATACTTATTCAAAAATTTTCTTAAAAGAAGAACACATTTCTTGAAACTCTTTCCTTTCTTTCTTTCTTTCTTTCTTTCTTTCTTTCTTTCTTTCCTTTGTTGAGTCGACGTAGCGAGAGGTTGAGTTGTCGTCTACACTCTTAATCTTAGTGTTACGACCTAACTTCACTTTGAAAGAAAACTCGGGTATAGAGTATGAACGAATACTCTATCTGACTACTTTGAAAGAAATTCGTATACAGAGCAGAAACGATTGCTCTGATACCACTCTGTCACAACCCCAAATCCCGAGGGACGGCAAAGCCGGGGTGCGACTAGGGATTGGATTAAAGAAGCGGGGAATAAAAGGGGTAAATGAATACACAGACATTTAACGACAGAAATACTTCTATGAATAAGACTTCATTGATAAAAGAGAGAGTTGATCTCGAAGGATCACTCGACAAGTTCTCAAAAGGAAATTAAGTTATTGTACAGAAACTTAGACCAACAGTGATTTACAATATAACATAAGAGCGTCTAGAGTTTGGCAGCGGAATAAACGTAGAATGTGACTCTGTTCTTCTTTCCTATCACTATCCTACTCAACCATCACCGCTTCCGTCGCTCAACCTGCACATTTAGAAACATATGCAGGGCTAAGTACATAAAGCACTTAGTGGGCACTTTGCCGAAAACATACAATAAGTATTGATAAATCAGGCATCTCTTTTATAGCGCATCGGGGTGTTTCTTTCAAAAGCCCGTGCCTATTAAACATTTTCTTTTCATAAACATAGGTTTGCAAAGCATTTTCTGATAGATGTTACGTTCAATCTTGATCAAATAATTATCACCGCGGCAGGTCGTCCCTTAACAGGGTTCCATACTTCAACGGTTACTTTATCACCGCTGCAGGTCATCCCCTCAACAGGGTTCCATACTTCAACGGCTACTGTGTACACTAACTTTGGAAAGCAAGTTGGCTAACTCAAAGTCCGATCGTTTAGTTAACCCCTTTTGGCTAGCTCATAAGGTACAAGAGAACTCACATAAAACAAGTAGTTCATGCCATGATTATCACTTTGAAAACACGATTATCAAAGCGATAAAGAAAAAAGTTTTCGAGCATTGCTCATTTTATTTCATATATAAAAGCCCACCTGACTGATTACAGAATTATTTAACGAGCTTCCGCCTCTGGTCTTCCATCCTATCCTTAGTATCGACTTCCTCCTTTTATCGTAAATAAACAGACTTAAGCAACTTGAACGCAATCGATAAAAGAAACAGGAAATCAAAACGGTTTTTAGTTCTTTAGGCATTTGCACTTTACTACTTCCTTTTGATTAACTAATACACGAGACTTCGATCAATTCTCGTCTATAAACTGACTCGGAACACTGCTCGACACTTAGGTCAGTAGGTAAAAAGGGTGTCGATAACTTAGAACGACTTAAAAGTTCACAAGGAACGAAGTTGAAAAGGATTCAACTTAGGAAACTAGACTTTGGATACTTACTGCCCAAGTCAGTAAGTCTGTACCGAACAGAGCATACGAAAACATGGGATGAAATCTTATACAAAAAGAAAGGTACGGGTGTCTAGTTTACTCTCCAATTTATGGATCTCGATTTCGTTAAGCGAGCTAAAAGTTATGACAGTTTCCGTGAGACGTCGCAAAACAGTCGCGCGAAACCCTAATGCTCGACAAATCTCGACGCACGATTCCCTAGGTTCGATCAATACTATTCCACTTTTATTTTCACGAAATTTTCATCCCAAGACAGTCTACATATAGTATCTCATAATCGGGTTCATAATCACGACTTTTGATTAAGAAACGATGAGCATTTCCTCGTCATTTCCAACTAACCATTTACTATACCAAAATGAAATTCAAATTCTATTTCGTTCAACAACTTCTCGTTTCTACTTCTCGTTTACAACTATAACTCATCATTTCATATCTCGGATGTAAAAGCCGTCAACTACAAACTCGTTCATTCAACAATAACGATCACTGATATCCAATTATTTTCCTTATTCGTCTTTTCTAACGATACTTAGGTTCATTCATTCGTCTTTTATGAAAAATCCAACGTTATTAAAATTCGTTCTAACTTTCCGATTATGATCATTTACTAACGAGATTAACTTATAATCACATCTTAGACCTATATCATTATCTAATCTCGACTTATCGTCGATCGTTCGTCTCTTAACGAAAATCTTACGTTCTCCGTTTTCGTTCAAATTTTACAACAACGATTATCATCTAACGAGCATCACTAATACGCAAATCATGTTATCAAAACATTAACGAGCTCCAACTTATCGACACGTTTTCGTCTCTTACATTTTCAATTTATTTTTAGAAAAATCTCAATTAAATATATAATCATCCTCATACATCGTATATCTCATTTCTATTAATCAATCGAGCATATCATAACATTTACTACACTAAATCATGCATTCTTCCTCTCTTATCTTCCAACTTTTATTTTTAGAAAAATCTAAATTAATTCATAGAGTCAATTAACAACATGTAGAACACTAATCTATCGATCAAACATCAAAGAAATCGAACTACGAAAAACCCCCAAAAATTATTAAATTTTCGGTAATAACCCTAAGGAATGGGGAGTGATTTTCTTCATGATTCGATCCGTAGAACTCGATTCTAATCATACTAGAACATGAATCGAACAAGAATTATCATGCTTCTTCAACTCTTAAGGTTCGAAAAAAAAAATGGATGGAAATCAAGACTTGTTCGGTTCAAAACGTAGGAGATGTTCATACCTTGCGGAATACGAACTCGGAAATGGAATTGATCGGTAGATGAATGACTTGTGTTCTTGAGAAGAGCTTGGATGAAGAGTTTTAATGGAGGAAAGGAGAAGAAAAAATGAGAGAGAGAAGAGATGATGGGGGCGGCATTAAGGAGTGAAGGAGAAGGATGACTAGCCAATTTACTATTTGATAAAGGTGTAGGAAATATCTAATTAAAGGTGGTGACTCGCTTAAGATGCGTTTGGTTGCGATTAATTTGTCGGAAATATCTCGTTTCCGGGTTTTAAACGACGTTATAAAAGTCGAGAAATGATTTCTTAGTTGGTTACGAATTCGACGAAATCTAATTCGTCCGTTAGATTAGAAATAAATCACGTACTCGGAAAACCTAATTCGTTTTTCAAAATCCGAGAAAAAGTCAGGATTAGACAGTCTAAAATTCGCCCGGAAAATCATAAAAACTAACTTTCTCCGATGAACTCATATCGAAGAAAAAGTGAATGTAAATTCAGACGGATTTTAATTCTGAGTTTTCGGACGAAAAATTTAACGGACGCGAAAACCCTAATACAGTAGTCGTTCGACCGACTCCTGGAATTTATTTTCTGAAACGGATTTCACCGTTAGTCTTAGAATTTAATTTCATGATCTTAGGCGTGCAAAGCCATAATTATTATTAACTTTCATTTTTTAAAGACAGTAGAATTTTTTCTGGGGCATTACAGGCACAACGAGACCAAATCAGAATATGCCAATTTCACCAAATCAACTCACCGAATTTGGCTGCCGAAGAAGCTGGATGCGATTGAATTTGATTCGAGAAGGATAGAGAAATTAGGGTGCGCGGTTGGAGAAAATGACGCGACAGGAATGAAGATGAGAGATTTGAGGGTAATGAAGTCTTTTAGCTTGTTAATACAAATCACTGTTGAAGTTGCAAAAAATAAAACGATGAGGAAGGTGATTTAATTTAAGTGCCCATTATAGTATTATAATAGCGGGCGTCTCCTTATTAAAGAGTTTCTTATATTATTATTATTTCCTACCAAATAATAGATAAACCCATATAAATGATATAATACGGATTAATAATATCTACCAAACGCAGTCCCCAAATGCCACGATTCTGAGATGGGTTGACTGTTCAACCTTAGTAGGATCGTAGAGTCTAGAGACTCGTTTAAATTTTGTTTAAGATATTTTCGACTTGTAATAATTATAAAAAAGGTAATGATTGAGCTCACTTTATAACTTGGAAGTATGCTCGTATCATTATACTTACCTAATTCACTTTTAAGTAGCAAATAATTATTGTTATGCCTGGTAACCATCACCATATTATTCAGAATATTTCCCTATTGGCTTATTTCAATTATTTTATGACCTGTAAGACCTAATTCTCAGGTCTTGGTCCCGGTGCAAGCTAAATAAATAGTTATAAAATGTAAGGTAAAATATAGTATTTGTTTATTCATATCATGTGTAACTAACTTTCTCCAATAAGGTCACTCTCAAATCGACCCATTTAAGTTGTTGTAGAATTTTATACTCCCTTCTATCCAAGTTTTGTACTTAGGTGATGTTTGGTTTGTAGTACATGATACATAGGATTGCTAGGATTTATGAGTGATTAATATAATTCATTTAAATTTGAAATGATAAATTATCACTTGATTGATGGATATGAGCACGGACTATGTTTTTCATCACGGGCTTAATCATTTAAATCAAACATGTGATTAGATTGAATTATTTTATCAATCATGACTTATCATGTCTCGTTCAAGCAAAGCAAACGACCTCTATATGCACATGAAAATGTACAACGTAAAAATAGTAACACCAGTAAGCATGGAGTCCTATATATATGCACAATTCAGATGCAGATTCGAATACGTTAGTATTATTTATATTAGATATAAATCAATATGATAACTTTTCTGGTTATTTCCAAACAAGTTATGGTTACTTAAATTACTAGTCGTCAAATTCAATTATAGTTGTATCTTTGAACTTGAATCATAGTCAAATTAAATCATTTTTGGACTATAGTTGCCCAACCAAGAAATTCATTAAAGAAATTGATTGGCAGATGGAATAAAGTATACTTGCAATATCTCTAATAGTAGTTTTATTTGACAGCTCAGTATTATTATTTTAAAGAGGCCAACTTGCAGATAAAGATTTCCAGTTTTCACATAGCATTTAGCTCCTTCTTTTTATGGATTTTTGTAATAAAGTAATTAAAAAATCAAGTACAGAGCTCCTAGACATAATCCCTTTTCTCCATGCATTTGCAATGAAGAAAAAGCAAAAAAGAAATGTTTTCTTTTGTGGATTGAGTTCAAAGTATGGTATACAGTATACATAGATTACCCTCTCACTCTCAAGTAGATTTTATTTGAAGTAAAAAATTCCATTAACTACTTAAAGTAATCTTCTGCCTTCAAAAGATAGTAATCATTATTTTATGTTTCAATACAGATCCCTTGGAACAAGATTTTTGCGCGCATAATTATTTATTTTAATGTGAACCAACCTTTTTGTCAATTAATTGTTTCCATCACTGAGTATTATTATAAGTCTCTTTATAACATTGAATCCTCTATTAAGTTGCCAAAACCTTATGTTGATGGCAACCTTGATTAAATCATGTTTTAATTTAATTTTAACGAGATGAGCGTGTTTTGTCTTATTTAAAGGATGATTATAAACAACTATGATGAAAGTTTGCTCAATTCAATTTTATTTTGTCAATATTTTATTGAAAGATTTAGATCTAATGACCGAATTTATTTTGTGGAGTAATATTTATTTCTAGATCATTTTAGATGATAGTATTAGTATATGCTAACCGAGAATTTCAATTAATTCAACATGGTATGGAACTGGAAGGGAGCAAAATAAAATTAACTCGATGTTACTTGAGCCAAATAAAACCATTGGGATTTTACGTATACCATTCCCAACAATATTACCAGGATTGGAATAGGGTTGTAAACGAATCGAGCTATCATGGATTTCAATATAAAAAAGAAAAAATAAAATAAAAATCTCATAGCACATTTAGTAACAATCCGTTGGCATAAAGCATGGATTTTATAGTACGCCCCTCATGAGCTCATAACCAAGCTTGAAAATATAAAATTATTGCTGTGATACCAAACTTTTATTTTAATAATTAATTGAAATTATATAGTTATCAAATTAAACTTATTAATTACCTACAAGTAAATAATTAGAATTTCATATCTAGAAGTAGATAATTTAGGGGTAAAGGAAATTACGAATAGATTCAAATTTAAACATAACTTATAAAGCTTGAATAAGCTCGACCGTCGTCCAGTAAATAAAATTCAAACTCAACTCGATAATAAAGTCAAATTTTCTAATACTCGAAACGACTACACTTCGTACCCACCACACTAAAAGAATAGAATAGAGACACACAACACATATATAGATTCGACATAGAGACCCTACTATGAAAATGAAACAAGAAATAGCGACTCAAACACGTAATATTCATGCATGCTTTTATAGTTTTGAGAAAATATGTAACGCAACTAAAAGAAGAGAAGGAAAGCAAAACACATTACACCTCAAGTAGAATCCTCCTCAGAAATCAAGACATTCACACGTCTCAACTCCTGCATTTCTTAAACATTGAGAAAACAACAATATTCGCAGCTGAAACTCGTACCTGGAACAACACGGGCAGACGAGCTTTTAATGTGACGAAAACCTGGCTATGCCCGGGTCTTCTGCATCTGTCTAAAGAAGCTGTTGAGAGAGATAACCATAAGAAAAACATTTCTACGTCTGCCTATTTGCAGAAAAGTAGTGGCATCATCATCTCACACATCAAGTGTGTGTGTGTCTGTTCTGAACCAAATCTCAGGCTATATTTGGCGAGACAAGAACTTGACTATTAGCAAAGTAACTAAATAATAAACAAATGAAACAGTTCATCAGATAATACGAAGCTTGACAAACAAACAAAAAAAGACGAGGTGCAACTGCAAAGAAGCTAAATTTTCTATACCACTTTTGACTATCAATGTTGTGTATGTCACATCTCTATGTTGAACTCATCCCAGGAGAGCTACTTACAGCATACATTTTCTCTTTGTTAATTTTCTAAAAAGCATATTGCTGCCTGAAAAGAGACATGCATGTTGCTCGATGGGATGCCAATACCACCGTCAAGATGAAAGTTTATTGGCCTGCACCATGCTCCGTCTAAGCTCCTCGGATATCTCTTGAAATGTACCTGGTTTTTGAATAACACCATTCATTCCAACCTGCAAACATCTATCCCTTGTTTCCCCGTCGTCGTTTGAGGTCAAGCCAATTATCAATGGCCAACTGCGGCTTCGAAACTTCCGGATTCTCATAGCGACTTCAAATCCATCTAAATCGGGCAAGTGAAGATCCAGAAGAACAATCTGACAGGAAGACACAGCAGGACCAAGAGCACTGAGGCATTCGTACCCAGATGAGAGAGCAGACACAATGCATCCAAGCTTTTCGAGCAACTTCCTAGTTACAGCTCTATTTACGTCGTCTGCATCAGCTATGATAACTTTCAAGCCTCTGAAAAGTGAGTTCGAATGAACACGATCAGAAGCTTCTCCATATTCTGAAATGCCTGCATTGATGGATGACCGGACTTGAAACCGCAAAACGAGAGCCATGCTTTGGTCAAAACCCTCTGGATTTGGTATCACCCACATGTCTCCTTGCATTAACTGCGCATCCACAGCAACATACAACATTATAGGAATCAATATTATAACAAGAAAGCATATAAAGATAAATCCTAATAATGAGGAAACTCAAGATTAACAAACTACTTGTGCGAGATGTCAATAAAGAGCGACTGAAAAGTGATCCTTAACACACCTGAACTAGTTTTTTGCATGCACTAAAGCTCAAGCTTTCCCCAACTGCACCATAATATCTATGACCATCGTACGGATTGAAGGGTATTATATCATCTGATTGAGATCCCGTATGGCAGATCCCAACATCAAGTCTTGTGTAAATGTATCCATCGGATGAGTTTGATCTCCACTGGCCCCATTTTTGCTGATTCCATCCCTGACTTCCACTGGCTGAATATACTCGTAGAGTTAAATATCCACCTCCTTTGCTTCCACTCAGCAAATTCCTAACCATATGTAAAACCACTTGAAAAACTCTTCTTTCATCACCTATAACGTGATTTGGCAGCGACCTCTCAACATCAGTCACAAAATCATAACCCCTATATGAAGAAAGGCACTTGGAAAGGCAAGCAGCTTCCTTTATCAGAGAATGCAACTGAAAGTGTTTCATCTCTAGAAGGAACCTTCCACTATCCTTGGATGAAGTATCCATTACGTCAGTTATTAATGTCGAGAGAACATTACTAGTCTTAACCATCGTATCAACAAGAAGCCTTTGCTCATCATTTAACTTTTCATGCTGCAAAACAGATAGCAGGCCCAGAATTGAGTGCATGGGTCTTCTTAACCCATTACTCATGACCGTCTGAAAAGCATTCCGAGCTTGACTTGCCATTAGTGCATCTTGTCTTGCTTGTTGCAGTGATCGATTTTGTTCCACCAATTTTTCTCTCATAAGTTGAGACTCTTCGAGCACTGAAGCATGGGAAAGAGCCACAGCAACTTGGTCAGCCACCACCTCTACTATCTCAAGTTCCTCGTTGCTCCACGATCTATCCGGTCCACCTGGAAGCACTAAAACAAGGATAGCGTAGCAGGCTGGAATCATCTCGGGTGTACCACCTTTGAAGTTGGAGACTTTAAGCATTGGCATCCTGATTGCAGCCACAGCCCCTGGCTCACCAGATCCTCCACTACTTGCCACAGCGAGAGGCGACACAGGGTTGAGTATCTTCACCCTGTCGCTTCCCTTAACCTCTCTCACATCAGGGTCACTAGTAGGGATAGGCGAGCTGAAATTATTAGAGAAATTCCTACCTTTCAATTCATGAGTTAAGATCATTTCTGTTTTACCCGTATTTGGCATCCAAATGGCACAATTCAGCAAATCCAGTGCTTTTGATAGCTCAACCAGCGTAGTATCCAGTATGGTATGCCTATCCAGTGACTTGCGAATCTCTTGAGTCAGCATTCGAACATGCCAGCCAGCTTCTTCCTGCTTCTTTATAATTCCAACCTCCCGATCAAGATCCCAAGTCTTCTTCCGCAGCATAATCTCTCTCACCTTGATTTTGAGCAATAAAGGGATGAGCGTAATAAGGGTTATAGCAGTGGCAAAAGAAACTAATGCTGTGAGAAACTTGAAAATGGTGAGAGCAAGCATCAGCTGAAACGTATGAGGTCCGTAGGTCCAGCCATTTAGCAAATGAGTCATCCCACAGAGGACAATGAACGAAATGAACTGAAAAAGAACCCATTTGAATGGTATATTGGAACAGCTAACAAAGTAGAGCAGCTCGATCGGGATGGAGAAATAGGCCACTGCAATCAAAAAATCACTAACTCTTTGGCACTCCATGATAGTTTCAATGCTCCAAAATCCCTCCTCATCACAATTGCAACGAGGATATCCATTATCAGCAGCCGATATGGAAAGAAACAAAGATAAAATCAACAGAAATGATGCTAATGCCTTTGACATTGCATCCAATTATTCAAAACATCAATTCATCTCTTCCAGCTACGCTGTCTTATTTAACGCCATAATCGCAGCTCAGTTCACAGATGTATATTCACCTTCTAATCACAACCTCACTACAGAGCCAGCTATTCCCTTTTTTTTCTGTTCAGAAGATGTTATGAAGAAGAAAATTAAATCAGCAAATAAATTTCTCTTCATTCGACCCAGTGTCTTATCATAAACACAAGTGCAAAAATCGCATATCATCATCTCCATACTTCAGATGTATTTGAAATAAAAGAAAAAAGTACTAATCTCAAAACCAAAAGGATCTGACCCACCAACAGGCTAAAAATTCACAAAGAGGCCGAATTATATACAAATGACAATAGAACTATTCACATGAATGGATTTCAACATTTTACACTGTTTGTGATTATGAAAGAAATATTCAAATTAACCAAATACCATAATCATCAAACACAACTACTTAACTAATGAAAAACCGATCAAACCAAAAACAATACGAAAAGATAATCAAACCCAAACCCTAAAAGAGAATTCGAATCCGTCAGGTAAAGGAATTACCTCATAAAATGCAGACTCTCTAATCTTCAGATCTTATTTCTTCATTTCATGCAGGAAATTTCGGTTCCTCAATCTGCGTATCTAAAACTGCATTGATATTATCGACCAATGCCAAAATCCAAAGCGCTCCTCAAAACAGCCCGACGTCTTCCATAAAACCATGAAACAGAATAATCCCTCACAGAATTTAACCACGGAGATTCAAAAGCGTACGTTCATCGGAATCTTCCCACCATTCTACAGCAACAATCAACAGTAAGTACCGCTCTTGAGCTGGAAGGAATGCATTCCGCATCTATATGCGGACAGATGAATTAATCGCGATTCGCAGAGATCTGTTAACTTATTTCCGGTTTCATCCAACTCTTTCGTCTCCGAATCTCACAGTCCGTGCAAATTCCAAAACAAAAAAAGAAAAAGGAAAAAAAAAAGAAGCGAGATAAAGAGAGCGCGCGAGTGCTGAGACAGAAGTTCGCGGACGTTTATACTGAGAGAAGTTGGAGAGAGATTCGCGAGCGCCGCTGTTTTGCTATGCACTACTGATGAGAAAAGCAGGTGAAAAAAATGAAGAGAGAGAGAGAGAGAGATGAAGTGTAGAGAGAGAAAGAAGGAAGGTAGGGGGAGAGAGAGAGAGAGAGAGGAAATCTGAGGGCGTAGGTGGGTCCTGCAGGGGTTACATGAAGAGAACTTGGACGCACTTTTGATTTTCCAATTGGAAAGTAATGACTAAAAAAAAGATACATTTAAAAATTAAAAATCTTCCGCTATCAGTCAAGCCTCCTCCTCGCCCCCATAAAAAAGTATGACATTGGCATGATTAATGAGCGAGAATGCACCACCAAATTAGTATTTATTACTACTACTATTTTTTTATTATTATTATTACTACTACTATTATTAAAACACTAGTACATTTTTTTGGTTAATTAGTACACAAATATTTTTATGTCTTTTGCAATTTAAGTTCAATTACTCAAATATCGTAAATTTAATGTAATTTTTGTAATTTCAACTTACTCTATTTATTCCAATCTTCGGTATCATGATGTAACACGTTCATTAATAATTTGGAGTATGATTTCATTTTGTGTATGACGAATTGGTCGATTAATGTTTTCAATCATGAAAATTTAAAATAACAAAACTATTTTCAAAATTTATGATGACGATGTACATAAAGACGAAATTATATTTCATGTCATTAATGATTGTATCATGTCAACTTGTACGAGGCTGCAAAAAATAAAGTAGGTCTAAATTGCAAATAATGTAATTAAAAATATGTATTTGCAATATTTTAAAATCAAGACTAAAGACAACAAAAATTGAGTATTAATTTATGAGTAACTTTTTTTTTTCTTTTGTCTCCATATCTTTTAGTTTGAAAATGTTTATTTAGGGCGGTATTTGACACATTTTGATATTTACTTCTTTCACAAAATTATTCATTTTAAAATTTGTAGAAGTTTTCTTTAATGTTCGATAATCTTTTAAAAAATATAGGCACTAGATACAAACTCAAAACTCATAGTTGTTGGAGCTGGTGAGGCTCGACTAAAAAGTGAATATACATGTGATTAAAATGTTACGAATTTAATTAAGAATATGCGTTTTCTAATTACTTGTCGTATAAAGTATTATACCAATTTAAAACCCTTCAAAACATTTAGTTATTGAAGTGGGTGAGGTCCGATTATAAAGTGAACAGTTATATTTTTTAAATGCTACGATTTGAAATTAACACTATATTATCTAATTTGATTTTTGCGTGTGGAAAAAGTACTAGGTATAATACAATATTCTTAAACTAATATTTCATAAATTAATAATTTTTTGAAGAGATCATAAAATTTTCTGATTTCGTCATAATTATTGTCCTTTAAATTTTACTCGATAAATTAAAAATTTATATGAGATTCTTTCAAAAAAAAAATTATATGAGATAATAATTTTCTTCGTTCGCAATTAATTTATAAAAGTTCTACTCTCTCCGTCCACACTTAGTATGGTGCAGGGTCCTTGCACAGGTTTTATGAAAAAATAGATAAATATTTGGTAGTGATATTTTAAGTGGAAAAGGTGATCCGTTTATAATATGTTGTTAATTTCTTAGTGAATATAAAAATTTTATAGGAGTAAATATATTAAACTTTTAAAAGTAAAAAGTTAAAAGTCATGTTCTATTAAAAAAACACCATACTAAGTTGGGACTACTAAAAAAGTAAAGTAATCATACTAACTTGGGACGAAGGGATATAATATTAAGTTATTGCTAGTTAACATACTAGTACTTAGTATTATTTCTTAACTGAGCAAAGAAACATTTATATTAATACAAGATTTAAATTCTTTATATTCCAAAAAAAGATTTAAATTCTTTAAATAATACTCGTAGTGTATAAAACAAGGTTGACAGCCAGGATTCAAACTCTGACCAATATGAGTGTTGGGTGTAACTTGTGTAAAGTAGGTAGTATATAAAATGCTCAGACGTAAAGAATTAAATATTTCTGCGTATTTTGCATTTTTTTTTTCTTTAACCAAGTCTAATATCCAATTCTTTTTTTCTTTTTTTCTTTTTGTTGTACTTGATCTAATATCCAATTCTCTAAAAATTAACACACATACGCATGCACGAAGAAATAAATGAAAAAAAAAAAAAAAAAAAAACTCAGCGAGACATGATTCATCAAAACTATAAGTGTTATGGAAATGTCAACTGTAGCAAGTGTTAATGTTTCCTTTTAAAAAATAGAGAACAAGAAATTTTATAAGATTGCCACATAAAAATATTACTAACAAGCTAGTAGTGTAAACACATGGCTGTTAATTGTTGTTTATATTATTTTCAACCTGAAGACTTAAGTAATTTTTTGTAGTATAACCTCAACTACTAATATAGTATCATAAGACCGGCGATAATTACTAATAAAAAATCTATAGTACTTTTTCAAATACGAAGGAAATTATATTTAGTACACAAAGTTGAAAGCGCGAGTACATTATTTTATTAGTTGTTTTTTTTTTTTAATTATTAATCTCTAAGTACATTGGTATAATATAAATAAATAAATTTCCCAATTTAAAATACAATTGAAGTATATATATATATATATATATATATATATGGCCGGCAATATCTATATTAGATCACTCTTCAAGATCTTCCTTCCACTATAGTCCAAATGTCCAATCGCAACAATTTATAGTGTTTATGGTTTAGTATTAAATATAATCATATGAACGCGTGGAAATGTAGTTCCTCTGTATAATCAGTTTTTTTTTTTTTTTTTTTTTATAATCAGACTAATCAGAAAGATTTTGTTAAAAAAAATGAGTTGTACACTTAGTCATAGGTAGGGCCGTAAACGAGCCAAATTATTCGTGAGCTATTCGGAACTCGACTCGATAAAATTTCGTTCGAGTTTGTTTAGAGAAGCTCGTTTGCTAAACGAGCCGAGCTTCAGCATGATGGTATTCGGCTCGTAAGCTCGTGAACAAGCTCATTTAGTGATTAATATTGAAAATATAAATTATTATCTAGTTGTGTCTTATATTTTTATACTCTAATAAGTACTAATTGTATTACTAATATTAACTAACTTTATTTGTTATAAGAAAAATAAATAAAAAATTTAGTTAATATATTATGTTATTGCGAATAAAATGATTAATTTTAAATTAAAATAATAGATGATTAAAACATAAAGCTAAGTTAGAAAGTTCGTTTGGGCTCGATTAAGCTCGCGAGCCTCGAAATATTTGATAAATTAAGCTCGAGATTCGACTAGATTTTAAACGGACCGAGCTTGAGCACGATAGTATTCGACTTGTCTCGATTCGAGCACACCCCTAGTTATAGGCTATAGTGGATATTATCGTATCTAGGGCTGGGAATTCGGTTAACCAACAGTTAATCTTAACCTAAATTTCGGTTAACCTAACCTAAAAATACGAAAATAATTAACCATGACCTAAACCATGGTTGGTTTTCAGTTAACCAATAACCATGTCTGTTATTTTTCAGTTAACCGATATAACCAACAAAATAACCAAAACTTAACATATATATATAATCATCACAAATCCAAGATTAAGTCTCAAACTAAAAACTAGAGTTACTGAAGAGTCTAATACAAATAGAAAACTAAAATTAACAACAAAGATTTTAATACATGCCAAGTTCAATAATATTCAAACAAATACACTTATCATATCAAGTAACTTTAATTAGGATTACGGGAATGAGGGGAGGTGTCTTAACTTTTACTTATTTTGAAATTTTATATTTTCTTTAATTTTTTCTATATTATATTTAATTAATATAAATTTTATATTATATTTTAATTTTAATCAATTATTTTGGTTAACCGGCACGGTTATTCGTTTAACCAATAACCGTCAACTTTTTAGAATAACTAACCATTTATCATGTATTAACCATTTTATACGATTAGTGGTTAACCATTTACGATGATTTATGGTTAACCATCGGTTCAACCAATTTACCACGGTTATTTTCTCAGCCCTAATCGTATCAAAATACGACAAGACAACCAGAGAAATCAAAATTGATTCAAACTACTTATATCTCGATTAATAAAATTGGTTCTAACTTAAGTTTAATATTATTGAGCTGGTTGACTCATGCACAAACTCATTTAAGTAAATTAGCTTTAAATATAAAAATATTAACTTGGTGTAACTTATATTTTTATACTTAAATTTTTTGGAGGAAAATAATATTCAATATATAATTTGTCTTATTTGTTATGAGAAAATGTCAAGTGTAAATAAAACTACTTATTTTTTAAAATAAGTGGTAGTAATTGTTTTTCAAAATTGAACAATATTAAAATTTAGAAATTTAGAAATCTCATTTAGGCTCAATTAAGTTTAAATAAGCTCACAAACCTCGAGTAAATAAAATTCAAACAGTTATCGATTATAAATGAATTAAAAACTTAAACTCAACGCTACTCAACGTATAGTGAATAATTTTGAAATTATCTACAGAATATATATGGCATATATGTTTCAAATAAAACCTTATATTTTTTTTCCTAAGCGTCATCAATATAAGATATTTATGAGTGTGACATGTTACAGGTGATATATTAAAAAATAGTAATACATACACGATATACGTAATTATATCTGTATGTATCACATAGCGTGGAGTTCCAGAAAATAACTTTTGGGCCCTAGTTTTGGAACCAAATTCTTCAAGCAATTGAAAATAATTGAATTGATGAGTCAGCAAATTAAATGCTGGTTACCAATGCATAAGAAAAAAAAAATATTGCTTGAAAATCTTATAATGAGATTTTATTTATACAATTAAAAATTAAAAATATATTGGCGATAAATCACTAGTAACGTAACCGGCTAATGGATTTTTCCTTTTTGTTCTTTCCTCTTAGTTCATTGCATTTAGTGCATCAATTCGATCTCCGTCATTTTCTAGTATTTTTTTTATTTCTGTCTTTTTCCTTAATTTAATGCATTGATTTTAACGTGTCATTTTTTTTGGCCTGAAAATAATGGGCATATTATTCATAAATTTCCATTGAGGGAAACATTTCGTGCTCTTCATCGTACCCAAGTTGATTTGATATAATTTATAATTATTCAAAATACTTAGAATAAAATTATATTACCATATTTTTTGGAATCACTACTTGTCACATGAAATAATTTACAGAAAAAAGAAAGTATTGTGTAAGACCATCTCACGATCAAATTCATCAAATTCATATCTAGTGATATATTTATAATTCATATTTAATTATGTAGCTAGATTATGCATTATCCAAATCCGGATTTTTGATCAGTCTTGCTATCTGATTCTCACCTAAAATTTTATGTTGACAAAGTAATCGTATGGTCTCAAAATTTTATGGTGGATGATTCATATGTATGTCTGCGAGCTTGTAAAATAGTATATGGAGTGTGATTTTAGTAAGCATTATAATAAGATTTTCATTTGATATAACCATGAGCAAAAAATATTAGTATATTTTAAATACCATCCATATTTTTCTTATATGTTCAATCAACCCTACCAAATTCAACATAATAATATATGAATCACTCGTTCATACAAATGTCTAAAATTTCCAAACAACGAAATATTACTATGTTTTTACACCTTGTATTATAGATGTGAGATGTCACGTGAACAATATTTATTTTTTATTGGAGGATGGAATGATGATTGAACCTCAATTTCGATTCATAAAATGATGAAGCATAACACTACGATTACATGTCAGTGGTACATGAACTATAATTTCAAACATTATATAATAATATTAGTAATATTGTCGCACGCCGAATGCATTGAATTTGAATGACATTCATCTTCAAAGAAACAACACATTCCACATCATCAAAATATACATTGGGTGTATTCACAGAGTGAAAATGAGGGAAAATGAAATATAATAGTATCAATTTATCATTTTATATCATGTCTGATTTCATTTCAAGAAAAATTTAATTAGGAGGTATAAAAAGTTCGGGCAGTTCATTTTCCTTGCTCAATGTATAAATTTATATCTAAGAGATGGAGGTTTAATTATAGTACCTCGTTTTATTGCTCATATGTTTTGGACATTTCTTCCTTTATCTATCAATTTTCTTCCAACTAAACAAGATTTAAAATTATGATCCCTTTGAGAATAGAGATAAATAATTTATCATTCCTACCAAACAATTAATAAAATTTATACATCTTTATATTATTCATCTTTTAGAAGTATAAGACTATCTGCAATCCTTAGAGACCACTAGTGGTCTCCAAGGGATCTCCAGCACCCACTTTTTCACTAGAGACCTCTTAGGCTATCTGCAGCCCGTCTCGACGCCGGGTGCTCGAGCAGGGGGTGGCTCGAGGCAGGTGGGTGGCGGAGCGACGGGTCTCGAGCACAGCGCGAGCACTCGAGCATGTCTCGAGTGGCGCGTGCGTTGCACGTACGGGTGCGAAAAAAAAAAGGCGCGGACCATGGAGCTCGACGACGGGACCTGGAGCTCGCGGGTGAGGCCGACGACGCCGTTTCGGAGGTAGGAGTCGTCGAGGAGGGTGAGGTTGCGGAGGGTGAAGAATGGGAACTCGAGATTCACATTCTGCGATGCGGCGGAGGTTGCAGCAGAGGATGAAGAAAGTCAAGAAAACAAGAAGCTTTTTTGAATCCATGGCGTGATTGGATTTTATTTTTCAATGATATTCTTTTAGTGGGATTATTGCTGTTGATTAGATTCTTGAAGAAAAGAAGTGGAAAATGGAGGCGTGGTCGGTTTGTTGAAGAAGAAAAGTAATAAAAAATTATTACAAATTATAATAATTTTTTTAAAAAAATATTATTTAAAAAAGGAGAAATCAGAAGAGGAGAAAAAAAAGATGAAAAAGGACTAAATTTTGATTCTTTTATGTACTTTTTTTTTAATTATGTATTATTTTTTTTAATTGTGTGCAGCATGTAATTTTCTAATTTTCAAATATTAATGGAAAATTCGTATTATTTATTAATTAGTTTATTTTAATTTATTTACAAATAGATGAATTAATTTAATAAATGAAAATAGAGAATTGTTTAATATTGTGCTGGAGCACCCTTAGAGATCATTGGGATGCAGGGGTAAGGGTCTCTAAGGGTACTCTAGTGCTGGAGCACCCCTTAAAGCACTCTAATGGTCTCCAAGGGATGCAAATAGTCTTAGAGACACCTATCCCTGCAACGCAGCTGTCTCCAAGCTGTCTCTATCTTTAATATTAAACAATTCCTCATTTCCATTAAAATAATTCATAAAATTCCATTAATAAAAATAACATAAAACATTACATTAATTCAAATAAAATAAAATATTACATTAATTAAAATAAAAAAATACATTAATTAAAATAAAATAAAATATTAAATCCACATAAATAAAAAAAATTACATAATTAAAATTAAAACTACTCCGGTAGAGCTCCAAATTTGCGCTAAAGGTGCTCGATGAGATCATTGGTAAGCCGATGGTGCTTCGGAGCATCTTTCAAGTCGGCTTCCCGTCGGAGATATTCCTCAAAGGCGATCGGAGTGGCCCTCTGGGATATCCCGCTAGTGGACGGAGAATCGGCATCGTCTCTCCAATTCTCCGCATCCTCTTGCTCGTCTTTGATGATGATGATGTGTAAAATAATGCACGCGAACATGATATCTCGGAGATGCCTCGTGTACCAGCACCGATCCGGAGCCGGATTATTCCCCATCGGGCTTGGAGGACTCCAAAGGCGCGCTCTATGTCCTTTCTGGCCGACTCCTGCATCTTCTTGAACCTCGCCATCTTTGGGTCAGTTTCAACCTGCGGCGCTGATAAACATCCATTTTGTAGCAACTAAACGCGTTTTCATAGCACTAATTGTCTTGCTTTACCTCCAAACGTGACTTGTTTTGAATTGTTTTCACTATATTGGATTGTTTTCACGTTTTTGTGGAGTTTGTAAATGTGTGTAGGTCGAGTATGGGATGCTAAGTCGAAATGGAAGGGTTGTTGAAGAGCAGAGATGAAGAAACGGGACGGAAAAGTGGAAAACCGAGCGAAGAAGAGAAGAAATCAAGAACCGGTGCTTTAGCATTAAAAATCGGCAGTTTGGAGCCAAAAACCGGCGGTTCAGGGGTGAACCGCCGGCCAAACCGCAGGAAATCTCTGGAATGAAGCTCAAGAACAAAAGCCAAATCGGCGGTCCACTCGGCGCCTGGGGCCCGAACCGCCGATTTGTGCACTCTGACCGCCGATTTTCACTATTTCCCCTTTTCGCGATTTTAATTTCATTTAGCATTTTTTCCTCTCTATATATACCATGTGCCAGCCCCAAAACGGATATTCACCATCCCTTAGCTTAGATTCTTGTTCAAAAAGTTCAATTAGGGTTCTAAACACATTTTTATTATTGTATTAGTGGATTAAGGTTGGATTTGGAGACTTTGTGAAGATTTCAATATTGGGTTCCTAGTTTCTCATCTATGCAATCATTTCTCCTTTGTTTTGTTTTGATTATTTCCATGTCTAGCTAATTTTCTTTATTGGTTTTGGGGATTTATGATGATTTGATGATGGATTGATCATAACTTGTTTATTTCTCTTGTCTTCTTCTAATTAATTGTGGATTTGGTGCTTAATTTCATGTGGGAATTGTTGATCACCTTTCTTGCATGCCAAGTGCTTATAGAAATTCTTTATAGGTTTTTACTTGCATGGATTTCAAATTGCACAACTTGTATTAATTTGAGACTTAGTAGATGATGATCTAATGCATGGAAGCTTATGATCCTTGTGCTTTTTTGGAGTTGTTTTATTGTCTCGAGTCTTAGCCGAGAGAGTCAATAGAATGATCCCCGTTTGCTAATTGTCGAGATCGATTAGTGAACAATTCAGTGATTGCTTCTTAATTAGAGGATTAAAATGATTTGCATGAATTAGGAAGTTGTGATCAAACTATCTAGAATCGGATTGAATCCCTAGAACCAACATTTGTTCTAATTTGTTCCTTAATCGTTTCTTAATCGTTTGTTTCATTGAATTTGCATGATCTTGTCATTTACTTGCTTAATTAGCTTTGATCTTATGCTTAAGTGATTAAATGAATCCAAAATCATGTTGTTTGCAAAGCTTGAATAGTAGGAAGATGCATAAATTTGGTTTTCACTAGAAACTCAGCATATTAGTCCTCATGGATACGATACTCGTTATTATATACTACAATTACCCGTTAAAGTGCGGTATAATTTCTTGGTAGAAAATTAGCGATCATGATCAGTGTTGGCTAAGAAGGGTAGATCCTTTCCGTCAAGTAGTATTCCTTGTCGTATCGGTTTTCCATGACGTTAAAGTTGCACGCCGGAGCTCTATCCTTAAGTACATCGGTGAACAAGGGCGACTGATTGAGGACGTTGATGTCATTGTTGGAGCCGACACACCCAAAAAAGGCATGCCAGATCCACAAATCACAGGACGCCACCGCCTCCAAGATTAAGGTAGGCATGCCTTGATCGCCACGCGTGTAGGCACCCGCCCACCCTTTTTGGCAGTTCCTCCAAGCCCAGTGCATACGATCCAGGCTCCCGAGCATCCCTGGAAACCCATGCCACGCTTCGTGCATTTGGAGCAGACGTGCGGTGTCGGCAGCGTTTGGTTTCCTCAAGTATCGCTCGCTGAAGAGATCGATCATTGCTCGGCAAAATTTTTTTAGGCATTGTCGACCCATGCTATCTCCGATCTTCAGGTACTCGTCGAACACATCTGCAGCACCACCGATGGCCATTTTTTGCACCACCATCGTGCATTTTTGCACCAACGTCAGCCCCCATCGGCCAAGTGCATCTTATCGATGCGTGAAGAAGTGGACGTTGTCCTCCAACGTCTTGCATATGCGCAAGAACAGATGCTTATGCATTCGGAAATGGCGTCGGAAAAAGTGCTCACCGTAGGTGGGGTTGTCGGCGAAGTAGTCGGCGTGTAGGAGCGCACACGCCGCTTCACAGTCGCGGTCGACGAACGACCTTGCCCTCTTCTTCTTCTTCTTTTTCTGCGCCGCTAAGTGTTCACGGATGTGTCGATCCACGTCCGTCATCATCTCCAGTACCTCGTGTAGGAACCGGTTATTGAAAACCAATTCGTTCTTTGCCCACGGATCAATTATGGATATCTAACAAACACATACAAAACATACCTAGCATGCTCCGATGTATTTAATTACAATCATAGGATGTTTATTCGAAATACCTGCAAACTTGATGCACAACGACTCCAGAGTTGACCTTCTGAGCTGTTCCCGGCTGGAATACGACGATGGATGGGATCGACCTCGTACTCCTTCTCACTGCTATGGGCGACGCCTACTGTCTCTCTCTAGGGTTTTATTGCTTAGAATGCAAGTAAGTAATGAGTCTTATGAACTTTGTATTTATAGATAAATAACTGCTCACATTCATCGAACTTAGACAACCCTCACGGGCCGTAGGAGACAGACGCCTAGCCCACTTAGAAACACAGGCCATTGGGCCAGTTCAGGGATCTACTAGCTTAAACAAGATTGGCCCGATAATATCTGATTTAATCTATTCAGCCCAGAAATATAAATCAGACATAAATATTAATTCATTCCACTAAAGAATTAATACTGACTTACCCTCTTATTTATTTAGTTGAGTCGGGGCTAGTATTAGACTTAACTAATCTCCGTGTTTAAGATTCTCGAATATTCATTAATTAATTAAATACTTCTGACAGCAATTAATTATTCATTAATAAATAATTATCTCGAGTGCTACCACTTAAACTTATTATCATATCGGAACTAATTTCACCTGCAAGGTTTAATACGATAAACTTATTAAGTTCCTCGAGAGGATATCATCATCCCATTATGAATAGGACACGGATCCTTATTGCAGCTCTATCAATATCAAATAAGAACTGCTACCGCCCAAAATACGAAATTTCGAACCACTATTAAGTTCTCATTTATAATAGATCAAAACAATAGTCAGACACTTATTCATACTGATAAGCTCAATTAAGGTTAAGACTATTTAAGTCACCGAGATCTTTAATAATCAATAAGTCAGAACAGAGAATTAATCTCACTGTAATCCTTTCAATACGATTAACGTACTAGCATAAATAAATAGTCAAGATAAACTATTTAATACTATTATGCTACAATCTAAACCAACAACTCGTCCAAGTTGTCTCAATTGTGAATATTAGTTTATATCTCATAAAATGCCGATTATATAATCTTCTGTGATCTACAACACACTATATAATCTATGATATTGAGATAATCGGACAAATAATAATTATGCAATAATAAACATTTCAGATAGGAGAATTATAGTGAAATAAATATCAATTGTATATAAACAAAAGTCTTGCTTTCGTATACAACCCTTCAATTCTCCCATTTATACTAAAGCAAACTTTTAGTATACAATGAGACTAATATTCATCTAGCTATCTATTACAACTACTCCCACTTATACTCAAAGTTTAACTTAGTGTGGGAGGAAACGCAGCCCCATGCCTTCAACGTGCTTTTCAAAGACAACAGCTGGTAGACTCTTTGTAAATGGATCAGCTAGATTATCAACTCCTGCAACCTTTTGCATATCTACATCACCATCTTGGACAAGCAGCCGAATGTAGTGATATCTTGCATCAATATGCTTAGTCGTCTGAAGAAACCTTGACTCCTTGCAATTTGCAATTGCTGCCTCATTATCAGAATAAATCGTGATACTTCTCGGCATACCAGGAATCACATCAAGCTCCGCTAAGAAGTTCCTAAGCCAAATAGCCTCTTTAGCAGCCTCAGTAATAGCCACATATTCAACTTCCATAGTAGATAATGCAATGCATTTCTGCTTCACACTTCTCCACACAATGGCTCCACCTCCCAGCTTAAACACATAGCCAGAGGTAGAAAACCACTGATCTTTATCTCCTTGATAATTAACATCTACATATGCTACCGGAATCAGATCACAGGATCGATATACCAGTCCATACTCTCTAGTCCGTTTAAGGTACTTGAGTATGCACTTTACAGCAATCCAATGACCCTGACCTGGATTAGCCTGATATCTAGACACCATGCCAACGGCCTGGCAGATATCGGGCCTGGTACACTGCATTGCATACATGAGACTTCCCACAGCCGAAGCATAAGGAACTGTCTTCATGTCAGCTACCTCCTTAGGCGACGTAGGACACATCGCCTTAGATAGATGAACGCCATGTCTGAAAGGCAAGAAACCTTTCTTAGCATTCTGCATGCTGAAACGCGACAATACAGTATCAGTGTAGGCTGTTTGAGACAAACTCAACATTCTCTTAGATCGATCACGGCCGACCTTAATTCCAAGAATGTATGCTGCCTCTCCCAAATCCTTTATTTGAAACTGCTGGGATAACCATGCCTTAATCTTAGCCAATACACTCACATTATCACTAATGAGCAGAATGTCATCGACATAAAGCACGAGAAATACTAAACTTCCATCAATACACACCCTGTAAACACAACTTTCATGTTCAAATTGTACAAAGCCATAGCTCTGGACAACATCATTGAAACGTTTGTTCCAGGATCGTGAAGCCTGCTTAAGTCCATAAATGGACTTCTTTAGCTTCCACACGAGATGCTCTTTACCTTTCTTAACGAATCCTTCAGGCTGTAGCATGTAGATGTCCCTATCTTGTTCAAGATACCCGTTCAGAAATGCGGTTTTGACATCCATTTGCCAGACCTCAAGATTCATGTGAGCGGCCATTGCCATAAGAATTCGAATGGATTTAAGCATGGCTACTGGCGAAAATGTTTCATCGTAATCGATTCCCTCTCTTTGGGTGAAACCTTTCGCCACTAGTCTTGCCTTAAAGGCCGTAACCTTTCCATCCGGTCCTCTCTTTCTCTTGTACACCCACTTGCATCCTATGGCTTCACAGCCCTTAGGAAGTTCGCATTTCTGGTATACATCCATGGCAGTGATAGATTCCAATTCGGCAATCATACACGCCTCCCACTCAAGAGCATCCGGATCTGCTAATGCTTCGGAGTAAGTCCAGGGATCTTCTTCGATCACAACTAATTCCGATGAATCCGTAGACTCATTAAGTAGAGTGTATCGACTAAGCAACTTTCCTTGAGCTATCCTCCCACTACGGCGAAGCTTTACAGCAGATTCAGTATTAACGGTTTGTGCAGGTTCCAACGATTTCTCGTCTTGCACAACTGGAGCACTAGTTACCTCCTCCCCTCTAATTTCCTGAAGCATGATATCGCTTCTCTTTTTATGCTCAATCATGTAGTCCTCTTCCAAGAATCTCGCGTTAGTGCTAATAACGACTTTCTGATCCTTAGGACAATAGAAATAGCCACCTTTCGTTCCTCTAGGATAGCCTACAAACAGCATCACCTTGGTTCTCGAACTCAACTTGTCAGCGTCTTTATTTAAGACATGTGCTGGACTACCCCAAATCCGGATGTGGTTAAGACTAGGCTTGCGCCCGGACCACAGCTCGGACGGGGTCTTAGGCACTGACTTTGAAGGAACCAAGTTTAGCGTGTGAGCCGCTGTTTCCAAAGCATATCCCCAAAACGATATAGACAGAGATGCATAACTCATCATAGATCGAACCATCTCTAGAAGTGTTCGATTTCTTCTCTCCGACACACCATTCTGTTGGGGCGTTCCAGGTGTAGTCAATTGGGATGTAATCCCACTTTCCAACAAGTACTCCTTAAACTCGTTGCTGAGGTATTCGCCGCCGCGGTCAGATCGCAACGACTTGATACTCTTTCCATGTCGCTTTTCTACTTCCGCTTTGAATAGTTTGAACTTTTCAAAGCACTCGAACTTGTAGCGCAACAGGTAGATGTACCCGTACCTTGAGTAATCGTCAATGAAAGTGACAAAATACTCGTACCCTCCACGAGCTTGAGTTGACATAGGTCCACACAAGTCGGAATGAATCGATTCCAACACTTCTTTGGCTCTATACCCCTTGGCCTTGAAAGGCCGAGTCGTCATCTTTCCCTCTATGCAAGATTCGCAGATTGGGATGGAATCAACTTGGAATGAATCCAAGACTCCATCGGAAACCAATCTTTGGATCCTCCTTAGACCGATGTGACCCAATCTTAGGTGCCAAAGAAGAGTTTGATTCTCTTGAGAAGAATTCGATTTCTTCCTTTGGTTAACAGTTAAAGCATTACTTGAAGAACTCATAGCATGTGAACAGTAAATAGTATAAAGAGAATCAATAACATGTGTGATGGTCCCGATACGAGTTCTGGTGTATGGGGGGGGGGGGAATACACCAGATAGGAATTTTAAAAATAACCCCTTAATAGAAACCACAACTAAGTAAAAGGACTCAGCTAGAATCACAACTGAGTAAGAAAACTCAGCTGGAAGAGTGGTGTTGTGCGCAATATGGTGGAAACAACAATAACTCGTATAAAAATACTCACGCTCAGATGCAAGGTCGATCAACAACCAAATCAGTTGAAATGTAAAGATGCAGTTTTGAGTGCTGGTTAGTTGGTCAGTTGGATATGCAAAAAGTAACTGAACTAAAAACACAAACACACAAAGGATTTACGTGGTTCGGAGAGAACTCCTACGTCCACGGGGAGTTGTGAGACCACACAACTCAGTCCAAATTCTTTAAGACAGCTACCACAAAGCTTACGAGGGCTTTGCCACCGTTCAGATAAGTTTGCGGGTACTTATCAACCTTACAGATAAGTTTACGGGTACTTATCAACTTTTCTACTCAATTTCGGGAAGAGCAGGATCCTAACAACCTTTTTAGGGGATGTGAATAAGGGTAGATTTTTCAACTACTAGCTCTAACAAAGAAGTGAGCTAGGATCTAAGCTTGAACAAATGAAGACTCAAACTAAGATCGAAAACACCAAGACAGATTCTAACACTCTATGAACTCTCAACTGGTGATGTTCTTAGAGATTAATTGCAGTTTGGCTTGAGTGCAGTATAAAGTCGTTCTTTTGCTCGTCTTGTCTGCTCTATATTCTGTCTTCTCTTGTGTGTTATTTCTTGATGAATGAATGAATGCCTCTATTTATAGGCGGTGAGAATCAACTAGCCGTTAGAGGAGCTGTTGATCTCTGTTCTGTGAAAGCGATGGCTTGTCTCTCATCTCTGCAGATTTTCCCGATTTGGCAACTGTGAACTTCTGCTTTCCATCTGAGACAACCTTGTGTTGGGCTAAATGAGGTAATGACAGAACGTCAAACCTTCACGTGACTTCCTATTTGAAATTTAAATTTCAACCTTTGTCTTTCAACATTGGTTAGTCGGTTGAGACATTCGATCTTCATCCGAGTGGTCTTCAGCTAATGTTCCATCTGATCGCTACCTTCATCTGACCTTCTGTCTGAATAGGAACAGTTGAACCCTCAGCTGCTTTGAACTTCATGTTGGTAACTGATGAGATTCTCGATGATTTTGGATGATTGATATAGCTTTATCAGGTTGTCCTTCTCAGTTTATAGATCCTTGAGAAGAACAACTATATGCTCGGTCTGTGCGTCTGACATCTTCATCAGCTGATCGATCTGTGCCTCTTGCTTGTTCAACTGTTCATGCTGCTCCTTGATCTGCTCCTTCAACTCTTCATCGGTTGGAGCCTTAGTTTGGTTGGCCACATTCAGTTGACTTTTGAGATCATCAATCTCTTCGATTTGATTTTTGATCAGATCATCCTTTTCGGTTAAGGATTCTTCAAGTCTGGCGAACTGTTCTTGAAGATTCTTAAACTCAACCGATTGCTGATGCAATTCCTCACTGAGTTCTAGGAAATCTACCCAAGAGGGTTCCAACTCTTCATCTACTGTTTCCTGCATGTTAGTAGCATTGGAAGAATTTAAATTAACTGGATTAGAATGTACCTCAGTATCATCCTGATCGGTTCTAAATGCCATAAGACATTGATCCTGTCCGATAGCGTTGTTGGTGGAAGTCAGCTCGTCCTCATCTTCGGTGTCGGTGAAGATGTCCATGTCATCAGCTGCTTCTTCTGCAACCATGGCCTTGTTCTTTGTATTTTGCTTGGCCCTTAACGCATCTCTATCTTTCTTCGAAAGATCTGGACAATCAACTTTGAAGTGTCTCTCTTTGCCGCATTCAAAGCAACTGTTGGTCACAGGCTTTGAGTTTTCTCGAATTCGGTTGGATTTATAGAACCGCTTATATTTTCCGAACCGAGTATCCATGTTAGCTAGCTTCTTTGACAAGGCGGCTATACTCTGTTGCAGCTCTTCTCTGCTCGGCTCCTTCGAAGCTGTGTCCGCAGATATTGTTGCCCTTAATGTTCGCGGCTTGAAATAGTCGGCTCGAAGTGCTACTGTCTTTGTTCCTGAACCAACATCCTCAAGTCGACTCGTCTGCCCCGAGGACTGAGTTGATCTTCGTCGGTTCACCTTGTACTCGTTTCCTTTCAGAATTGAGAACAGTCTGTCCGTTTCCATCTCTCCAAGATCAGCTCGACTTTCATGAATGTTGGTGAAGGTGTCCCACTCAGCTGGTAGGGCTTGTAATACTTTGAGGTTGATCTCTCTCAAAGTATATTTCCCTCGTCGGATAGACTGAATCCTTCGGATGATATCCATGAACCGAAGCTCCAATTGATCAATGGTTTCATCGACTCTTAGACAGAAATTGTCAAAATCTTGACAAGCATGGGAGAACTTGTTCTCCTTGGTTTCGTCACTCCCTTCACTAAGAGATGCCAAAATGTCCCACATCTCCTTAGCTATGTTGCACTCTTCTATCCATGGAAGATAGTCTTGTCCAACTGTGGACATGATAGTGCTCTGAGCCCAGATATCCAGCTGACTCACTTTTACTTCCTCAGGAGTGAAATCTTATGGCTTCTTCTCGACTGTCACCTCAGTTGTATCCCCATCATTGGGATTTGTAGGAGTGCGAATGACTTTTTTCATGATGGTGATCGGTCCAGATGTAATCACTTGTTGCATTCGATGATGCTTGGACAACATAATCTTCTTCATCTGAGTCTTCCAGGATGTATAGTTCACAACCAAGAACATGACAACAATCTTGTCTTTAACATCCATCTGCACACAACAAACAGACGACAAATGCAAGCAGAAATGCACTAGCGTGAAAAAGATCTATTCAATTGACCACTGAAGAAAAACACCTCGATTCACACCTCGTGAAACAGAGTCAGCAGTCTTTTGAACCATTTCTCTGATACCGCCACCGAGCACGTCCAACTCGTTGAAATGATTGATCATTCCAAGCACGTGCTCGCGCACAGACGCACCCTCTGTCATCTTCGAGCTCATGATTTGCCTCATGATCTCGAATCGGGTAGAACGGTCACTCTCACCGAACAACTCTTCAAGATTTGTCATGATTGCAGCAGCCGTGTCCAAAGACTGATGCTGCTGCTGCAATCTCGAGGTCATAGTGGTCATCATGTAGGCTTTCGTCATACAATTGGCCTTATGCCATCTCTTAGACTCCTCTTTCTGAGCCTCGGTGGAGTCTGCAGTGAGAGCTGCTGGCGCAGGGGTAGTGAGTACGAAGTGATAATTTTCGGCATCTAGGACATATCACAAATTGCGCTTCCATTTCAAGAAATTTGGTCCGGTAAGCGGCTTAGCAGTAAGCACATTTAACAATGGAGTAACAGTCATATCTGAAAAAATTAAACATTCAAAACGCACATAAGTCACAATTATTGCATAAAAACGTTTGTAACATTTATATTGTAACCTTTTGATAAAAATATTAAATGAAACCTTCATTAGCTTAAATGATTTACACGCAAGCCACGATAGTGTGGACGTTTACGTGCACACCACTTAACCAAACACCCAATTATTAATTTTATCTCATGCCAAGTTAACCTTATGACAAATAAAATTAATAAATGAACCTTACTAGACCATATCGTCTCGAAAAGGGACTCCAATGGGGAGTTGTATTCGTGACAATATCTAAGCACGGACCACAATTTAACTAATTCAAAATTGTCCCACATATTGATGCAATTACTAGAACGACATCTCCTTGTAAACAATTTCATTAATTATCTTATTCTAATCTTTCCTAGAATAATCTGTGAGAATTAATACGTGCAAGCCACGATGGTGTGGACGTTTATACGCAAAACTCCCACTATTCACGAGACTAAAAATACTTTTAGAAGTTTTACTCGACAAAATCTATAAGTCAATAGCACCCATGCAAGCCACAATCGTGTGGACGTTTACACGAGCCTACCAACTTAATTCGTCTAAAACCAATTGTGGAGGTCTAATTTGATTATTAAAATCAAGTTAACATGCTTAGTCATTTTTAATTCAAAAGGTTTTTCGCATGCAAATCACGTAAAATACGAAATTACTAAACATGCTTTTCTAGAACTCACATAATAAATCATGCTCGCTTGAATTCATAACATGTTTAGAATAATATGATAAATTCCTAGCATGCAATTTCTAAATGCAAATAATTTCAAATAATTACAAATTATATCATGCTTTAGAAATAATAACACCTTAACGGTGATTAAATCCCACGACATGCAATTTACAATTAAAAAAAATTGTCGTCTCGTCGTGGATGATTTGTACCTGCCTAAATTATTACAAAATAAAACAGGAAATAAAATCTAAGACTATCTATTACAAGAAGTCTTCGTCTTCAAGTCTTTCCATATTCGTCGCCTTGGAGGATCGCCCATGAAGGAAACGTGATCATCAATATCCCGTCTTTCCATCACGAATCCGACCACGCAGAAGGCCCTACCGTGCGGCTGCCCACAAGCCCAAAACCCTAGGTTTTTCAACCTAGGGTTTCGCATGGAACTTCCACCGCCGGCAGCCCCTCCCTCCCCCACGTCGTCGGAATCGCGATCCGGCGTCAACACCACCACGCCGCCATCACTGCCCTCACTACCATCCACCCCCGCCGTCAGAACAGCAACGACAGAAGGAGGACAGACGCGTCACTGTTGTGCTCCGCCGTTCGCCACCGTCGAGCTCGCGACAGCGCCGCGACGAGTCACACGGCACGAAGCCATTCCAGCGCTCGCCGCCGCCGTCGTCTCGACCACCTGCTGCTGCTGCTGGCCGTTGCTGTTGTTGGTTCGCTGTTGTTGCTGCCGCTCGCCGTTCGCCGCCGGAGGAGAAAATCGCCGCTCGCAGCGGCTGTGAAGCCATGGCGACGTCGAAAACGCCGCCCGCTCCCTCTATTCCGACATACCCAGACCCAAGGAATCACCCTTGAGGTCTGGTCAAAACTAGCAGCACCGGCGGGAACTCGCCACAGCGATTCCGCCGCCATGATGCCCCACGCGTGTGAAACACGCGCCGCCGTGGTTTACGGTGCCCCGACTTCACGAGCTTCGTCGCCCGGCCGTATTGTTGAGTCAGACACCATAGACACTGGAGCTAAGCTCCGGCGATCGGATTTCGTCCGATCAAAACACGTCGCGAGCTAAACCCTAGCGCGTGAAGTCGACGCGCCGCCGTGTGCCACCGCTCGCCGCCGCCAGCCGTTCTTCCCCTGCAAGTTGCTCCGTTTCTCGACCCGTACAACAATTACAAATCGAAATAACAATTTACAACTGAAATCTTGATCTAACCACGGATTTTCTCGTGGTAAAAACGGCCAAAACGGCAAACCAACAGAAAATAAACGAATCCACGACGAGACAACGAACATGCATGCATATATATACGTAAATAAAATCAGATTTTATTTAATTATGGATTTACTGTTCGTTAATCCGACAGAGCCATAATATACAGACCAGGGCTCTGATACCAACTGTAGGAACCGGTTATTGAAAACCAATTCTTTCTTTACCCACGGATCAATTATGGATATCTAACAAACACATACAAAATCCATACCTAGCATGCTCCTATGTATTTAATTACAATCATAGGATGTTTATTCGAAATACCTGCAAACTTGATGCACAACGACTCCAGAGTTGACCTTCTGAACTGTTCCCGGCTGGAATACGACGATGGATGGGATCGACCTCATACTCCTTCTCACTGCTATGGGCGACGCCTACTGTCTCTCTCTAGGGTTTTATTGCTTAGAATGCAAGTAAGTAATGAGTCTTATGAGCCTTGTATTTATAGATAGATAACTGCTCACATTCATCGAACCTAGACAACCCTCACGGGCCGTAGGAGACAGGCGCCTAGCCCACTTAGAAACACAGGCCATTGGGCCAGTTCAGGGATCTACTAGCTTAAACAAGATTGGCCCGATAATATCTGATTTAATCTATTCAGCCCAGAAATATAAATCAGACATAAATATTAATTCATTCCACTAAAGAATTAATACTGACTTACCCTCTTATTTATTTAGTTGAGTCGAAGTTAGTATTAGACTTAATTAATCTCCATGTTTAAGATTCTCGAATATCCATTAATTAATTAAATACTTATGATAGCAATTAATTAATCAATTAATTAATTATTCATTAATAAATAATTATCTCGAGTGCTACCACTTAAACTTATTATCGTATCGGAACTAATTCCACCTGCAGGGTTTAATACGATAAACTTATTAAGTTCCTCGAGAGGATATCATCATCCCATTATGCATAGGACACGGATCCTTATTGCAGCTCTATCAATATCAAATAAGAACTGCTATCGCCCAAAATACGAAATTTCGAACCACTATTAAGTTCTCATTTATAATAGATCAAAGCAATAGTCAGACACTTATTCATACTGATAAGCTCAATTAAGGTTAAGACTATTTAAGTCACCGAGATCTTTAATTCTCAATAAGTCAGAACAGAGAATTAATCTCATTGTGATCCTTTCAATACGATTAACGTACTAGCATAAATAAATAGTCAAGATAAACTATTTAATACTATTATGCTACAATCTAAACCAACAACTCGTCCAAGTTGTCTCGATTGTGAATATTAGTTTATATCTCATAAAATGCCGGTTATATAATCTTCTGTGATCTACAACACACTATATAATCTATGATATTGAGATAATCGGACAAATAATAATTATGCAATAATAAACATTTCAGATAGGAGAATTATAGTGAAATAAATATCAATTGTATATAAACAAAAGTCTTGCTTTCGTATACAACCCTTCACCTCGTCGTCGGTGCCGGTCTCGACATATTCGACCGACGAAGATGAAAAACTCGATGAAGACATTTTTTGAGAGTTGAGTTTGAGAGGGAAAGATGTTGTATTTTTGTTGTGGGATGATGGATGAGAGATTGTATTTATAGTGGAGGAAAAGAATAATATAATATAATATATATATATATATATATATATATATATATATATATATATATATATATATATATAGGAATAGAATTAGGGGAGAATGCTATCTTAGGTGAGAAATGAGAATAAATCTTGACCTTTGATCTTTTTTAATCAATGGCTCAAATTTAACGATGCATTAAGTTAATGTAATTTATGCATTATGATGTTAATGCATTAAGTTATTGCAGTTTATGCATAAGAATATGTATGCATTACATTTTTGCAATATATGCATTTCCAATGTGATAAAAATGCATTAAAATGTGTCATTCTCACGTTCTCATATAAAATTTATTCTCACCATATCTCAACCCTATATATATATATATAAATCGGCATTTTAGCCATTGAAAGCCACAACATTCGATTTTTAATTTTTTTTTTCCGTTGGGCGCGTGTTTTACACGCGCCCCTAATTTTTATTTTATTTTTCGAAAATAGCGCGCGTGCAAATCACGCACTAGCTTCGAGCCGATCTCGTGCGTTCGAGCCAGTCTCGAGTCATGCGGGCTTGCAACGCGGGGGCTTCAAGCTCGCGCCGTCTCGAGCCCCCTTCGAGACCGCTCTTCGGGACGGTGTTGCAGATCGCCTAAGTTTACAAGCCAAATAAACGCGCCCCTATAATAATAATAATAATAATAATAATAATGTAGCGTGGAAAGAGAAGAGAATTGCAGAATGTGATGCACATGGGCACCCATTGTTTGGTGTAGGAATATGACTCATGGAGGGGTCAATTGTGGGGTACAAATTAAGGAATATAATCCCCTTCCCCTTCCCCTTCCCCTTCCCCTTTATGGAAATATCAAATCTAAGCAACGCCCCATTCATAAATTTAATAAAGTATTCAGTATAATTTTTATTTCATTTTTTAGCACACTGCGGTTATCTGAATTATCAAAAAGATCATTACGATTCTTTTTTTTTTTTAAGGGATCATTACGAAAATTGAGATTCGCACCTTTCCATTCAACGGAGTCGATGCACTCAAAATATTAAATCTATACTACTTTCTTTTCATTTATAGGAAATCGTATAAGGTTGGTGAATTTGAACTCAAAACTTGTGGCTCAGATATTAATCAGTCAATTAATATTAGGCTGACACACACTTGATCTAGTAAAATTTAATTTTGAATTTTTATCGATGAATTTTGAAAATTAAAATAAATGAGGTTGTTCGATATAATTTCTATGAGCGGGAGTCCTAGTTCTGTTGAACTCATTTGAGTAAATATGTACTGTAACATTTATTGGTTCTGTAAAATAAAATCCAATTGGTTAGTTTTAAAGTTGAAACTAAGTAATTAATTAATTCTAAATTAATCGCTAAAACAAACTTGAAGTTTAATATATATGCTCGTCTCTGCTCGACAAGTTTAAGGAAGCTATCAATTACTGAGAGCACCCACTGCAGGGGTTGAGTGCCGGTATCGACGCCGGTGTCGAAGGGCCGCTCGACTCCAGCTCCCTCTACCACGCGAGGTCGAAGCCGTAGTGGGTGTGGCGATACCGGTGGATCGAAGGCATGCAATCGAGGGTGGTGTCGATATATATCGACACCGCCTTCGACTTTGTTGTGGCAGCGGGTTGGAGACACGTGGAGTGTCACCATTGGTCCTTTTTTTTTTTTTTAAATTAACAAAAATCCCCAACGGCTATCAACACAATACACACTATAAATACCCCTTCATCTCATTCATTCTCTACACCAAAATCCAATCTTCATCCCAATCTCTTTCTTCTTCAATTTCAATCTTCAAATCTTATTTATTTGTGCAAAGAGTTCAATTCGTGGTACCAGCAGTATTACGGTTCAAATCCACCGAATCAAACTCCCAATCCACCGAATCCAAACTCCCAATTCCCCCATTCTCCCAGTTTCACCCAATATTCACTGGCTGCCGGGTTTGCACCTTTCTCGCAGTCGTCAGGGTTCTCCCAATTCCCCCCATCGACTAGGTTCTCGCAGTCTCCGGGGTACTTCCAATTCCACCCGTCTTAAGGGGGTCTCACAGTCTCCGGGGTTCTCCCAATTCTCCACTCCACCCAGTGGATATCGTGCATTCGACACGCCGCCATCGGAAACAACTCGAATCAGATGCATCCACCTCAACGAGAACTGCGACGATGTTGAGGTGGAGGAAGAGGAAAAGGCGTACGAAGATCCCAACAAGAAGAATCAGAGGAACGCGAGCCAACACCGCCACACTGCAAGGGGAAAGCTCCAGCCACATCAAGCACGATCACTTCTCCGGCCAAGGGGAAGGGGAAGGCGAGCTGCAAGGACAAATAGCCCGCCGTATCAAGCACTGCATGTAGCTAATGCGAGGTCCTAACTACACACCTGACGATATAGAGTTCCTTGCACGGTGCTACATTGATTTCGGGCTGGACGTGGTGACCAGCAGCTATCAAATCCAGAATCATTTCTGGATGAAAATATGTGCCCGCTTCAACGAGCACATAGCTCCCGCCTCGCCGAGCGAAAAGGGTCCGATGAAGTGCGCGTGGGGCCGCACCAAGAAACAGATTCAGAACTTCGCCGCCATCTACATCAAACTCGAAGATGAACTCAGAAGCGGACGGAACGACTTCGATCTGTACACGATAGCCGAAGATAGTTACTCCGTCCAGTACCGGAGAAGTTTCCCCTATAGAAAAGCGTGGGATCTCTTGAAGAATATCCCGAGTTTTTCCAACCAGGTGACGACAACAGCTCCAAAACGGATGAGGATAAATGAAGCCGACGACTATACTTCGTTTGCTAGTGGCAATAAATCCACGACATTTGCGAGTGATGCAAATATGATGCAAATTCGTCCCGAATGAGTGAAAGCTGGCAAGAAGGGAGGAAGGGGAAGGGGAAGACGAAGGAGGTGGCGAGGGCAGAGTTGGCTACCGTAGCCGAAGAATTGAAGGGGGGGAGGAGCGAAAGCAGGGAGAAGTGGGCGTACGATATTTTTACGCGAGACACGATGAATATGACTCCCAGTCAATTGGCGGCGCACCTCAAAGTATGCGTCAAATTTGCAAAAGAATTCAGGTAGGAGTAGTTGTCATAATTTTTTTCTTAATTATTGTATTTTTATTTTATTAATTAGTGTATGTTTCATTTTTTTTAATTGAATAAAATTGTCATTTATTAATTTTTAAATTTAATTAAATATTTTTAATGTTAGTTATTACAAAAAAAATAACAAAATAAAATCTATTCAATCATTGTCAATAATTATAGACCTTGGGTCATACTCAACCCCACCAATTTAGAAATTTTTACTAGGATCTTACCAACAATCATTGAAATTACACTTTCCAGCGATAGACCCGAAGTCTAACTCAATACCTGTAGTGGATACTCTAACAACGAATGAAAATTGAAATTCAGCCTCGATCTGTCATGTGAGTGCTCTTGAAGCAGCAAATAGAATTTCTCGCACAAATTAAGCTGGCAATTAAGTAATGATTGATTCCCAGCTATTTCTTGCTATGATTTGGGTGTGGCAAAAATAATTTAAATTTTTTGAATGTTCCGACAATCTAATTCAAGTAGATTGCTTTTTACTAGTAAAATTTATTGCTTTTGCCTATCAAAATTCGGCTGCTTTAATTAAGCCGAAGTTTATGATTTTAATGAGTTTCTACTTTTCTTTCTAGACCGGAAAAAAAACTCGGCAGATATTGAAGAAATTCAAACCATGTCAAAAGAAGATCGAACCCAAATCAATAAATCTAATTCAGATCTTTCTAATTGAAGAAAAACACATATGTTTGATAACCAATGCGTTTCTCTATAAAATAAATTATTTTAGGTAACAATGGTTAATTTTATGTGAGACTATCTTAAGATATGATACTGTTCTATGCTATATATCATTGAATATAAGTATAAATTCGAATCTCAAGCCCGTGTGACCGCGAAACTCGACTCATATTATAACTTTTGTGTCTATATTAGTACTTCTACTCTGTCTACGAAATGGTTGTCATTTTCATTTGTAGTAGTAGAACTCACATAATACATTATATTTAACTTTATATTTTTCACTACTTCACTCATATTTATTGTGGAACTCTTAATTCATTCACAATAATACTCATTATTATGCACTACTACTATTTTTAAAAATCCTAGCCGTCCACAATGTGACAGTCAATTTGTGGCCGGAGAGAGTATGTAGTTTAAATTGGACGGACGGAAGCAGACATGCATAATTACAGACATTATGGGAGATTATTATTCGCAACTAAATGTGAATCATCCACAAACTAATACTAGTACTTATTTAATTTCACAATATTTTATACTCCTATATCACATCCATATCAATATCTACACATGTATGTAATACTAATATTAGAATATGACATGTCTCATTAAAGGAACCAAATTAGGAATAAAGTTAAAAAAGAATGAATAATTGACTAGTTGAGAAACACATCAAGTTGCATTTCTTGGAGTGAAATAAAATTGGTCCAAGAAAAGCATGTACATAAATAGTGATGTTGGTTTGGTGGCTAATTCATCTCCTATTCTCCTTACTATTTTTATCAAATAGTATGATGTATTAAAAATAAACAAATAAAAACTTTGATGGGACTCAATTTCTTCCCATGGTATTTGACTTTTTTTAACCGTGTCTGAATCACTCATTAATCCCATCAACTTAGGTTATTTATCATTTTTTTTTAATTTCATTATTTTTGGAGTGGGATTCATTCAAGATCATAATTTCATTCATATCACGCTTGAATTACTTGCCAATACACTGAATCAAACTCATTTCCATCAAATAGTCCACGTGGCCCCATTACGATAAAAGGAAAAATGAAGTACTCCCTCCGTCTACAAAAATCATGGTATGATTTCTATTTTGATACGTCCACAAAAAATATAATTTTTTCATTTAAGGAAATGACTTTATATATTTTTTACTTTTCTAACTTCATTCATTTTTAATATTTACTTATTTTATTACTACACTCAAAATATCTACGTTTTTCAATACAAAAGATAAAAGGTATAATAGTCCACTACACACATCTACTTAACTTTTTTTCTTAAAACCTCCTCCACAGGCCAAAAGCTATAATTATCATAAACATATGAAATAATTCATAATCGTATATAAATAGAAGTAGGTGATGTGTCACCTTTCGTCGTCACATTTCATAAGCACCGCTATCTTTTTATCCAAATTAACATTATTGTTTTCAATTTTTCATAATGGTATTATTCTAATACATTAGAAACTGTTATTGAAATCCATAATTTTGCAAATTAATAGTAGTACAAAATAAAATTTGTAACAAGTTCAGCTTTGACTTTAAGTTATTTATAAATGAGTATTGATATTTGGACAACAGTTGTCCGGACAATGGTGGCATATTCGTAACTAAATACTCTTTCAATTTTTTTTAATAATTAATATAATTAGTGTTTTGTCTATAACACTTTTTTCGACTTAATTGTATGATAATTTCTAATATTAATTAAAATAAATTAATATCATGCACAAATTTTTGAAAATTTGAAATATTAATTAAAATTAAAGATTAACATATAACTAGGTGGGAAAGGGTATTATAGACAAAACACTAATTATATTAATTATTAACAAAATTGAAAGATTATTTAATTACAAATATTACACCGTTGTCCGGACAACTGTTGTCCAAATGCCTTTATTCTTTATAAATTTAACTATTCAATATAATTTTAATATATTAGAATAATACACAGTATAAAAATTAAATAGAAAAATCCTAATGCGTATAATGAGAATGATACTTACGAAAGATGTGCAACACATCATTTCTCTGTATAGGTATTTCATATTTGTATTTATTATTAAATAGGATATTCTACATTCAATTTACTTAATCTAAGCGCATTTATTTTATTTATTTTGAAATTTGGGTATTTTGTGTAAATTTTGAGTCATTGTACTTTAATTTATGTCATGCTTTGGTTTTTTTTTTGTTACATCGGAAACGATGATATAATTTAGCATTAACAAATTATAATGAGTTGGTTATTATGATTTCAGGTTTCCTAAAAAAAAAAAAACAAAATAACAAAAAAAAAATCACGGCTCGATCCTATCAAAAAAGAGAAATTCATCGTTACCCCAATTTTTTCAAATATAAAGATCAAATTCAAAAAAGTACTTTGAGAACACCGACATAAGCATGTTTTATTTAAAGAAAAAAAATCTCAAGATTCAAGAATTGGTTGCTGTGGTGGGGGCTTAAAATGGAAATAAAGTAGTGTCTTGTTCAAATATATAGAGACAGATTTTCTAGAGATGAAGTGAATGTAAACCTTTTCTATTTGTCAATTCATATTCAATTATCCGGAATTAGCAGGATTAATTAGATAAATTAGTCAATTTTTCGAGATGTGTCATGAATTAAAAGGGTAATGTTTTGGGCCGGCGATTTCAAATAGTCATATCTTGATAATCGTGGTGTTATTTATAAGTGGAAGAGGGGCTTGATAGTAATTTCGAAGGTCAACCCCGAATATTTGTGGATTTTTTTTGGCAAAAGCGACTAGGCAGGCTATATTTTGCATCTTAATTATATTATTATTTTAGTTTTTTTTTAAACTGGATTTTCACATGTCAATTATGCATAGCCATGATAGGAAGAATTAGGTCAGCGTGACCAAAATAGAGAAACAATTAATGAAATTGAAGTTATATGTAATAAAGTTTCATATCAAGTTAACAGAAAACTGAATTAATATAATATAATGAAAAAAATCATATATTTTTTTAATAAATAACGAAAAAGCATATATATATATATATATATAATTTTTTTTTTTTGAGTTTTGGAACGGGAACCGTTCTCTCTCCATTAAATGGATGAGGAATGCTCGGGCCAAAGGTCACGGGTTCGAGTCCTCCGTCACGCGATATTTAAATTTCCTTGCAATGTTGTTCCAAAAAAAAAAAAAAAATGGATGAGGAATACCTAGAAACTTACAGTATCTATTATTCGTCGTTTGATACTTTTTAATGACTAGAGTAACCCTACACTGAAATCCGAACATCAATGATTAATACTTGATCAAGCTATATAGAGTAGTTTTCTACAATCTTATCAATATATATAACTTTTTCTTTTTTTGAGATGATATAATCCTTTCATTAATCCTTGGTGGGGCAATCTGCCATCGCAGCGGCCCAAGTCGAATTGGGCTTTCAGTCTATTTTCTTCAAGAACATAATTTGTTGATTTTTTATTTTATTTTTTTTGGATTCATGGAACCCATATTGCTGTTTTGGTGTGCACTGGGTAAACCGTCTTCTTTATACATTAGACATTAGTCTTTAAATCACATAAGACAAGTAAATCATAATTTGTTGATTTGAATAATTATACTAGTAGTTTTACAAAAAAAAATTAAAATACTCCATGGTACCAAAAGTCAAAACTAAAAAAAATGATCGTGCAAACGAGGGTAAATAAATGGAAACTATAAGAATTACATAAACAGAATAATCATTGAACGGAAAGATGATCTAAATTTCCAATTATGAAAGATTTTGCCGTATTCTACTATTCCTGGTAGTAACTAAGTAGAAAGATTAGAATTATTTAGAGGCAAAAAATTGGGTACGAACCATTTACACCATGCGGGGAATAATTAAGAAGATTAAGAGTAATTATGAGGAAATTAAAGGATAATAAGATGTGATTAATCCTAATTAAGGATTATTATTCTCTAATTAAGGTTTATCAGAATTTTTAAAATTTTTGCTTCTAAATTTGATTTTAAGAGGTCCCCTATACTATTTTTAACTCATATTTTACAAATGCACACAACAATTCTCCTCTTTTTAATTAATAAATTGTAGTATGAAAATTGTGAGCTCTACATTAATTTTGAGTGAACTGCTGCACCTCCCCCTAAATCATATTTGTGCAAGTTAATACATACCTCCTATGATATTTTCTGATATATATAGTGTTATTGAATTTCAGAATCTCAGATATTATCTAATTAATATTAATAGATACCTTAGTTAAATCTAGGCATTAGGGTTTAGGGCACACCCATTCAGAAATGAAGAAGAAATTATTTCCTAACTCTATAAAATGAAAACAAATATCACAAGGCCTCCAAATGGATGCATCATTTAGGTTAAAGAATATAATCTTTGCATAAAAGGGGTTATAGATCCTTGGTTGCGCAAGCTGTAGCAAAGTTTGTAAATTTATAAGACTATAAATTAAGAATAAAGATATTTAGACAACAATTGTTCAGACAACGGTGTAATATTCGTAATTAAATAGTCTTTCAATTTTTTTAATAATTAATATAATTAATATTTTGTCTACAATACCTTTTTCACCTAATTATATGTTAATTTTTAAATTTAATTAATATTTCGAATTTTTAAAAATTTGTACATGATATTAATTTATTTTAATTAATATTAGAAATTAACATACAATTAAGTAGAAAATGGTATTATAGACAAAATACTAATTATATTAATTATTGAAAAAAAATGAAAGAGTATGTAATTACAAATATGCTACTGTTGTCTGGACAACTTATGTCCAAATATCAATACTCATAAATTAATTAGTGGATCGAAAAATTATTTAAACAACAAAAAATAGACAAATGTATAACTGGTTATTTTAAGATGCCTATAGTTGTTGGCTAAAAAAAAGAAATATACTCAACATGCCGCACACGTCACACCATTTATGAATAACGTTAGTTTATGTTTCGCATTTTTCATTATCATCTCAATTTTATTTTATTTTTCTTATGTACATCTTACCCTTAACTAATTTTCCTTCCAATTGAGAGTAAATTTCCTATAAGTCTCGAAGTCTCAATATAGACGGCGTATTTAGTTGGATTTTTTCCTTCTGGATTAAACATTGAAATTATAAGTTGTATTTTCTTTGGACGATAGTGAGGAAACTGAAAAATATAAAATTAAAAAATCTTCAGTAATAATAAATAACAACCTGAAATTAATTAAGCATCGCTGACTAGCCCTACTTATTCGAACTTTTTAATTTATTCTTTGATTGTTTATTTCCCTAATTTGAAAATAAATATTTATTGATGCATCACGTTAAAAACATATGGTTAATTATGTAATACTCGATTTGGTCTTCTTATAATTTGATTGTCTATGTCACTCATTGGAAAGTAAAATATCTAATTATACATCAAATTTAGGACATATATGGTGAATTATGTTGGAGTTTATTAAGGATCGAAAAGGTCAGAAAACACCAGTGGTGGCAATATCAAGAAAGCCACTTACGTTGTTTTCATTATGTTTTAATTTGTCCAAAATAAACATCAAACTTGAAGACATGAAATCACAATTGGCCGCCTTCTATTGCATCTTTTCTTTAAATAATTAGTAGTTAAATAGACACGGTCAAGAAATAGAGAGATCAGTAGTAGGTTCCATAACCGCGTAATTTGGCCGTCTAATTGTTTGTAATTATGCTAAATATACATAACGAGACATATGTTTTACTATAAATTCGCTGCTTTAAATTAAATCTACACGTACTCATGTTAAATCAATTATTTCCTAGGTATTTAAGAACTTTTAGTTAACGAAATTCAGATTATTTAAAAAAAATCCAATGATATGATATCCTAGTTTATTTTTTAAATCTACACGTACTGGATTTTTGGTTTAATTTGATATTAATTCACCTAAGTAATTACTTAATTAGACCAAAATGTAATTGTTTTGCGCGACATATCGGTAATTTGTTACATTTACTTCTATCTTGGCTATTACTTTGAGCAGGACTATCATTCGTGAAATTAACTTATATTTACGTTAATAAGATGAAAGATGAACTTACCTAAAAAATAAAAATAAAAAAAAATAAATAAAGATGAATTCAAGAAGGGAAAAAAGAAAGAAAGAAGATGAAAGATATTAATATGAAATTTAGTATTTTAACACCAGTTTTGTCCATCCTCGTAACACTTTAGTGTTTTATCTTTTATTTCTTACAATTAATATCGATCTCATTATAACGCCTTTGTGTTTTCATCTTTTAATTATTTCTTCCATACATGTTACCCGAAAGGATTGAATTCAGAAACAACCATTTCCATGAAAATATACTAAACCCTAAACCCTAATGCTTTGAGAAACTAATAATCAAGAGTTCTTATTGCATGTACACATATTATAAATAATCAAATTCCTTATCGACCACCACAATACTATCACAATTACTGACAATTAAACTAGTAAGAAAAATAGAAAACTTCAAAATCTTTCTATTCCAATCCCCACCCCACCCCACATTGATACATACATCAATTTCTTAATTATTAAACACACATATATATAAAAAGAAATCATCAAACAAAAGAGGAATTTTGAAGCCGGCCAGATAAAAACATTCAAGCCAGAAAACTTACACTAAAAGTGATGTCTCTGAGTGTATAAATCAATTGTATACAATAGTAATAGACAAAAACAAGGGCCCATTCCTCTCTCTCTCTCTCTCTCTCTCAAACCCTAACAATTTTTCTCAAAATTTCAACTTCAACCCTAAGAAGACTTTCATTAGTTGCAACACAAATTAACTCCAGCTGAAGATGGAGCTAGAAAAGATCATGAATTCCGACACACCAACAGCAGAAAGTGATCATAAGCCAAACAATCGAGGCAGCGCCGTCGTGGCGGCAGGTGGCGCCGCCAGGTCGTACGACTGCACCTTCTGCAAGCGTGGCTTCACGAACGCGCAAGCCTTAGGCGGTCACATGAACATCCACAGGAAAGACAAGACGAAGGGTAGGAGGAAAAATCGAGTCGAAGATCCGTTGATTGAGAACTTCAACTCGAGTTTTTTACCTCAAATAGCAGTTGCAGACTATGGTCCGATTCTTGAAGAGCGGCATGTGAACTCTGAAGTTTACACGCCGCCTCCAAATCATGGCCTCCAAACAGGAAATTACGAGTATTGCTTCTTTCCTGTTTGGAGGCCGGATAATTTGCAGGATCCGATGGATGGGAATTTGAGTATGCGGTCTGATGACGATGACGATGAAGTCGATTTAGAGCTTCGTCTCGGTAGATTATTCTGATCATCAAGATTTTTTTGATGCCATTGACCTTCATGGAGTTACTCGAAGAACATATAATTCGCGATCGATGAGCAATGGTGTATAAAAAAATGTGAGTTTATATATTATATAGTAAATTGTGTTTGTTTAATTAAAAGTTCATGTTGTTCAGGCATTTGAACGAATTCTTGATTCTTAGTTCTAAATTGCATAAATGAAGTTCAGGTTTAGAACACTACTAGTTACAATATATACTTAATACATCATGTATTCTTTGATGCGCAAATTAATTTGCTTGATCGCCTTATTTATTTGTTTTAGGCAATATACTAATTTACCTAAGATTGTTTTATGCAAACCCTTTACTTATTATGATTTTTTTAGTCAGTTATTGTTTATATGTCACGATTGTGGTTGAAATATACAGCTTATTGATGAGAAATATAATTTAATTTGAGTGAAATCTTTTCTTTTCTAGCCACATTTCATTCTATATCTTCAATATTTCATTCTAGATCTTCAATATTTCATCTCTCTCTCTCTCTCTCTCTCTCTCTCTCTCTCTCTCTCATGAAAAGCAAAGTTCTTGATCACCAAAAATCAAATTAGTTTGTGTTACGGTAATGACTAATTTCATGCGCAAGACCGAAGCTAAGTCACTAATGACATAACTAGTTATGTCAAATGGATGGCTATACGTTTCTATCATAATTGATTCGAGTGATTGAACGGGTGGGTTATATGGAATCTAAATGAGTGAGATATGATTTAATTTCAGGCAATTTTAAGATATAATACGTAATCGATCATAGCTTAGATTCTCCTACGTTTAATCCAATAGTTGTTGATTGATTATTAGCTAGATTGATGAGTTAAACTACGCCATGCATAATATTAATAAATCCTATAACCTAGTACGTACACCACTGACTCCTTCGACGTCGTAACATTCCACTCCCACGCCTCCACCGCCGCACTAAGAGACACTAATAATCAAAGAGAACAATCTACTGTAAAAGCATAACTTTTGTGAAAAGCCCCAAATATACAATATTCAAACTAAATTAAACTGATGATAGAAGAAAGAATTTGCATCAGCCGCAACATCAACCGAGAGTGAGATTGCAGAGGTCTAATAATCAAAGAGACAACAACCTTAATCCTAGAAGCTTTGCCCACCAACGACCATGGATGTTTCCGAATTACTAAATCTTTGTTTTGAGAGTTTACCTCACAAACATAGCACCTTTCTCCCTCTTCTCCCTCTGCCGTCGCAGTGAACGGCTTCCAAACCTTTGTCGAAGTCAGAGGAGAGATAGGAGTCGTCGGCAAACCAAATGAGAGGAGGGAGAGGAAGGTGTATACGGCGGAGGAGAGGATGGACGGGCAGGGTGAGAGAAAGAGAGAGAAAAGAGAAGATGAGGTGGACATTTAAAATGATGTGTAATTTTTTTTTTTTTGGTTTTTTAATTTTTAAATCAAAACGACATTTTAGTTAAAACGACGTCATTTTGAATGTCACATCATTATGAATTGGACATGTCATCATCAATTTTTTCCCCAAATTGAATTCGGACGAAGATTAAGAAAAATTGAAAAGTAGATTTTTTTTTTGCGAAAATTAAAAGGTTTGTAATTTAACGAGAATTTGGTACTGATGTGATCCTTGAAGGCCCAAGATCCGTTGCATATGTGGGCTTATTTAATCGAGTTTTTTATAACTTTTATTTTAGTTATTTTGGTTGTTTTATTATTTTAATTGTTATTTTCGTTTTTGATATAGGGTGGCCAAGTTTGGGCCTTAGATAGAGTCAGATTTGAGTTTATTACCTTGTTTTGAATAAGGATTTGTTTCCTTATTAGATTAGGAGTTAATTTCCATGTTTAGTTTCCTAGTAGGGTTAGGATTAACACCCTATATATAGGGCCCTTATGCACGAAAATTGAACTTTTTTTATTAATGATATTGTGAGTTTTATTCTCTTTTGAGAGTTATCGAGTTCCTCTTGTTCGATACAAGTTGAATTCAATTATCGGCGAATCAACGAGTCAATCATCCCTCGTTGTGTGTCATTCAGTGTCCCCGAGTTGCTGTATCGTCCTATCGTTGGGTTTTAGGGATTTAATCGCCTAATTCACTTGTGAGAAACAGAAACAGAGGTTTTGGAATTCCATCCTTTATCGTTCCGATTCTGGGCTACGTTTCTCGACAATTCCTTCAAGGTTGGCGAGGATCGTATCAGTTGGTATCTAGAGCCAGTCTTCTCGACGAGGTTCTTCTTCTTATTCTTATTATTATTATTTTTTCCCGTCACATCAGATCTGTTTCTAATAAGTTTGTAAAAAAAAAAATAGTCGGAAAAAAATAGAGAAAAGCAAAAAACGAAAATTTGTTCTTTAGATTTGTTTTCTTGTTTGGGTTCGATTGCTTGTTTCTGCTTTTGGTTAACTGATATGAGTATGGCTGGAGTTGATTTGCCTACATATACATATATATTGGAAGAGCTACAGAGAGTTGTAGAGAAAAAGTTTGAGCCTATCCATGAGAGGCTAGATCGAATAGAGCAATCTCAGAAAAGCAAAACTCAGAAGTTGCTTCATCCACATAGGCATCCTCACACGAGGCTAATAAAAGAAGAGAAGAAATTTTATGTGGAAGACTGCAAGAACGCATATCGACCATTTTGTAGTAGCAGTAGATGGCGGGGTAGAGCAAGTGATCGTGAGGATATCAAGTTGCAAAGTTTTCCAGCAATCCAAGAGAAACAAGACCAGAAATTGTATCATGGAGAGAAGTCGGATCCTTGGATGAATAAGGAGAATCAGCCGCTGCCACAACAACAATTGAGTGAGATAATGGCTTCAATTAAAGCCGTATTTGATGTCAAAGATGAGGAAGCTCCGAATCAGAAAGAGGAGATCATTGAAGTTGAAACCGTGGCTGATTCCAAAGATGAGGATTGTCCAAGGGAGTTGGTGCTCGAAATTGATGTAGCTGATCCGGAAGATGAGGAATGTCCAAGGGAGATGGTGATCGTTGAAGTTGATGAAGAGGTCGATGTTAAAGATGATGAAGCTGATCATCCGATGCTAGATGTGGAGAATTCATGTGAAGATGTTGTTGAGATATGTGATCCGGTTGCTTTGGAAGCAAAGAAGACTTTGCAAGCTCGGGGCGTAGAAAAGGAGCAGCAAGAGAAGATTTTTCATCCGAGCTGCCACACTCAAGATAAGTATGAAGATGAAGTGTTTTGTGATGAGGTTCTGATGCAAGCTACAAATACATGGTTCAAGCAAACTTGGTTGTTTGGTAGGGATGTGAAACACGATGAATTCCAGTTCAAGCTAAAGAGAGATCGAGTCATGTTTCAAGTTGAGTCAAATGCAAAGAAGAAGAAGAAGGATGCACAAGGGAGCAAAGATTTGGTTCTACACTTGTTTCTTGCAAGGAGAGAAGATTTTGTTTTTTATCCCGACATTTGGAGCGACGACGTGGATTTGAGGACAAATCCCTTTCAAGAGGAGGGGAATGATGTGATCCTTGAAGCCCCAAGATCCGTTGCATATGTAGGCTTATTTAATCGAGTTTTTTATAAGTTTTATTTTAGTTATTTTGGTTGTTTTATTATTTTAATTGTTATTTTCGTTTTTGATATAGGGTGGCCAAGTTTGGGCCTTAGATAGAGTCAGATTTGAGTTTATTACCTTGTTTTGAATAAGGATTTGTTTCCTTATTAGATTAGGAGTTAATTTCCATGTTTAGTTTCCTAGTAGGGTTAGGATTAGCACCCTATATATAGGGCCCTTTGTTATGCACGAAAATTGAACCTTTTTTATTAATGATATTGTGACTTTTATTCTCTTTTGAGAGTTATCGAGTTCCTCTTGTTCGATACAAGTTGAATTCAATTATCGGCGAATCAACGAGTCAATCATCCCTCGTTGTGTGTCATTCAGCGTCCCCGAATTGCTTTATCGTCCTATCGTTGGGTTTTAGGGATTTAATCGCCTAATTCACTTGTGAGAAACAGATACAGAGGTTTTGGGATTCCATCCTTTATCGTTCCGATTCTGGACTACGTTTCTCGACAATTCCTTCAAGGTTGGCGAGGATCGTATCAGGTACTCCCTCCGTCCCGCCGAATACGGTCTAGTTCATATGGGCATGGAGACTAGAAAAATAGTATTAAATATAAAGAGAGTGTTTAGTGTAGTGTGAATGCAATATTTTATAATGCTAATAAAGTTATAGATGGGATAGTTGAGTGTGTAGTGAGAGTAGGTTAGTAGGGTTTAGATAGGATGGTGGGACATGTATATACACTAATTGTTTCCTTTAAAGAAAACATACCAAGTATAGTGAAGAGTTCCAAAATGGAAACCAGGCCGTATTCGGTGGGACAGAGGGAGTATTTTTTTTGGATTTTTGCCGATATATGTGGAGCATTACATATATACTCGAAATTTTACCGTTTGATTTTAAGTTTAATTGAGTTTCTTTTTTCAATGCTGGCATAAGAGGGTGAAGAAGCGGTTAATTTAGTTTCTTGACAACAAAATAAGTCTTTAGTCTACATTGTCTAGGAAAATATATTAATTTTTTCATACATGATAAAGTATTTCTACTCTCTTATTATTGCACTTTTTCAAATGATGAGGTTTACAGACAATTTGAGTATATATATTTCGCTTCTATTAATTTGAGATCCGGATTTTTCCTTGAACATTGTTCATACAAGCTAACCCTAATCATATACTATATTAGTATTATGTAAAATTAATACATACAGTACTATATTTCTTCCTCTTTATTTCAGCCAATTTTGTTGCTTCATTAGCACGTATAATATGCGTGAGGGTAAGTGTTACTGCAACATCATTGTATATTTTCGATCCTTCCAGTTCCAGGTAGCTTCGTTTATACATATTGTCTATGTAGTAACCCATTAACCAACCCAACCAAAAATTGGACTAAAATTAAATAACAATTTAAGAACGTACCAAGTAAGCCCAAACTCTAAAATTCGGAGACCCGAGCAGCCCAATTCCGAAAACTCTCTACCCTCATAAATATTTAAAACTTTAAGTACTGTAGTATCATCAATTTATTACGAGAAAACTCTAATAAAACTATTTTTGCACCGATTATATTTAAATTTAAATCAAGTTAAGATTTTCGATATCTAATTGCGTTGGCAGTCACAAATTGTCTGTCACTAATTTCAGTAAAAACTTCACTTGGATTTCTAATTGACAATGCGATTATCAAATATACCAAAAAATCAACGCCGTCTTCAAAACTAACATCCCTAAAAAGAGTATTGAACATTGACATATTCAATAATCCAGATTAAATTAGACTACACACAACACACACCTAATATGACGTCATACTTTACTTAAAAAAGAAAAAGACATTATACACACACATTTTTTATAAAAAAATTTCAGAAAAATCCTAAAAGATTGCAAAGTCATCATCATCATCATCCCCTCCTAAGTCCTAATCTTCCCCACACACCCAAACAAAGGATGGCATTCTCAATCGCCCAATTTGCAGCCTTCCCCTCCACCGTCACCTCCCCCAATTCCGCCCGCCCGGTCACCGCCTTCCGTCGCAACTTAGCTAAACCCACAACAATATTACCGAAACCGGCCCCTACATTCCTACAATTTGCATCCAAGCCCCGCAAGTTCACCAATATCCGAAAGGCCTCCACCGAGGACGAAAACACCGAGGACAGCTCTCCGGCGAGCGATGAAATGACGGAATTAGGCAAGGAAATCAAGCAGGCGATGAAGGAGAGAGAAGCGAAGGAGTCCGGATTCATGAGCGGGGTCGTTGAGGAAATAGGAGAAATTGAGTGGCCTGCTTTTAATAAAGTTTTAGGGACGACGGGGGTGGTGCTGGGGATCATCGCTGCCTCCAGTGTCGTTTTGCTCACTCTCAATGCCGTTTTGGCCCAGATCTCTGATACGCTTTTTGCTGGGAAAGGGGTGCAGGATTTTTTTGGCTGATACAAGATAATTGAGAGAGAGAGAGAGAGAGAGAGAGAGAGAGAGAGAATCAGCTGCGAAACGGTGCACAGTTTTTTTTTTCCTAGCTATTGTTGTAAAAGAAGAGTGGGTTCAGCACTTGAGCTCTATAGTTTTTGTGTTTTGTTATTTTTCATAAGCAGTTTTTATAGTTGTCTAGAAATGTCAATTAGGAATGCTTATGTCAAATTTTTTACTTGTTTTGACAAATTTACTATTTATTTTGATGGATTGATTACTTATAAACTTTTGATCATCATATATCCATCATGTAGTTTCTTTGAAAGGGAAACCAAACTTTGATAAATCAACTCGAATCAAACTGAACAATATCTAAGACTACAATGATTGTGCCACACACATGTGGACGTCTAAAACTTAGCTAAACTAGCTAGTTCATGAACCGCTCCGTCGATCATTGAGCTCCTTAACTATGTGAAGAAAACCAGCATGTGAGCACATAAAATGGTGTCAAATTCCTTTATTGCACCATGTAAAATAGTTGCTGCTTTAATCACTGGTTTTGCCATAGCAAAAAGAAAACAGTTCATGTCATCCCTCAAACCCCAACACCTGCTTTACCTCTCCCCTCAATCAACGTCTAGGTAGATCTGCCCCTCAACGGACTCTTTCAATCGCTACTTCCCTCCAACGGCAAAAGTTTAGACTGATAATGATTATAAAGTGCAACAATAGCCTGTGAACATGACAAAGTTCCAAAGTTGCCATACCGCTAACCCAAGAAAAGCTTAAAGATTCTTAAGAACAGAGTGCCACCAGAGATGTATAGAAAGAAGATGATACAAAAACACATATCCTTCAAGACTATCAATTAGAGCCAGCAGGCTTGACGAGGACGCCCTGCGCCTTCCCTTGAAAGAGCCACCTTCAACTCGGACCATAGTACTAATCTGAAGACTAAACAGATATCAGTAGCAATCTAGGATCTTCCACGAGAACATCAACCAACAAATCTCTTCGGTTTTGGTTCCCAATAGCACGGTTCCAGTTCCGGTTCGATTTCTCATTTCCAGCAGTTCCAAATCAGAATCGAGATTTTAATTATGTACTATGTTTTTTCTGTTTTTGCAACTTTTTCTTGTTTAATTGTAATTTTATGTATTCTAATATAATATTTTGGTGAAATAAATATGAATTATGATATAAATATAGATAAAATTGTAAAATAAAATAAATTAAGAAAGAAATAGCGGATCGGTTCCGAACCACAATCGGTTCTCTGTTCCAATTCTTTTGGCCACCTCTACTCTACAGTTGTGGATGTAATTTCAAAACTCTCAGGTTTTGGTAGTAATTATAAATAGGGTAATGATATTCGGCCACACTGTGGCCGGCCGCACTGTGGCCGGCCACACGAGCTAAAAATGGTAATATAAGTTTTTAAAATGGAAATATACCCTAATTGGGAAGCACAGACCCTAAAGGGGAAATGTGATTATTTCCATTTTTATAGTCAACTTTCCTTTTTTTACGCGTGTGGCTGGCCACAGTGTGGCCGAATATCTTTATTCTTATAAATATATATATATATATATATATATATATATATATATAGAGTAAAAATTAGTTATATCCACTTAGTATATATTAAAATTAGTTATATCCACTTATTGAAAACCAAATTAGTTATATCCAATTTGACCTAAATACCCTTAAAATAATTGAAACATGACAAAAAAAACATCACTTCAACCGTGTGTTGCATGGGGAATTGGAAAGACAAAGATTCTGTTGCTACTTTATGAATTAATTAGGTTAGATTGGAGAGGTAGGTGAGAGTAGAGTTAAAACCCTAATCCCGCCCACAAGTTCAGGTTAAAGAGTTAAAACCCTGATATTATTATTTTTTTTCGTTAGGTATTTAATGTAATTTGATATTAATTTTTTATTTAATTGATAATGATAGCATTATAGTAAGAACAAAGTATATTTTACATCGAAGAACAATTATATAAATTTGAACAAAAATGATCCCGCTCGAGTTATGTAGATCCCACTCGAGCGGGATCTGAAAATAATTCAATAATATGTGAGCGGGATTTAGTGTTTGACGAGTGGGATTAAAAATAAGTGGACAGAAATATATTATTTTGTGAAATTTATTTTATATATTTTAAGTTATGATTTTTTTAATCGTATAAGGTATTAATTTTATAAGTTTCATTAAATTTAATGTTCTAGTGATAAAAAGAACATTTTCCAACGCAAATAAATTATATAAATTTAAAAAACATAGATCCCGCTTGAGCGGGATCTCAAAATACATCCATCATTTGCGGGCGGGATTTAATTTTTCACGAGTGAATGTAGAAGACATAAACAAAAATATTTTTGTTTTTAATATATTATATATATATATATAGTAAGTTCTAATCTTTTTTATCGTATAAGGTATTATTTTTTAAATTTTATTAAATTTAATTTTATAGTAATAAAAAAAATATTTTTGAACTCAAATAAATTATATAAATTCAAAAAAAAATATAGATCCCGCTCGAGTTATGTAGATCCCACTCGAGCGGGATCTCGAAATAATTCCAATATTTTCGGGCGGGATTTAGGCTTTTACGAGCGGGATTTAGATATCGTAAAAAAATATATTTTTTTTTCAAAATTATTATATATATTATGTTATGAATTTTTTAATCGTATAAGGTATTAATTCAAATTTTCCAAAATATTCGCGCATGCTTGTGAGATATGACATTGCATCACATGCATTGGTTGAAGAATATGGGTTGACTCAAATTTTTGTCTCATATCTTTGTATTACTCAATATTCGATATATCATCTATAATTATCTTAAATTTGCTATCATCAAATCCCGCCCTTAACGCCAATATATATCATCTATATATATCTTCAATTCTATCACAAATCCCGCCCATCACGCACGCGACATTAAACACCCTAATAAATCCCGCCCTATATACAATTCATCTTACTCCACCGCCTCCACCCTTCACCGTGTTCACCGTCGAAAAACCTCCCACCTCTACTTCCAAATAAAGAGAAAACAAGCGGCGGCGAGCGGGATCTTCGTTCCTCACCTCCACTCCACCATCAAAATGTCTTTAGAGGTTAGCCGATTTTTTTATATTAATTAATAATTGTTGAATTATTAGTTAAATTATTAGTTAAATTATTAGTTGAATTATTTGTTGAATTAATTGTTGATTGATTTGTTGTTTATTTTTTGCGTTTCGATTTTGTGCGTACAAAATTAAAATCATATGTTTTAGGTTTGTAGTGTAGTTTATCCCATATTAATATAATTATATGAAATCCCACTCGTATATGAAATCCCGCTCGCCGTGAAGAAGATCCCGCTCGGTGGGTTGTATATCCCGCTCGGGCGGAATTTTCTGTGGGACCCATGTCCGAGCGGGATCTTTATTTTTCTTGGATGAAATTAATTTAAAATGAACAATATATAATAATTATTATTTTAGTCGAATAATTTGATGGTTAAAAAAAATAGTTTCCATTTGCGTAGAAAATTGTCAATTTGCTTTAGTTTTAAATTATTTTAGTCGAATAATTGGATTAAAAAAATATGCGTATTTAAATGTAATGAATTTTTATTTGTGGATTATTATAAGAAGTTGTGTAATTTTTTTTTGGATTATGTATCGAATTATTTTTTATTTTATTTGTAATGAATTGTTATTTTGATTTTGTGCATAGATTACATACAAGAGGCCCGACTCTATCAACCGTAGTTCTACTATTAGCACGTATTATAGGATTGGTGTTTTGGAAGATGTTAGAAGGGTTTTGTATGAGGTCGGTGGTCGAGAGTTGGTCGAGAGATTTATAAATGGATGCTTCGGGCATTTTGTCTATTGGGAGCCTGGGCAGAAATGCGGGATGACTGTGCATCACGTACTGTCACGTGAGATCAACTATCCATGTTCTCAGCCTCACGAGATGTGGTTCCATATCAACGGCGTAAACCTCCGATTTTCTATTGAAGAATATGCTTTGGTGACTGATTTGAGCTTTGGCGAGTCGAGCTTTAATCCGGCAGATGACCACGATTTATCGGATGTGGAGGTTTATCGACGGTTCTGTAACGGTATGCCTATCACTGGGAATGCCTTACTGGAGCGATTTAAGAACACACGAGCGCCCATTGCCGATCGAAATGGTGATCTATGTGTTGATTTGTACCTCGGTGCGGCTCATGTTATAGTGGCGTACGCGGTAATACTCGGTAGAGACATGAAGAAATTGGTTCCGCAGTGGATTTGGAAATTGGTTGATGATTTGAATCTGTTCAATAATTTTCCATGGGGAGCATATTCATACTTGAATTTGAAGCACTACATCACCAATGTGCAGAATACAAAGAAATATCACTTCTATGGTGCAGTGTGGGCATTTCATGTGTGGTCTCTAGAAGTCATGCCAGATTTAGCGGAAGCCGCTGCAAGACTTGATGACCCGACCGGGGCTCCCAGATGCCTTAAATGGAGGTTTAGAAGCAGACCTACAACAGATCTTGGACCACTTTTTTCTCAACTGGTAATAAATTAATTTTTTTATCTCTTAATACTTTGCTGTTCTTATACAATACGCCATATCTAATATCCATTTTGTTTTTGTACAGGAGCCCAATTTGACACCGATTGCTGTTTCTGACGACGAGTCGATGACGTTTTACTGGCAGTCGACTCAATATCTAAATGCTCTCAATATTGGTTTTGTCCCGCCCAGCAATCCGCTAAGGGATAGTGACCAGTTTCCTTCTCGTCCCCGTACGGAAGCAATTTTTTATGAAGAGGCTAACCCGACACATGAAGCTTCAAGGCCCAGACGATCACATGGAGCGGGTGCTAGCTATGTTGAGGCAGACAATTCAGACGAGGAGCCTCAAATTCAGCCACAAGATAAGGGGAAGCGTACTCGCAAAACTGCAAAAGCTGCATCCCAACAAGCTGCATCATCATCTTCCAGCAGTAGGGGCGAGCACCACCGCCGATACAATGATCGTCGTTGGATGAGAGAGGAACTGGAAAAATCTGAGGATCGGCTCCTGGACAAGATGGACAAGAGATGGGTACCTCGGTTTACCAAGTGGTTTGGGGACTTGATGAATCAAATGCGATGTGGAAACATCCCGACGTTCACCTGCATATGAACCTACAACTCGGCCTCGGCAGGAGCCCATCTTCCACTCACCACCACCAGAGCCCACCACCGTGCCTTTTACTACGGCGCCCAGTTCCATCCCATACACTTATGAACCATCCCATACAATACTAAACCATTCACTGTGCCCTGTACTACCCCGCCCAGTTCCATCCCATACACTACTGAGCCATTCACTCCGGCCCGATTTTCTATGCCTGAATTTGGTACGGCATATCGGCCGCAAGGACAGTTCGGTAGTACGCATCATGATCCGCCTCGGCATTCCATGTTTGGAAGTGGTCATTAGATGGATATGTGGAGTCACTTGGGAGAGGTAATGTAAAGATTTTATTATCAAATCAGTTTTTTTAATTATGTTTGAATTATTCTAATACTTTGTCCCTGTAGATTATTGGAAGCTCGTTTCAACAATCACTCGCTCAAGATCGTTCCAAATGCAACATTCACAAGAAGTGCCAATCAGTGCTATCCCTGCTGTCCCACTTGATCGCCATCAACCAGAAGAGGCGGCCGTTAAACAGCCTAAACGGAAAGGGGTTAGAAAGAAAAAGCTTGCAGCCTCAGTTTCTACGCCATTTCAAGCCGAAGTTGCACCGATCCCACTGGCAGATGACCTGGTTGAAGAATTCCAAAAATTTTGCAACGGTCCGTCGAGTGGCAAGATGATTATTGAAGATAGTGGTGTAGAACTTGATCACGCATGGTTTATGGAGCTTTTAAATCCAAAAATTGATGTCCTTGCCGGGGTAAGTAAATTTGTACTCTGTTAGATGGCTATCATTAATTTCTGTTACTAATTTAATATAATATCTAACCATGTTTTGTAGGCCGTTGATTTGTACTTATTGAATCTGCGCCTGCGATTGAAGGCAGATGATGGGATGAAGCCTGGTGTGAATTTTAGGAACACAGTCATCTTAGACACGAGTGTCTTCGTAAGTAGCTTTTTACTATTAATTTCAACAACACTGTCTTGAGTGATAAATTGGTTTTAATATTATTGATGAAACAGGGTTCGCTCGAACATGACTGGGATTTGGGAAGAACCAGTGACTTGCAGTACCAGCCTGCCCCAAGCATACTATTTACCATCCACGGAAGAGAAGACGCTGGAGCGTCACATACCTCAATGTTTGATGCAACACAAGTAAGTGAATTTAGATTTTTGGGTAATTTGTTGAAAACTATTTGTTATAATGTAGTAGATTTAATTGAGTTATGCTTCCATGTCCATTTTGTGAAGGTCATACTAGTGTGTTGTGTAAGTACACACTTCGTGGTGGTTAGTATCGACATGTTGTCATGGACGGCGACCCTGTACGACTCCATGTACTACAATCTTGATCCAGCAGTGCAACAAATGCAATTTGATAGGTTGAAGCCAGTGCTAGTTTTATGGCCTGTAGTGCTTAGCCATGCCTTCTATTGGAAACATAATCGTATTGGGCGCACCGCTATCCATGATCCATTGCAATTGGTAGTGACTGACATTGATCATCAATTTAAGCAAAGAGACAGTCACAGTTGCGCTCCATTTGCACTGATGCAAGTTGAAAGAATGATTACTGGGCGTCCATCCATACCATGGGGGCAAGCTCGCACTACAGCATATAGACTAAGGATGGCATGTGCTATATATGAACTTTGTCGACCAGCTTAAGAGCTTTGTACCACTTTTCTTTTTTTTTAGAATTGGAACAATATTTATTGTAATGAATTTCGAGCTTTAGACTATATTTATGTTATGATTTAGTTTGATTTAGTAATTTTAGATTTTTTTCATCATGTAATCCATGCATTTTATTGTTTTAACATAATACTAGTAAATAATTCATTTTCCACTTCAATAAATTATATAAAATGAACAGAAAAAGATCCCGCTCGAGTTGTATAGAGATCCCACTCGAGCGGGATCTCAAAAAATATTCAAGGAGACCGAGCGGGATCTAAACCTAAACGAGTGGGATTTTAATTTTGCAGTCCAAAATATATTTGTTTGTGAAATTAAAGTTATATATATTTAGTTACGATTTTTTTTAATCAAATAACACATGCATTTTTAAAATGTGATGAAATTTAACATAATAGTAGTAAATATATCATTTTCCACCTCATATAAATAATATAAATTGAATAGTAGAAAATCCCACTCGAGTTTTATAGAGATCCCACTCGAGCGGGATCTCTAACATTTTTAGGGTTGTCGAGCGGGATTTATGGGTACACGAGTGGGATTTAAACATTGTAAATAGAAATATAATTTCTCTTTCAATTTATTATATATATTAAGTTATTATTTTTTTAATTGTATAATGTATTCATTTTTTAAAATTCGTTAAATTTCATTTTTTAGTAATAGAAAATACATTATCGAACTCAAATAAATTATATAAATGCAAAAAACACAGATCCCGCTCGAGATATGTAGATCCCACTCGAGCAGGATCTAAAAATAATTCCACTATTTCCGGGCGGGATATCGGTTTTCACGAGTGGGATATAGAAGATATAAAAATAAATATAATTGTTATTTAAATTTATTATATAAATATTTTATGATTTTTTTAACCGTATAAGTTATGCATTTTTTTAAAATTCATTAAATTTAATCTTCTAGTAATAAAAAATACATTTTCCAAGACAAATAAATTATATAAATTCAAACAACATAATTACGATTAATGGTAGATTGTTAAAGCCGATTACAATGTCTACGCGTATGACCTTCTTCACGACAATTACCACATCTCCTCCGACGTTGATTTGTCGATGATTCTGCTTCTTGCCTTGTGGTTTGTCTCCGGCTAGTTCTCTCTAATGCAGATGTTCGCCGATTAGTTCTCGGCCGTCCTGCCTGTGAAGTGATTACGGGAGGCAAGACCAAGATATTGGCCACTTGAACTGGAATATCCCAATCCTCTACATGTGGAACACGATGTATAGGATATTGATAAGCTTCGTCCCAAGCTTCTCGTTTGTAGTACCATTGCACATATTGGTATACATCATTAGCATTTTTTCTACATTTTTTAACAATAATGTTAATTATAACTTTTTAATAATTGTAATTATAATTTCGTATGGTTATGCAAATTGAGGCAATAAAACATACCGGATAGCAGCAAAAGCATGCGAACACGGCAATCCATCATCTTGAAATTCACAACATGTGCAAGTGTGTAAATTGAGATCAACTTTCCAATTTCTTCTACCATCACCCACGTTGAACACCAAGCCGATTCCACCACTCGTATCGTACCTAAATGACTTATTCATTGATTCTGTCATCTTCTTAGCCGCCTCTTGAGTGACAACTTCATCGTCCCCTTTGGGCAAATTTCGTCTCTCATCGAACCATTGCTCGATGATATACCTTATAGCGTCAAGCATTGAGCATATAGGGAGACCACGAGCCCATTTTACTCTATGATTCCACACTTCTGCTGCATTTGAAGTGAGATGGCTATAACGCGGCAATGGACACTTGCATCGAGCCCACTTCTCTGGTCCAACTCTTATTAGTTTGTCGTATGCGCCTTGGCTTTCTTGTTGAATAGAGGCCATTGCCTTATCATAAATTGAAGTGCGATATGCAAAAGCAGCTCGTTCGTACAACCTTACAACAACTTTCCCATAACACGTCAACTTATTCAACAAGTGATAGTAGCAAAGACCGTGAACTGCATTTGGAAACACCTCATTGACAGCGTTCGCTATGGAGACATGTGCGTCAGAGACAATCAATGTATCTCTAAGCTCGCCATAAGCCATTTTCAAACGGGTTAGAAACCATCTCCAAGATATATCATTCTCGATTGGGCCAACGCCTATCGCCAGTGGAAAAACATGCTCGTTGGCATCCTTCGTCATAGCGACAAATAAAATACCTCTATTCTTGCACTTCAGATGAGTGTCATCTAAAACTATCACAGGTCTCATATTGAATGGATACGCGAGTCTGCAGGCGCCGAGAGCCACGAACAAATGCTCAAATCTCCCATCATTTCCAACTTCAAGATCAGTCAGCGTGCCGGGATTTGATTCTTTGAGCATGTGAAGATAGCCAGGCAACAACTGGAAGGATTCAACATATCCTTCGTATATACTTTGTATTGCGTAATGCCGTGCTCGCAACGCCAAATCATAACGGATGGTGATACCGAACTCGCGTAACATCTCCTCCATAATGGCCTTTGGCTCCATGATTTTACAGTTGGTTCTGATTTTTCGCTCCACGTAAGTTGCAACAACATCCATCTTGATTTTCCTCGGAGCGGCACGTCGTAGCTGACAGATGCATGAATGCTCAGGAATGAACTTGTGTATTATCCAAGTATTCGTCCCACGTGAGGCTGCACGCAACTCAAATGGACAATTCGGATACTTGCATAAGAACTTCATTCTAATATAATCTAATTTCGGAGTTTTGAATTCAAGTCCTCTCTCCATGTGCCACGTTCCGACTGCAATATTTATCTCTTTTTTGCTGTGGAAAACAGCACCAACACGCAACTCATCATCATCTGTCAGGTCAGGATCACGTGCTATGAGAGAAATCGTTGCATCGGGCGGAATCACTGGAACTAACCGGTTGGTTAGATCGCACGCGTCTGTCGTTGCACTGGGACGAATCCATGCACTGTGCTCCACCATAGTAAAATCGCATAAACCTTCCTCAGTCCAGTCTTCAGATGCTTCACTATCAGTTTGGAGATCAGCACTGTCAACATCTTCATCGTCTGAATCCAACTCGACAGTGTATTGTGGTTCATCATCTTCGTTGTCTGGAAAATGACAATCCGGAACAACAGGTACGTGATACGTGGACGTCGCTTCGTAATTATACCCACTAGGATATAAGTTGGAAAAGAAATTCTGGGAATTGATTTGTTGTTGGATACGCTCCATTTCATCATAATACGTGTGCCCTTGGTCGTATTGAAATGATGACGACTGCCCTTGATCGTATTGAAATGACGACGGCTGCCCTTGGTCGTATTGAAAGGATGACGCCCCAGGTTCTTCGAAATATGGAACATACACATCTATTTGGCTGTGGATGAGATATACGGTTGGACGGGACTCCATGCACAATTGAGCAAATTGTTGATTAGTGCTCAGGAGAATCTTCACAGTGCGACCACTTCGAGCATGCGATAAATAATAAATCTCGTACCGAGTGCTCATCGAATTTCGACGCATCAGCACATCGATGTTATATTTCAAATTGATAAGAGCTGGAGTGGCAGCAAGAACTTGAGTGATCGATTCTGAACCGCCCACATACTCACAATCGTGCCATTCTCCACCATATTTGATGTTGAAATATTTCCATTCTTCCATATTGTGATAATTTTTTACGAGGAGTACAAAATATTTTGATGGTTGTGGTGTTTGAAGATTCATATCTGCTACCACTTTTATAGAATTCATTCATTCATTCAATCAATTGGGTGAGTGAAATTGTACAAATTCACGTGAAAGTAAAATTGTTACATCAATGGTGAAATACCATTCACGTGAATATTTACAGATGAATTTTCACATCCACCAGTGTCGATTACTATCACACTCAGTTGTATAGTACAATTATTATCACATACTGTATACAAATTATTAAAATCTACGAATTAAAATACCAATACAATCCAAAAAATATGTAAACTATATAAAAAAATTAAATAATGTTATTAGTTCCAAAATAATTATATATCCCGCTCGTACAAACTTAACAAAAATGAAGATCCCACTCGAGTGGGATCTTCAATAATATCGAGTGGGATCTTCATTTCTTGTTAGAACACACGAGCGGGATTATTGTGCAATTTACAATTAATAAATTTTTTCTTATTCTAATATAGTTTACATATATTTTCATTTTAATTTAAATCACTTAATAGTTAGTCAATTTTATTATATTATTAATTTAATTAAAAATAGAGTAATTAATTAATAATTAGTTTCTAATAATATTTAGATTTAAGAAACAGAAGATCCCGCTCGAGAATTCGAAGATCCCGCTCGAGTGGGATCTTCAAAATTCTCGAGTGGGATCTTCCAATATTTATGAACTAACCTAGCGGGATTTAAGTTGAGTTGTCAGATTGCTATAATTATATTTAATGTTATATATTACATATTTTAGTAATTTCATTTTAATAAGTTAATTAGTTATTACGTATTCAATATTATTATATAATTAATATAATTAAAAATTGCGTAATTAATTACAAATTTATTCGAAATAATATTTATCCTTCACCTTGAAATGATCCCGCTCGAAAATTAGAAGATCCCGCTCTAGTGGGATCTTCAATAATTTCGAGTGGGATCTTCCAATATATATGAATTAACCGAGCGGGATTTCTCAAAAGTTGTCAAATTGATATAATTATATTTAATTTTATATATTATACATATTTTACTGTTTTTATTTTAATAAGTTAATTAGTTACTACGTATTCAATATTATTATATAATAAATTTATTAAAAATTGCGTAATTAATTAAGAATTTATTCGAAATAATATTTATCCTTCAACATGGAATGATCCCGCTCGAAATTTAGAAGATCCCGCTCGAGTGGGATCTTCAATAATCTCGAGTGGGATCTTTCAATATTATACATTTAGCCGAGCGGGTTTAAATAGATTTAGCAATTCATATAATTTTGGTTATTTTTGTAATGTTTAAATATTTTTTTGTTTTTATTTCATATAATTTTGGTTATTTTTTATGGTTTACAGATAGTATCGGAAAATCTGTTTTGAGCAAACCCTAGACAAACTAATCATTGCAACACTAATTATCTAATTATTGACCACTTTTGCTAACTTCCATACCCTAACATCACAATCATTTTCGTTTAATGAGAGTAAAAGTATGAAACAAGTCAAATCGTACCTAATGTGTAAGAGATATAATATAAACAATACACCATCAAGGGTAAATTAGTCTCTTCATACCAAACATGGACATAACTAATTTGGTTTACAACAAGTGGATATAACTAATTTAGAAAAAGTGAAATTGGATATATTTCACAATTAAGACATATATATGTGTCTTTCAAATTTATTTTGCAAAATAATTGAACTTTTTGTACAAATATTATTTTCTTTCTTTCAATTTGCATTGTTGAGCAATGTTGAGATGTTCGATGGCCAGGAACTAATTGGACAATTATAAGACTGTTTGCAGTGGCTGTCTCCATGGGTGTCTCGAGACACCCAATTCATGGAGACAGCCCAATGCAGCATCAACTGTCTCGTTAGTGATATATTGACAAAATTAATATTCAAAATTAATAAACTAATTAGATGGAGACACTCCATAGAGACAGTCCCGCTGCAGCTGACTGTCTCTATTTCCATCACACCCCATATAGACACCTCATAGAGACACTACTACTGCGGATAGTCTAAGATAACCTACATTTGAACAAAATATTTGACCATTATGCGTAATTTAGTAGTTTCATTCATTTGACATTTGAGGGTGAAAATCATGATTGAATTCCCATTCTGACCAACTCAAAAATAATATTAATAACAAAATTAGAAATATGGTCTAGTCTTCTATAATTGTTCGGAGATGTCAAATTGTCGACCCAATTCAATCCAAGCCAATTAGACGTAACCTTTTTCCTAGCCGTAACTTACGGTTTGAATTTCAGGCAGGGTTGGGCCAGCCTGAACGTTCCGGGCCAATAAAAACGCAACAAAATCCGACCAACAAGTATACTAGTATTTCCAAACATGCAATTTAAATACTTGTGTTGACTCGAATCACATACTACTGCATAAACTTTGGGATTTATTGTACGTATAATGTCGTCATGTGATTGCGATCAATCTCATCTCCAGCATAAACCTGATTTAATAATTTTGAAAATCTATCATTACATACAAATATTTTTAGAAACCTATCATAAGTAAGCAGCCTTGCATTTTACATACAAATACCTCTTGAAAATCTATCATTAAGAAGCCTTTTATTGCAACTATTTACCCAAACGTTATTACTCTCATACAATCTTCCAAGAAAAACAAAAATGGTAAAAGAATGTCTTTATCCAAACCTACTGATTCTTCTTTATCTTCAAATTGGAAGGGCGGGAACGAGAAGACGAGGAGGAATCAGCACCTAGGTCAGAAAATCTGAGTATAAACAGAAGCGTCTCAACTAGCATTGCCACGACCAAACCAAGGATGCCTCCAGCAGCACTCTGAACAGCAAAGAAATGCAACATCAATTGCCATCAAGAAAGTATATGGCCATAGAACACGCATAATTAGGCTCGACTATAAAGGAGGGATTTCTCTCCCTTTTCTCTAAATTCACCAACAATAAAGAAAGTGCATAACGAAACCTACCATGGGAGGACTTTGGCCAAACAGGGCTCGGAATGCTGCATACCCAACCAAGTATCCAGTAAACATCGTGACAACAACGTGTAATCCTGTAAGGTTGTCATGATATCATTGATCACAAGGAAAATTCAAATTAAAGTCTGATCAATTAATAAACTGTGATATTCTCACAGTTTGTTTATTAACTGTTATAGATAAACTGTGAGAATATCACAACTTCAAATTCCTCAATGAACCCAAACAAAAGCCAAGGAAAGAAGCGTTGAAATACGAATTAGTCAAGTTCATCTGTGCAAGAAAGGCAAGCTCCAATAATGATAACTTGAAAATCTTAGAAATCTGGAAAGAAAAGATCAAGCAAAAGAGTTGTTCCATTACACTTAACTCACTTTTCTTTACTGATAAAATGAGAAAACACGTCAGGAAATCAAAGAGTGAACAGAAACATTTCATTATCTCATAGTTGAAACATAGGAATTCTATGCTACTCATTCAAACAGTACCCCATACGCAAAGCGTTTGTAATTTGTGGGCAAATACGAATATACAGGTGGCCTTTAAGCATAACACAAATATGGTTTTACTTGCATATGAAATATAATGTTTCTTTACGACTATTATGCTTAAAAATCACTATACCGGATTTGGTTCGTATTTACTACACAGTATGCACATTAGGGTAGAATCCCACAGGAAATTTCTCAGCTGAAACAACACGAATTAACTTAAAAGTTGCTTAGAAAGTACATAATACTGTACATCTTAAATCCTTAAGTGGAGCCACGAATTAAGATATGCACACACACACAAAAACACATTCTTTACAATTCTAAATAAGACTGATCAAAACACCTAGTATCTAGCTGGGCAGTTTGGATTTAACGTAAGAAAAATGGAAAGACCATGAGTGAAATTGGTTACCGAAGCCTAATTGATCCTTGTAGGAAGAAAAAGGTTCTTGCACAGGCTTCCTCGGAGTAATGTCCTTAACCAATTCATCGTACGCCTTCCTCTCAGCTGCTTCCTCCAGCTTCCTCAATCTCGCCTTCAACTCCTCGCTCTATTCAAAAATCAAACCACCAAAACTTAAAATTGAAACATGCACACACACGCACAGAGAGAGAGAGAGAGAGAGAGAGAGAGAGAGAGAGAGAGAGAGAGATATCCGGATTAAATATTCTAGCCCTAGAATAGAATAGATGAATCTACCTTTTCGCGGGGCATGGGGCTATTGAAGACGAAACTAGAACCAGCGAGGAGAGACGATAAATCGGGTCTGGAATCGGGTTTGGATCCGATCCAGATCGTTTTTAGGGATTGGTAGGGTGCGGTTGACTGGATACTAAGCGAGGAAGAAAGGTCTCTGAGTTGTTCCGATAGATGGGAATCTGTGGAAGATGCGGTAAGGAAGGAGCGCATCACATCTGTAATTGATAAGATAAGCCTAGCGCCGCTGCCGCCAGAGGTGGTCGGTGACAATTCAACGGTGGTTGAGAGATTGGGGGAAATGGCGCCGTTGGCTTCTGTGACTGTGACCATCGTGGTTGATACTGTGCTGTGATATGTTGAATGCCATAACATAACATAAGCTTAAAAAGACAGATTATGTATCCACCGACTTTACATAAAAATTAATATTATATATATAACACACACTACTATTTCTTTACCCACCTTTAAATCTTTAATTGATATTATTTGATCCAACTTTATGTGATTATGATTATTTGATACTAGTAGCATTTTGTTTCATTCAAGACACGAGTTTCCCCTGTAATTTGAGGAACATAACAAACAATAGAAATTTAACCAGAAACTTTCTTAAACATAAGGGGAAAACAATGACACAACACAAGTAACCACCAGCTTGGAGATGTAGTGAAGGATGCAAAGACATAACTTCTGTATACATAACAAGCCACTCTTTGTTCGTTTCTCTTTTTAAGGTTATCGGTTGCTCTCTTTGATTGCTAATAACTGGCTTTATTTTATTTTAGGCCCCGTTTGGTAGCTTACATAAAATATAATGTGAAAAAATAATATTAGGATAAAATAGTATAGATGAAAATGCTTATTTTATGTAACTTGGGTGTTTGATAGATTACATTAAAATCGATACTATTTTGTAAGTTGTTTCGTAGTCTCTACTACACTCAATACTAAAATTGGAGTTTCCATTCTTAACCCTAAGCTAACTTAAAAATTTCAATTATCCACGGTATATATATGAATCCAATAGCAGCTCCATCGCACAACACACAACGACGGCGAATTGGGAAATCCACAAAATTGAAACACAAAACCCTGCGAAATTGGAAGTGGATTTCGTTCCATCTATGAAGGGCTTAGCCTCAATGACAGGTTCGATCAAATTCCTGCTCAAATCAAGACAACCACAAACAAAATTGAATTGATTTCATTTGAGTTCATTCCACAATTCATGTCATTCCATAATCAATTTCATTTAACAAGCACAACAAAGACAATTAAAATCAAACATCATATGGAAAGAAAAAGAAATCTGAACCACTCCACTGGTTCCAAGAATTAGCAATTCATACCATCAACTTTGTAAGTGAAACAGGAAAGTGTAAAGTCTAGATTCAATCAAAGATGCAGATGACAGTCAAACATGTAACAAGACTAAGCCCTTCACATATTCATTCCAATTTCACACACTCTCTTTCCTATTCTCCTCTTGTCACTATCTACAGATTCTACCTATTTTTTTTACAGAAAACTAATAGAATTGAAAAATTAGATGGGTTCACAACACTTTAACGAAAGAGTTAATAATACCTGTCAAGTAGTCAATCTGAGGTAGATTGTAAAAACTTCCTGCTGGAATAGTTCCAGACAAACTGTTGTTGGAGAAATCCATCATTTTCAAATAATTGAAACCATAGTTACTATTTCAGAGGGAAAACCATCTTCACGAAAAGATTACATTATTCAATCGGAAAAATACCTACAAGGTCGCGACGCGTCGCCGTCGAATTTGGGGGAGAAATCAGATTTTGGAATCCGATTCTTCCAAGCTCCCGATTTACAGCTGTAGAGAATCGCAATGAGTGTATCTCGACTTCAATTACAGGAACGGCGTTGATTTGGGGGAAAAATTTTCGATGACAAAAATTATCATGAAATCTTAACCTGGAGGTCGCCGGAGCCGTCGTCAATTTTGGGTACTCACTATCTGCTGCTCCAAGAGAAAAATTAGATCTGTGAGGAAGAGACCAAAATGAATTGGCAATGAAATTGAATTGAGGGTAATTACGTCTTTTTCGATTTTAGCAGAGGTTAATGTGCGCCTTATATAAAATTATCGGAGGGTGGGGGTCCAATAAATTAGAGGGACGGAAGAGTGGATTTGCAACGGGCCGTGCTTTTCACACGGGCTGCAATATTAAATAATATTGGCTACCAAACACTTGCTACCAAACGGGGTTAATGCAGTCTGCCAACTTGACATCATTTTTTATTTATTTTTGCCAACAAATCCAATATCTTTTGCAAATATATGAGAGAGAGAAAGTGAAAAACAGAGTCAGGGTTATGAAGACAGCAGCAGTTTTGATGGGTTCCTTTTCATTGATATTTGAATGATAAGGTTTTGGCACAAACACATTTATTAGCCTCAATTGTCAACAACAGAAATTTAAATCATTGAATTTCATGTCGTCCTTAGGAACCACAAAATGTTACTGAATTACTAGTAAAAGCAAAATACTAGCCACAACTTAAAAACATAGTACCATACAAAAAATAGTGAGCCACAATTTTTAAATGAAATTATGTTTGTGACGAGTATTTTGTTACTTTTCACCAAGTTAAATGGCTTATTTTCATCATTACTTACTAAGAAATCTAATACTATATGTTAGTCATTGGTTGGGATTGTAAATGAATATGTCACTAAATGCTTAATATATGTACACATTCTTAAATTTCAAAATAATCAACTAAAATCTTAACTATTAAGTTATTATTTCCACTACTACTGGCATACATTACTTGTAGTGAATATTACAATCCAATCAATAGAAGCAGTCAGCAGTCTCAATTAAGCATTTCTTTCAGTGTCGTCATGCCTTGGTATCTAGAATGCCTTATCACACCAAATTTATCTCAGTTGGTCACCATGGAGAACCAAAAGGCCTTATCGACTTATCGAAAACAACATTCACTAATGTAGGGAGTAGAAACATGTAGGATGCATGTAAGAACTGTAAATAGGCTAGAAATAACATGACAAAAAAATATAAGGGATAACTTAACCAAATAATTGATTGTACAACAATAAAATCTAATGATGTTTTGCAAACTTTAGTTGGTGATCCTAAAAGGATTAGGGAATATATATATATATATATATATATATAATGATGATGATAGAGTAAAGGGTATTTCAAGATGATAGATACTTCCAAGTTCCAACCAAACTGTAATAGAGTGGAATGAAACTAATACACAAGAAATATAAGAAATTGCAGGTTAACCTGTCGCCCAAAGCACTAGGGGCCGATCAGCCCAAGCAGAAAATCTGCCATTTCAGCTTGATTACGTTTCTGATAGCATCTGACTACAATCCTATAACAGCCCGACCCATCACTTCACAATCCTAGTGTTAGTACAACTATAGCTCTTAATAGAATCTATACATATAAGGTAAAATAAGATGACTACGGAAATAAGATATAGAATTCCTGACTATCATCTCTAACAAATTCTGCTAACGTTGCAAGAGGAAGATAAGTGAAGAGACAATTGTAAGTAGGGAGACGCAAATCAAAAGTGCTGGCCAATTTATCACTTCAGGGAATAAGCATTCCTCCTTGGTTTGTATGAAAGATAACTATTCCCGAAGTTCATCAATTTCTCGAGTTCTTGCATGTTATAAGTTATTTCTTCCTTTTCAAAAATGACCCTTAAGACACACTCATAAACAAAGCACTGAAGTTGTTTCTTCTCATTGTTGATCAAGATAACTTCAACTCATTATTAAATAGAGTTGCTAATAAAACACCAGAAAATGATAGGACTACAGAAAAGGTCCTCTAAATGATGGACACAAATGGCCAGCTTCCTTTAAAGTAAATCATTGATATACCAACACAAGAGCTAAATTCTACTACCTCCATCCCGGAACAAGTGGCTCGTTTTACATATCGGGGTGTCCCATAACAAGTGGCTCGTTTACAAATAAAGAAACAATTATCTCTCCAAAAGTTGTGGGCCATATCACTTTAACCAATTTTTACCCTTCACTTTAATAACTGTGCCCAAATGTAATGAGCCACTTGTTACGAGACGAAAAGAGTAAATAATAATGGCACGTAAATTTCTTATGTTAGTGACATCAATGATTTCGAGGAGTTTCTTTTACATTTACCGTAGCTTTCATTTCTTAGATCCTCCATTTGAAAGTCCCCAAAATGTCCAGAAAATTACAGTAAACACAATATGATATTTCAGCACAAATTCCACAAAATGCACCACTATCCGAACAGCAGAATACTGAACCTAAATAGGATAAACTGAGATTCCTAAAATAAGTGTCTCTTGGAATTAGTAATGCCTAGATTAGAGAGAGTGACACGAATTCGAATAAAGAACAAATAAATAAACAAATCGACAATATGAGATCATTTTAACAAGATTTAAACAAGAAAAGAACGAACGAATGCAATTTGCCAATTTCAATCTGGGCTATTTTCACTGTTCCAAAGCTGCATCATTGATAAAGCCCTATCAGATTTAACAAGAAAACGTACTCGAATTTCACTAGTGGGTTATTATACCATTACTTGTATATAATTAGAGAAATTCGTATGAATGGAATTAAATCACATATTGAAAGAAATGAATGAAGAAGCGGATACTATGAACTGTACCTGAAATTACTTGTTACAAACGCGCAGAGAATACTCGGCAGAAGCCAGTTGATCCAATTCCAAGGGAAAAGGAAAGATTTTTCTTTTTTCTGTTATTTTACGAGAGAAAACGAAAGTTGGGACTTCAATTTTCGAGATTTGCTGGTATTCATGTTTGCCGTTTTTGGTTTACAACTTTTTTTTTTTTTTTTGACATATAATTAAAAAATATCTATGAATTTAGCGCTTCTTTCATTTTCTTTTTTAATTTTAGTAGTTCTTATAAAATTTGGGAATTATGAAAATAAATCTATTTAATTAAACTTTTTTATTATTTTAAAAAGTACAAATATATTTTGTTATATTATTATTATATTTTTTATTTAAATTTTGTTATTATTAGTGTAAATATTAACTCTTTTATTCTTTCGATAAAAAAATTTATATTCATTCTATAATCTATATCAAATATTTTGTTGCCACTAAATTCAAATAAAGCAATATAAATTTGTATAAACTAAAAATTTAAATTATTAGAGGTCATTTAAAACTTAAGATTATAAATAAATTTTATTTTCTTATTTCAACCAAATTATGACTAGCCATAATATGATTAAATAGATTTATTATTTTCTTTAATACTAGCAATCACAAAAAAAATTGGACCTATCATAGGGTCTGTTTTAGATTCACGTCCATTTTTTTTATATCCGAAAAAGTAATACTATAGTAGAAACTATGAGTTGACACATCATAGTTATTACACATCGTAGTTACTATCATAGGGTCCGTTTTAAATTCAGGTGCATTTTTCATTATATCCAAAAAAAATAATATTGTAGTAAAAATTATGACTTGACACATCATAGTTAATAGTGGAGTGGAGTGTGGAGTGAAATGGCCGGCGAATTGGCGAAATCACGAGCAGCATCGTGCTTCTCTCTCACTCTCTATTTTTTCCTTCTTTTTTCTCCCGTTAGCTTACTGCTTTGCTGCTATTGCAATTTCAATCTCTTCATTTTTGTTTTAATTTTCATATGTAGTGGACTAGACAGCTGGGCTAGGAAGTGGGTTTATTAAATTAGTGTGTTGGGCTTTTATTTTATGTATTAACTAAAAAGTTAATTACTTTTTTGGGCCACAAGGTGCAACTGAAAATTCCAAAATAAGGTCATATATTTTAATATTTAAAATATATTCAATACTACTATTTTTTTTGTTATTTTTTTGGGGTACATTTGTACCCCTTGTCCTCAAGTAGGTACGCCGTTGAATATAAGGCTTACATGACAAATCATGATAGATTAAAAAAAATTAAAAAATCTAGAAAATTTATAAATAAAATAAAATACTTCTTCCGTATTTGAAATAATGCATTACTTATCATATTTGATCTGTACACCAAATAATGCATTATTTCACTGTATGGACTTTTATACCCTTTCAATCTCATTTATTTACACCATTTGTCATTACTTTATCAACCACTACTTAATTAATACAACCTTATTAATCCCATAATCAACACTATTACCCAATTTTTTTTTTAAAAAAGAAAAAAGAAAAACACACACGACACAAAATTAACAAAACCCAACCCAAAATTTAAAAAATCCAACCCAAATTAAAATAATCCTACCCAAATTAACAAAACCCAACCTTCCACCACCTCCCAGCCCAAAAACACCAAACCCTAAATCTATCTACCATCGCCCCCCTCCTCATTCACTAAATCTATCTAGTGCATTCTCCCTAAATCTATCCACCATCGTTCCAGCCGCATATCTGAAAACCAAAATCTATCTGCATCGCTCTCCCTCCCCATTCACTAAATCTATTTGCATCTCTGATGGATCCATTCTTTAGCCTAATCGTTCCCTCCGATATGCCGGAGAAATCTCCAACCTACGAAGAATTTGAATTCGTGCCGAAGACTGAATTCGTGCTGGAGAGTGAATCGGTGTCGCTCGGTGATAACTCTCAAGCTTCTCTGCTCGGATCTCACACCATTGTGCCAGAAAACACAATTCGAGGTGCATGGTGGCAAATTTGGGCTTCAATATTCTGAAATCAGAAAAAAAGGGGCTCGAATCTGAGAGCATGGTGCCGGAGAGTGAATTGGTACCACTCGGTGATAAATCTAAGAACTATGCATGAGGCTAATTTGTACATACTACTATTACGTTAGTAGTAAAAATAAAAATAAAAAATGCACAGAAATATGAACTTTACTTTCTCTTTTATTTCGCACATGATTTTTGAATTTTTCCCATAAAATTACTAACTTTCAATTTTGTTTATTTTTTTCCTAATACGAAAATTTTCAACAAAATCCCGTATATTGGTGAATCAGAACTCTTTAGATGAAGATGAGAAAAATTACATAATGTAAATGTAAAGAATTTTGTTTCATTTCGCCATAAAATTGTCACATGTTTCGTGAATTCGCATGAGAGGAAAATTGGGAAGAATGTAATTTAGGTATGAAACGACGTTGTAGAAAACTTCTAAAAATTATCTCATTAAATTTGCTAGACATAAGAGGTCGGCATATCTCTAATTGCCACATAAGCGCCAATTAGTAAGATTCAATTTACGCGGGGTTTAAAATTTGAGAAAAATTAAACAAAATTGAAAGTTGGTATTTTTATGGAAAATTTCAAAAGTTATGTGCAAATGAAAGATAGACCAAAGTTCATGTATTTCTATGTATTTTTTTTCCTAAAAAATGATCGAATACTCGATATTTTTAATCTTTATCGACAATATTATACTCGAAGACAAATATCGAAAGATGGCATGCACAACGGTAGACATATAGTATTAATATATAATTTAATATTTAAAAAAAATAATAAAGAGAAGAATATTCATTTTTCTACAACAATATAATATAAATTTATGTAAAAGCAATTTCACATTTTTTGCAATTTAAATACCTTAAAAAACTTAGTACTCCATTACTAGCCCTTGTCACTATTCTTGTATACACCTATTTGAAGAGCTAGTGTGTTTTTTAGAGAATAAAATAATGAGCAGAAAATGCTACTCTTTAAAAAGTTGAATGACCCAAGCGTACGACTTAGTCGGTATACAGGGAGGGAGGTCTTGGTTCGAACTCCACCCCTCTCCCTTCCCATGCATTTCTCAAATGTAACCGACTTTTTGTGATAATGATGCAAGAAAAAAACTGCTTTAGAAATTTGTCAAAATTGATTAAAGGAGTCATCATTGATTTCAAAACATTTGTTTTAATATATAGATAGATTTCTTTTCAATTTTAATGCCATGTGACAAGTACACAAAATTAGGCGCTTTTGTCATGGCTTCATATGCGTATACGGTATACACTCAATTTACAATTATTACTTCAGTTAAGCGCTTTTCGCGAAAAAAAAAAAAAGGAAAAGAGAGATTAACAAAGTTTTTTTCCTTTTTATAAAGGAAACAAACAAACAAAGTTGTTGCCGATGATTTATGGACATCACAAATCTCTTCACTAGTAGTCTAGCATGACAATTAATTGTGTGTATATGAGTAAAAGTAATAAAGCACTATTTGCATCATTATCATCTTCACTAAAAGGAATGGTATACAAAAATATTGCAAGCACAATATTATCATTTCGGTTGCATATATATGTTTCTTGCTCTTGCAAAAATATTTATACTACCTTTTGTATTTTTTCACTATTTCACATTAAAAAGTAATAGATCTATAGAAAAGAAATGGGAATGCATAATCTGGTAATTTGTATGTCCATCTTTCATAAACATAATCACCTCATAAGGCAAATGTACGAATTCAACCCTCAATTTCAAATAGAAAAGTACAATTTCATCCTTCGATTTAAGTAAAAATACAGCAAGTTTTTCAAATCAAGTGCAAAGTGACTGCCTTCTTAATATACTAATAGATCATGAGTTTTTGAGTCCTAGATAAGGAATGATTATTGAGATTGAGGTGATTAGGGAGACTTTTATAAGTTTTTTAATGATTTGTTTTCTTTAATTAATAGAACCTATATGTATATATTTATTTCCTTAGATCTACTAATTGATTTGTTGTCCTTATAAATTGTTGGAAAATATATAAGCGTGTGTGATATGTGTACGAAAAATGAAAGGCAGAAAGGAAATGAACCGAGGCTAGAGTTAGACTCTATCTTTATAAGACAATATTGCTCCACTCTCGTGCACGCGGTCTACAACAATTGCCCCCAAGATACAACGGTTCTGATGAACTTTGAGACGTTGCACGACGTGTCGTAGTTCCGGCGAACAACTCGGGACGAGTATTCGATTCTAGACTCTACTATGTATGAGATGTATGTATGCAAACTCGTTGTTGTGAGTTCGAATGGTGTATTTCGTGTATTTCATTTTTTTCAATGTCGAATTCTGTGGGCCTTATATAGGCGTGAAGTGCCCGTTCCGAACGGGTGCCTACAATGCGGTTGGAGGTGTCAATCAATCGTAGGATGCCACGTGTCACGGATGAAAGGGCGTTTCTCCTGGTGCCGCCACGTGTCGGATGGATTCAATCGGTTAGAACCGATTGCAACCGCCGAAACCGTACCGTGCGGTTGGCTTTACCGAACGCTCCCTTATCCGTACAACCGCCGCGTAACCGCCTCTTCGTGCGCACATGCCACGTGTGTTCGAGTCCCTTAGCCAATATAACTTTGGCTCCTCAATTGCTCCGATCGCGACTGAGCGAAGTGCAAAGTGCGCCTCAAAACGCCCATTGTGACAAGTGCGACGTGCACGTGCTCGTCGCCGTCGCCGTTGGACTCGGACGGTGTTTCGCACCGTCCTCGTAGGAATCATGGTCAAGCACAAAAGGTGCCAACACTTGACCCACTAAGATACACCATAGGTAGCACACTTGGATATACTCCCTTATAGTGTTGTTCCTTATATATAGCACAAAACATCCTTGAATTTTCGATGTGGGACAAACAAGATAGAATACACACAATTCTAGTTTCAAGTAACCATGTTTATGTATTAATTGCTCATTCATTCCTTAATGGAATTGAACAAATAAATACATTAAATCATAGTACTCGAAACGTAGATTTCGTTTCTACCATTAGTTTCCACATACTCCTTATGTATTTAATGCTATAAGGTACCAAAATTCCAACAATCCCTCACATGAATGACAATTAATGCAAGTGCTTGCAAATGCATGAATACTAATCCCGACGATCTATTATTGCATTAGGATAGGTAGTTTTTGGCTTTGAACCTTCCTTAGTGTAATGCTATCGGATTTACTTGCTGTTCGGTGAACCCGATGTCTTGAACCGGTCAGCTTTGGTGTAAACTAAGACAATAGCACACACACAATAATAGATCTAATATCTTTTGTTCTCACATTGTGTCCATTTTGGCCTTGGACCATATCTCGGATTCATAAGTGTTGTAATTTGAAGCGGCCACACTTCTCACTTATATAGGTGATCTCCTATTAAGTATCATGCCATACTTTGTCTTTCTTTCAAGACCTTAGGAATCATTAAAAGCTTATAGAGCTTACCCTTTACCACATTCAACATGTTTTGCACTTGGGCAGTTTCGAGAATGGATATTAAGTTATAATTCCAAGTGCACAACTGAACATTCATAGCTTAGTTGTCTCATTGAACCAAGTTCTTGGGATCTCCAGTCATCATGGTTGAGTTACCACTATGAACATTCTTTAATTGTGGATTTCATCACATTCCTCTTACTGCACAATTGATTACTTCACATGAACGGCCGTTCTTAATGAGTTTTGACTTTGGCAAAGTCAATGTACATCACTACTAGTGATCAATTATTTATTCAAGGAAAAGTATTACAAATACTATGTTAATTCGTATAATGCTTCTATGACTTTCCATTTTAGCATTTTACGACGTTTTATCTTCCTTGAATAATAATCATACTAGACTTATCATAATAACACTTTTCGATGATTACATTTACTAGATGACATGTCTCATCTTAGTAACATTCTTCAACGAACAAGTTTATTAGACGATATCATACTTATCGTTCTAGTTTAACCATCTAGTCAAGATTTTCATCTAATAAAGTTTTCCATGTCTACTAGAATTCATCTTAGTATTTCTTGAAGGAAATTACTGTTTTGATATCTTATTTGTCTTTTAATAACCTTTCCAATTGACCAAGTTTACTAGACGACTAAATCATCTTAGTAACACTTTCAACTTGGAAATTTTGACAAGACAATATATCATAGTACTCTTTCCAACAAAGATTTCACTCAAGATATTTTATCTAGTAACCAAACTTTATTTCTTCAAATTTTGACTTTCTAGTCAAAATTCCTCAAGTGAAGTATTCTTTACTTCATGAGTTTGTATCACTTTGATACCCCACATTTCACATGTATCATTGTGAAAAGTGTACTTAGTATCATTTTTGATACTCAACGTAGTCATCTTTCTAATGTTTCAGTTCATCTTTATGAACTTACATTAGTGACTTATATTAGTGACTCATCTTTCTTCATAAGTAATCATCTCCCCCACATTTGAAGACATATTTTGATTTATATCTTCAAACAGTGTTTACTTTAAGACAAGGATTATAAAATATCTCATAATATTTTATACGAGATAGAATTTCCTTCTTTTATAAAGACCAAATTAACTTTATAAAATTTCTCTGAAGGTCTACATTCCAAGTAGACTTTTTCTACTAATCTAAACTTTAATGCTTTAGCAAAACATTAGTTTGTATACTTGTAGAAATTTTGACATTGTTCTTATATCTTTATCTCGATTTTCCCTACTAAGAAGTAGACTTGAATCAAGTTGTTGCATTTACAAAAAATGAACAAGCAAAGCTATAAGAACACGTACATTTTATTTATTCACAAGTAATACATCATATATACACAATCTATATATATGCTTAGCATTCATTTGAAGGCTTTATGTATACATAAGCCTTTCATTACATATATACAATATGTACACACCAAAGAAGCCTCATATAGGCCTTCTTCGTCTACACAGACTAATCATAAAGATCATCCTTAAGCCTGAAGCGGTTTGCAAGTAAACGCGCTTTGTACTTGCGAATCGAACCATCAGCATTGTACTTCCTTGTGAAGCACCACTCATATCCCAAAGGAAATGATTGATCTGAGTCAAATGAAGACTCCCATGTGCAATTTTTCACAATTGCATCCATGTAGTGAATGATGTGCCTTATTTCTTCATATACTGCTTCTCTCCAAAATGGAGCATCTGGCCTCGACAGAGCTATCGTGAGTGTTTTAGGCTCCTCGCTCATATCGAACTCTTCGTAACTTTGGCCTATGATAACTCTTCTTCTCTTTGGACTGAAATGCTTGGAAGTATACATATCTTCCAAAGCATTCCAAAATGTCTCGAGCATTTTGAAAATGAGAGACCAAAGCATAAATAGAAGGAGTAAGACAGTCAAGGATAATGTACCGACATGTGTAGTCACTGTCGATCCATGCGTGAGTTTGCTTCCTCCTTGTTTCCTCCGATGCATCTTCGTCCATCGTTGGAGTGGATTGGAACAAGAAGATTGCCAAATTATTGGCAACTAGAAACGCCATCATCTCCTTCTTCCATTCCTTGAAGAAGTTTCCATCGAACATGGAAACCGGAACTCCAAATGTCTTTCTACGGATTAGCATTTTTCGAACAGCACACACAGAACATGGAAACTGGAACTCCAAATGTCTTTCTACGATTGTTAGAAAATATATAAGCGTGTGTGATATGTGTACGAAAAATGAAAGACAGAAAGGAAATGAACCGAGGCTAGAGTTAGACTCTATCTCCGTAAGACAATATTGCTCCGCTCTCGTGCACGCGGTCTACAATAATTGCCCCCAAAATACAACGGTTCTGATGAACTTTGAGACGTTGCACGACGTGTCGTAGTTCCGGCGAACAACTCGATCCTCGGGACGAGTATTCGATTCTAGACTCTACTATGTATGAGATGTATGTATGCAAACTCGTTGTTGTGAGTTCGAATGGTGTATTTCGTGTATTTCATTTTTTTCAATGTCGAATTCTGTGGGCCTTATATAGGCGTGAAGTGTCCGTTCCGAACGGGTGCCTACAGTGTGGTTGGAGGCGTCAATCAATCGTAGGACGCCACGTGTCACGGATGAAATGGCGTTTCTCCTGGTGCCGCCACGTGTCGTATGGATTCAATCGGTTAGAACTGATTGCAACCGCCGAAACCGCATCGTGCGGTTGGCCTTACCGAACGCTCCCTTATCCGTACAATCGCCGCGTAACCGCCTCTCCGTGCGCACATGCCACGTGTGTTCGAGTCCCTTAGCCAAAATAACTTTGGCTCCTCAATTGCTCCGATCGCGACTGAGCAAAGTGCAAAGTGGGCCTCAAAGCGCCCATTGCGACAAGTGCGACGTGCACGTGCTCGTCGCCGTCGCTGTCGCCGTCGGACTCGGAGCACCGTCCTCATAAGAATCATGATCAAGCACAAAAGGTGCCAGCACTTGAGCCACTAAGATGCACCATAGGTAGCACACCTGGATATACTCCCTTATAGTGTTGTTCCTTATATATAGCACAAAACATCCTTGAATTTTCGATGTGGGACAAACAAGATAGAATACACACAATTCTAGTTTCAAGTAGCCATGTTTATGTATTAATTGCTCATTCATTCCTTAATGGAATTGAACAAATAAATACATTAAATCATAGTGCTCGAAACGTAGATTTCGTTTCTACCATTAGTTTCCACATACTCCTTATGGATTTAATGCTATAAGGTACCAAAATTTTAACATAAATTATAAAGTGTCCGCCTAGACATTTAAAAATTTAATTGATTTATTTTCTCCTTTAGTTTAGGATAGATGTAGAAATTTTAATAGACATATGCATTGACCATTTTTTATTTCTCTTTTCTTCGAATATCCGGTTTGTATTTTTATTTAATATTTAAAGTGCATGCATTTTCTCTGGATGTATAATCTACCTTTTGTAAAGAAAAAAAAAATCAGTGTATTCCATTTAATTAAATTGATAGTATAAATACAATTCTATATGTCTTTCTATTTCTTAATAATTTGTCAAAATAAGTAAATTAATATTAACAACTTAATAATTTGATCAAATTAAATATTTTAATAAAAATAAAACTTTTTATTTGGCTAACTAATAAATGAAGCAAATTATATTGGTTGTGCAAATTACTAAACTCATTCATTCATGTTACAATATGAAATATATGAAGGGGATGGTGATTTTTGCTTCCAAGTCTAAGGGACCTGCCCACTTCTTGGTTCACAGTTGTCGTACTGATAAGGAGTGACATCCTAAATACTTCGTCGCCACTTCCATTGATCAATTTTTACCTTTTACCGTGCAATCTTTGCGGTATAATTTTGAGAAACCCTCCAAAACAGTAGTAGCTCCTATTCCTCTTATGGAAGAGGCGCTCATGAAACGTTTGAACAAGCGTCTTAATTCTGACAATAATTTCCACATTCGTGATCTTCTTATGGATTCATCCGCATTGGCTTATTTTGGTTTGGCTCCTCCTCTTCGCAATCCACCCACATTTAAATGAGTAGGTGTCTTGTTTCATCAAGCCACATTTTCATTTATGTATTGGGGTGTCGTGTTCTAACCAATTTTCTATACTTGCAGTCATGAGCTAGCGACAAGCAGCCGGTGCAGAGGAGGAAGATGATCTCATCATCGTCTCCTCCAAGTCTGGCTCATCCTCTCATCCTATCATGCCAAAGTTGGAGATTGATACTGCTGGAGAGGATCCTTCCAAGGCGACCAAATCCTCTGAGACTCGAGGTCCGATTTCCATGCCTTTGAACCAGTTTGTTTCATGCCTGGAGATCTAACTCCCAGTTCCACTTTCTCAAATGGATGGGGCACAATGCACCTATCTTATTTGGCAATTGCTTAATTCTACCAAAAAAACAAGTGCTAGTGAGATGAGCACTGATGTTGTGTACAATAACATTGGCAAAAAGTTGATGCAGGTTTGTAAACCCTTTCTCATTCTCCGTTTATGTTGAATAGTAGTCTTTATGAATAGATTCTCATAATGACATCATGGCAGGCTGGAACCCTCTTTTTATAGGTTGAAATGCGGCGGAGGTCCGTCGAGCAACATTCTTCTCGAGCCATGACTGAGGAGTTAGCAAAGTCTCTGCTCTAGTTAACTTTCCTAGAGGCTGAATGAGAGAAGCTGAAGAAAGCCTTCACTGAAGCTGAGATTTAGGTGGATTCTCTAAGCTAACTCCTTTCACGCATTGAGAAGGAGAAGGCTCTTCTGGAGAAGAATCAAGATCGTCGCTTATGCTGGGCTCGTGAGGAGGGTTATGCCGATAGGATATAAGCATGTCAGAAGAAGATGTTTGAGACCCTTCCAGGCTAAGAGTTTATGAAAAACTTGGTGGAAAGGGTTGTGGAGGCGTACAATGGCCAATTTCTGGAGGATTTGGGTCCGGCCATCTGACACTTAGTCAAGGAGGGAGCCAGTGGAGTTGCTCTCTAAATGGAGGAGCCTGATTTCAATGGGAAGGTAAACTTCCAGGCAATCATGAACAAGCTAACTCTTCCTTCTTCTCTAGCACATCTTTTCAGCCTTTCTGCAGATTCAAGCTATCCGCTTCCCATCATACAGGGTTGAACCAGGAAGCTTGCCTTGGAGACTACCTTGCCATCGAACTTAGCCTCCATGGCCTTTCCTTTCTATAACCTTTCTCTTCCAGGTGCCTTAAGTTCGCGCCCCAATTCTTCTTGGAGATCTCCCACCTATTCAGGAGACTGCCACTCCTGAGGTAATCACACCTAAGGAGATTTCTGAAGAGATAGGGTTGTTTTTCCACAAGGATGATGTGCTGGCGGGAGAAGATGCTGCTAAGGTTGCTTCCCCACAAGGATGATTTCAATTACCTTGCCTTGATTTTGTTTGTGCATGCTTGCTTCTTCGCATTTTGTTGTGATTTTTTGGGGGGTTTTTATTTCGTATGCCCCCAAGAGTTGGAGTTTTAGAACCCTGCTAGTTTAGAATAGACATGTCTTCCTTCTTGTTCATAGATGGGCAAGGTTGTATACGTACAACCTTATCCAATTCGAGGTGAACGGACTGCATTAGCCTGTCCAAGCTTATTTTTCACCTTGATTCCCCAAATTTATTCTTTGATGTAAGATTGTATATCAACAGTCTTGTTCAACTCGAGACAGATGGGTGCGCTGTCCAAATTAGGCTGATCTCTAGAAATGTTCACATTCCTTTTCAACCTTGCTCAACCTGAGACGAAGGGGCTACGCTGGCCAGCCTAAACTAATTTCAAGAAACTTTTACATTCCTTTTCTAGGCAAGGTTGTCTACCGGCAACCTTGTGCAATCCGGGGCGAAGGGGCTATGCTGGCTAGCCTAAACTAATTTCAAGAAACTTTTACATTTCTTTTCCGGGCAAGGTTGCCTGCCAACAACCTTGTGCCACCCGGGGCAAAGGGGCAACACTGGCCAGCCTAAGCTTATTTCAGAAACTTCTGAGTTCTTTTTCGGGTAAGGTTGTCTATGGACAACCTTGTTACACCTGAGGCCGAAGGGGCAACACTGGCCAACCTAAGCTCATCTTATTTTTCAAAGCATCATGTTGAAAATATGTACGGAGTCATTTGAAACTTCATGTACATATACTCAAAAGCCGACTTGATATTTATAGGCAGGATTGTAGTATTTGTGCATCGGGCAGAAATGTATCATCTGCAACTTGTGATAAAAAAAAATGGGGATTATCAGCCCTTATACGTAGTACTTCTTTTATTTGCTGATATTCCAAGGTCGGGGCGACATTTTCCCCTTGGCATCCATCAGTTCGTAGACTCCGCCAGTCAGGACTTCTATTACCTTAAAAGGTCCATCCCAATTGGGTTCAAACTTCCTAGTTGGCTTCAGGGCATCAACCCTTCTCAACATGAGGTCTTGCCAAACCGACGAACTCGTACCTTTTTATTATACGAGCTGCGTATCTACTCTTTGTTCCATTCTGTTTTCAGACGAGCTTTTCTCTATCTTCTTCCACAAGGTCTAATTCTTCCCTTCGAGTTCTTGATTTCGATCCTCATCATAGAATCGAACCCTATGACTTTCTAGCATTACCTCAGCAAGCACCACTCCGGAGCATCCATAAACAAGATTGAAAGGAGTTTCAATGGTAGCTCTCCTGGGACTAGTCCGATAGGCCTAGAGTACCGAGTCAAGCTCTTTTGCCCAAAGATCACGCTTATCTTCCAATCTAGCCTTGATTCCATTAACTATGGTTCTGTTGGTTACTTCAACTTGCCCATTTGTTTTCGGGTGAGCCACTGCTGTGAATCTCTGTTCGATTTTCAATTTGGAACACCATTCCATGGTTCCTTCGACAAAAAATTGTGTCCCATTATCAGATACTAGGATCTGGGTACTCCATATGTTTCTCCATAAAAAGCAAATGATGGTTACCTCGTCGATCTTGCAAACGGACTCTACTTCCACCCATTTGGAGAAGTAATCGACAACTACTATGAGGTGGTCATGCCACCTTGCGTTGTGGGCAGCTTTCTTACTATGTCAATTCCCCATTTGTCGAACGGACAAGCGGTGTATATGACTCCCAACTCCTCAGCGGGCGATGGATCAACGGTCCATGGATTTGGCACTTAGGGCATTTCTTCAAAAGCCATAGCTCCTTCGTCACTTAAGATATCCGAACTCAACTTTTTGGAGAAGAAAATAGACTTCTTAAAGTTTTTATTTTGATATTAAACATGATTTTTGACCAAACAAGTAATTTTAGAATGAATTTTCTAATGAACAGACTGTTCAGCAACATCTAGTTTTGGCAGACTCACTGTCCTTTGAATTTGGCTTGATTTCCCTAAGTTAAATTTAATATTTTTGAGATGTAAAAGCTTTTGGAAATTATGTTATGTGTTGGGAGGCTGCAGTAAAAATCTCAAGTTATTTGGAGCTCGTTTACTATTTTAATCGAAATTTACGGTGATGATCGTCTTGAAGAAAAATCTGCAGGAAATGAATTATGTGATATTTTATGTTAAATTTCGGGTTTAGATAAAAATTGTAATACCCCAGACTTTTTCTACAGTCTTTAAAAAATGAAAGTTATTAATAATTATGGCTTTGCACGCCTAAGATCATGAAATTAAATTCTAAGATTTACGGTGAAATCCGTTTCAGAAAATAATTTCCAGAAGTCGGGCGAACGACTACTGTATTTAGAGTTTTCGCGTCCGATAGATTTTTCGTCCGAAAGCTCAGAATTAAATTCCGTCAGAATTTACATTCACTTTTTCTTCGATACGAGTTCACCGGAGAAAGTTAGTTTTTATGATTTTCCGGACGAATTTTGGACTGTGATGTCCCGACTTTTTCTCGGATTTTGAAAAACGAATTAGGTTTTCCTAGTACGTAAATTATTTCCAATCTAACGGACGAATTAGATTTCGTCAATTCCGTAACCAACTAAGAAAGTATTTCTCGACTTTTAAATCGACGTTTAAGAGCCGGAAACGAGATATTTCGTCAAATAAATCCTCGCCAAACATGCCTTAGCGAGTCACCACTACTTTGTGGGATATTTCCATCCACTTTATGACTCACCATCTTAGTCATCCATCTCCCTCATTCTCTCCTATCTTTCCATTGAAATCTCTAAAACCAGATCATTCGAGCTTCAGGATTTAAACAGGTCCCAGACCAATCGCTAAATAATAAGAAGACGTCGGATACTTCCTTGAACAATGATTCCAGCCAAGCTAATTAAATCAGAACTACCTTATATAAGTAATCTCTTAACAAAGCTCTAACAAGTGTTAGTTGCTTTGAATGGAAACCCCGGTAAGAGCCTCCACTAGCAAAGGGGGACAGCCATGCCAATCCAAGCAGAGCTAAAGTGCGCCCACTCTACCTTGACTTTATCTTAGACTTCGTTCTTCAAGGAGACCCATGTGCATTTCCTCTGTTCTGTGCTCTTGAACTCTTGATTCCCTTGTGCCTTTAGTTTAAGTATAGGTCGTCGATTCAATCTATCTTGATGGGATTTTTCGAGTAGGTAGAATTACCGCCACACACATGCATATACTTCTCTCTCTCTTTTTCTTCATTTTCCTCCATTAAAGCTACAACTCCAAGCTCCTCTCAAGATCTTAACTCTTGCACCTACCGATCATATTCATTTCCGAATCCATAATACGAAAGGTAAGAACTTCATCTATCATTTGAACCGAACAAATCTCTTTTCCCCCATTTTTATTTTTGTTCGAAAATTTGAGGATTTAAATAGCATGTTGTCCTTTGATCGAATCATGTTCCACGATGTTTAGAATCGAGTTCTATGGATGAATTAGAGAAAGAAATCAAGAACCTCTTGTCTTAGGGTTTACCGATTTTGGGGGAGAAATTGGGGTTTTGATCGTAGCTCGTTTTCTTTAATGATTGATCGGTGGATTAGTGTTCCTCATGATGTTAATTAACTCTATGAATTGTTTTAGATTTTTCTAAAAATAAAATGTGAAACATAAGAGACGAAGGAGGCTCGATTTAGGATAGTAAATGTTATGATATGCTCGATTGTTTGATGGAAATGAGATATACGATGCATGAGGATGAATATATATTAAATTGAGATTTTTCTAAAAATAAAACGAAAAGTGTAAGAGACGAAGATGTGTTGATAAGTCGAGGCTCGATAATGTTTTGATAATATGATTGCATGTTAGTAATGCTCGTTAGATGATAATCGTTGTCGTAAAATTTGAATGAAAACGGAGAATGTAAAATTTTACGTAAGAGACGAACGACGGTCGATAAGTCGAGAATAGATAATGATATGAGGATGAGAATTGCGTATTTATGATTCTTGATAGATGATGAATAAGATTGTAAATTTTGAACGAATTCCAAAGATGTTGGATTTCTCTTAAGAGACGAACAAATGATGATAAGTAATGATAGAAAAGACGATTAAGGATTTTAATTGGATATAGATGATTATTAATGATTAAGGAACGAGTTTGTAGTTGACGACATGTTCGTCCGAATTATGAAATGATGAGTTGTAGTTATAAACGAGAAGTAGAGACGAGAAGTTGAACTTGATTTTGGTATAGTAATTGCGTAATTAATGAGTCGATGTTTTGATCGTCGTGTTTATAAACGAGAAATGAAAAGGGGTCTATCACGTAAAATGGTATGAGTACACTGTATTGAGTCAGTAAATTCGTGAGAATTTAGGTTCGATAACATAGAACGAACCTAGAAGACGGTGCGTCGATTTTATCGAGCATTAGGGTTTCACTCGGCAGTTTTGCCACCTTCCACGGAAACTGCGATAACTCCTAGCTCGTTTATCGGAATTGAGATCCGCGAATTGGAGAGTAAACTAGACACCCGTACCTTTCTTTTGGTATAAGATTCGACCCCTGTTTCGCAATCCCCTGTTCTGGACAGACTTACTGACCTCGTACAGTGTATGTTCAAAATGTAGTTTCTTAAGTTGAATTCTTCTCAACTTGAACTCTTTCGATCTTTTAGTCGTTTCAAGTTATCGACTACCTTCTTTCTACCGACTTAAAGTATTGAGTACAGAACCGAGTGAGTGTCAAACGAGATGCGTTCGTGTCTCGTTTCTTTTTAACTAAAAGAGTTTAGTTAACGTGCAAATGCCTAAAACGTCTAAAGAACAAAAACTTAATACGATTTTTCATATTTGTTTATCGTTTGCGACCAAGCTTTAAAGTATGATTTTTACGATGAAGGAGGAAGTCGACACCAAGGTTAGGACGGAAGATCAGAAGACGGAAGCACGTGTCTTTGTTCTGTATTTAATCAAGGTAGGCTTTCCTTTTATATATGAAATAAAACGAGCAATGCTCGAAAACCTTTTCTTTATCGCTTTGATAATCGTGTCTTCAAAGTGATAATTGAGGCATGAACTGTTTTGTGTTTTATGTGAGTTCTCTTGTACCTTATGAGTTAATCAAAAGGGGTTAACTAACGATCGGCTTTGAGTTAGTCAAAAAGGGCTTTCCAGAGTTAGTGCACTTGTAGCCTGTGGTGTATGTGGTATCCTGTTAAGGGGTAGCCAGCCACGGTGAATTATGACTGGTCAAGATTTGAACGTAACATCTATGAAAATGCTTGCGCAAGCTAATTTATGAAAAATGAGAAAGAAAATGTGTAGTAGACACGGGCCTTTAATGAAAAACTCCGATGTGCTACAGAAATGAAATGCCTGATTATCTATACTTACAATTATGTTTTCGGCAACGTGCCCACTGAGTACTTTTGTACTTAGCCCTGCATATGTTTTCTAAATGTGCAGGTTGAAACGACGAAGAGGCGACGGTTGAGTTAGAGTTGAATAAGAGTTAAGGAAGGCCTTTGTATATAGTTCACAATTCCGCTGCTAGACTCTAAACTCTTTTGATATTGTGTAATGATCACTGTAGTCTAAGTTGTGTAATATAACTTAGAAGCTTTTTGAAGTACTTTCTCGAGTAATCTTTCGAGATTAACTCTTTCTTTTGGTCAATAAAGTTTTGTTCATAGAAGATAAGATGTTATATATGTATGTTTATTCTTTCATCCCCTTTCTTCCCCGCTTCTTTAATCCAACCCCAGTCGCACCCCGGCTTCTGCCGTCCCTCGGGATTTGGGGCTGTGACAAAAATATGACTTAATTGCATATCTAGATATGTTATAACACTTTTTTTAAGTTAAAGTGATGATTTATGAATTGTTTGATGACTAGAAGAATTTATTTTGTGTGCTAAGTGATTTAATTATTAAAATTGGACTAATGTTGTTTGGCTTAGTAATTTTATGTGAACTCTAAAGGTATTAGGCCAAGTATCACTTTATGAATGAGTATAAATTTTCAGTTGGGCCTACACAAATATGTTTAAGCCCAACTTATTATAATGCATGAAGTCCAATACGTTATCTTTTGAATTGAACCTTATGTGTGGGCTCTATGCTTTACAATTGGTTGGGCCCGAATTTGTCTAGAAAATGGGTTATATCCTATCAAAGCCGAATGGGCCTACTAATTAATAAAAGGGCGTTTATAAATTTAGCCCTCATTTTACTCATTATAACTCCCAAATTAAAAATAAAATTAAAATTATGTTAATCGTACTAATCTACCCTCATAGCTACTCATTTAAAATTTTAATGTTATAATAACTTCATCTAAAAAATAATAACCCCCAAACACATAACCCAATAATTTAATTAAAGAAGTTTTATTAATTACTACCTTGCAACGGAAAAAAAAATAGTTCTTCCATTGATGTCATTCAAACTTCTCACTTTTAATCGTGAAAATAATGGGTGAAATATGTTACTGAAACCAATTTGAACTCTAAAGTAGATATTCAAGTTGTAATTTATATTTAAACACAGAATTCACTGTAACAATTAAAATTGAATTTTTAAAGTTCCTAATAAACCTACAGATCGATGGATAGGACCAAAAGACCGAAGGAGTGATCTAGCTTAGTAAGTTTGTAAGCGTAATTGGTTTAACCTTCTCTCTCTTCTGGCACAAAACTCCAAATAGTAGAAAATAAAGTTGATGAGAGCAAGGAAAGACAAAAGTATATGACAACATTGACATCAGTGTTGATTGAATCGCATAGAAAGGAAGAAACGGCTGCCGGAATCTCGCTTGATTCTAGGTTGAGTTTTGCGGTCATGGAGGCGCCATCCAAAGATTGGACGGGGGTTATAAGATTTATGCTTGGAATTGGGGGTTAAGAGATAGGTTTACATTAACGATTAAATATTATTTAATTTTAGGATTTATTTATGATTATTAGTTAATGACATATTTTGGGCTATAAGGGTAAAATAGTACAATTAAAATAAGTTTAATTATTTGTTTTTTAATTAGGGGGCTATGAGGAGTAAATCAAGGGTTGTGTTTAGAATTACCCTTAATAAAATTGGGCATATGTTGTTATAATAGGCTACTATATTGTTGGGTTAGACTATTCTAAACTAATAAAACAAAATGGACTTAGTCTTAAATTATTAATAAATTATAATGGTCCAACATGATTTGTTATGTGTGATATGGACTATATCTATATGTGATTAAACGTGATGCCAAATTGTTATTACTTATGTATGACTAAATTTTTATTTATAATTAATTATTCCTTTATAAATTATTAATTCGAAAGTAATTAATTAAATAATTATTTATTTAAATAATGTTTAAGAATAATTAATTAATAATCTAATAATTAATTATATATCCTTAATAATTAATTAATTATTAATTAATTATATGCCTTAATTAATTAATTAATTCTTTATTTAATTAATTATATACCTTTAATTATTATTATTTTTTTCAATTAATTATATGTCTTTATTAATAAATTAATTAATTATTTATTAATTAATTATATGCATGTAATAATTAATTATATGTCCTTTATAGTTAATTATTTATTAATTAATTTACATGTCTTTAATAATTAATTAATTCCATAATTAATTAATTCTTTATTAATTAATTAGAATGATCTAAGTCAATTGAATAATTGTTATGTACTCAATAGTCAAGTATGAATGTCTTACATGTTTTAAAGTATGATCTTATGACATAAGATGTGTGATTATTTAAGGACAAGTGCATTAATATGATACGATATAAAATATATAGTATGCATAAGACATCTATGTGACTCATGTGACATAACATGCATGACATACATGTTATAACTCGCTTAGGAATAAGCTTGACTGAGAATACTAAGACTTTAGACACCTATATGCTTGTGAACCGAAGTGTTTAAGATAACTCTTGATGATCCCGATACGAGTTACTAGTGTATGGGGGGGGGGAATACACCAGATAGGATTTTTCAACTTTTGAAAAACTTAACACTTGAAATCAACTTCAACTGAGTAAAAGGACTCAGTTGGGATCTCACAGCTGAGTAAGCAACCTCAGCTGGAAGAGTGGTGCTGTGCGGAATGTGGTGGAAAATGTACTCGTAAAAACAAACTCACGCTTTTATGCACGGTTGGTCACAACCAAAACTGTTGATGTGAAAGTATGCAGATTGTATGCGGTTAGTTTGTCAGTTGAGATATGCAAATAAAGACTGAACACAAATAAACACGACACACAAGATTTACGTGGTTCGGAGAGAACTCCTACGTCCACGGGGAGATGTGAGTCCACACACCTCAGTCCAAGTTCTTCTGGACAGTTTCACTCAGCTTATGCGGGCTGAGCAACCGTTACAGTTTAGTTTCCGGGCACTAAACAGCCTAAGTCAAGTTTGCGGGTACTTGACGACCTGACTACTCAATTACAGGAAGAGTAATATCCTAGCACACTTTTTAGGGTGTGAGAAAGGGTAAGATTTCCAACTACAGCTCGATCACGAATGAGAGCTGGATCTAAGGTTTGAACGAATAAACACTCAACCTAAGATCAAAAACAGTTTTGATCTCTAGGAACCCTCAGCTACTAATGTTCTCTCAAATTGGAACTCTCAGCTGCTGATGCTCTTAGATGATGATTTTGCAGATTTGCTTTTTGCTTTGATTTCTCTTGAGAAAGCTCTTGAATTTTTTTCGTCGTCCCTCTTCTGCTTTCTCTCGAATGAGAATGCCTCTATTTATAGGCGGAGAGAATCAACTAGCCGTTGGAGGAGCAGTTGATCTCTGATCGGTTGAAAGCGATGGCTTGTCTCTCATCTCTGCAGACTTTCCCGATATGGCATATGTGCTCTTCTGCTTTCCATCTGAGACAGCCTTGTGTTGGGCCAGATAGGGTAATGACTGAACGGTCAAACCCTCATGTGACTTCCTTTTGAAATTCAAATCTTTGACAGTCAACTTCGGTTTGTCGGTTGAAAGTCTTGACCTTCGTCTGAGTGATCTTCAACTGATGTTCCGATCTGTCGAGCTCTCAGCTGACTTTGAACTTCAAACAGTTGAACTCCTTGTTCGGATTCTATAACTGAGGTTCTGAAACTGAACCCTCTGAACCCTCAGATGATTTCCTTTTCATCTGATGTTCTCTTCCTCTCAACTGTTTCTCATCTGATGACAGTTGGTTTCCTTCTCAACTGATGTTCTGAAGACTTTCCCTTGTTTGCATCTGAACAAATGAACTCTCAGTTGTCTTTCTTCACAACTGATGTTCTGTCTGAGTGACTCCTTGTTGTCATCTTCAGCTGGAGACCTGTAAAGATAAAATCTTAACTTTGCTCAAACAGCGAGCCTAAATTCTAACATTAGGTTCTGGCAACATCTACTCGGTTGGGGTCAGCCGGTTTTGGAATTCATCAAAACTTATACTAATAAATTTCCCAACAACTCTTGTAGGACCAAGCAACCCATAAGTTTGAAGACTAGTCAATTGAATCCGAATCAAGGTGGATTTTCTATTTTCAAACTATGGGATTACAAACTCCCACTGAGGTAACTTTAGGGCTATTAAACCCAATGCTTTCAAAATGTGATATGCATGCTAAATCTTTTGTGTTCAATTGCTTGTGGTTTACCAATGTTGGATGTCTTTATAATACGATCGGCCTTGTGCTCCGTGCAAGCCAAGGTAGTGTACACAGGAAATTATGACAGTCCGATTGGAGGGAGTGTCTTCCCTCTAATTGAACCGGGCGGTAACCCAAGAATTTGAGTTGTTTTATGGTTTAAACCGATTATCCCTTTCAACTGTTTTAACTTATGAGAAAGACAATTGTTTTCACTAAAGTAATCCCTTCCATAAGAAAGAAGCATGCAATATCTTTTCAAAATTGTTTTCTCAAAATGGGGCACGAAATTCATTGAGTGCTTTTGTATTTAGCCCCTGCATTGTTTTCCCTAATGCAGATTGATCAAGGTGGAGGCAGATGAGGGGATGTCGATGTTGTCTGTTTGTTCCATTCCAGTACTTGTTGTATCGGTCTTTATGACCATTCAAGTACTTGTTTGTGTCGGTCCACATTCAAATGATGCATGGATATCTTTGGATCAATGCCTTTCAGATTTCTAATGTCAAATGCAAATAGGTTTGTGTTCCTTCGGAGGCAAGCTATCACAACCTCAGCATTAGTATGTTTCATCTGAGTTCCCATCCGGGTAACTTAACCCTACTTGTTAGGATAGAGTTCCACATGCATGAGTTCCTCTCCGGGAATTATTTGCAACTCTGGTTGTGTCTTCTTCATTTCTGCCTGCTTCATTTTCTTTCCAGATGTGTTGCAATTGCATCATCTGAAATTGAAAAATCGAGAGAAAACAACATTAATAGAAAAGTTCAACAAAAAATATTAATGGCCAAGTCTTGGCACCTTTTTTTATAGCCAACTGCCGATTAGGGTTCTGAGCATTTATTTAAAAGTGTTCATAATTAATGAGAATTCTTTAATTCAATTATTTTTGGTATAGTAATTAAGGTGATTTGTTTTGTAATTAAATTATTTATGGTAGTGTAATAAATAAATAAGGGGATTTCTTCTGTAATTTGATTTTTTTACGGAAGTTGACCGCTTGAAATGTAGCCAGCCCAGCATCCTTTACTAAGTCATTGATTAACTAAAAGGATTTCAATTCACAAACAGATTTCAATTAACAAACAATACCCACCACAGAAGACAAATACTTTAGAACCTCCATCGGCAGTTTCTTTATCTTCTCTTTCAAAACGACGAGAAGATAATCATATGTACTGCCAAATCTGCCCCAGATATGCTTCAACCTTTTCAAATGCAGCTACATGTTGTTGGACATGGTCCACAACATGTTCAAATCTTCCTGTATAAGTAGCTCCCGCCTAATGACATTAATTATAAACGAAAATCAGAAGTAGATACAAAGTGAAGTGAAGTGGGATGATATCCATCACAGTATATAGAAATTCGAAAAGAAACATATCAAGAAAAATGCATGCAGTGAATTTTTCCAACAGCACAATACCTAGCATTCTAGCATTCAGAAAACTAGATCTCAGAAGTAGAAAAAATATTACAATCAAGTTTTACTGCCAAAACAGTGTACAAGGAGATGAAAATCAGAAGTAGATAAGAAGTGAAATGATTTGATTTAGGTTTATAAGTGGGATAAGATCCATCATAGTATATAGAAATTCGAAAAGATAAATATGAAGAAAATGTATGCAGTGAATTTTCAGCACAATATACCTAGCATTCTAGCATTCAACATATTAGACTGCAAAAACTTGGTAAGAACAAACATTATTACAATCAAGTTTTACCGCCAAAACTGTGCACTAGGAGATGAATTGGATATACATATATGAAAGAGACACAGCTACCGAATAAAATCATAGTACCAAATGAATCAAGCGAAGGAGCTCATCAAAGGCGAAATCAGCAGCAGAAGAGTGAAATCCAACGAGTCGGACGGCACGGAGCCGTTCCAGCGCTCGCTGCCACTGCCGCCTCGACCTCCTGCTGCCGCTGCTGCTCGCCGTTGCCGCTGCTGGTACGCTGCTATTGCTGTTGCTGCCATTTCGCGCTCGCCGGAGAAGAAGGGCCATCGACGATGGCTTGGGGCGATGGTGATCAAATCGCCTCCACCGCCCCGATCGTCTAACCACCAGACACAGGGGTTAAACCCTTGTGTCTTGCCGAACACGACGAACCCAGCAGACCCACCACCATGGCAGGTCTGCCGCCGCAACGAGCCGCGTGTGCCAAGCACGCGCCGTCGCGATTTGGTGCTCTGCCGTCACGCCCTACCTCCGTTCGTGCATGGGTCGAGATGGGCACCATAAACGTCGGAGCAGGAGCTTCAACAAGTCAAATTTCAGCCCGTCTCTCACCATGCACGGCGAAAACCTAGCGCGTGAAAGCAACGCGCCGCCACCGGCCTTCCCCCTACTTCAAACTTGTCCGTTTCTCGACCCATACAACAATTACAAATCGAAATAACAATTTACAACTGAAATCCTAATCTAACCACGGATTTTTCTCGTGGTAAAAACGGCCAAAACGGCAAACCAACAGAAAATAAACGAATCCACGACGAGACAACGAACATACATGCATATATATACATAAATAAAAACAGATTTTATTTAATTATGGATTTACTGTTCGTTAATCCGACAGAGCCATAATATACAGACCAGGGCTCTGATACCAACTATAGGAACCGGTTATTGAAAACCAATTCGTTCTTAACCCACAGATCAATTATGGATATCTAACAAACACATACAAAATCCATACCTAGCATGCTCTTATGTATTTAATTATAATCATAGGACGTTTGTTCGAAATACCTGCGAATTTGGTGCACAACGACTCCAGAGTTGACCTTCTGAACTATTCCCGACTAGAATACGACGATGGATGGGATTGACCTCGTACTCTCTCTCTTGCTATAGGCGATGCCTACTGTCTCTCTCTCTAGGGTTTTATTGCTTAGAATGCAAGTAAGTAATGAGTCTTACGAGCCTTGTATTTATAGATAAATAACTGCTCACATTCATTAAACCTAGACAACCCTCACGGGCCGTAGGAGACAGACGCCTAGCCCACTTAGAGACATAGGCCATTGGGCCAGTTCAGAGATCTACTAGCTTAAATAAGATTGGCCCGATAATATCTGATTTAATCTATTCAGCCCAGAAATATAAATCAGATATAAATATTAATTCATTCCACTAAAGAATTAATACTGACTTACCCTCTTATTTATTTAGTTGAGTCGGGGCTAGTATTAGACTTAATTAATCTCCGTGTTTAAGATTCTCGAATATCCATTAATCAATTAAATATCCACTAATAAATAATTATCTCGAGTGCTACCACTTAAACTTATTATCGTATCGGAACTAATTCCACCTGCAGGGTTTAATACGATAAACTTATTAAGTTCCTTGAGAGGATATCATCATCCCATTATGCATAGGATACTGATCCTTATTGCAGCTCTATCAATATCAAATAAGAACTGCTACCGCCCAAAATACGAAATTTTGAACCACTATTAAGTTCTCATTTATAATAGATCAAAGCAATAGTCAGACACTTATTCATACTGATAAGCCCAATTAAGGTTAAGACTATTTAAGTCACCGAGATCTTTAATTCTCAATAAGTCAGAACAGAGAATTAATCTCACTGTGATTCTTTCAATACGATTAACGTACTAGCATAAATAAATAATCAAGATAAACTATTTAATATTATTATGCTACAATCTAAACCAACAACTCGTCCAAGTTGTCTCGATTGTGAATATTAGTTTATATCTCATAAAATGCCGATTATATAATCTTCTGTGATTTACAACACACTATATAATCTATGATATTGAGATAATTGGACAAATAATAATTATGCAACAATAAACATTTCAGATAGGAGAATTATAGTGAAATAAATATCAATTGTATATAATCAAAAGTCTTGCTTTCGTATACAACCCTTCATTGATATTAATAGAAATCGATACAATCAATTCAAGATATGAAAATCCATCGGTTGGAGTTTCACAATCCAGAAAAAGAAATTGATTAAACAACATAAATTAGTGTTTCAGTCAACAAAAATATATAATCCATAGAATTGGAAGTCTTAAATCTTGATCTTAATAGAAAATCGATACAATCAATTCAAGATATGAAAATTCTGTCGGTTGGAATTTCACAATCCAGAAAAAGAAATCGATTAAACAACATAAATTAGTGTTTCAATCGACAAAAAAAAAATCCACTGAATTGGAAGTCTTAAATCTTGATCTTAATAGAAATCAATACAATCAATTCATGATATGAAAATTCCATCGGTTGGAATTCCACAATCCAGAAAAAGAAAACGACAGGAAAAAAAACACACAAAGAAATCTATTCCAGATCTGCTGCAATTGCATCATGTGAAATCGAAAAATCGAGAGAAAACAACACTAATAGAAAAGTTCAACAAAAAATATGAAGGGTCAAGTCTTGGCACCCTTTTTATAGCCAACTCCCAATTAGGGTTCTGAGCATTTATTTAAAAGTGTTCATAATTAATAAGAATTCTTTAATTCAATTATTTTTGGTATCGTAATTAAAGTGATTTGTTTGTAATTGGATTATTTATGGTAGTGTAATAAATAAATAAGGGAATTTATTCTATAATTTGATTTTTTTACGGAAGCGGGCCGCTTGAAATGTAGTCAACCCAACATCCTTTACTAACTCATAGATAAACTTAAAAGATTTCAATTCACAAACATATTTCAATTAACAAACAACACCCACTACAGAAGACAAATAGTCTAGAACTTCCATCGGCAGTTTCTTTATCTTCTCTTTCAAAACGACGAAAAGATAATCATATGTAATGCCAACCATTTGCCCCAAATATGCTTCAACCTTTTCAAATACAGTTACATGTTGGACATAGTCCACAACATGTTCAAATCCTCCTGTATAAGTAGCTCCCGACTAATGACATTGATTATAAACAAAAATAAGGAGTAGATACAAAGTGAAGTGAAATGGGATGAGATCCATCACAGTATATAGAAATTCGAAAAGAAGCATATCAAGAAAAATACAAAATAGTTTTATCCGTAAAAGTTTTGGCGCTTAAAGTTGTAATAAACACATATTAAAATAGATTCTATATATTTTATTTAAAATAGATAATTTCAACAAAAATTACAAATAAGTGTTGCATGAAAAATCATGTCGTTGGTGTGGCCAAAATAGCTCTATCCTTAAAAACTTTTGGCATTTTATGTTGTGATTTACATATAAATTTAAGAAACAATTCAATACTTTTATTACTTTTGGCATTTTATGTTGTGATTTACATATAAATTTAAGAAACAATTCAATACTTTTATTTTAAAGTGATATATTTTGATAAATCATTCATAAGTATTATATGAATCATCTCGTTGTTGGGGTGAAAAACGCTCGACAAATCACTGCAAATAAATGTCGTGTTATTAATGAAAATAGTAGTGGTTAATAAATCGAAAAATATGAGAGATTACTGAGTACATAGGAAAGAGAGACATCAAATCAAAAATATGGTAACTCATTATTCTCATTCCTACTTATGGATATAATATTAAATAATAAAATTTGTTAATTAAAATGCATAAAATAAGAATTTAAGATAAATAGAAATAATGAATATAGGTTACATCACCTTTCTAAAATTAAGGGGTGACAATTTCTTTAATGAAATTACACCTATTGAAAATTTTATAGATATTTAGAATTAATGTTTGTTTTATCATTCTTTGCACTGCCGATTTCTTTTGGCTAATTAACTAATTTCCAAATGAATGATTATTTTTTATTGGGAAATTTTATTTGGGTGACAATATTTAATTCAATAATTTAAGTTTACCTAATAAATAGTTAGTTTAGATTGGAAAATTATCTAAAATATGCAGTAATATGATTACGTAACATTTGCAGTAATTCTGCTTTGAGATTTTATTTGATATTCCTAAATAAGGAATGATCAAATAACTTGAAGGAATATAATTAAACATAATTGGGGGCCACACCAATATACAAAATTGCTTGAAATACAAGAATATATGTGTAAATTATTCTATATACTACATAAATTAGTATTGCACTCAAACTATCAGTTCCAATACCATTATAGCATGCTTCATGTTCAGTGCAATTCCCAGAAACTCAGTTTTCAACCAACAAGAGGCTGTCATGTTGCTACTGGTTTCGGAGTTACCTTGCATACCTCGACACTGAAGCCGCAGTCGATGAGGAAGAGCAGCCACGCACGCTGCTGTTCTGAGAGTCTATCCTTGGGACCTTTCACTTCTACAAGCTTTGCCTCACCTCTGTAGCAGTCATGGAGACGCCATAGCAGCAAGTCAGGCATGCCACTGGACCAGCTCCGATAATCCTGAGCCAGATGTCTGCATATTAATGCAAGGCATGCGCCTCCGATGCATTTCACAGCAGCTCGAAGATCAGACAACAAGTGCTTCTCCCAGTTAACCCCTCGACATGATGTTCCGGCACGTATTTCCCATGTTGTGATGAGTAGCTCTTCTGCCATGCCATCTCGGATTTTCTCCAAGTGCGCTTCTATGAGGCTCTTTCTGGTTTCATAGAAGCTATCGGTCTCGAGATCCAAGGGTGCAGTCTGAAAAAGGAAAACTTTGTATAGTTAAAGAAGGTCTGTATAAAATTATACAGGTTTCCGTTTGAGAGTATTTGTCACTTGCAAAACTTTTGATCTACCTTCATCATTCCTAAGCAATGAAAGAATGTTTTACTTAAGGTGATAACATAGATAAACAAACGATATAGGATAATCCGCCATATACTTTAATAAACAAATTTGAGCTATTTTTTATCATGTAATCCTTCAAACAATCTCGATCATATATTCTCAATCTAATCGATCACCAACATAAATGAATGAATATTATTGAGATCATGGGACAAAAAAACCCCTAATTAACTCCTATGAGTTAGACATGTTCTCCAGAAAATATGTATGCTTCAACTTTAAGATGTTTGAACCAATTTGGTCAGATTCAAGAATGTCAGCAGTACTTACGGGTTGATCAAACAGCTTACCTGAAACTCCGTGCGGAAAACATTAGGTACATCAGCAAAAATAATATCCCACATCAAGATCCCAAAAATGGTTAGCCAAATGCCACTCTCTGTGTGAAAACCGTGCCAACCGCCTCCTTCCCCAGCATAATACTGTAGTGCAAGCTCTTCTACTCCACACCGTTCTCCATCTTCACCGTAAAAGATGTTCTTCATCCCTGTTTTACAATTCAATGGTCTTCCTTGAACATCAACCTAATTGCCATTAGACCAATGGAAAGCATAGTAACATCGGATGGCAACCAAATTAATCAGACAGATTACACAATATTGAGCTTGAACACAAGTTGCTCTGTACCTGAAAAATCTTTCTATTAACAGAATTAGAATAACGGGGTACTTTCCAGCGCCTGGGTGGTTTCCCCAACCGCAGCACTCTCCTTTGGAGGGCTACTCTTGAACCTGCACGAACCCACGGATCTAGTAAACCATCCTCTGCAACTTGTAAGCTGTCATCTAGACGCCCAAGATGTTCCAAATCAACAGAAAGCCGTAAAGTCCAATATCCCCTTCTTCTATCAGAAATGAATGTATTTAGTAGTTGCCTGAGTAAATCGATGGCATCCATGTACCTGTCAAAGCACAATGCTAATTCATAAGCCATAGAGAAAGCATGTGTTTCCAAAAGCACCATTGAGTTTCTCAAACACAAAAACACTGTATGTGAACTATCTGCAATTACGGAACTCCGAAGTGTTATGATGACACCACCACATAAATACTGAGCTTTAGCCTTTGTATATCTACATACCATGTTTCATTGGAACAAAGGACCACCCTAGAACGCAACTTGTTTATGAAACATTTATCAGTTGTAGAGCTTCAGCGAAAGGAATTGCAAAGGAACAGGCATGAGAGTTTGTTATTACCTCTTCTCACGCTCAAAAAAGGAAACACCCAATAAGACCACCTTAGAGTATACCCATGAGGCAGAGAACCGGGATAAAAAAGCATCCATTGATCTACCAATTGAAGATTTATTCTCTCTCGGACAAGTTGACATGCGTGAAACACATATCTCTATGCATCTTAATACCAATTCCGAATTGTTCTCATCAAGAGACTCAACCATAATTTGTGAGATTTCAATAGCCTAGAATCATAAAGTAGCCCTTAGTGAAAGGAAAATGTATTTTAATGTTAGCAGCTGGGGACTAGAATTAAGCATACCTCTTCATATAATAGCAGGTCACTCCTGTTTGAAAAAATGTGCTCTGAGATTATACATCTATAAGAAGGATATTTTACAATACCCAAGTCCACAAGCAAAAAGGCCGACAGGTCCTGCTCTCCATTAAGGAAGAAAAGCCTCTGCGAGGGAAAGGAAATAATATAAAAATGTACCAAACAAGGCAAAGGTGTAATGAGGCATAAATTTAGAAGGTTCTGCTAACCTAAAGCATCTAACACGGTTATAGCCACAGTTTCATGACCAAACTGTCAACACAAAACACCCAGACACTTCCATATAATGAAGCCCAGCATAGAAATGCAATAAATCAATCAAACTTCATCTCTTACACTGAGTAGGATTGCAATTATCCAATCTTTAGACTTCACTGAGTCTGGATTTGTGAAAAATTATGGCAAATTTTGCCCAGTTTTTAGCTCATACTAGGAGAACACAGGAAAAAGATTTCAAACTCAACGGTGGAAGACTTTTACATTTAATGAAAATAAACTGTGTTGGAGCTGCAACTTCTAAATTCCATGCAGCATGTGTTCAAGTGTTGTATCTATGAGTGATTTCAGAGGTTATACCGTTTCTGCAGTGGAAGAGGGACAGAGAGAGGGGTGGAGGGAGGGAGAGCACGAGAGGTTCACTTCTGTGGGAGTAGCATGACTGTATATGAATTTTTAAAGACACCTAATGGCAGCAACAAAGGCAACCAAAAGACAATGATTTATAATGATCATCTAAGTTCATTTTAATTTCCCTCTCGCAGTCTTACTCATAAGCTGATCCAGCAATAGTAAGAACTTGAGCATAAAGCTTCTTAATAGTATATTAAGTAGGTTGAAGTATACAGAAAGAACAAATCCACAAGCCTCGTAGACTAACTGGCCAACTTGAAGTGACATGAAAGAGAATTACCTCAGCTCGCCATACTAGAAATTCAGCAAGTGGAGACACTTTTACACAGGAACCAGTTTTAGCTAGAAAAAAACCTCGAAGTTCAGAACTGCGCGAGAAATTGCAGAATGTGAGTGAGATATAGCCGAAATTTGACAGACTCGTGATGCATGTCAAATACAGCTTACCAAGGACCACCTGTGTCTGATGATAGAAGCAATTTAATGATGTCTTGCTTTCGTGTACCATGATTGCATTTCTGAGTAAAAATAAAAATAAAAAAAAATTCAGCAGTTAACAAAAAAATATCAAGCACAGATATCTGCTGACTATTGAACAACTCTAATTCTCTATTTCTTTCTATAAGATAAAAGTTCAAACAGACACACCATCCACCTGAGTGTTTTCCCCACAAAGGATGCAACGTAAATAAATCATGTTGAAATAATCTCTCAGATGCATGAATTACTAGAAGGCATATTTGAAATATCTAGAAGCTGATTGGATCCAATCTACCAGAGAAAAAGTCAAGTCTTCAGAGAAAAAGGATACTTTCCATGCAACCCAGGAAAGGCAAATATACTTTCTTGTGTGAAACACAATAAGCAAAATCAAATGGATCGTGACAAGAAAACCACTTTGTATTAGGTGGCCAAAAAAGAAGCAAAACTTTAGATAAAACAAAAACATTTCTGAAACAGATCAAAAAAACATTTAAATGTTCGTATAGAATTTACACTCAAACTACCAAGAATGGAGTATGGACGGTGCCAAAATGATGTTTGGAACTACCAATCCTTTCCTTGATAAACTATAAAAGGTAGCTGAACCATATTATGAGATGTACGACCCGTATCTGTCCACACAAAGTTCTTTTTTTGTGTAGTCATCAGAAGCCATATCAATTTTGGAGCATAAACTATGGAGTCAAACAAAACTAGGATGAACCATCCATTTACGCTCCATATGTACAAATTGCATTAAAAAACTACAAAAGGAGTTCTGGGATGTGAAGCAACAAACAAGACATGATTCTTTTAATAGACTACTTATAAGATCCCATCTAAGGACAGAGCAGGACAACCTAAAAAAACATGAATCCACCAATTACTAAGCTGCATCAGCATTAGGCATGCAAAGTTCAGTCCAAGTGCAAAAAATGGCATAGAAAACGAAACATAAGTACAAAATATTAAGAAAAATTCAATTAGTGGGATGGATGCTCAATATAACAGGCTAAGTTATACATGCTTTATTAATCTAAAATTCACTGACATAATCACTGCCTCATGGAAAGGTGTACACTGTCATAAATCTATTCATCAGCGGTAAGAACATTCAAGTTAACAGTACCAGAATCAACTCAAGCCACTAGAAATCATTCAAAATCAGAATAGAAACTCAAAGATAGTGGAATCCAGTTACAGAAGCCTGTAGGCTCTCTTTTTCATTTCTTCTCTAAGATCCTTATATGGAAAACCAAAAGATTATATTGAGTGAAACATCAGCATTGGTGGATGAACAGAGGAATTGGTTAATATATTTTTTTCAATATCACAATACATAACAAACATTGAATCTGCCTTAAAGGGAGATGGCAAAGCACAAACCTTGTTAAGCACTGGTAGAGCTTCCCGCAGCTCATCAATATTAAGTATGTTCAAGGCTTCCTCTAAGTCGTCATCTTCTAGTTCATTCTTTAGCAAAAAGGAGCACAGATACCCAGCTTCTATTGGGAACAAAAAAATTATTATAATGGGCTTTAGGCAGAATGGTATACAGCAATTGGATCAGTTCAAAAAAAAACAAGAAGGGACTCCTAGCATTTAAATAAATGTGAAATCTAATGTAATGTTACCTACAAGCCCCTTAATTGCTTGGTCTTGATCAGCTATCTCGGGATATGACATACTAGACGTCCGAAACCAGGGCCCTGAGGGAATAGGCATCAATCAGATTATCAAGTAGACAAGTACTATAAAAACCTATAAGTTCCTGTTTAGAAAGAGAGTGAGACGGACAAGGAAGCGAGAGGGAGGACATTAAAGCAACTACACTGAGATCTCAGAGAAAAGTAAACACTAATCAATTTAGAGATCTAAATATAGCATCTATCACACCCACTTTCCGGCTTCAAATAATTATAGTTCCTAGGAGAGTCTCAAGTAGCCACTCTCCAACTGGGGTTTTGCATAAATCTTGTTTCAGTAAGCTTACAAATATTCCAAATTCAAAATATCTTCAATGCATGAAAGGCAAGGCATTCCTAATTAGGTTGTTTTGAATGTGATTAGCTAAACCAGATACATCAGTAGTTAACCAATATCATCCACACAGCTGACCCTTGTTTTGCAGTGGATGACACATCAATGGAGTTCTTACAAATCCAGAAAGGGTAAAAGAGAGAGAGAGAGAGAGAGAGAGAGAGAGAGAGAGAGAGAGAGAGAGAGAGAGCTTTTAAAGTCCTAATAAAAGAATAGTTATTTCCGCTGGGGACTCCCAAGTCCCGACACATAGTATGTGTAATACACTGTAGGCATCATTTAGGCAAGTAACCTCAATATCATTATAAGTCATCTTCTTTTGACACTAATTAGGAAAATGAAAAACACTGTGAGATGTTTCAATCTACTTGGCTCTGACTAAAGCAAGTATGACATCAACTCATAAAGAACTAAGAATCATACTTGACTGAATGAAATTGTGATTGGCATAAAACCTTTGCGTGTATAGAGCCGAGCAAAAAGTCTTTTACTATCATCTGGAAGAAAGTCAAATGCTTCTGCAGAAGAGAATCAACGACCCACAAACAAGTGAGAGACAGGTAGAGATAATACTATACTTCGTTGTCAAAGACACAAGTCCTTAATAGGTACCTAAGAAAGACACCTCGCTTTCTGTAAAAAGATGTCGATTACTCTTTAAAACCTCTTGTATAAGCAATACCAGGTTACGTTGATACCTGGTCGTTCCAGATGGATTTAATTTTGCAAGTTCAACGACGTGTAGAGCATCTTTCCATAAAGACTTTAATTCTTGCAAGCTATCACAATATATTTGGTGGCATAATTCCACATTTTTGCAAACAATCTGAATTGGAATAGAAGCTCGAGCATCTTGCGGTACAGATGTGATACTGCCCTGTAGGTATTTATATAAATCAAAAAGAAAGGCCAAGAACAATTAAGAGGTTATATGCTAGAACAATTAAGAAGCTGCAAGCTGCAAGTATAAAGTGATTACTAAGCGATTTTATACCTTTACATGAAGTATGTTTATTTTAGTGGAGAATGTGGTAAAAGAGGAAATAAGGGTCTCACTTTAAAACAAAAGGGCAAGTATAAAGGCACTTCACATCAGTTCTTTATTACTATTGCCATAACAAGACAATTTCATTTTACTGAATCTTCAAATTACCTCAGTACTGTGTATTAATTGCCATCAATTGATGTTATTAGAACTTTGATGTAATATAGCTATAAGGTGCCAACATTTCTTCACTGACATATTTACAAAACATCGCACAGGTTCCTGCATAATCATGATGCAGTTCATAGAATGAAAATTTCATCTTGGCTGAACATCAAAGGTTGCAGAGGGAAACCTTCAGAAATTTCAACTATACAGAAATTAAACAGTTTCCCGACAACTGAGTTTCTTATCAAAATCATGCATAGAGGCTGCAGACCTCTTTTTGTGCATTGTAAGACCCCACCAAAAAGACTCGCCAACAGGCAACACAATTTTTCCCACAAAGAATAGAGTTCTTATACCTCAAAGTTTAAGTGGAACTTCTCGATTAAAGGAGACAAATATTGGGCCAGCTCTCGCGGTACATATCCCAACATGCTATCAGATCCACCATCTACACAAATTACCTGGTCAATACGTAACTTTCTTTAACTCTCTTTAACTAGTGAATAAGGGGAAAAAAAATTAATACAAAAGCTAGAAAAAAATGAACCTTGATAGCATTTGGATCCTTAACATTCTCAGGGTCTCTACAGAGGCATATCCTTGATTGAGGATCTACTAACTCTTTGCTACCGTACCTACGCCCAACAATTTGAGTTGGAATAACAACCTTAGATATATCAAAATCATTCATGCCATCTTTACACCCGTCAATGTCCGATGGTAATAATGGGGAGGCTAACTTATCACTAGCAGTGCCTATGGAAATAACATTCTCTCCATGGTTTGCAAATGAATAGCTACTCAAATGAGCGAAGTCATTGTCAGCATACTCATCTGACTCGTTCAACTTATGGATCGCATCACAAGTGCTCGTTTCATCAGGCCCGTTTGGGATAACATGACCATTGGCAGGCTGACTGGATTGAAAACTAACTTTGGACCTTGAGAAGTTCAACTGAAAAAGGGTAACCTGGCTCAGTTTCCGCTTACTTCCTTTAGGAGCAAGACAATGATCTGAAACCATCAAACAAACATCGCTCACATCATAGTTGAAACGAAAGGGAACATGGTTCAAAATCCTGATAGAACAAATGATCTAACACTTGAATCAAACCAACGCAGACACACTTACGCCTTACCTACATGAGAATTGATGAGGGCATTGTCCGCACCGGGAAGTTGGACCCCACAGACAGGGCAGTTAACCGATTCTGCCGCATTGCCATCAACGTCGGGTCTTTGCTCCTCTGATTCCCTCTTCACGCTTTCATCTCTCTCACATACACTCGAACAACTCTGCCATTATCCAAAACGACAAATAATAGTAAAGGGATTGATACAAACAGAGAGACTCCACCTATATCACTTGCCAGTACAAATACATTCATATATCGGCCTATGATTGAAAATCCGAAAAACGATTAAATGAGATGCACTTATGAATCTACCGCACCGGAAAGGCGGAGGTGGCAGCGGCGGAGAGAACGGATCGGCGGTTGGGGAGGAAACGGCGTCGTTTTCCGATTACTCTCAGCAAGCTTTCGCGCCCAGTGAGCATCGTCGGAATCGGATTTGAGAAATAAAACCCTAAAACTATGCAGTGTATTTATAAACCCAATCAAACACGCGGGAAATCCCGCTTACTTCATTTATTTACTCTCTGTCTATGTTGAATAAAACAATGCGAATAAAATACTCCCTCCACCTCCACCAAGTACTACCCATTTGGGATTGGACAGACAGATTAAAAAATTTGTTAAAGTTATTGTGATTAGAATTGAAATCCTATTTATTGAAAATGGTAAAAGTGGATTGAATTTAAAATTATTGTTAGTGGAATATGGCTCCATTTATTATGAGTAAAAAAAAATTAAAATAAAATTAAAATTGTTGTGAGTGAAATAAGGGGTTCACTTATAGTGAGTCGAAAAATAAAATAAGGTTGGAAGCAATTGTGAATAGTATAAAGTCTCACTTGATTTGATTGTATAAAGTGTTGATTTGATTGTAAAAATTAAAATAGTAAATTCATTTTGGACAATTTTTTTTATAGAAAGTGGATTAATACATCGTAGACGGAGGAAATAGTTTTAATTAGATTTATATTTACAAATTCGCCACAACGTCAAAGTTCAAACGTTTCAATAATATCATCCTTGTACATTTGATTTGACGATGACAAGTATCAAATAAAATTTCAACATAACATGACTGAGTTGTGGCTTGTAGAATTTGCGACATACTCTGTGTCCCAGATTTACATGTACAAAGGTTGATTATTTGTGTAATATATTAGTAAAAGCTACATTAGGGAGGTAGTATCTTTTACTTCCGCCGACCCCAAAATTATGCATGGTTTTGGGGTACTAATTTAAGAAAATATGTCATCCGTTCATAAAATGGCTGTCACATTGTGTTCGACACGGATTTTAAAAAAATGGTAAGTAATACTCCCTCCGTCCATGAATCATATCTCTATTTGGATTCCAATATGGAAATAAGAAAGCTGATAAAGTTGTTTTGAGTTGGGTAAAAATTAGAATGTAGGGGTAGTAGGATAATGACAAAAAAACAATAGTAATGACAAAAAAGATATGGTATTGACAAAAAAATGGGGATAAAGTTATTTTGATGATCAAAAAGTAAGAATAAAGTTGTTGTGAGGTGGGACCACCAATGGCAAAGGATAGTAAATAAAAGAAATGTAGGAGAATATGGTTATATAAAAAGGTAAGTAGGGATTTGATTCATGGATAAAAAAATGTGGGTAAGTAGGAATTTGATTCATGGACGGAGGGAGTAGTGAATTATAGTGAGTATTGTTGTGAGTGGAGTAAGGGTCACACAATAAATATAAGTGGAGTAGCAAAAGTGGCAACTATTTCGTGGACAAACTTAAGTAGCAAAAGTGGTCACCATTTCGTGGACGGAGGGAGTATAGGAAAGTGAGATGTGAGTGGAAAAAAAAAAGTAGATGAAAGTAGAGATGGAGTTTCACATTAATATTAATACGTGGAAGAATTATTTCTTAAAATGAACTCAAAAAATTATTTCCTTAAAATGAATTATGCATAATTTTAAGGAACAGAAGAAAATGGAAAAAAAATATACTCCCTCCGTCTCACATTACTTGGCTCATTTCCTCCGAGCATGGAGATTAAGAAAAAATAGATTAGATATAAAGGGTGTGATTAGTATAGTTAATAAAGTGATATAAAATATTTTTTAATAGATAAAGTGATATAAAGTGGTGCTAATGTGATATAAAATGATGCTGAAGTGATATAAAGTGAATAAAGTGATTTTTTAATTATTTCCTTAAATAGAAAGTGATACAAGTAGGGTGGGACGTCCAAAATAGAAAATGAAACGAATAATATGTTATGGAGGGAGTATATAATTTTGAGTGTCCAACAGAGTAATTATTGAAAAATGGTATCGAATTTTAAAAAGGGAATGTTATAATTTGCATCTCTATTTTCACATACGTGGTATCTATCTATTTATATATAAATAAATATAAATATAAGAAAATCCGTTTTGAATCCGAGAAAAACCTTATCCCCTCGTTCCACCACCACAACTCCAAAACAATCCCAAACAAAAATGGCCGCTCTCCGCTTAACTCCAACTCTCTCTCTCTACTTCAACAAACAATCCAAATCCCCCCAATTTCAACCCAACACTCCAAATCTCAATCCACATTCCGCCAATCGCCGCCGCCGCCGCCTCTCCTTGTCCGTGCGCGCCTACAAAGTGGTGATCGAGCAGAACGGCAAAACGACGGAGATCGAAGTCGACGACGACGAGACAATCCTCTCGCGCGCCCTCGACAGCGGGTTGGACGTGCCGCACGACTGCAAGCTCGGCGTTTGCATGACGTGTCCGGCGAAGCTCGTCTCCGGCAAAGTCGATCAGAGCGACGGAATGCTCAGCGACGACGTCATCGAGCGCGGCTACGCTCTAACGTGTGCCGCCTACCCGCGGTCGGATTGCCATATTAAGATCATCCCTGAGGAGGAATTGCTCTCTCTCCAGCTAGCTACTGCCAACGATTAGTAAATTTTGGAGCTTACAATTATTTTTTTTCCTTTTCTTTTTCCTCTTTCTTATGTTGTGTTTTGAGTAGCTCGATTTTGAAGGGGTTAACGGAATTCGTGATCATGATATTATTGTTACTTGTTAGAACTGTTACATTTAGTTGAATTCTACACTATAATAGTATGTCATATTTTTATAGTTAGGAAAACATTATCATATATTGGTTGGTTTAAAAAATGGCCCGATGTTTAAGCATTAGGTTTAAAAAATGTCACGCCTAACATTTCAATATATCAAAAATGCGGTTTCCACGACATTAAAAATAAATAAAAAAAGGACCAATTTCTCGGCATTTCTAAATTAACGTTTAAACATAAAGACAATATATAATATTTTCCTATTAGATTCATTATCTACAACAAGTATTTTCTATAAGCAAGTTATGGGTATAAATACACAATTTACATGAACAACAATTGAACTAAAAGTATTCATTGTATGGGTGATAAACTGTGCGTTTCGGATTGTTATCATGTAGACATGATAAAGACACGGTTTAGTAAGGTAAACGTCACATTAGACCTTCTATACCACATGCACGCAGTACCATATAAACTGAAATACAAGACTGAAACACGAACATAAACCAAAGCCAAAACGGAACCTGGCCTACCCGATTAATGGCTTCCGACATCCGCAGAATGCAGAAAATCGTAATCTTGACACCAATAAATAGCCTATTACAATCAATGCAGATTTTGAGCTCTTGGCTGAAAGTGTTTTGCTTGCTTTAAGCTCTTCTGCTTAAGTTTCACCTTCACATCAACTCCACCGTCAATGATAGATTTCACCACAATCTGCAGCTTTCCTTCGATTCTTTCTCCTTTCCTCGGTGTGTAGACTATGTTATAAATGTCATCATCCAAGGCCCTCTGCGCCAGCACTTTCCCAACGGCCACACAAGCGTTCTTGTTCTTAGTCGAGGCAAGATCAAACTTCATGTCCTTGGAGATTGAATGTGCCACCACAACGACATTGCTCGTGGCGCGATGAATGATACTAGCACGAATCGAACCCTTAGATATGAACACATCCAGACAGAAAGGTTCGTGGTAGGGAGCTGTCAGCTGATTGAAAGTCAGAGTCCTCTGCTTCTTGTTCTTTATAATGCTTGAATCTCCCATTTCATGAGGCCGAGAATTTGGTCTCTCTCTCCTCTCACGTTTCAAGAACATATCCTGTTTGCTCTCTTCTTCACTCTTCTTGATCTCTCTCACATGATCCTTCGTTGAAGCCCGTGCAAGGTTTGGATTTTCTTTCTTTCCCTCCTCCTTGATTCTCATCCGTTCTTTCTCATTCCTCGAGAATTTACTTCCATGGAAGTCGAATTTATACTCTTCATACTCTTTGGAACTCCTGTCGAGCTTATAGAACAAATTCCCACGAATCCTCATATCCTCAATCTCATCAAAATCATGATCATCGTTGGCTGCAAGTGTGGAACCAACCACCCCGCCCTCATCATTGTCATTGCAACCATCAAGCTCATGATCACTGAAACAAGACCTCATTCTCAATGCTGCAACCTCTTTGCTGCCTCTCCAAGCATCAGCCAAACCCGAAGACATATTCCACGTCGAGTCATCCACGAGTTCGATTGTGCAGTCCTTCATACCGTCCCTGCCAGTTTCTTGAAACAACGGCGACAGTTGGATTCTGTCAGATACAGAACGTCTCCTCCTGTCATCATCATCAACAAACGTCGACGCTCCAGAAGTAGAAAATCTACCGCGCTGTGATGACAGCAGTGTATTCGTCATTGATCTTAAAAGGGAAACCTTTCTTAGGACCGTGAACGCCATTGCCGACCGCGAACGCGAACTCACAGTAGCTAAACGGCTATACATTTGAGTGGATTTTTCTGTGTGACATTTCATCGAACAGTTGGTGTCCCACGACTGATTCTTCCATAAACTCGACCACCTCCGTGGGGCTGAGCCAAGCGACCGCGCCGGAAGGGAAACAGTAATTGAAAAACGTTGCCGGAGATTCCCAAACAGATCTCGTAATTTCTTTCGCGCTTGTAGATTTAGCAAGGTTGAGGGAAGATGTGTGTTGCTATTTTCTACTTTTGCTCTAAATTCAAACTAATTTAAGGTAGTGGAGGTTTTGAAAGAATGAGGACGTGGAATTCCCGTAATATATAGTAGTAATAACAACAATTTCGGGTAAGGGTTCAAATTTGAAATTAACCTTGCGTGAGTGAAAGTAAAAAACTAGAATTTTATTTTGTTTATACAAAGCAAACAATGTTTTTACATATACACGGTTTTGAACGATATTTTATTTTATCTACGATCGCAAGTATCATTTTGCCAAGTTTGTCTATGTGCTCCTTTGATTTCCATATACATATAATATCATATACATCAAAATTAAATATGCTAATTTTCAATATTAGTACCAATTTTTACTAGTATTAAAATTCTACTTTCCGACTTAATATCAATTGATATCTCTTATCCAGTTCCTCCCTACCTACACAATGTTTTGTTTTCGTATTCCGACTACAGTGTGTACAAATATTGAGCGAAAATGTGCGCAATTCTGGTGGGGAGATAAGGGAGAGGAAAAACATTTGCATTGGAAAACGTGGGAAGAGATGTGTAAGCCAAAGAGCAAGGGAGGGATGGGTTTTTGAAGTTTAATTCAGTTTAATCAAGCTCTTTTAGCTAAGCAGGCGTGGAGGTTGATTCGATTTCCTGATTCGCTGGTTGTTAGGATTTTTAAATAAGTATCATAATGAGAAAGATATTATGGAAGCGAAGGTCCAATCTAATAGTAGTTATTTTGTTTGGTGTTCCATGCATTTTATGGAGTAGAGAGGTGTTGGTGAAGGGTTTATGGTGACACATTGGAAATGGTAAAAATGTGAAGCTAGTTGGAGAGTCTTGGGTTCCTAACCTCCCAAATGGAAAGATTATTAGTAGATCCCAGGTTTTGGAGGGTTGTATGGTTGCTGATGTTATTGATGATAATAATCAGTGGGATAGGGGGAAGTTGGAATCCATGCTTATGCTGTTTGAAGTGGAAGCGATGACAAGCATTGAGCGCCCGACGGCGAGCGTTAACGATTGTCCGATTTTGGAATTACGACCAAAAAGGTGATTATACTGTTAAATTGGGGTATCTATTTGAATCAAGCTATTTCTCACCTCATGAATCAAGCTCTATTGATGGCCATGTGAGTTGGTGGAAGTTTGTATGGAGTTTCGATGTGCCACCGCGAGTATGGATTTTTGCTTGGAGAATTTTTCGAAATATTATTCCAACAGAGATGAATCTCAAGACTCACCATGTTCCTGTGTTTGGTCGATGTGAATGGTGTAGGAAAGGCTGGGAACTACGAGCCATATACTGATTTTCCATGACAAGGTGCGTCATTATTGGGCTAGTTTTGAGTTTTGGAAGTTTTTAAAGAAATGGGAAGGTAGTGACATAGCTGACATTGGAGAATTGATGAGGGGAGAGATATCGAGAGAAAATTTTGCACTATGGCTGATGGGGATGTGGCTGCTTTGGAAGAGGTTGTGTGAGGAGAAGCATAAAAATGTGAGAATGCCATGTAGTGACTTACGCTTGGACTGTAAAAATTACATAGCATGCTTTGTTGTTGTGCGAGATCAAGCTGCTGCAAAGCAGCAAATCCTTCCTTAAGACGGTAGTTCGGAGTGGAGTTGTGTGAAACGGGGGTGCTATCGTTCGGACGTAGATTATGTTGTTGACGAAATAAATGGCCGGGGTGGTGTGGGTGTAGTTGCGAGAAAGGACGAAGGCCGCGTCGTTTTTGCTTTGGTTTCCGTTTCTACAACTATCTTGCATGGCGAGTTGAAAGCTCTTATATGGGATTTGTCAGTGTATCACAAATGGTTTATCACTAATAGAGGTCTTCTCAAATTCTTTGTTGGCGGTAAGAATCATCGCAGAGAAAGAGAAGGAAAGAAGTGTATTATGTGGTGACATGTTTGATTATTTTGAAGATGTGAAGAAGATAAATGTTCGGGCTATCAAACATATGCATCGAAAGGCAAATAGAGCGGCTCATGAGTTAGCTCAATTTGCAAAAAGTTTAGACTTAGTCATTGTTTGGCATAATAACTGGTCACTGTGGCTTGAGAATATTGTTGCTATTGATTATGCTAGATTAATGAAAGTTATTTTGTTCCCTTAAAAAAAATATCAATTGATATCTTAACATATCAAACACGAATAACTAATATCAATCTTATACTCATACCTGATTGATATCTGAGTTTCATATTTATAGTTGATATCTGATATACTAATATATGGATAACAAATGAGCCTTTTATCCCCATATTGCCTAGCCAACGAGCCTATATTCATAGTTTTATTAACAACCATATTCATAGTTGATATCTAATATACAATATATGAATACCAAATGGGCATGAGCTTCTTCTAATGCGAATTTCGTTACTATTGCATTGCATGCAAACTAGCTTATAACTAAAAACATTGTCTTGCAGAACTTTTTGAAGATCATATGCATCCGTTTAATTTACAGAGTAGACAATTTGTCAAATATAATATGAGGTAAATAAAATTGGTTCATAATATATAATTATGGGTTGTAGTAGTGTAAATGAATCTCGTTATGCAGTCATCATATTCAGTTTTATATGGCAGATAACTGCACCAACCAAACGGGTCCTAGATATATCCAATGCTTGATCGAAAACCTTCATAATTTGAAATCTATACTACCATAAAAGTTGAGTTTTTCAGCTTATTTACATCATTGCCATTTTTCCTCCAATAGTTACACTGAATTGTCCAACAGGTTATAACATTGACTTATTCCAAGGGTGTTTTGTTCTATAAAGAGTACACTAATATTTTACTACCTCAGATTTCGTTATCTCAGTCAAACTTTTGCAAGCTTCTGCAAATTTTTCATCTTTGTAAATATGTAATTTGTAGAAGGAGATGCAGCCTTCCATCCAACATCAACTAAAGTTGTAACAACAAGGAAGAATCAAGAAGATGAAGGTTTGACATTCAAAAGGAGCTAAAAACGAAATATTATGATTAGGCTCTCTTTTTTAGATGGATGCAGTACAGTGACAACCGGTCACACCCCTATCTTTACCTCCACTGCACCTACTTTTCGGTGAAGCCAAAGATAAATCGAAATAATAATATGAACAGATCTGGTGTTTGATTCCTTAGCTGAACAAATCTAAGCAAGTCCGATGATTCTTGCTCTCTACAAATATTGTTGTATATCAACGGTGGGGTTCTTAGATCATTATTCTACAATGTCGACTTGATAGTAAAATTTCCATATAAATAGTCTTTTTAATTCTTCTACAATTGTTTTATAATAAGGGAGACTTGAGTCGAAGAGAAATATTGTGAAGAAGAAAAAGGAAGAAGAGGAAGAGCTAAAACGATAGGATATTCTTTACTCGAATGGAAGACGTATTTTGTTATTCCTCTCATATGGAAGAGTAGTAGTGTGATGAAGAAGAAGAGTGTGGCGCTGAAAAGTACCTAGGTTTTATGCTTTTGTGTTTCTTTTCATTTTTCTTTTCTAGAGCTGTTTTTTCGTCCATACCTACATTTTGGACATGTGAATGGGGCATTTACAAACTTCTTTCTAAGAGCCCATTACAATTGCTAATTGATTTATTTGATTTTTGCTGGACTTTTGTGATTTTATTCCAATAGACTTATATTATTAGTTATTATTTTTTAGAAAAATTATTGTTATTATTTTATTAGTTAGTTTAAACAATTTTTATTTAACTGTTGTTCCATCTTTTGTTGGTTGAGTTGGCAAGTCCGTAGGAAAAAAATAAGAATGAAAAAGAGTTAAAGAATGTGGAATCCTAGAAAACTAATGTCATTCATTTTAGGAATTTCTTTTTCATGAATATTATCAACAAAAATATTTTCATGTTATTGTTTCTTTTAATATCATTTCACTATATCTAGATATAATCACCAAATGAAATGTGAAGTAAGAAGAAATAAAAGATTACTAAAACGGTTTTTCTAATAAAATTGAGTTAAGTTTATGATAATTAAACTTGATATTTTTTTAATTTGGAAATGTACTTATATGAAAAATATTACTATTATTTTTATCAGTAATGAACTGTGTTTAGCTTTTTCTTTTGTTTGTTATTTTCTTCAAACTGAATGCACTTAGTTATCAGTTACTATTATTTATTGTTTAAGCAGGGCAACTTTTTGTTGGATTTCAATTAGAACTATACTAATATATTTGACAAATAATATTTCTCCAACAAATTTGGAAAGTAAACTTTAATTCAAGTTTATGAGTTATCTACAAAATTAGTAGGAGAGGATGAGCATAATTGTGTTGATGTAGCATATAGTTTTTTTATATTATAGTAGTTATACAATTTTATATAAATGTTTGTGATTAATACTTCTGTGTATTGGCATTCAGTTGTACTTTTATATGTACCACATTTTTCTTCACTTCTTAATTAACTTCACTTATTTACCATTCCTTTACATAAGTAGTCATGTTGTCTTTTTATGTTATTTCCTAGCCCCGTCCAGTTTTAAGTACTCATATTATTTTCGGCACAAGCATTAAGGAGAACAATGTTTAAAGAGTAAAAAGTAAAAGGTAGAGAAATTTACGATATAACCTCTTTAATTTAATCCTCGATAAACTATAATCTCTCTAAGATAATAATATTAACTGGTCCCATATCTTTTACTGTCTTTTAACTTTCGATAATGACCTCTATTAAGATAATTTTTTTCCGATCTCGAGTATATTAATTTATAGAGTGTCTACTTTACAACTTTTTGTGAGATAATAGTAGGAGTATTTGCTTATATGGAATGTGACCACTTATTTCACGACAACCAAATAAAGAAAATATGGTCACTCATTTCGGGTAGAAGAGAGTATTATTTCTAAAATCTTAAATATTCGCAATATAAATATTTTCCGCGCAATGCAAGGGGAAATACTAGTTACGATAGGAATAACAAAGAAAAAACATGAGGTCATACTAAACCTTCCCCTACTCTTTGCAACTAAAGATTTTCTCCCTTCTCCTTATCAGCAAAGGAAATTACATCAATTATCAATCCAACGTTTGATCAAGAATATACATAAATCTAAAATTACGAAAAGTACGGAGTGTGTGGCATCATATACTGTATGATCTCTCGAACTTGAAAGGAGCAAGATTAAAGAATAAGAATGTTATCTAGATGCACGTTGTAATGTAAGTAAGGAAAACATGACGATGATGATTCCTAGTATTAGTACTCCTCCACCTCGTTACCCTTCAGTTTCTTAATAACTTTTCACAACCACCTAATACTACAAAGTTTTCAACAATCAGAAAAATACATTTCTGCCCTTCGTCAAGGTCAGTAATTAAAGGATTAACACACCAATAAAAAACGGCTACCATTAAAGGTTAGTGATTACAGACCATTTTACGAAATAAACATTTTGGATTTTGTTGTGTCATCATCATTATCAGTAGAAGTAGTCACCTTCCCCAGTCATGTCGATCAGTAGTAAGCTTGCTGGTAACCAGGTGCCATCCCGTTGCTGTACCCACCGTACGCAGGGAAGCTCACCGGTGAGACGGGGTACGACCCAACGATAGGTGCCTCGGGAGAGTACACGTACGAGGGGCTTCGGCTTCCATAGACAGCGGTCACTGCTGGGTAAGCTGGGACTGCGGAAGGAGAATACTGGGTGTGTGATGGTGGAGACCTCACATATGTTGGGGGAGATGGGAATGACGACACATAGGCGTTTGTTGAACGGCCGGCCTTGGCAGGAGGCATGGGTCCTCCCGTGCTGGCTCGTGTCCTTTTAGCTGCCGGGCTTGCTGGCTGTCTCTTCTTCTCGATCTTCACCTTCTCTAATTGTTCAAGGCGCTTCTTGAGGTCTTGTGGTGGGAACTCGGCCTCGAGTTTGTATTCTTCGATGCATTTCAGGACAGCGCGAATAGCTGATTGCTCTTTCTTGGCAGCCATATGCTGATAAAGATTGGACACACTTAGCACAGCAAGAAGAGGTAAAACTATTGACTATTCTCTGCGAATGAAGTTATGGATGTGGCGTAAAAGGATGCGCAAAACTTCAAGTAAACAACTAATTCGTAGTCAAGATAGTATCTCACCGCAGCACGGCCTGAATTGTTGGGGTCCTCCATGATTGATACAGCTGTCTTCTTGGCATCTTTGAGAAAAGCCTTCAATAGCGGGACAGGGGGGAATCTGTTAGCTAGGCCAACTTCATATGTAAAGTGCACGGCGTCAACCTGTTGTCCCCTTCCAATCAATTCTTCAATCATATCTGCAAACGAGGTATAAGAGCACTGAGACACTATGGATAGATATCATGCGTCCAATCGTATTTAGATCGTATAGCAAGTATAGTGTTCATTCTTCATAAAACAGAGAGCACAACAAATAATTGAAACAGGACAAATATAAACTTCTCAGTTCAGCTGAAGCAAAGCAACTATCAATCACCAGTAATAAGCAAATCAACCTGAAAACTGAGCCACCTATCTGATGCAAGTAGCGGTAATCCCTCTCATGAACTACTACTACACACATAGAAAGCAAATCCAGACATATAAAGAGCAAACCACTTCGTGAATAAGATCCCGGTGCTCAAGCCTAGAAGGCAAGAGCTATAGATACGTCATAGCAGAGAACCACGGATCCAAAGAGAACAACAAAGTCTGAGAAGGGAAATATTTGACTCCTCTGACAAGGCACACAAGGACTTAGAGCACATCAACTTTCTCTTCAGTTGTAAAGTACCAGGCATACGAACTTAGACAAAGTAAAGAAAAATTCAAGATAAAACTGGATATCTAAATCTCTTTTTTTAGTCCCAGGTTAAAAGCTGTTCTGCTACCCTATGATATATCTCACTCAATATTGTATGCTCCTGAGTCCTGACAAATAACTAAGAATTCTCTTCTAAACATCAACTATGCCATATCATCCTGGAGCAAAGACAAGGTATACTCTTACCATATCCTTTCGCTATGTTTCCAACAGACTACAATATGTTCCCTTTTTCCCAAAAGAAAACCCATAAATCAAGAAGTTGCAGAAACTTGCACCCTTTCCCTCAAATTTAACCACAGAATCTTGCCACATTGGGTGAAATGAAATGAGATCCACTTAACCAATAATTTCGATCACAATATAGATATTCACCAGCAAAGCCACACTCTCAAATCAAAGTATGGACCGAGCGCTTCCAATATGCCAGAATTATAGCAGCATCAGGCTAGCATATCTAAGAACACAGTACACAAAAGATCCACGAAAACCCTAAAAACTCACACAAATCGCCGCCTTCCCTTTTAAGTTCTAACATCTAGAATAAGGCCGGGCCTTCTAATTTTAATGATTTACTAAGTCAGAAGAAAGAACTCAAATCACCTCAACCCTCGAACCAAAATCAGGCATCCACACATACCACTAAATTATCGCATTAGCACGTGAAAAATGACTAAACAAGTCGACCAAGAAAATTTTACCGGGCATCTTATCAGCAAGGCCGAGAGAAACAGCGAGCTTCGGCATCTGCTTCCGCCACGCCGAGGCAACGACGAGCTTCCTGTACAAATCCACATCCTCCTCCTTCACAATCCCAAAAGTGACCAAATGCTGCAAGAAAGTATGCACATCGGGAGTCTTCACATTCTCGATCCCGCCTCTCTCCTCGAGGCTCTTCTTCCACGTCTCTGCTATCTCCTCCGCCTTACCCTTAATGCTCGGCGTCACCAGCATCCTCTCCTTCCCCAGCACGGGATCCATTATCACCGGAATCAACGACTCCAACAACAGCACGCACGCCCACCCCAAATCATAGCTATTGCTCGTGCTGCTCGCCACCGGGAAAACCTCAGACATCGCCTCCAGCACGAATCGCGGCGGATCCACGCAATCAGAGAGGGCTTTCGGCAATTTCGACCGGAACAGCTCGAGCTCCTTCTTCCGTGAGGTCACGAAGATCCAGAACTCATTCGCCGCCATCTTGTGGCAGAAGCTCCTCAATTTCATCAACAAACCCTCCGAATCGTCCACCTCCGCCCCGCCGTCGCCGGAGAACGAGATCGACATCTGTGTCGCCTTCTCGAGCGTCTCGTACGCGATCGAGAGCGATCTCGAAATGGACGACTCGCGCGAGTCGAGCGCCTTGAGTGACTGCTGCGTCTCCTGGTTTAGGGCTTCCACTTTCGCCTTGAGCGCGTCGGATTTCTTGATGAGGTCCTGCTCCAGAGAGGTGAAGTGATCGGAGAGCTCCTTCCAGAGGAGGGTGCAGCTCGTCATCAGCGACGTCTGCCGCTGGAAATCGTCGAAACTCGGCGGCGGCGGCGGGTGAGTCAACTCGCCCGGATCGGGTAGCGAGCCCATTGTCACAGCTGCGTTAACAATTGGAGGTCGAATCAGAGAATTCGATTTGGAAATTAAACCCTAATATGAAAATTCTAGAGAGAGAGAGAGAGGAGTGAGAAAGTGTTGGTGGTGGGGAAGATAAAGTTAAGGCACGCAGAGAGGGGGGAGGAGGGGGGTGGGGGAGTACGGAGATTGATGACGTGGCTTATTACGAGGGCGACAGGTGTGGCTTGTCGGGTAAAACTAATGCGTTGAGCTGCTCGAGGCTAACGTGAGCTGGGAGGAATAGTAGGCACGGATTGTAGCGGGTAATATTTTTTTACAGACCAGTTTGCGGAAATAATAAGAATGTCACTCACATGTCATCATGCAAGTAGAATGTTTGGAAGGATTAATTTTTTTAATTTGCGTTTATCTTTTTCGGATAAATTAAAGTAAGAAAAAACCACAATTTTACTCGTATATATTCACAGAAATACCATATTTACGCTCATCTATAGTTTGGACCATAACACTCACGACAGAATTCATAAAATTTTGATTTTAAATTTAATTTTAAAGTTTACTAGTATATATTATTTCTAGCCTATATTTTATAAATGTATAGAACAGTTCTTCTATTTTTTATTGATCATTTTATAAAAGGGTAGTGATATTTGGCCACACTGTGGCCGACCACACAAGCTAAAAATAGTAATATAAGTTTTGAAAATGGAAATACATCCCAATTAGGAAGCATAAACCCTAAGGGGAAAATGTGATTATTTCCATTTTTAAAGTCAATTTTCCTTTTCTGACGCGTGTGGCTGGCCACCGTGTGGCCGACCATCATTACCCTTTATAAAATTTGTAGGTCCAATTCAATTTGTGAGATAAAAATTATTTAAGAATATGTAAATTTAGGAGAGTGTAAATATTAGGGTTCAGTTAATTTGAAAGATCTACTCGATACAACTTTTAACTTATTTTTAATTATTTTAATTTAAATTTTAAGTTAAAACATATTTTAAGAGATCGGTTTGGAAGTGCTCTAGATTTAGAACGCAAATATGGACAGAGCTATCTAGTTTGGACGTGAAAAAATAAATAAATATCAGCAAGTTATAAAATTTCTACCCATTGTTGATACTGTAGCTCCAAATTTGTCCTTTATAAAAAAACAAATTTGTAAGGCTTGGGAATATTCAGCCGACATCTAAAAAATTGCATGAATCGATTGATATATAGTTTAGCTCAGTTGGATTAGTGGATATAGATAATGATTGATTTTCATTTATTTAGTTTTAGACGCTTTTGAGAGACTTTGTATACAAAATTAATTGTTACCCGTTCAAATATGATCATTCTAGACATATTTTGAACTATAATATGTTATTTATCTTGATTTATTTGGTTTAAATTAAGTCTATTCTTGCTTGTAATTAATTCAACAAAAGGATGTACGTAATTTTTATCACTTCGATTTTATTTATATTTAGTATATATTTTTAGAGGAATAAAACACTGATGCATAATCGAAGCTAAAATTCGATATCTTTAAATTGAACTATACAGTTCTGATATATTCAATTGAAATTTCCAAAATGTTTGATTAATTGATTCAGTTGAATTTTAAAATTTTTGGTGCTCACTCGTCCTACCCAAGTAACCCAACTATTTTTAAAATTTTTGCCAACAAAATACTACCTATATTTGACAGAGTTATGATATTCGGATACACTGTAGTCAGTCACACGCATAAAAAAAAGATTGACTGTAAAAATGAAAATAATCACATTTCTCTCCTATAATTTATGCTTACTAATTAGGAGATATTTATATTTTTAAAATTTATATTATTATTTTCAATACGTATGACGACCACGATATGTTCGAATATTATTAATCTATTTGGTATTAGGAGGGTTGTACTAAATTTACCCATAAAGTTTTACATAGTCGGTGCCGTATTATTGCAGGCGTATTATTATTACAGTCTACAGGGACAAGAATGTCAGTCTCATGTAGTAGTTGCAGTAGTCATTTTAGGAAGGGATATAAATATTTATTGTTTACAATTATCTTTGTCGGACAAAATAAAGTAAGAAGAGCATTTTGTTGAATTTAAAACATGCACAATTGGAGAAGCATAATTTTAATAAGTGGTAGAGTTAAAGTAAGATCTTGATAAAAAAATTTAAAATGGTGGGTTGAATAAAATTCCGGATCTATAATCATTGACAATAATTTAATAGATTTTTTTTTATTATTTTTTTTTATATTTGTAATAAATAATATTAAAAATATTTAGATAAATAAAAAATTAAAAAATGACAATTTTATTGAATTAAAATAAAAAAACATACAATACTTAAGGAAAATATACAATAATTAAGAAATAAAAAAAATACAAGAACTACAAGTCTACTAATGGAGTGGACCGAAACATGTCCAAATTTCTTCAATCATATCGTTCATAAGACGTTGGTAGGCACGCGCATTCTGAATTCAAGCTTGTCATCCTGAATCCAAGGTTGAGTAGCATTGACATACCTTGATTGACTGGTGTCGTGTTCACGTGTCCATCGCCCCGTGCGCTCGCTTCAGCATTGAATTGAGTTGCTATTGGTCCTTCATCTTCAATGATCATGTTATGAAGACTGATGCAAGCATACATAACGTCACATAAATGTTCTAGAAATCATAAGCGAGCAGGGCCCTTTATAATTGCTCAACGAGTTTCGAGGACACCGAAAGCCCTTTCAACGTCTTTACGAGCAGCTTCTTGCATCCGAGCGAATCATTGTCTCTTCACATCTGTTGGCGCATTGAGCGTCTTCACGAAAGAGGCCCACCTCGAATAGATGTCGTCGACGAGATAGTAGCCCATATGGTGCTCGCGGCCATTTGCGTTGAAGACGACTAACGACGCTCTTCCATTGAGGACATTGCTGAAGAGGAAGGGACTGATTGAGCACATTGATGTCGTTGGAAGAGCCGGCGACACCGAAAAAAGCATACCAAATCCACAAATATTGGGAGGCAACAACTTCAAGGATGAGCATTGGATAACCCTTTCGTCCACTTGTGTACATTCCTCTCCAAGACGATGAACAATTCTTCCATGCCCAGTGCATACAATCGATGCTTCCAAGCATCCTGGAAAAGTCGTGCGTCATCTCGTGCAATTCAGTGAGCCTGGTGACATCAGCGGCGTTTGGCCGCCTCAAATAGTGGTCGCCGAAAGCACATGTGATGGCCCGACAGAAATTCTTGAGAATTTGATTGCCCGTTGTCGGTCCACAGTGCACATATTCATCGTACTGATCGGCTCCTCCACCAATGCGAGTTGCCTCAGAGCAACAGTGCACTTCACCCATGAGTGAAACCCCAATCTTCCGGTAGCATCTGGGAGTTGTTTAAAAAATGCTCCCGAGCCTCAAGAGTTTCAGTCATTCTCAAGAACACCCTCTTGCTCATTCAAAACCGCCGGTGAAATACAACATCACCCCAGATAGAGTTGTCATCAAAATAATCTCGTCGGAGGCGTTGTTCAGTCTCCTCACCATTTCGGAGCACGTACGTCCTCGCCTCCGATTAGTCATCCAACGAATCATCACTGTATGCTTGTTGGTAAAGCTGCATGGCTCGCTAACCTAACTCGATACGTCAGAGGCGTTCCTCCTCCTCCTCATCATGATTGAAAAACGCACCCGACCAACTCTTTTTTTTTATAGCTTATGGAAGAAAAGAGTGAATTTTTTGAGGTGAAGAATTGAATTTTGGAGGTGTAGAATGAATTTTGGTGTGAAGGGTGAACGAATTGAAGGGGTATTTATAAGGGATGAAAAAATATAACCGTTTGATTTTTTTTTATAATTTCTGAAAAAAAAAATTAAGAACAGCCCAATGACGAGGTGACACGTGTCGCCAAAAAGGAGGAGTGTGAGGTCGAGTGTGATGTCGATACATCGATACCACCCTCGAGGTTGCGCTTCGATACCACGGGGTCGAGCCAGCCACAACGGCCTCGACGCACCAGGGTGGAGTGGGAGGGAAGTCGAAGGGGGATCGACATCGGTGTCGACCCCAGTGCTCGATTTCCATTGTACATGCTCTTACTTACTCCATCCAGTCTTTTACTGTTCAGAAAGAAAAAAAAAATTATTCAATTTCGTTAGTTGCCATTTAGTACTATGTATGTTCATAGAGTAATGTTTTAGAATTATTCTATTCCAATCAGAATAACAAATGAACGTAGTGTTTTCTTAATTTTATTCTCTAGACTATGGCTGCAAATATACTTATGTTTTTGTATAGTATTTTGTTATGAGGATTTTGTGATAATTAGCTGAAATGTTCGAGTCATAAGGCTTTCTGCAATTTTTAGAGACACTTAAGTGTTTTCAAGGTGTTTCCATCTCCACTTTCTACACTAGAGACAACTTAGAGATATCTACCCATGCAACCCAACTGTCTCTAAACTGTGTCTAACTTTAATATTAAACAATTCGAATTTTTCATTAAATTAATTCAAAAAATTACATTAATAACATAAAATATTACGTTAATTCAAATAAAATATTACATTAATTGAAAAAAAGCATTGATTTAAATAAAAAAAATACATTAATTGTAGACTACTCTTGTAGAGGTCTAAATTGGCGCCAAAGGTGCTCAATGAGATAATTGATAAGCCGATGGTGCTTTCGTTGATCTCTCAAGTCGACTTCTCGTTTGAGATAATTCTCAAAGGCGAGCGGAGCGGGCCTCTGGGGTACACCGCTAGTGGACGTTGCATCGGAGCCGTCTCTCCAATTCTCTACATCCCTTCGCCGTCTTCGATTATCATGTGTGTGCAAAATAATGCACGTGAACATGATATCTTAGAGATGCCTTGTATACTAGTACCGAGCTGGATTCCAAATTATTTTCATCGGGTTTGGAGAACTCCAAAAGCTCGTTCTATGTCATTTCTCGCCGCTTCCTGCATCTTCTTGAACCTCGCCGTATTCGGGTTAGTTTCAACTTTAGGAGCCTCGATTAGTGTTGACCAACAAGGGTAGATCTCGTCGGTCAAATAGTACCCCTTGTCGTACTGTCGACCCATGACGGTGAAGTTGCACTCCGGAGCCTTATCCTTAAGCACGTCGGCGAACAAGGGCGACTGGTTGAGGACATTGATGTTGTTATTGGAGTCGGCACACCCAAAAAAAGCATGCTAGATCCACAAATCCTGCGACGCCACCGCCTCCAAAATTAAGGTTGGCTCGCCCTAATCGCCGCGCGTGTAGGCAGCCACCTACCCTTTTGGGCAGTTCCTCCATGCCCAGTGCATGCAATCCAAGCTCCCGAGCATCCCCGGAAATCCATGTCGCGCCTCGTGCATTTGAAGCCAACAAGCGGTGTCGGCAGCATTTGGCTTCTTCAAGTATTTTTCGCCGAAGTGCTCGATGACTGCTCGGCAAAACTTTTTGAGGCAACTATGGCCGGTGCTATCTCCAATCTTAAAGTAATCGTCGAACACATCCGCAGCACCACCGGTGGCCAGTTGTCGCACCGTCATCATGCATTTTTGCACCGACGTCAGCCCCCATCGTCTCAGTGCATCTTGTCGATGCTTGAAGAAGCGGACGTTGTCCTCCAACGTCTTGCAAATGCGCAAAAAAATATGCTTATACATCCGAAAATGGCGTCGGAAAAAGTGTTGTTGGGGTTGTCGGCGAAGTAGTCTGCGTGTAGGAGCTCACATGCCGTTTCATGGTCGCGGTAGACGAACAACCTCGGCCTCTTCTTCTTCTTCTACACCTCTACGTGTGCACGGACGGCTCGTTCCACGTTCGCCATCATCTCCAGGACCTCGTCCTCGGTGCCGTGAGATTCATATTCCACAGAGGAAATTGAAGTCGACGATGAAGAAGACATCTTTGAGATATGAATTTGAGAGAGGAAATGATAAATGAATTTGTTGTGGGATGAAATGAGGAAAGAAAGGGGTATTTATAGAGTACAATTTGAATTAAAAAAAAGGGAAAATGGCACCGTTTGCCGCACAACGTTCGAATTTTATTTTATTTTTCCGTTAAACACGCGCCTTTCATTTTATTTTTTTTGGATGGCGCGTGCGCTTCACGCGCTGGCTCGAGCTGGTCTCGAGCCCCTGGACGCCGCAACACTGCCGTCTCCTTCGGCCCCCGTCACGAGGTCCCTTCGAGCCCGCGCTGCGGACAGCCTAAGTAAAGTCTAATTACAGGAATGAGTTCTTGTTGGATACTAGTATACAACAACCCTTACATATGAAATATTCCCTATATTCACGAAATGACTGTCACTTTTGCCATTTTAATCCGTCCACAAAAGGGTTGTCACTTTCATTTATAGTAGTAGGGCCCACATAATGCATTATATTTAATCTTATATACCACTACTTCACTCACATTTATTGTGAGATTCTTACTTCACTCACAACAATAGCCACTATTATTCACTACTATCTACCATTTTTTTAAAACTCGTATCGTCCACAATGCGACAACCATTTCGTGGACGGAAGGAATATGAATTAATCAAATCCACAAATTTATGATCAAATGAACGGCTATCATTGATTCATGTTTACGTTGAATTTTAAAGTTAGAGCATCGTTATTATTATAGTGGATTTGTTTATGACAATAGTACATGTTACAATGTAGATTACTTCTTATTAACGGGAAACTCCAAAAAAGAAGTCGATTCTTTATCAGGAGAATGGACAGAATAGTAGGTATTGACTATTGAGAAATATAGTCATCCTATATATATATATTTAAATTCACAAATTCATTTAATACAATTATAAAATGTGGTCAAACGAGGTGAGTTTGACCAGGGTCTACGATGAGGACAACAAATTTTATAGAGTCTAGAACTCTAGCGTATACAATTAATATATTTACGAAGAATTCCACATTCTAATACTTGTTATAGACTAGATAGATTAGAGAGAGATAAGAGAAGAGAGTAGAGAGGAGATTGTGAGAATGGTGTGTTCTTTATTTGAGGACTATGACTCTATTTATAGGGATACAAGGAGTATGTTTAGGGTACGTTGCTTGTACGACAAGCAACTCGAGTCTTGGCCATCAAGCAATTAACTACTTGGTCACCAAGCAACTATTTCTTGGATGTCACTCATATTATTTATAACACTCCCCCTTGAGTGACACATCCCTAAACAGATGTTGCCTCATTAAAATCTTGCTAGTAAAACCCAGTGGGACAAAACCTAGTCGAAGGAAAAAGAGTACAACTGCTCCCCCTGATCTTGATATCACTGTAGATCTTTGAGTCGACGCATGCCGATCTTATATATCAATTTTCTGAATGTTGATGTTGGTAATGCCTTCGTGAATAAGTCCGCCAAATTGTTACTTAAGCGAATTTGTTGAACGTTGATATCACCACTCTTTTAGAGATCGTGAGTGTAGAAAAACTTGGGAGAAATGTGCTTCGTCCTATCGCCTTTGATGTAACCTTCCTTGAGTTGTGCGATGCAAGCAGCATTGTCTTCATACAAAATAGTTGGGTTGACCTTTGAGGAAGCTAGCCCGCACGACTCTTGGATATGACTTGTCATATTTCTCAACCATACACACTCTCGACTTGCTTCATGGATTGCAATAATCTCAGAATGATTTGAGGATGTTGCTGTCAAGGTTTGCTTCACAGACTTCCATGATATAGCAGTTCCACCAATGGTGAAAACGTAGCCAGTTTGAGACTTAGCTTGATGTGGATCAGATAGATAACCTGCATCTGAATACCCTACAAGAGATTGATCTGAACTTTCCAAATAAAATAATCCAAAGTCAATCGTACCTTTTAGATACCGTAGAATGTGCTTAACACCATTCCAATGTCTCAAAGTGGGCGCAGAGCTATATCTTGCGAGAAGATTTACAGAAAAAGCTATATCAGGTCTAGTGTCATTAGCCAGATAAGTTAATGCTCCAATTGCGCTTAGATACGGTACTTCAGGACCAAGTATCTTTTCACCATCTTCAACAGGTCGAAATGGATCTTTCTTTATATCAAGAGGTCTAACGACCATTGGTGATGCTAATGGATGAGCATTATCCATGTAAAAGCGCTTTAACACTTTTTCTGTATATGTGGATTGATGAATAAATGTTCCTCTTCGTACACGTTCGATTTGCAATCCAAGACAAAATTTTGTCTTTCCCAAATCTTTCATCTCAAATTCTTTCTTTAAATATTCAGCAGTTTTATTGAGCTCTTCAGGAGTCCCAATTAAATTTAAATCATCAACATAAACTGCTATGATTGCAAATTCATTTTCGGTTTTCTTTATTAAAAATCAAGGGCATATATCATCATTTTTGTATCCTTCTTTCAAAAGATACTCACTCAGTCTATTATACCACATGCGCCCAGACTGTTTCAACCCATATAACGATTTTTGCAGTTTAATCGAAAACATGCTTTTTGGTTGTGATTTTAATGCTTCAGGCATTTTAAATCCTTCAGGGATTTTCATGTATATGTCATTATCCAATGACCCATATAAATATGCAGTTACTACATCCATAAGGTGCATATCAAGCCTTTGTGACACAGCCAGACTAATCAAAAATCTGAAAGTAATTGCATCCATTACTGGAGAGTATGTTTCCTCATAATCAATTCCTGGTCTTTGAGAGAAACCTTGTGCTACGAGTCTTGCTCTATATCTCGTAACTTCATTTTTCTCGTTTCTCTTTCAAACAAAGATCCATCTGTATCCAACAGGGATTTCAGATGCCGGAGTTAGGACTATAGGTCCAAATACTTTCCGGTTATCACAGGAATTCAATTCCCTTTCTATAGCTCCTTTCCACATTGGCCAATCATTTCTCTGTTTACATCCAGAAACAGATTGTGGTTCAGGATTCGGATCCTCATTTAAAATTTGATGAGCTATATGAAAGGCGAATATATCATCCACGATGATATTTTCTCTCTCCAGTATCTGATTAGAAGATGCATAATTTATTGAGATCTCATGATTTTCAGATACTTGTAATTCTTCAGGAATTACATCACTTTCATGTGATTGATTAGTCACTTGTAATTCTTCAGGAATTACATTGCTTTGATGAGTCACTTGTTATTCTTCAGGAATTACATTGTTCATTTTCGTCATTGCTTGGTTTCCATCTTGCCCCTTTCTTTTTCTGGGCACAGAATCTTTGGAACTAAGTGGTCGACCACGTTTTTGACGAATTTTAGACTCATTTGCTGCCAAAGCTATTTGTCCTTCAGGGACATCAATTTTAGCTGGAGTATTTGCAGCATGTATATAAGATTGTGTCACTTTTCTTGTATCTACAAAGGCATCAGGGATTTGATTTGCAATTCTTTGCAAATGAATGATCTTTTCAACTTCTTGTTCACATTGATTACTTCTGGAATCAAAATGTGACAAGCTTTTCTCATTCCATGATATTTCCCTGTGCTTTTCAGGATGTAGATTTGTTCCCCCTAATGTTGGAAACGTCATTTCATCAAAATGACAATCTGCAAACCGTGCAGTAAATAAATCACCCGTCAAAGGTTCAATGTACCTTATAATCGAGGGTGAATCAAATCCAACATATATCCCAAGCCTTCGTTGGAGACCCATTTTTGTTCTTTGTGGGGGTGCAATTGGGAAATAAACCGCGCAACCAAAAGTTCGTAAGTGAGAAACATCAGGTTCTCGACCAAGAATAATTTGCATCGGGGAGTAATCATTATTACCCGATGGTCTTATTCGAACTAATGTTGCGGCATGTAATATGGCATGACCCCAAGCAGTAGTTGGGAGTTTCGACTTCATAAGCAAAGGTCTAGCAATTAATTGAAGTCGTTTAATAAATGACTATGCCAAGCCATTTTGAGTATGGACATGAGCTACTGAATGTTCAATCTCAATTTCAATTGACATACAATAATTTTCAAATGCTTGAGACCTGAATTCACTAGCATTATCAAGACGAATTCTCGTAATAGAATTGTCTGGGAATTGAGCTCTTAACTTTATAATTTGGGCAAGTAGTCTAGCAAATGCTACATTTTTCGTAGAAAGCAAGCATACATGTGACCATCTAGAAGAAGCATCAATCAATACCATAAAGTATCGAAATGGTCCACATGGTGGATGTATAGGTCCACAAATATCTCCTTGAATTCTTTCCAAGAAAGATGGAGATTCCACATTAACCTTCGTATATGAAGGTCTAATGACTAACTTGCCTTGCGCACTAGCGTCACATGGCAATTCATTTGTCATAAGAATCCTTTGATTCTTCATATTGTGCCCATGTGAATTATTAATTATCCGGCGCATCATAGTAGCTCCAGGATGTCCAAATCTATCATGCCAAAGCATAAAGCTTTTTGTGTCAATGAACTTCAGGTTCATGACATGATTTGTCCCAATTGCCTTTATGAATGTATAATACATTCCAGAAGGTAGCGTTGGCAATTTTTCTTTTGTCTGCTTACCGCCAGACGCAAAAGAATTTATACAAAGATATTCATTGCCACCTTCTGCTATGGTTTCAATGTGGTATCCATTACCGCGGATATCCTTGAAACTTAGTAAGTTCCTCTTAGACTTACTAGAATACAGGGCATTTTCAATATCTAATTTAGAATCATTTGGCAAAATGATACAAGCTCTTCCGGAGCCTTCAATGATGTTTGATGCACCTTTTTTTTTTTGAACAATATTACAAGGAAATTTAAATACCGCATGATGGAGGACTCGAACCCGTGACCTTTGGCCCGAGCATTAACCTCACTACCACTAGGCTAACACACACACACACAATTTGATGCACCTTTTATCGTGTTAACATTATCCTCAGCTAATGTTAACTTAATGAAATACTTCTTCTTTTGAAGAATGGTGTGTGTGGTGGCACTATCAGCAAGACAAATATCATAAGATTCCATTTGAATTTCTGAAAATATTTTAGAGGAAGATCAATTATTTTGAAATAAGCAATTGATTTAACAAAAAATAATGACTGAAATAAACAAAACACTTTTATTAACTTGAAATTCATGATAAAGGACTAAACAATGGCCATATTATTGTCTTCTAATACACTACTAGACACATCCAAATTATCTATTATTGGATCAATAAAGAAGTCAGAGACATCTAAATGAGTAGTATCAATTGAACTGTCAAAGTCAACGACATTGGTTTCCTTGTCTTTTCCCTTAATTGAATCTTGATATAGATTCACAAGGTGTTTTGCCGTACGACAGGTACGTGCCCAATGTCCGGTCATGCCACATCTATGACATGCACCTTCCTTTTTAGATGAATTAAGCTCGTAGGATGTTCTCTGCCTTTTGTTGCTAGAGGTTGCATCATTTGGTTTACCGCGTCCACGACCGCGACCATATCCACGTCCTCTCCCACGCCCTCTTCCACGTTGATTCCCACGACCATTTTCATGGTGAAAAGTTGCATTGGCTTCAGGCAATGCAGCGGAACCAGTGGGGCGGAGCTCGTGATTTTTCATGAGCAATTCATTATTTTGCTCGGTAACCAACAAACAAGATATTAATTCAGAGTACTTTTTGAAACATCGCTCTCTATATTGTTGTTGTAACAACACATTAGAGGCGTGAAAAGTAGAGAATGTTTTCTCAAGCATATCAGCATCAGTGATATTTTCTCCACATAATTTCAACTTTGAAACAATTCTGAACAATTCAGAATTATAAGTACTCAAAAACTTAAAGTCTTGCAGTCTAAGATGCATCCACTCATAACGAGTGATGGTTCCGATACGAGTTCTGGTGTATGGGGGGAGGAATACACCAGATAAAAACTTTTTAAAACAACTCTTGAAAAATCAACAACCGAGTAATAAGACTCAGCTGGATTCACAACCGAATAAGCAAGCTCAGTTGGAAGAGTGGTGCTGTGCGGAATGTGGTGGATAAAAACTCGTATAAAATAACTCACACTTTTATGCAAGGTTGGTCAATACCAAGTCAGTTGATATGGAAAGATGCAGTTTGTATGCTGGTTAGTTAGTCAGTTGAATAAGCAATAAATAACTGAATAATAAACACAAACACACAAGGATTTACGTGGTTCGGAGATAACTCCTACGTCCATGGGGAGTTGTGAGTCCACACAACTCAGTCCAAGTTCTTCTGAACAAATCACAAAGCTTACGCGGGCTTTGCAACTGTTAAGATAAGTTTACGGGTACTTATCAACCTTACAGATAAGTTTACGGGTACTTATCAACCTATCTACTCAATTACGGGAAGAGTAGGGTCCTAACAACCTTTTCAGGTGTGTGTGAAAGTGGGATTTCCAACTACTAGCTCGAACAAGAAAGTGAGCTAGGATCTAACACTCTACGAACTCTCAACTAGTGATGTTCTCAAGGTTGGATCAAAAACACCAAGACAAACTCTAACACTCTAGGAACTCTCAACTAGTGATGCTCTTAGAGATTGATTTCAGTTAAGCTCTTCTTGCGATATGAACTCTCAACTGGTGATGTTCAATCGTCTATATCTTTTCTCTTTCTTCTCTGTCTGTCTCGTTAGTCTTCTTCCTTCTTGGTGAATGAATAAAGGCCTCTATTTATAGGCGGAGAGAATCAACTAGCCGTTGGAGAAGCCGTTGATCTTTGTTCTTTGAAAGCGATGGCTTGTCTTTCATCTCTGCAGACTTTCCGGATTTGGCAACTGTGTGCTTCTGCTTTCCATCTGAAACAGCCTTGTGTTGGGCCAAATGAGGTAATGACAGAGAGTCAAACCTTCACGTGACTTCCTTATTTGAAATTCAAATCTTAACCTTTGACCTCCAACATTTGATAGTCGGTTGAGTCATTTGATCTTCATCTGATTGGTCTTCAGCTGATGTTCTATCTGAATGCTTCTGTCTGAGTAGGAACAGTTGAACTCTCAGCTGACTTTGAACTTCAAGTTGTCGATCTTCTCAGTTCGAGTCCTTCAACTGATGTTCTGAATCTTGAACGCTCAGTTGGCTCGAACGCTTAGATGACTTTCTTCCATCTGATGTTTTCTTACAACTTCTCCCTTTTTAATTCTCATCTGATGAACGCTCAGTTGTCTTCCTTACAACTGATGTTCTCTTGCATCTTCCCTCTTTGAATGCTTAGCTGTTGTTCTGAAATTTGAACGCTCAGGTGTTTTTCTTACACCTGATGTTCTATCCGAGTGAAGCCTTGTTGCCGTCTTCAGCTGGAGTCCTGTAAAGATAAAATTTTAACAATGCTCAAACAGCGAGCCTAACTACTAACATTAGGATCTGGCGACATCTACTCGGTTGGGGTCAGTTGGTTTTGGAATCAATCAAAACTTTAATAAATTTCCCAACAACGAGCTTTAGGAAGGACAACCGTCCTTTAATGATCAAACCTTTCTTTCAAGTTTGTGCACAATTCTTTTGGATTTTTGACAGTCAGATACTCAATCTTTAAGTCATCATGAAGATGATGACGAAGGAAAATTAGTGCCTTAGCGCGATCCTGTTTGGATGCGTTATTTCCTTCTTTTATTGTCTCCCCCAGACCCTTTGAGATCAGGTGAACATCAGCATCAAGAGCCCATGACATATAATTCTTGCCCGAGATATCAAGAGCAATGAACTCAAGTTTGGCTATTTGTCATCCGTGCAACTTTGCACAAAAGAATCAAGGATAAATACATTATCCAAATATTTGCTCTCGGGTCTTGTAATATTCTTCAGTAATATTACTTGGGCTATTTGGAGTGTAATATTCTTCAGGAATATTACTTGTGCTATTTCCATAGCATCAATAATATTGAGTGTAATATTCTTCAGGAATATTACTTGTGCTACTCAAATAGCATCAATAAATTTTCAAAATTATTCGTGTTTCCTCATGGAATCACGATTCAAGATTAAAAACGAAGCATATATAAATGAAAAGTAATTGAGATTTTCAAACTAAAAATAAATTTGTACCTCGTTGGAAAGACACGATTCTTTCCTATAACATACCTTCAATTTTGTTTATATGGTTGGAGACTCATGGCTAGAGAGCCGTACTTCAACGATCGTGAAGAGAGGTAGAGCTTCAAACTTCTAGGATTTGAAGAACTTCTATCGGTGAAGGAGAGGATCGAGAGCTTCGTGCTGATAACGTGTTATAGACTAGATAGATTAGAGAGAGATAAGAGAAGAGAGTAGAGAGGAGATCGTGAGAATGGTGTGTTCTTCATTTGAGGACTATGCCTCTATTTATAGGAATACAAGGAGCATGTTTAGGATACGTTGCTTGCACGACAAGCAACTCGAGTCTTGGCCATCAAGCAATTAACTACTTGATCAGCAAGCAACTATTGCTTGGGTGTCACTCGTATATTTATAACAATACTAGTATTTTTATTGCCATCGTTTTTCCAAGTGCCCCATAATGTCAAGTTATTTTTTTTGCTTAGAAGCCCCATAATTTCAAGTTACACACACTAAAATAGACAATTTTTTTGTTTGGGTTCTTTTTTAGCATGAAAACAGATTAAATAATTCGAATCCATCACTCATTATTTGGTTTAGACAGTAGATTAATTATTACTTGAGAGTAGTCCTAACCTCCAATATATTATGCTAAAAAGTATAAACTAGAAAAGTAACTAGAAAAGTAACGAAATCATTTTGTCTTCAGATTCATTTCCTTATAAGTGATTTTTTTCTATTTTTAAACCAAACACATAGTAAAGTAACCGTTATGTTGTTATCATTCTTCCCCATTGCTTGATTTTATTCCCTTTTTATTTCTCCATTTGAAACAAACAAGCACTAAATCTTCGAAAATAAAAATTTACAAATTTAAGTATTTTTAGACTTACTAGCGAATTAATGCATATGCTTTGCATACGTTTAGTAGTATATTTTTAACTATATATTTTATTATAACAAATTCTCTAAATATTATCTATTAGTATGTGGACTTCAAATAAATCATTTGTGTAAATACCTAATAATTCTGTTACTATACCAATACTGAATTTTCGATCAAGATAAACTATTAAATATATTATGATTACTAAAAAAAATTGTAACATTTTACAATATTGATTGAAATTAACTAATAGTACGTGTAGGTCGGAATCGTTGTGACTTCTTTTTCAATTTTATATGAGCTTGCGTGTTGCGTCCAATTTATACTAATTTGATAGTATTATTATGGTTTGTATATAATTAATTCAAATATCATGTTTTAGATTATTGCTATTAATAATGGGAGGTTATTCCTAAATAGAGGTATAAGAAGAATTTATAATTTTTTTTTTTTAATTTTAATGTGCATGAACAATACATAAATATTATAATTACTAGATACATGTTGTATAATTATAAAAGAAATGGATTAAGAGCACCCACAACGGCAACGTTGTCGCCCGGGCGAAGGAGGAGAAGCCCGGGCGCGTTGTGGGCGCCGCCCGTTGGAGGAGGCGAGGGTGGGCTTGGCGGATGGAGCCCTGGCGCGGCGAAGCCCGTGGGCGAGAGGAAGAAGATGGAGGGGAGGAGGGACACCCGTCACCTCCTCCCATTTTCTGCCATTTTTTTTTTTAAATTCTGAATTGTAAAATTAAAAAAAAAAAGGTAACGGTAATATGATAAAGATGAAACGGCTATTTTTGTGTTTTTGCTATAAATATGTCATCTATCTCCTCTCAAACATCCACACCTTCTCATTCTTCATTCTCATTTCCACATTCCAATTACATTCTCTTATAATTTTATTTTTTTCTTAAAAAATGGGAGATGATGAATTCATTGAGTGGTTCTCCAAAAATTGTCCACAAAATCCTCCTCCCTCTTCCCAATCGCCCAATCCAATTCCCTCACGACAATTATTCACCGGTAATAGTCCGTCATTTTCAACCCAGCAACCTACTGGATATCCACAGTACTCCTCGCCTTATGGATTTGGGCAGTACTCGCAATCACTGGGCTTCAGCCACTTCAGTCACTCGCCGCCACTGTCGGGTGCATTCCAGCAATTCTCGTCGCCGCCTGGTGGCTACCAATCTTTCCAGACACCTCCGTCTGCATATCGCCAGTTTAGAGGAATCAACCTCAATGACGAGGACGACCATGTCCCTGATGAGGATGAAGAAGAGGGTGAGGAAAATGAGGAGGCCGAGGAGGAGCCGGAGCCGGAGCCACGTCGCAGAAAGGGAAAGGCCGCGGCCAAGGAAAAGGCACCGGCCAAGGGCAAGGGAAAAGGAAAGGTTGCGGAAATGAACTACGGAGCTGAAGCGGGAACTACACGCCGGATGAAATTGAGTGGGTTGCCAAGTGCTATGTTGATATCGGGCTTGATGCGGTAAATGCAAACTATCAAAAGCTTGATAAATTTTGGGAGAGAATTGCCGACAAATTCAACGAGTTCATAGCTCCTCAACCACCTCGTGGTGTAGAAGCCATTCGGTCGGCGTGGAAACGCGCCAAGACCGAAATTGTGAAATTCAACGAGCAATACATCAACTTCGAGAGAGAAAATGCTAGTGGGCGGAGCGACCACGACCTCTACAAGCTAGCCGCCGATGGTTATCATGCAACCCGTGGCAAACATTTCATCCATCGGAAGCGTGGGAGGTCGTGAAGGATATTCCCTCCTTCTGCAATCCGGATAAGAAGACCCAATCGAAGCGCTCCAAGACTAGTGAAGACGGCGGCTACACAAGTCATTCCAGCAACTCCACACCTGCAAACGAGGCCTCGTCGATGCTAGCCCGCCCGACCGGCATAAAGGCGGCGAAGAAGGGAAAGGGAAAAGTCAATCCGAAGGTGGCGGCCGTGCAAACAATGGGCGGCATACAGGAACGTATGGTCCAAATGGTGGCTAATCAGAAATTTAAGCAGGCCTACGACATCTACACGAGAAAAACAAGCGACATGGACCCGGAACAATTGATGCGCCACCGTGAAGTGTGCGCATTTCTCAAGCAAAAATACCAGTTTCCGGATGTTAATATGTAATTTTTAATTTCCAGTATTTAATTTGTAATTTTTAATTTGTATTTTTTAATTTCTAGTATTTAATTTGTAGTTTTTAATTTGTATGAATTGTATTGTAATTTTCCAATGTTTCAATACAACTTCGTATTTTATTATTTTTATTATCATCAAAAATAGAAAAGTTAAATTAAAAAAAATCAATCATTGCATAGCCCTAGGGGTCGGGCTTCACCATAGTGAAAATTTCAAGTCCGGGCTATCAATCATTGGGACCCTACCAAAATACTCATAGCCCTAGGGCTTCGGAGCCCACTGTTGTGGATGCTCTAAGAGAATCATAAGCTACTTGAAGAGTTGAATATTCAAATTAAAGAACTTCATTACAACCAAATGGAATTTATATTAATGTTGTATATTTTGCATAGCAAGTGAATTTTATCATTTCCCACTCGAAATTCTAAATTTCCGCTCGTGAATTTAAATCCCGCTCGAGCGGGATTTAGGCCTTGCGAGAGGGATTTTGTATATTAGGACTCCAAAAAAATCTAGTATTTATATGTATCATTTCCCGCTCGAGAAAATAAATCCCGCTCGTGAGGATAGATCCCGCTCGAGCGGAAAATTGTGTGGTCTGCGAGCGGGATTTCGTGTTTTTGTGTTATTTTTATTAATTGTTATGTGTTTGTACTTATGTGTAGATGGATCACTATTTTATTATCAAATACGGAGGAACATGGTCTGGTTGTACGTACTCGGGCGGATATGAATTTGTAGATGTCGAGCACTGTCTCTCCAGCCTAAGGTACAACATTGATTGTCAATTGAGTGCAAACTCCTTCAGCACACAGTACAAGTTGCATTATTTGTCGAAGAATGAGAGGGGACGTACTGTAAAGTGCCCATTAAGCACCGACGTTGAATTTTATCGTTTGTATGCCACGCAGCCAGAAGCAACTGTGTACGTGACTCACCAATACACGAACGTATACGTGCCTGAGTTCGATGCTGATTATTATGAAGAAATGGATCGTATCCAATCACAGATGCTTTCCTCCACTTTTAGTGATGATGCATACCCCGCTGGTGGTAATTATGCATCGACATCCACACATTATATCGGATCCACGTCGACTCAAGTTGCAGAGACAGTAGAGGGTTATGGCAATGATGAAGATGCAGATGGTGCTGAAGACGCTGACGATGCTGACGATGATGAAGAGGCCGATGGTGATGACGAAGATCAAGAGGCAGTTGGTCCTCAGGATGAAGACTATGAGCTGCAAACCGACAGTGATGCGTCCGAAGAGATGGCAGAGGACATCATGATAGATAACGCTGTGTTGGAGCGTGAAGTATGGATTCGTGGGGAAGAAGATGACGAAGCCGGTGATTGGAGCAGTTGGTTAGTTCCAGTGATTCCTGTGAATGCAACGAATTCAATCGTTGTACATGAACAAGGCCCGCTAGAAGATGGTGATTTGTCTGTTGGTTCTGTTTTCGAAAGTAAAGCATCTCTAAATGTAGCAGCAGGCTTGTGGCACCTGGAGATTGGAGCAGAATACAAAGTTGATGCCTCTGATGGCCTACGTCTCAGATGGATATGCAGGCATATGGAATCTTGTTCGTTCGAGCTGAAAGCAAGATCAAGTAAAAGATCAAAAGCCTGGAGAATTACCAAGTTTACGGGCGATCATGCATGCACACGCCAGCTCGGACGTGTTGGTCGTAGAAAAGTTCGCATGAATGTGATTGCAGCCTACGTTGCTCGGAAAATACGAAGGGAGTGTAAAATAATAGAGCCAAAGGCCATTATGGCAGAGGTGCAAAGCGAATTTAGGTTCACCATTCGTTATGATTTGGCCCTGCGAGCACGGCACGCAGCTATAGAAAGCATATACGAGGGATATGTTAATTCCTTCCAGATATTGTCAGGCTATCTTCACATGCTACAGCAATGGAATCCAGGTACATTTACTGATTTGCAAGTTGGTATTGATGGGAAGTTCGAACACTTGTTTGTAGCTTTCGGCGCATGTAGACTTGCTTATCCACTGAATATGAGGTATGTGATTGCAATTGATGGCACTCATCTGAAGGCCAAGAATAGAGGTATTTTGTTTGTCGCTGTCACTAAGGATGCCAACGAGCATACCTTTCCTCTAGCGATTGGCGTTGGGCCTATTGAGAATGATATCTCTTGGAAGTGGTTCCTCAGCCGATTCAGAATTGCATATGGAGAATTGAATGATACATTAATTGTGTCTGATGCCCATCCCTCGATAGATAACGTTGTGAAGGAGGTTTTTCCGAATGCAGTTCATGGTTTATGCTACTATCACTTGCTGCAAAAGATTAACCGATACGGAAAAACAGTGGTGGAATTGTATAAAAAAGCTGCATTTGCATATCGCCCAGCAATTTTTGATAAAGCAATGGACATGATCTGCCGAGAGAGCGAAGCTGCTTACGAAAAATTGATGAGTGTCGGGCCCGAGAAGTGGTCTCGAGTTCACTGTCCTTCACTACTGAGCCATTCACTCCGGCCCGATTTTCTATGCCTGAATTTGGTACGGCATATCGGCCGCAAGGACAGTTCGGTAGTACGCATCATGATCCGCCTCGGCATTCCATGTTTGGAAGTGGTCATCAGATAGATATGTGGAGTCACTTGGGAGAGGTAATGTAAAGTTTTTATTACCAAATCAGTTTTTTTAATTGTGTTTGAATTATTCTAATACTTTGTCCTTGTAGATTATTGAAAGCTCGTTTCAACAATCACTCGCTCAAGATCCTTCCCAAATGCAACATTCACAAGAAGTGCCAATCAGTGTTATCCCTGCTATCCCACTTGATCGCCATCAACCAGATGAGGCGGCCGTTAAACAGCCTAAACGGAAAGGGGTTAGAAAGAAAAAGCTTGCAGCCTCAGTTTCTACGCCATTTCAAGCCGAAGTTGCACCGATCCCACTGGCAGATGACCTGGTTGAAGAATTCCAAAAATTTTGCAACGGTCCGTCGAGTGGCAAGATGATTATTGAAGATAGTGGTGCTCTGTTAGATGGCTATCATTAAAATTTGTTATTAGTTTAATATAATATCTAACCATCTTTTGTAGGCCGTTGATTTGTACTTATTGAATCTGCGCCTGCGATTGAAGGCAGATGATGGGATGAAGCCTGGTGTGAATTGTAGGAACACAGTCATCTTAGACACGAGTGTCTTTGTAAGTAGCTTTTTACTATTAATTTCAACAACACTGTCTTGAGTGATTATTGGTTTTAATATTATTGATGAAACAGGGTTCGCTCGAACATGATTGACATTTGGGAAAACCCAGTCACCCTCAGTACCAGCCTGCCCCAAGCATACTATTTACCATCCACGGAAGAGAAGACGCTGGAGCGTCACATACCTCAATGTTTGAAGGTCATACTAGTGTGTTGTGTAAGTACACACTTCGTGGTGGTTAGTATCGACATGTTGGCATGGACGGAGACCTTGTACGATTCCATGTACTACAATCTTGATCCAGCAGTGCAACAAATGCGATTTGATAGGTTGAAGCCACTGCTACACTTATGGCCTGTAGTGCTTAGCCATGCCTTCTATTGGAAACATAATCGTATTGGGCGCACCGCTGTCGATGATCCATTTCAATTGGTAGTGACTGACATTGATCATCAATTTAACCAAAGAGACAGTCACAGTTGCGCTCCATTTGCACTGATGCAAGTTGAAAGATTGATTACTGGGCGTCCATCCATACCATGGGGGCAAGCTCGCACTACAACATATAGACTAAGGATGACATGTGCTATATATGAACTTTGTCGACCAGCTTAAGAGCTTTGTACCACTTTTTTTTTTTTTTTTTAGAATTGGAACAATATTTATTGTAATGAATTTCGAGCTTTAGACTATATTTATGTTATGATTTAGTTTGATTTAGTAATTTTAGATTTTTTTCATCATATAATCCATGCATTTTATTGTTTTAAATGTGATGAAATTTAACATAATAGTAGTAAATAATTCATTTTCCACTTCAGATAAATTATATAAAATGAATAGACAAAGATCCCGCTCGAGTTATATAGAGATCCCACTCGAGCGGGATCTCTAACAATTGTGTGTATTGCCCCATGTAATAGATGGTGAACCACTAATTAGACGTTCAATCGTCATCATTGCAAACACACCACTGCTGACACTGTCCTTCTGCTTGAATTGATCTACAGCTGGAATGATTGTGAGGGACAGAGGCCTTTCATCAAACTCCGCTCCAATTGTGTTGTGTCTCCAGTAAAATGAGCATGTAAGAACTCGACTCCAAAGCTTCAGGATTGGCTCCAAGCTCTTGCGTCGGCGCGCTTGTGCCTGTCGGTCAATATAATGATACATGGAGTCGTAGAGCTCAGCCTCCCACTTCTTGCAATCAATTCGGAGGACGACGTAATGCAAGTCAATATTGCACAAAACAATCATTTGCATCAACGGAACGATTAATATCATTTCTCGGAGGAGAATTATCGAGTAAATGTTGAAGTGTGTTCACTTACGTGGTTTGCACCAAAGAAGCTCGGTCGTCCACCTCCCGTTGCTCCATACGCTCCATATAGTAGACTAACTGGAGGCTCATAATCAGCATAAGTGGCCCAGGTTCCCCTAAGTTCCCGCTCGATCTCTATGGTCAAAATCTTATTGCACCAATCACCTCTGAGCTGAAGCTGCAATAAACATGAGACACACTCATAAGTCACACTATTAAATAATTTCTGTTATTCATTGAAATTGAACTTACAAAGACATCGGTTTCCAATAACACAGTGTTTGTGCTTGTCACATCGGACTTCACATGCACTCGGTCCATTAGTCGTTTACCTCACAGTTAATGTCGATAAAACAATGTTGTCTTTACCTCACAGTTAATGTCGGCGTTAGTCTGCATAATTTGCCTCCACCAGTGCTTGCCTACAAATCCCCCGCTTTCAAGAATGACCATGAAGCCATCCTCATCACCGCTCATAAATAGTTGAAACGATTGCGTCAATCCCGGCGGAAGTGGATGTGGTTCTCTTTGGGCAAGCATGGGCGTCTGTATTGCTGCAGCAGCTCTCCGAATTCTTTCCCCTCTTCGTTGCTGCTGCTGCTCCTGTTGCTGCTCCTGCTGCTGTTGCTCTTCCACAAACGGCATCTGATTAATTGGGACTGCACGAATTGGCGACGCCACCCCGTTTAAACGTGCCTCAAAGCTCTGTCCCTGGCCCTGCACAAAACAAAATAAATATCAATATCTTACGTAAAACAGAACAATGCATAATCTAATATATGTAACATAATTACATACCGTAGTAAGAGAGTCCCACAATGCATTGAAATTGGTACTTCCCTCTTGCATAAACGAACCGTACTCATCGAACATTGCACTCGATGGTCCAGGCTGGTAACCAGGCTCGTACATGGAATGACGAGCTGGACAAGAGGGTGACAAAAAACATTCTGCTTGCAAGGAATGACGAGCTGGACAAAAGGGAGTGCGCTGGCCTTCCTGGCTCTGCCCCTGTGCAGGGTCTCCCACTGAGCGGTGCTGGTGTTCCTGGCCCTGGACCTGTGCCTCTCGCACTGAGGAGCGGCGCTGGTGTTCCTGGCCCTGGCCCTGTGCAGGGTCTCACACTGAGGAGCGACGCTGGTGATCCTGGCCCTGGTCCTGTGCAGGGTCTCGCACTGAGGGCCGTGGTGACTGTATAGGCATGGACCACGGGGTGGGCTGACGTCCAGGGGATCGGCGTGTAGATCCACATCGGGCTTTGTCAAACAAGCCCTCAATCCAAGATTTCAGCTTGGGGAACAGTCTCCGCTCCACTTTCTCTACAATGCGATCCTCTGCTAAAGCAATCTCTGATCGAATCCAGCATCGATCACTGGACCGTAGGACGTGATCTGCCCCACCACTGGAGGATGAAGATCCTGCCTGACGAACACGCTTCCCGTGTTCTGGACGACTGGGTGGCTCTCGGTACTCAGGATCACGATCCTCTGCCTCTGCCTCTTCCTCTGCCTCTGCCTCGGCCTCTCGCTGGTCATTTCTAACAGGCTGCGTCGGCTGACCCTGTTGTCTCTGTGCTCTCCTTCGAGGAGGTCTCTCTTCCTGCTCTTCATCTTCAATTACTATGGCCTGGCGTGGCTGACGGGGGAACTGTTCCCCTGCACGTAACGGATTGCGCGACAACTACATAGCCACTCCAAGTGCATTTGGATACTGACTGGACCGGAAATAGAAAGTCTCCATTTCAGCGTCATCCGGTACAAAAGGGTTGAATCGACCAACCTGCAGCGCAAAACATTTTATCAAACACAAATAGAATTATGAAAAAAATACTTAAAAATATATACAGTGCAAAAATTAAAATTTACCTGCAAGGAAAATAATGGCTGCAGCTCTATTCCACTTAACTTCTTAAACTTCCATTTTAGACATCTGGGCCGCGCATCCGGGTTATCAAGGACCGCAACTGCAGCGGCTAAGTCTGGCAGTGCCTCCAACGACCAAACGTGGAAAGCCCAGGCTGCACCGTAGAAGTGGTACTTTCTCGTCTCCTGCATATTGTCCATGTAGTGCTTCAGATGCAAATACGTGTATGCGCCCCAAGGAAACCCAGAAAATGCGTCCAGATCGTCCACCAGCTTCCACACCCAATCCGCAACAAACTTCTTCTCCTCAAGACCAAACAACAACATATACATCACTAACACGTGCGCGACCTGCAGGTACAACTCTCCACTCTGATCTGTCACTTGCCTCAGAGAAAACCGATCGAGGAGGTCCCCCACACTAATCGGCACGCCGTTGGCAAACTGCCGATACACTTGCACACCCCGTAAGTCGTGGTCGTCTGAAGGTCGGAAATCAGACGAGCCGAATGACAATCCGGTAACCAGGGCATACTCCGCAGAAGAAAACCGAAGGTTCGCCCCGTTGATATGAAACCACATGTCGTGTGGCTCGCCCCATTGAACCGAAACCTGTTGGGACAATACGTGATGCACGCCCATACCGCACTTTTGACCCGGCTGCCAGTAAGTAAAGTGGCCAAAACAACCTTCAAGCCACCTCTCCAGGAGATCCTGTCCCCCAACCGCCATCAATGTAGACTGCACGTCTTCTAAAACGCTGTGCCTGTAGGACGTGCTAACCGTGGACTTCCGGTCAATAGTCTCAGGCCTCTTGAAAATAATCTGCACGATTAAAAATTTGAATTAAACTAAAAATAATAAAATCAAACTCAAAACAATATTAAACAGTACAATAAAAAATTTTCCGCTCGAGATTATCAAATCCCGCTCGAGCGGGATATCAAGCAAAATCTGCTAACGACGAGCGGGAAATAACATAAAAAACATTAACAATATTTTCGGCAACTAAATAACAATATCCCGTTCGAGATTAATAAATCCCGCTCGAGCGGGATGTCAAGCCTAAGCTGACAACGGCGAGCGGGAAATGACACAAAAATCATTCACAATAATTTCAAGAATTAAATAATCATATCCCGCTCGGTTAAATTATATCCCGCTCGAGCGGGATTTAGGCCACCAAGAATTTATCGAGCGGGATTTATCATAATTAACATGTGAAAATTAAGGGATAAATTACGTGTAAATTACACATTCAAAAAATTCAACAGTCTTCCAACACGAACAATTAGTAGTATATACTCAACATCAAACAATCGAAACATGAACAATTTAGCAAATTAGGGATCTAGGGCAGGTTACACACTATTAAATACGAGAATAAACAATTTCCCGCTCGGTTATTTCATATCCCGCTCGAGCGGGATGTAATATTTTTAAGTGCTATATCGAGCGGGATTTCATATAAATGGATCCTACATAATTTTATCAACTAACATATGAAATATCAGATTGAAATTCGAATGCATGAAAAAATAAAAGAAATACTCACCTCTCTATAATGAGCCATATTGTGGAAAAAAATAGGTGAAAAGGAACCTTTCACTTCACGGTATTGTTGCTCGGAATTTTGTTCTTCAGAAAGACAAGAGAGTGGAGCGAGATTTGTTGAGTTAGAGAGTAGAGACTGGGGCGGGATGGAAGTGTGGAGCGGGATGCGATTAAAAATATGAGGTGGGGGTGTATAAGGTGGGAGGCGACAAAATAGGTCAACATGAATTGATTGATGTCAGGTAGAGGTGGGTGGGCCGAGATTCTTATGTGGTAGCCGACAAAGGTATGAGAGTTAACAAGATTTGACCTATTTTGTCAATTTAGTGGGCCCTTTAATCAATGTGTGCATTTTTCATTACTTTACAGACATGGTGTATTTTTCATTTTGCACCCTTCAAAGGGTGCACTTTAAATTTTCTCCCGCATTTTTCATTACTTTACAAAACATGGTGTATTTTTCATTTTGCACCCTTCAAAGGGTGCACTTTAAATTTTCTCCCATATATATATATATATAGGGAAGGATCATATGTAAATCCTTCTTCCTGTAAGAAATAAGAAATGATCTATACCGTTATTTTTTTGCGATCTATGATGTATATTAATTCTAAATATTTTCATTCTAATTATGCGGTTATATGGTTATGCGGGATAATGTTGTCATTTTTCCTTTCAAATTAACCGATCATTCCCGTAAATCATGGGATTTGAGGCAGTTACATGCATAATAATAATATTGAATCTTTTTATGGAACATATTTTGACTGAAATGAAATATTTTTAAAAATATCACTGAATTGTTTATATCTGAGAATATTTATTTTTTTGCATTTTCTTTTGTCGTTTCATCTCGACACTTTGATTCATGTTGCAGTGCATTAGGAAATAATCTTTAATGAATTATATGAAAGTTCATAATGCATTATTATAAGTAATTTAATTACTTTTAAAGTATAATGCAATGCATGTAAATATATTAATTATACTATGTAATGCATTTAATAAATAATATTAAAATACGATGCATTATTAGTACTGATTCTAATTTATTGGTTGACTGATGGATGGTTGGGAAAGATGTGATATTTTTGTCGATTACGTGGTAAAATGGAAGGTAATGAATGTTTTATTTGGGGCGATTTTGCCCTCGTCGCATACGAAGTCAAACACCTAAAATGAAATCTGTAGATTTTAATTTTAGATCTAGACTGCTCGTTATGGAATAATTAAAGGATTTGGATTGTTTCTTATTTCTTACTCTAAGAGAAATTTACATGGGAACTCACCTCTCTCTCTCTCTCTCTCTCTATATATATATATATATATATATAAATATAAGTAATGCTATTCGGACACACTATGATCAGCCATACGCGTGAAAAAAAAAAAAATTGACTGTAAAAATGGAAATAATCACATTTTTCCCTTAGGATTTATGCTTCCCAATTAGAGTATATTTCTATTTTCAAAACCTATATTACCATTTTTAGCGCGTGTGGCTGGCCACAGTGTGTTCGAATATCATTACTCATATATATATATATATTTATATAAAATACTTATTGTGATTTATTCCTAAATTAAGGTGTATTTCTTTAATGTGGGACCTAAGAAAAATATGAATTATGATAAATATGGATCAATATTTTAGATATTATCCTAAAATTGAAAGCCCGCAAAATTTTGGCATATAATTGAAAAACAGTAAAAATTACCGTCCTAAAAAAACGTTCTTCTCATTTCGTATGACTCGTCATTATACAAATCAATAGGAGTAGTAAGCAAATCACTAAATGACAAGATAATTTATTTCACCATCAATATTTTAGACTCTTTAGTTTTTTAATTTTTTTTTGTCATATTGTATAATATTTTGAGACTATTTCTGAAATTGTAATGCCACTCAAAAATTGCATATTCAGCTTCCCAAGAAAATATTAATAATGTTTTTAATCTAGCTCATATGATTTTATTTGAATTTCAAAGCCACTGGATCCTCTTTACATATGTAAAAGTTATTTTTATTTTGTCATTTCTAGTGCTTTCGTGCATTTTTCTTCGGTTTTTTAGCCCATTGCATATACTAATATATGGGGATTTTATTGCTAATAGTACTATTTTATGTTGTTTTTAGGTAAACTCACTGGTACAGGATCCATTGAGAAATATTGGAGGGAATGTTTGGTTGTAATATATTCGTGGTAAATTAAATAGTTAACAATAAAATTGATACAAATTTGATAAATAAATCTTGAGAAGTTTTATGTAGGTTTTTCTACTGTGTGTTTGATTTTCCTTTTCTATTGATAGAGAAGGATATTTGTGAGGAAGTGAAGTCATATGAACTATGAAGAACGAGAAACTGTGTGACAAAATTTTATGATTTATGTCTTTTTATCGCAATTTAATTTTGTCCTTTTCTTCTTCAATAAACATATAATCCGATGTTTGATGTGACCAAATTTTGATTGATTATTCATGATATGTTCATTCTATTTTGGACACAATATGGTCGGCGACACAAGTTAAAAAAAATAATATAGTGTTTGGAAAAAAAAATTTCTTTTAATCGGAAATCATAAATCCCTAAGAGGAAATGTGACCATTTTCATTTTTACGGTTAATTTTTCTTTTTTAACATGTGTAACCGGCCACAGTGTAATCGAATAAAATTTTCCTTTCAGGTCTCAGAGTGCTCATTCACGAATTAGTGTTTATACAAAAGGGAATGAAGAAGTAAATATTACGAATCAAAAATTTTATGTTATTTTTTACTTTATATACTCTATTATTTTTTATTACAATATTTGTACAAAAGAATTTATTTAGCCCACGTTGGTATTATAATATCACTGTTGTCTACACTCCAAATAATATATCTACACGTAGATAATATCAATAATAAATTAAACATGAAAAATCATTTTATACTTAATCTACCGATTTACGTATGATATTTACTTGAAATTTTAAAATAGTATCGTTAGTTCGTTACCTAAAAAAGATTGGTGGGTTGATAGGATGGTCAACATGAGAAGTAATAAAATGGACCATAAAATTTTTATCTTCACCTTTATCATATTTATTAAATATTTCTCAATTTCTGGTTTATATTGATTTAGTATTCCGTTTTTTATTTCAATTTATCAAAAGTAAGAATTTACATGAAAATAAAGAAAGTTTAATTACCCTTTGTATCATGAATTTTCTTTTTTCTTAAGAAAAAAAAGCCGGATCTATTAAAAGATGAAACTCAAACCTGATTTAAAAAATTCATCACCGGAGAAGAAATGTAAAATTAAGCATAAAAAACTAGAGGGAAAATAATCGAACTTTTATTGGAGAGGAGAAAATAATTTAGTTTTAAATAAATTAAAAGGCTTTCGCGGAAACCGAAGAGGAAAAGTGAAAGAAAGGCTGAAAAGGTAGAAAAGAGCAGATGGAGGCCCACCACCACATGGCTGCAGTCAGATAAAGTAAAGACGTTGCCGCCACCCACTATACGTCTACGTGTATACATACAAACACTACGTATAAAACTATTTGTACCAGATTTTGTCATGTTCATACCAATTATAAATTCGAACTTACTCTCTCCGTTCATGGATACGAAGATTAAAAAAAAGGTATTGGATATAAATAAAGTATTTAGTGCAGTATGAATGTAATATTTTATAATGTTAATAAAATTATAAATAAGATGGTTAAATGTGTAGTGAGAATAAATCAGTGGGATTAAGATAGAATGTTGAACTATGTATATAAATTAATTATTTTAAAAAAAAAAAACAGACCAAATATAATGGAACGTCCTAAAGAAAAAATATGCCGTATTCGATGTGACATAGATAGTATTTCTATAGCTCTACTTAAATATGCCGTATTCGATGTGACAGAGATAGTATTTCTATAGCTCTACTTTTATCAGGATTTTAATTCGAATTTTACTCGTCACTCTCCATGTGATAAATTATACACCAAACTCCGCTAACGTGTAACAGTATTACTTTCCATGTAATAATGAACATGCTCCGTTATTGTTTAGTACGAGTATTAAAGAAAATATAAAAAGATAAAAATGAATATACTCCATTAATTATTTACATTTCACGAATGAAACATATTCAAAGGGATGTTCAACAAGAAAAATGAAACATATCGAGTGGGGGAGTGAATACAGTAACAATTAAGAGCATTCGTAGCTGTTGAACTTTTTAGGATTTGATGAGATTTCAGATGGAGTAAGTGAACTGCAGTATAATGATTTCAAATTCGATAATTTTTAATTACAATTTGATTTTAAATTGGAAATTGTAAAATAAAATATATAAATCCCACATTACATTAAATTAAAATGAAAAGCGAAAAAAATTACAGTATATTAAAATAAAAAGTGAAAAATTACATAAATTAAAAAGCGAAACATTATGTAAATTAAAATCCTACTAATCAAACTACCATTTCGCTTTTGCTTCACCTTCTCCACCATCATCATATGAATGCGGAATTGCTCTGGCGTCATCTTGCTCGTATCTTTGTGGATGATCTTCATATCCAAAGTCATTTGCTTGACTCGAGCAGTCTCAAACATAGCCTCGACAGCGGTCGTCTTTGCCGTAGTTATGGAGGCGAGGTTGGCATTTGCTAATTCCCTCCACGAGATTGCATCGGAATGTGCGGAGTCTGAACTTCATTTGCTCTTTCCCTTGGCCCTCACCGCCACTTTCGCTGTCTTTTGCACCATAGGACGGGATTGCTCTTGCTCGGAGGATATCGTAGTGTAACTACCATTTGGGTGATTTTTCGCCCTTTTCATCGAATGCACGTCTCCACCTTTGATTTTCATAAATTTGGGGTAGTTGCGCAAGATCTCCCAAGCCTTTTCGTTCTTGAAAGCGGCGTCACTGTGCTCTTGACGATATATCTGATGGGCTTTGCTTTTGACCATGTTGTCGCAAGTTCCGCTCTCTCGTTCGTCGTTTGCTCGTTTGAATGCACTTATCCAATTCTTAATTTCCCCGGAGAGCGTTAGAAATGGCTCTTGATTTGCTTGTAGTTGAGCAGATGGTCGGGTTCGAACATGGCGTTGAAACGATCCGTGACTCGACCCCAATATTTTTCGCTCGTTTGGTCTTTGCTGCGGATGGAGTTGAACGTCTCGTCCTTCCAAATTTGTGCAATCACGTCGCTCTCCTCCGTGGTGTAACTGCGTCGTTTGGTCTTGGAGGCGGTAGTGGGACTTTTCCTCTTTTTTTGATCTTGGATTCGGCGGCTGGGGTGGATTAATTTGGCGGTGGGATCGGTGGTGAATTTGGCGTTCTCGTTGAACGCTTGAGACTCGCTGAGATTAATTGAGTTTAGGCCAACGAGGACGTAAAAATTTTGTGAATAGTCGAGACACCAATTCGATGACATAAGATTGTTGGGATCTGGTGGTGCGATCGCCGACGAAAAAATTACGATGAAAATTTAAATCATTCACGAAGTCTAACTTCATGTATATCGTACACGAAAACTAATCTTCTTGTATGCATCGTACATGGAAATTAATCTTCATGTATGATTCAAATTTGAATTTTTTTGCGGCGAAAATTTTCGTGTATGATGCATACATGAATGTTAGTATTCGTGTATTATGCATACATGAAAACTAATCTTCATGTATTATTCAAATTTGAATTTTTTTGCGGAAAATTTTCGTGTATGATGCATACATGAATGTTAGTCTTCGTATATGAAGTTGGACTTCGTGTATGATTCAATTTTCGCCGAAAATTTTTGCCGGAATTTTTCGTGTATGATGCATACATGAATGTTAGTCTTCGTGTATAATGCATATATGATGCATACATGAAGTTAGGCTTCGTGTATAATTCAAATTTTCGCCGGAATTTTAGGTCGGAAATTTTTCATCGAAAATTCATACATAAATTAGTCTTCGTGTATGATTGAAATGACAGTTAGCCTTCTTGTATACTCATTAAGGGTATATTAAACATTTAACAACTCAAAATGCTATTTTGAAACTAAAAATGGAGGCGACACTTTGAGTTTTGAAATATCTATTATACCCTTAATGAGTATACAAGAATGCTAACTTTCATTTGAATTATACACGAAGACTAATTTCATGTATGAATTTTCGGCGAAATTTTTCGGTGAAAAATTTCCGACCAACAATTCCGGTGAAAATTTGAATCATACACGAAGCCTAACTTCATGTATGCATTATACATGAAGACTAACATTCATGTATGCATCATACACGAAAAATTCCAGCGAAAAATTTCGGCGAAAGTTTCCGGCGAAATTTTGAATTATACACGAAACCTAACTTCATGTATGCATCATACACGAAAACTGACTTTCATGTATGCATCATACACGAAAATTTTTGCCACAAAAAAATTTAAATTTGTATCATACATGAAGATTAATTTTCATGTATGATACATACACGAAGATTTGTTTTCATGTATGATGCATACATGAAGGTACGCTTCGTGTATATTTCAAATTTTCGCCAGCGATCGCACCACCGCGCCACCGTCGGTGTCGAAAAATTTTACTGTCAGAGATTCATACATGAAGTTAGTCTTCGTGTATGATTCAAATTAAAATTAATTTTCTTGTATAAATGAAGGATATAAAAGTTACAAGCAAACTCAAAAGACTATTTTAAATTTTCTTTTTTCCAAAATAACATAATTCATCCTTTATATTTAAAAAAGGCTATTTCTATATTTTACTCTTAAATTTTTTGTTTAGAAAAAGCGTTAGTTTATAATATTCTCTCTATTTAGATTGTGTCTACAATTAGTTAGTTGGATGAAATTTTTGAGGTGTCAATTCAGAATTGTAGAATTTTTAATAGTTTGGATAATTATTGCCACCTTGTTGTAGCTAGGCCGAAGTAGCATTGAATTTTTTTTAGAATTTATTACTACTGTATCATTCCTCCTGAAAAAAAAAAAAATTTAACACCTCTTCTGTTTCAATTCAAGTACTAACTTCTTCTAACCCGAGTATTCTTAAAAAAATTGGTGATTAAAGAGTAAAGAGTTAGTAGAAAATAATGAATGCCACATTTTTTTTTATGAGTGAAAGTAATTGTTTCTTTTAAAGTAGACCACTCTCTAAGTGTAAGTGAGACTGGAGGAAACCAAACTATTTGAAATGAAACCGAAAAATATGAGTATTTTTTATTATCTTCGGAATATTATCTTAAAATATTGTTAAATCAAATTGCATTTTCTTGTTTATTAGATACAAAATGATTAAAAAAAAAAAAGGTGTTACTACCTAAAAATAATTTCATCTACTATAATATCCGTCGGAGACGATGTTGTAGTTGTTACCGACTAGAACTAGAATCATTTATCATGATTCATGATTTAAAAAGACAAAAAGATAGGATCCATAATTGAAGACACGAGTTCATGTTATCCAATTTTTCGTTATATGACTCCGCGAACGAATCTATACAATATATAAGAGCATCCATTTTGGGATATCAGCGGAGGGGTCGAAGGCTGCATCGAGCGCCGCTCGACGCACCTCCGCTCAACCTACCCCAAGTTGACGCCATAGTGGAGCTTAGACCCAGCCTTAGGTCGAAGGGTGTGTCGAAGGTTGAGTCGAAATATTGACACACCCTTCGATTCCGCCAGTCAGCAAGATGGGGACAAGTGGCGTGTCCCCATTGGTCCGATGTAATTTTTTTTTTCTGAATAAAAAAAATTAAAAAATGTGCAACGGCTATATACAATTCACCAGCAACGGCTACACAACGGCTACCCCTCATTTTTCACTATATATACTCTTTCATCCATAAAATTCAATAAAATTATATTTATTAATATAAATTTAATTAAGTAATTTTTTATAATATTTATTACAAATAAAAAAAATAACAACAAAATAAAATCTATTCAATCATTAAAATCACGCTTCCCAATGCTTCAACCTAAGTCTTACTCAACCCAATTGTAGTGGAAATATCAACCTAGGTCTAACTCAACACCACCAATCATTAAAATCACGCTTCCCAGTCCTTTAACCTAGATCTTACTAGACTACCGTAGTGGATGCTCTAAGCCAAATACATTTTATAATAACTAAATTGTCAGTGTTCCTCCATAAACTTCATCTAAATATCTTATGTGCAATATTATAGTACAAAAACATAAACTTCCTTCAAAAGCTTTGAATACATAGCTACTTGGAGTTAAAGTTTAGCCCTCTACATATGGATTTTTTTTGGCATTATTTCTACATTAATTACTTTTCACTCTCTTCCTTTATTGGCTTAATTTTAAATTTGTTCCTCTTTAGTCTACAATTATAATAGACGTTATTTAATCTTTTGTTCTTTTCGTTGTTGTTTGTTCCATCTTTTATTTTTAATTTTGTTCGATGAAATAGCTAGTTAGACGAACGGATGGAGCTGATTCGAGGTATTATTTGTATATAGATCACAAAATAAGGTGGGGTATCATTGATTTGTTCCAATTAAATAAAATTGTATCATTAGAACAAATAATATTGTATTCCAATTAAAACATCCAATATTATTTGTTCTAATGAAGGCAATGAATTTTTTATTGGATGTTCGGCCATTAATGTCTCTTTAATTGTTCGTGACAATAATATTTAAATGTAAATTTTATTGCATATTTTTTTAGATTGCTATTGTCGAATAATACTACTCAAAACTATTGTATATGTATGTATATCGAATAATTTATGCATCAGTAGTTGTACCCCTCAAAACTTTAATTTCTTACTCGTGTAGTTTGATTAATTGTAATTTTGTGTAGCAATGATTAATTATACGTATTGTAAATTTCTTATGGTTCAGTTACTATTTATATTTTCTTAGGTACTTAGAAGTCTATTTGTGATATCGACAAGTGATTCAATTACTTTTTTACATTGGGTATTTTTTAAAGAACCTATTTTAATGACGATAAACATATATTGTTGTCTCGAAATCGCAGGTCATGTAGCTCCGTTTGAATATATTTCAATATGTGAGGATGATGAGGAGCATTCCACTTTCATGTTCCATGGATACAAGGAAGTTTTGCGGAATTTATGAGTTATTATAAGTTTCATGCTATTTATTTTTTACAATAAAGTTATCCGGACATACTATGTCCGGACATAACCGGTTCGATCAAGTAAATACTATGTCCGAATAGCATCACCCTTATTTTTATTTTGTATGAAATTCTTGTGCGGTGTTACTAATGTTATTATAAATGATATTGTCCACAATTTTAGTTATGATTTACTATAAATTGGTTGAGCGAAAGATTTAGTTAAAGTACCTTGTGTGGATCATATTTCAAAATATGAAACATGCATATTTTTTGTGGACAAACGAAAATGAAATAACAAACAATTTTTTTTTTTTGTGGAAAGAGGAAGTACATTTTATTTAGAATTCGGATAGACAAAATGGATGAAAAATAAATGATCATTTAATTGTATTAATTCTTTCGTAAAACCAAAAATTTGGTAGGGAAATTTTTCCAAAGATTCTTTACTTTAATATGTTAATATAGATGTAAAAATAGAATTCACCCGAAATTCATGAATTTAGAAGTAATTAATCCTATTTTCTATAAACCATGTGTAGTTTTTTTTAGGTGCGTGTAAAGCCATGTAACTTTTATTAAAAAAATAATTGACAAAGTGTGAATTTTCATGCTAAAAATGTACGCAAAATCTTGCATGCGACCTACCGCACCTCGCGCGTGGGGTGCACACGCCTTTTTTTTGATTTTGTTTTTTCTTTTTCAAATTTTTTTTATTCTAGATTTTTTTCTCTCTTTTTTTTGTTTGTTTCTTCGTTTTTTCGTTTTCCGCTTCTTCTTTGGTCAAGATTCGAGCGATGAGAGCTAAAGGCCTCGGAGCGAGCCAACGAATCCAAATTGTTGTCACTAAGATTATCTTTTTATTAGTAATCGGAGCAAAGACGGAGTCGTATCGGAACCGGAAAAAAAAAATTGAAATTTAAATAAAAAATCGATATTTTTTTAAAATTTTTGACCGCGTTAATCCGCATTGACCGGGTCGGATCAACCAGGAGCCGGTTGCATGACCCAACAACAAGTCGCACAAGAGATCACCTAAAAAATGTAATACATACGCACAAAAAAGTTTTGTATTGATATTTTTTATGTTAAATTACACTTTTGCCCCTAACGATAAGATACAGTTGACCGTCCACATTTCCAAGAGGAAAACTGGGGATGGGTGTCTCCGCGGGTACCTGCCTCTAATGGAGCGGGCATGATATCAATATTTCGGAGACGGGTAGGGGTGAATATGAATTTTTAACCCCCCGATCAAATTCGAGTGGGTACAGGGATATAGATATCCGTCCGAACCCATACTGAATAATTTGTGTATTTTTAAATTTTTAAAATAATATTAATAATTAACAAAATTTGTTAATTAGTATGGAATAATTAATGAGAATCGAAAATCCACATTAAGTAGACACATCCTCTCATTATTTATATAACTCAATTCTCTCTTTTTTCTTCCATCCATTTCCAATGTAGGACAACTTGTTTCCTTCATTTGTCCTCCTCTTTCGCTATTTTTGATCCCACATTGAAAATGAGAGGAAGAGAAGAGAAGAATTGGCTTATAAATAAAATTGTCTTCATGCTTTGATTCCATCTATTATTTTTTTCCTTGTTTGTTATGAAAAATAATTTTTTAATTCTAATAAAAAATTTAAATTTTGAACAATATATAATTCTAAATGGATACTTGTCCTCTACCAAATAATCCCCAATCCCATTTTAACGGATATAAAGGTGGGCATGTGAGTTAATTTTTGAGGGGAGTATGAGGATGGGAAAGCAATTCCCACCTAAATCCGCATTAGTGCCATCCCTAAACAAATAAGTGGAACGACAGAAATAGTGTCGTACTTGAACTCAGTAAGCCGCAATAATGGTCGTGTGAAATACGAATCTATTTTTTTGTCGCTATAACTTAGCAATACTTTATCATAAATTTGAGCATATACATGTACAAATTTATGATGGATACATCAGTATTTGTAAAAATTGGTTCGTTGAATTACAACCACCCACACAATATATGTGCGACTATATATATTACTAGTAGATGGAGTAGTATATATCTTTACGATTCTGCTCCCCTACCCATTATGAGCACCGTTAACTTGCCCATCGATGATGTGACATGCCACGTGTGATGAAAAGTCAAACTACATAAATAAGTTATTTTCAAATTATCTACACATTATGGAAACATTATCTCCTAATAATTACTATAAACTAATTAATTTGAGAATTCTTATACGCCGGATCAAGAATCAGTCTAGTAAATTATTTGTGCCAAACAATTCATCAATTCACAGGTATGCTATCGCCAGTCTCCACAATTACGTTCTCTTTTTTAGTACTTTAATTTAAATTTTAAAACTTGTTATTACTTAATTGAACGAAATATCCATCTCTGATTTTATACAAATTACCATACTCTTACCGCTTTCATGCTTTTGCTTCTGATTTTGGTAAATTTAGATAGAAAATGGAAATGAAACTTTGACTTGTTGAATAACTACACGAAGAAGGAACTTTTTTTGCGCCAACAATCTGGTGTATAAGAATTCTCAAATTAATTAGTTTATTGATTACTTTATAATTATTAAGAGATAATGTTTCCATAATTTGCGGAGTTATCTTAATAGATAATTTAAAATTAATTTATTTATATAATTGACTCTCCATCATATGTGACATGCCACATCATTGGTGGACACGTTAATATTGCTCAGAATGGGTAGGGGAGCAGAACCGTATATCTTTATACGAGACGAGTATAATTCATCGAGCGTAGCACGATTTTTGTACATGGTGGAATGTTTCATTGGATGCCAAATCCAATTTGGAACTTGCTGTGTGCATGCCAGTTGCACGTGCTCACTTCTCATCTTGTTTTTTTTCTCACTTCTTTTTACAATTCCACAGTATTGGTGGATGTAATGATAATAATGAGTGAGATAAATATACCAATAATAAAAATGCATTATGTTGCGCTGATATGACACAAAAATGATGCGATAACATAATATTAAAAGTTTTACCTTATTGCAGGAACAATACTAACATGAATACACCAAGCTTAATCACTACATCAATTCCGTTTAGCGTCGGAAATAATTTGGTTTTAGGTTCAAAGAGACAAATATCATGCCATTATAAAATCACCCAAACCCAATTATGATATTCCACTTTGTGAAATTACCCAACATAATCAACAAATTAAAACAAAACTAGAGCTAAAGTACAATTAAGCAAGAAAAAGTAATGAGAGAGCTTATCTTAACATGAGTCAATAATATTGTCATCAGTATTTTGGAAGATATATATACTACTATTTGCATAAACTTTGATCCCACTCTCAATCTTAAAATATCTAACTTTTAAGGCTCTTTTGTTTTGTACCAAATAATTCTATGCCCTCTCTCCACCCCTCATTTTGCTCTACCTTTATGTCCATTTCTTAGCAAAATTCAATGTCACAATGAACACAAAGATACAAAAACATTGCCAATTTAAATCTGTCACTCAATCTACTTTAGTATTGCAGTTCACACGCACGTACGGCTAATTGTATGAATTATTACGTTGATTGTTTTTTAAAACTGGTTTCTCTATATTTTACCTATCTTATAAATGAGTAATGATATTCGAACACACTGTGCCCAGCAACAAGCGTTAAAAAAAGAAAGTTAACTGTAAAAATAGAAATAATCACATTTGCCCCTAGGGTTTATGATTCCCAATTAGGGTATATTTCCATTTTCAAAACCTATATTACCATTTTTAGCGCGTGTGGCTGGCCACAATGTGTCCGAATATCATTACCCATTATAAATAATGTCGAGATGATCAAAAGTGGTATATTTCACACATATAAGAGCAAGCAATAGGTTGATTCAGCTCAAAATTCAAACTTAACTGAAAAAACAAAAGGCCAAAATTGAAAGGAAAAGAAGAAGAAAACAATCAAATAAAACTAGTGTATTGATTTTAAACCAAACTTAAATTAGCTTTTGGCATTATCAACAAAACCAGTTGCTTTAAACAAAAATTCAATTCAATTCAATTCAGCTGGGTTTTTACACTAAACAAAGAAAAATACAAACTGAAATTTTAAGTAGATAATGAAGTTTATCGGAAATCAAATTCATCAATTCTAGTCAATCTCAGTCCGATTTTGCTTTTTATTGCGGAGGCAGAATTATATCTCTATTTTTAGATGTGCGAAAATAGAAAATTGCCAGCAATGAGTGGTGTTAAAAATTGAAAAATATCGGTAAAATGACAGTGTAATTGGTGTGTGTGTGTGTGGGGGGGGGGGGGGGGGGGGGAATCCAGCAGAGATCAGCCACTATCAACACAATATGTATACATATATATAGATGGATATGTGTGTGTGAAATGCTAATTAAAAAAGATTGATCAAGATTATCTACTTACCTTTTTTTCTATCATTTATGCTTACAAACAAAACTTGAGACCGACTCTCACGACTGAATCTACCAATTCCAAATTTCCAATCCAGTTATGAAGGGCGTGTTTGGCATGTAGCAAAAATGTTGCTTCCCAATTCTGGCTTTTCTTTGTTGGCACAGCCTTTAAAATATTCATCATTCATTATTTCGCTCTGACTTCATCCTACCAGTTCAACTTGAATTTAATTCTACCAAATGATTTCTTTCTTATTTATTAAACAAATTCTATGCCCAAACAGAATTTTAATTTCAAAATTCACATACATAACAATAAATGGCTAACATTTTAAACAAATGTAGTAATCCACATATTATTATTCAAGCACAAGGGTACAATCTTTTTGCTAAAATATTGGTTTATATTACAACAGTGGTGCTTCAATGCATGAGAAAAGGCTGCAAAAGATGAGATGCAGGTGCAGACAGGGCAAACCCTAAAGCAGTTTCCTTTCTGAAAAAAAACTGAGAATTATTGATTCGAGCATGTACCTAGACATTTGTCAAGCTTTTGGCATGATCGATGAAGTTTCATGTGCGTGAGAGGACGCCTTTCGAGCTATAAACAGAGAAAACGACGCATTGAGTTAACCAGAGTGAACACATTTGAAACTGTCCCACAAAGTTTTGCAAAATTGAGAACCTGACAGAGCTACATGTCTGGTTCATAAAAACTTTGGTGAATTTTGTTCTAAATTTCACGAAGTAAAAACAAACCTTGGGACACTTCCACGACGGCGAGGATCATATTCTGTTGCTTGCCGAAGAGCCCTTGCAAAGGCCTTGAAAGTTGCCTCTATGATGTGGTGAGAATTTTTCCCAGCAAGCTAATACCATACAAAAGTCAGTATTTGAAATATGAATACATGTAGCTCTACACTATTAATAAGGTTTATAAGCTTTTGTCATTTCATGTTTGATTCTTACAAATAAAGGAGTATCCGAAGAATTTAGTTTGTGCCAGAAACAAAAACAAACATTTTATAAGCAAGCTAGTGGTAAGCTCTTCAATATAGCATTTCCATACAAGATTAATTTTAGTGCTTGTTCAGGTTCAAGTAGAGGAGTGGAAAGGGAATGGAATCAAATAGAGGGGAAGAATGGTAACAATAACTTCTACTTTTATTAAGTGATTGGTTCAAAAATGGAAAAAAAATCACTTGTAAGGGAAATGAATCCAGATAGGAAAGGATTTTGTTACTCCTCTAGTTTGGAGGGTAACATTTTGACTTTTGAGATTTGAGTTACTCTCAAGTAAGGGTAATGGTTAACCTATACCCAAACCAAACAAGGAGTAATGGATTCGGTTAATTGAATCCGTTTCCAAACTCCAAAAAAGTCCAACCAAATATGGGCTTAGCGTGTTTGATCATCTAATCCTTCAAATAGTCAATCATACGTATTATCATTGCATTCATTTTTCTGATGAGCACGTCGCGAAATGTACAACTATAATTCAAATCATTATACCAGTTGCTCGTGATAATGCATATAAAAACTTAGGAAGAACAGTTTACCTGCCGTATGTGTAGTGTCATTCCAGAGGTATTGACCAAGGACTGAAAGAAGTGCTCCACCAGCTGAAAGAACAAAATAGAATGTTCGTATCGAGTTAACATACCAAAAAAGAATTAAGTTCAGAAAAAAAAAAATTAAGCTATCAAGGTATTTAAGTACATACTGTATCATTTTTTTGCAAAGAAAGGGTTTAACACTTAAGTAACAGAGTGATGGAATTCACATGGGACCAATATATTTCAAGTACATACAGAGCAGAGAATACCTGCGTGTCATAAGTACCTACTCTTTCTGTAGGTATTTGCAAATCATAACTCAAATGTGGCCTTCCAGATAAATCCTATAAAACAATTTCAAAATGAAAATATCGCAGACTGCCTATAGTATCATAATTGAAAAACTACATTAACATTGTCTGAGACGAAGTAAGATCAGTTTTCAGATGGTACATTTCGAAACACTGATTCATTTCCTGTACCACAGCACAGCATACATGTCCAAAATCATTACTATGTTCTAGTTACTTGTGCTTTCAGAACCAGAATTGTTCCAGTATCATACCAGTGAAACGTGCACAAGCGCTTCATCAAGAGGAGCTGAGAAGTCTCCAAACCGGTTGATTCCTCTCCTATCACCAAGCGCCTGCAGCAAAGCCTGCACGAACAATCAGCATTACTGCTGCTAATTTTCCGAACTAATCAACCTCAAAAGAAAATATGGTCTAAGAATCTCTCATTCGGTCAATAATGCTTTATCTAAAAACACATAAAACTGTTGTTGGAAACTTACTGTCCCAATTGCAAGGGCAACATCTTCATTTGTGTGATGATCATCAATATGAATATCCCCGACGGCCTTCGTGTGCACATCGAATAATCCGTGTGAAGCAAGTTGCTGAAACAAATACGTAAGCCTACATCAACACTCAAAAAGTTACATCAGAGCTAAAGAACAATTCCATAATCAAAAATTGCAGACAGTACAAAATTCTTGAACAAACAATGGAGTAAAAAGTATAATCATTTAATCTTACATACCCGAAATTGCCCGGAAAAATATAAATATTTTTGGGTGATTGACAGAGTAAAACTGAAGCAATTCACTCTAATTACTTTAGATTTAGACCAATCTCATTGCTAGAGAGTTATGTTTTTGCAGTTTGAATTAACAACGAATTTCAAATATAGGAAAATCAGCTCCTTCAACATATTTAAGCTTAAACAAAATAAATTCAGCTCAAATACTTCAATTTCAAAAAGAAAATCACATCTCCAGCCGTAAATCAGAAAAAAGAAAATTCATAATTATCAAAAACATACATCTAACATGTGATCGAGAAATGGAATGCCCGTATTATTCTCAGCAATGGCGTCACCATCCAGATTAATCTTCACGCAGACATTCGTCTCCTTCGTAACCCGCTTAACCTCTCCAATTCTTCCTCCTGCCGTTCCCAACATTAATCGGAACAGCGCCGCAATAACAAAAAAAAAAACATGAAATTGAGTTCAAAAGCCAACTGACCTTCAACTGCAGCTACCGCCGACGAGCCGTTGTTTTCGGACGCGCGAGGGACCATAGGGTCCATTGAAGAAGATGGAAGGTGAGTGGAGAGGAGGTGTACCTTGCGCTGCGGAAGGTGTGCTGGGAGGAGAAGACGCTGCGAGAGATGAATTGGTGAGTTACGAAGGCGTGAGTGAGAGAAACTGGAATGGATGGAGGAACGGCGAGGGATTGAGAGTTCCATACGTGGAGGAACCTGAGCCGGACGGGTGGCGGAGAGCGGCGGTGACTGGTGGTGCGCGGCGGTAGTGATACGGATATAGGTATTCACTTTGTCCTAATCTCAAGTCGCGGTTCAGTAATGACTTAAATTTTAGATTAAGAATTTTACGAAAAAGAAAAATGTATTCAAATTAACACTACTTTTTTGGGTATTCAAATAGTACTCGGTTTATATTAAATATACAGTAATTCTATTTAAAATATAGAAATAAAGAGTTGTGTGATAAGCATATTAGCATACCTTTTGAGAGAGTTTTTTTTTAACAAATTGAGTCATTATTTCTCGTAGATTCGTAGTTAGCTCTTTATAAAATATATTTTACATAGTTTTGTGATATAAAATATTGATGATGTAATACAAATATTAAATGTAAACAAAAAATTAATCTTTAACCTTACATTTAATGGAAAATTATAAAATTCACATAAATATAGCAAGAAGGGAGAAGAGTATTCTAAAAATTAGGTTTGCTACTTAAAACGCAAGACCAAACGACTCTCTGATCAGAATGTTGCATAAAAATGGGTTTTCCCCCCAAAATCATCTACACGTATGCACAAACTATAACTACCAGTCTACCACTACCAAATTATCACAAAAATTAGTTAAGACACAGTCTTCAACCTCTCTCTCTCTAACTACCTACTAGTCATCTAATTATTATGATCGTATATTTGCAGATAAAATGCTGCAAACCTCTGTAAAATCGAAACTTGTGTTCCGTTTATCCTACACCACAATCGCCGGTCATTTTTCTCCGATGCTGCAGCATTCTGAGGTGACGTCTAGCAAGGAGAAATCGGTGGAGACCTCTTGCTTTCTCTGGAGGGTTCGTCAGTTTCAGAACGATGAGGAGTGTCCTGAACAACACCCGGATCGACACCATCACCCTCAAATGCCTTATGATCTGAGTTGGGTTCACCAGTTCCGGTGCGATCAGGAGTGTCCCCGACAATGCTTGGATCGACATCACCCTCAAAGCCCTTATGGTCTAAGTCGAGCTTATCAATTTCAGCACGATCAGGGGTGTCATGAAAGACACCATCACCCTCAAAAGCCTTATGATCCGAGTCACGTCCATCAGTTTCACCATGATCAGGAGCGTCTTGAACGACACCCAGATCGATGCCATCACCCTCAAAAGCCTTATGATTTGAGTCGAGTTCATCAGTTTCAACACGATCAGGAGTGTCCTGAACAATGCCTTGATCGACACCATCACCCTCAAAAGCCTTATGATCAGAGTCAGGTTCATCAATTTCAGCGCGATTAGGAGGGTCCCGAACAATGCCTGGATCAACATCACCACCCTCAGAAGCCTTATAATCTGAGTCGGGTTTATCAATTCCAGAGCGATCAGGAGGGTCCCGAACGACACCCGGATCGACACCATATCCCTCAAAAGCCTTATGATCCGAGTTAGGCTTATCAGTTTCAGCACGATCATGAGCGTCCTGAACAACACCCAGATCGACACCATCACCATCACCCTCAAAGGCCTTATGATCTGAGTCAGCATTCGACACCACAACACTTTCTTCTTTGTCACCATTGGAAGCTCCATTGTTAATTCCAGCTGAAGCTTCAGAAATAGAGGCAGGAAACACTTCGACCCAACCATTACTACTTATTGAGTGTGCAGCATCTGCGGAAGCATTTTCTGAAAAATTCGGAACGCCATTTGCGATTGCAGGGGTATCAGCTGAGTTCAGCATTCCACAATCTTCGATTTTGCACGCATCCTTGACAACAGCCTTCACCAGTGAGTTGGAAGGTTCTAGAGATTCGTGTTCTTCATTGCAGATATTACCATCTACAGCAGGGTTGGAGCACTTCAAATTAACAGATTCACAAACAGCAACTGAGGTATTATTAGGTGCAGGATCATCGGTCTCTTGACGAGCATCTGAAGGAACAGCTGGTACTGAAGAACCCGAGTCGAGAGCATCAACTTCATCACATCTCTTGGGTGACGGGAACCCCCCAGAATTACTGCTCGTCCGTTTATTTCCCTCCTCAGACAACCTAGCCTTAGATTTCTCAACCAACGCAGGCGATAGAGTTCGGTTCTTGGTTGATTCAGAATCGCTGCTCGTCCGTTTATTTTCCTCCTCGGACAAACTAGGCTCAGATTTCTTAACCAAAGCAGGCGTTGAAAGTTTGTTCTTGGTTGATTCAGAAGCCACGACACCTACTTACAGAAAAAAAAACGCGAATTGAGGCAAGATAAAATTATTCGATTATTGTTCGCTGCAGAAAGAAGGAAGGAGTAATCATCAGACCAGAAAATTGTTTACCATCAGAATTTTCTTGCTTCACCAACTCTTTCTGCAGCATATCCGTCCCAGGAAACACCAACATGTTCATAGACTTTATCTCTTTCTTATGTATATCCTCAAGTTCGTGGAAACCAAATATGGTCGTCCACGTGTTCATATGCTCCGATATGGCGGGAATAATCAATTGTCCAACCTTGAGAGAACAAAGTTCCTAGAAGCACAAGAATTGACGCAAGCCATTCAGCAACAATTTAAAACCCCAGAAACCAGAAACTCAGGAGTTGCATAAGCATATTAACACCAAACAAAAGCGTTACTAGATGTATGCCCATAATAGACTGCAACAGCGGGTATATAATTCTTACAGTTTCAAGTGCAGATAAAAGTCGGCGGCACATTCCTTGACGCCTATAGATATCACGAGTTCCAATAAATGGCATCTCAGCAAGACGATCTCCATGGAGCCTGATATGAAAATCCAATTAGTGGGAATGCCGAATGCTAGTAAAACTCAAAACTGCATAGTATCATTTGACACAGTCATATCAACATAGATCTCAGTAGACAATGAATTGTCGAGCAAATGATAAAAGCCCTCGAACAGATGGTGGTCGTGCAATGTTCACGGTCTTGCTTGCATTTTACGTACGTGGAGAAAGCTAAGCGATTCTGCCTACTTCAGGACTGGCTTTATCCTCAATAATAACTTGCTCAACTAAAATGGTGCACAGTTTTGTGAATTGATTGGTTGTCCAAGAGTGAAATTAAAATTATCAAAAGAATAAAAAAAAAGCTGTCTATAAACATGTTTCAAGAAGACAAAAGTATTAAGTTAAGCCTTGGATGCGTCCATCATGAACACCTAGACATAGAATCTATATCTAAAGTACTGTTCTTTTACCTGATAGATGCTGCAGCTAAAATTTCATCACCTCGTTCCAATACTGCTGTATAGAATCCACGATAATTCAGCCGATTAAAATTTGATCTGCAGAATAAGAGATATAATCATCATTGTGCTGTTCCCGAGGACAAAGTATATGATGTATTGAATAATTTTTTAGGTGAAGGGTGGGGGAGAAGTAGGAATGAAGTATAGTAAATCAACTGTTTGGAGATGGAGATGAAAGAGTTGTCTTTATAGAAAAGGATGTAAGATATCCAACTCATAATACATATCATAAGCACAACCAGAAATACTTAAGCTAACAAATAAAGATCATTGTAATTGCATGTTGTTTCTCAAGCACTAATAAGACTCAACAAGATCTAGGTGCAATACAGTACAAGATGCCGATAAAATTATGTGTATATCTGAATTAGCACAGTCGAGAATAACTTACCCGCAATTATAGACCACATTATGTATTATATTTATCCCACTTCTCCTGTCAATGATAGGCAAAAAACACTCGTCCATTACAGATAATGCAACAGCTAACTTAGAGTTGCATTCCGCCCTTAAATGAAATCCACGCTGCGATGCATCAGATACATCTGTCCGTTGAATAAGAGACCATGATATTCCAGCTTCCAATTCATGTTTGACTCCAAGAATCTTCTGTAAGTGATCATAGATCTATAGAGCCAAAAAAGACAAAATATGAGGAAGCTTATAATTTATTCCATACGGATAAAAAAAGGAAATATGAGAAAGCTTATCTTAATTGTATACATGATACAAAAAAGAATATACAAAACATCAAAACGATATATTGAACATAGCACAGAATAATTCCTGCAAAATTTTATGAAACAATCGTGCTTGCAGCTTGCAAGTTGAACCTCGGGTGTTGACCAATGAAGATAGAGAAGTTTATGCCTATTTCAGAGCTGAAGGTGAATATATCTTTTAGTTTAACCACATGGAGATGTGAATCGATAATGACAATAACGAATACACGAAATCATTAAATCAGATTAGAGAATACAAACACCCTCAATTTCAGGCCAATTCTGAGATTGCATCTTCCAGATGTAGATGTTAGCCTTTATAAACCAAAGGCATTTTAGACTTGTGCAGAAACAGCAATATGAAATACATTTTGTCACAATTCTAGCTATTGATTAACAGAAAAAAAAATGAAAAAAAAAATACATAAATGAATACCTCTTGGCACTTCAGCCCACAGAAAGTTGCACTGCATGAACTTGCAGGTTGTGGATGCGCCCTCTCACTGCATGATTTGTGATCTGTACAAAGTAATGTATAAAGGAAACTTAACCACGAATACATTGGAAAACAAGATTATAGGGGGAAGGTGTGGGGTGGAGAGCTTGAATGTGAGCTGAAGCCTATCAGAAACAAGATTACATTTTTTCTCACAGAAGTTGCATCTAGTAAATTCATCACAACTGATATCATTTTCTTCAGCCGTATTTCCGGCAAGCCCACAAAATTTGCATATACAATTTGGACAGTGCCAATCACCCGAAGGAAGCATCTGCAATAGAGAAGGGTTATAAGTACCTGAAATATAAATAAATGCAACACATAATATTTGCAAGAAACATGATTTCATGGAACATGCATAAAAGCCATAAGACAGAGGAGTTCGAGCAGACTTGAGCCTACCTAATATCGCATCAGCTAACTACCAAATTTAACAAGGCAAATTCTGATGTTGTACAAATTAAGATGCACAAATGGAACATAACTGTTCATGCAGTTTGCACTAAATAGCAGGCTACATCTTTTACGAGTAGATTGGAAACTATCATGTACACTATTATATTACATATCACAAGACACAAGGAAGAACAACAATAATCTGAAAAGTAGAAGGGAAATGAATATGAAATGATAAACTCCCTCCGACCAATTCATATTGTCATCCTTTCCTTATTTAGGTGTCCCACTCATATTGACATCTTCCAAATAAGGAAAGTATTTAACCTTCAAAAGTAATGAGACATACCCACTTTCTATCTTTTTACCCTTATTCTTAATCTCCGTGCTGAACAGTAACATGACAATATCAGTGGGTCGGAGGGAGTATTCAAGTTTCATGATAATGTTAAGATAAAGTGCAATAAGCCCATGATATTAATAAAGTACCTGTATTCCTAAACAGATTTGATGAAAAGTTGAAGGACAACTATCACAACAGATCAAGTCCCCTCCATCACCACAAATAGCACATGTATCATCATCTGGATCATCTCCATCCACATCAACAGTGAAGAAATCCCGATGCAAGGACTCCTCTTGACTATTCCACGCATCAATTTGGCACTGTAAAAGGGAGGATCCAGACTCCAAAAATATATTCTGGAATGGCTGGCGCAGCTTGCTGCCAGCATGCAGCTCAAACTTGGAGACTGTAAGGATTTTACTGCAGCAGCCACAGTGGATTCCGTCTCTTGTGATCCAACCTTCTAACATAACCTTTGTCCTTCTGCGGTTCATATACTGCACCTTTTCACTTAACTTTGCTGTCCCACGATCAATTAGCCAAGCCAATACTGTCCTTTTCCCCCTATATGGTACATATCCATCAAAGTCTGAGTTATCGCCCCTATCAGAACCGCGGACCAGAAGGGTGCATCTCCCAATTACTTTACTTGTTCTTCCCTGTATCGAACTAGACTTCGATGCAATAGAAGAATTTTCAAATTTGTCTTTCCTTGGCCTCCTATCGAGTGAATCATCACTTGAATCATCGTCGCTATCTTGATCAACTTTAGACAACTTTCCCCGCAACTTCTGTTTCTGTTTCACATAAGAACTCAGCCGTTCCTCACTCTGATCACTGTCTGAGATCTCTTCAGCCTCATTTACAACAGATTTCTTAGCACTCCTAGTGAAGCTATCTTCCTTTCTCTTCCTTCTCATTTCTTCCGCAATTTTCTTTTTGGTTTGTCTCGTAAGTTTATTTATCAGATCTTCAGATAGAGGAGCAAATGAGGGGGAACCAACCTTTGCTTTCACTTTATCATTATCTTCCGCCAAGTGTTTTTTAAACGCATCATAAGCCTTAATAATCGACCAGTAGGCTGTTCCGCTAGGGCTAATGTACACAGCATCTAAGTAATCTCTATTTCTTCTTGGTCTATAATCTATACTCCACCCTGCATCGATCAACATTCCTCTTATCTTCTCACGCAACATTTGCTTTTCAGTACTTCCACCGCGCTTAGCATTGACTTCTTTGCCTTTAACAGATGGAAAATTTTCAGTACTTGGAGACCTTTCTGCCTCTTTTTTCACTGCTTTCTTTGAGCTAGAAGCTTGAGGTCTGGGCGTCGCCAACTTCAACACTGTATCAGTTTCATCAACACCTGAACCTCTAGCCTTCTTGTTTTTATTCGAAATAGGATTTACCTTTTCAATCTCTAACTCCCCCTTCTCCTTCTCAGCACTTCTCTCCTTGCCAACTAACAAGCCTCGATTTTTAGGTGTCTTAGAATCCGAAAGAAGTGGTAATTCTGCAGACAAATCCTTCCCCACAGGGTCAAGATTCTTATGTTGAGAAGAAAAATCCATCTTTTTCTTCTTATTGACCATAACCTTCAGCACCCCGTTCTTCCCCTGCAGCCTGATCGACTCACCAGCCGTCTCCTGATATTTCATCTTTAATAAAGAAATCGGCATGTGAGCTTCATCATCCTCCGACTCAAATCCTTTATTCCTTGTGCCACTGACCCCTACATTCTTACTCTTCCCACCACTAGAACCATTGAGATAGGATCCTTGTTTTTGCTTATCCACAAGATTCCTATTCAAATGACCCCCACCATCGTTGCTCCCAACCCTCTTGAATCTATCTTGTAAAAACTCATTCCTCATCTTCTTCCCATCAAATTCATCGTATTCATCAAACTCGAACAAATCCAACCTACTCCTCTTCTTCTCGGCACTACTATCAATCCCAGCATTGTCCCTATCATGCCCTCTGCTCTCCAACTCATTCCTCTTATACCCCGTTGAGCTCTTCTTCAATCGCTTCTCGTTCACTTTTCTTCTCATAAACTCCAACGACTCATCATCATCATCACTCGAGCTCGAACTCGAATCTGATCCGCTCGCAATCAATCTAGCCCTCTTTTTCCCCTTACTGCCATCACCTAAACCCCCCAATCCTACCCCCGAATTCTTATTTGCACCAGTTTTTTTTATTATCAAACACCCGGACGAATTTTTCTTCTTCAACACTCCTGATCCTACTCTCCCTTCCATTACATGTATCAACTACATAAGATACATAACAAGCCCCTTGAATTTCAATCAAATTGCGCCAAATTCAACACGAATTCACCCCCAAATTGCCGAAGAAACAAAGAATTTTGAACAGGGTTCTCAATTCTGCTCCCGAGCCTCAACAGATCTGAAGCAAAAGAAAGAACGCACCATACTCAACAATAACTGTTTATTAAGAAAATATTTAATTTTCTTTACCTCGCCGGAAATCCGGAGTCTGACGGGGGGCGAGATTACTTTTAACTACGCTGTGTAATTTTCCGGCAAAGCAATAGATAGAAAAGCGAAAGGAAAATAGAAATTAGAGAACAGAATCGGAGAGAGAAGTTGCAATTGGCTTTCCGTGTGTATATGTATAGCGATATATATATACGTGTTTAGAGAGAGAGAGAGAGAGAGTTCTTATATGGTATGGCATGGGAAAACGTTTTTCTTTTTTCAAGGATGGCATGGGAAAACTTACTTTATTTTATTAGAATTAGAAAGTAAATAGTTTGACAGAAATAATATTTTAACTTGTTTGTTAAATTAATAATTTTTTTAAAGCCTGCTAAAAAAATAATTATAGTTAAATTTTCAGTTAAAATAAACTTATGGCAGTATTAATGAAACTCGTACTTCATAATTTTCCCCTAAAAAAATAAAGTCGAAGTCGAAGTTTCTATCTACATAAATATTTACTTGTAGTAAATGTTTTTTTTTCTTGAATAAAACTGTAACATGTTGGCTAGGTGGACTACATGAACTAAATTTTGTTAGGATTTTTCTAGTTTGACTTTAAAGTAGTGTTTTATTTTTTGCATTGCACGCAATTAAATTCATTTACTTTAATCGTGATGTTAATTTCTTAATTTTGAATCACGAAGATAATATACACGTTTAAATAAAAATAAGAAGATATAAATGGCATAGTCATAAGGACCCGCAAAAAGAAATAAATTTTAGGGAAAATTCAAATTCATGTTAAGTACCATGGGAAACAAATAACGGTATTGAATAAATATAATGTTCATAACAGAAAATTAATTAAAGTTTTTGTGATCCTGACAATACGATGTTGTAGTTCTTTATTTGACATTATACATACAATTTTGTAATTCTCTAAAAAAATTATATCAATGTTTGAATTTCTAAGAAAATTAAAGTTTAGGTTATTTTGTTAAATACATTTATACACTAATCTTTTAAAAATAAAAATTCCTCTGTATAATTTAATCTTTTTTGGGACTCCAACATTTAAATGTTTACTTACGACTTCAGACTTCAGATTTTTAGGTCCAACGGATTTCGGCCCGCTCCAAAACTTTTATTTTTGGAAATTCAATTATTTATATATATATATATATATATATATTTTTTTTTTTTTTTTTTTTTTTTTGAGGAGCAAAATTCATGTTAAGTACCATGGGAAAATGAAATAACGGTATTGAATACATACATATTAACGTTCATAAGAAAATTAAAGTTTTTGTGATCCTCACAATATGATGTTGTAGTGCTTTATTTGACATTATTAAGTATATAGCTTTGTAATTCTCTAAAAATTATTATATATATATATATATTTGGATTTCTAAAGAAAATTAAAGGTTTGGTGATTTTGTTAAATAGTAAGTATCTATTTATACACTCTTTCAAAAATAAAAATCTTTCACATGAGTCAGAAATCTACATTAACTCATATCGGTTCACCTTCACCTGAAGTTGACAATCTCCAAGCTGCTAGAAACTGGATCAACACAATCTTGAGATAGATTTTGTCCTAGCTTTGAGGATCCCTTATCCCTATAGCTATAGGGAGCTTTACTTAACCGCGGCCTCGACTGGTGAAGAAGCCGCCCTGTGAGGAAGCAACGGGAAAGGATACGGACGCGCTAATGCTTCTGATAGGTGAGATTTATGCTCAGTATCATCCTTCCGTCCTTCCTTGTGGCCTCGTTGAGACAGATGACAATCCACGCGCTCCTTCTTGCTCCCCTTCGTGGCTGAAGAATTTTTGTGGTATTCACTGTTAAAGAGCCATTTTGTCACCACAGATCTCAGTCAACAGAGCTTGTTATTTCAGTGCTGTGCTGCTGTGACCACATCTCGTTATAGTGTACACCGTTGGAGTGGCTTGAACACTTAAGGGGAGCGTCTGCAACGGACTGCTGCTCGTCCCCTTCAAATTGGTACGTGATCTCTTCAAAACGCCCGTGCACAGCCCCACCGCATCCCTGTTTAGAGCAATATTTAAGTAGTTGCAAGCTCTTATTTGCCTTGTGGGACGATGTGTGGCCTGCATCAGAACCATTTGAATTGCAGATATGACAGCAATCGTTTATGGTCTCGTGTTTAGGACTTTCTTCGAAACCAATCCCACTTCTCCATTCGGGCACCAATGAGGCGATCTCACCATCTATCATCTTGGCAATCTCTGTCACGTCTTGGTCCGTGATATCCAGCTCAGCAACCATCTCAGTCGCGACACTCAGGGCTGTGTCGGCCTCAGTGTCAAAGGGGAAGTAGATGTTGCGAATAGGGCCTGCAGTGCATAGAATAGAAACTAATGCATTTCAGCATCAACACTTCATCATAAATTGAAGAAGTACTACTTCTTCTAAGCCTTATTTTTACCTTCCTTGTCTGCAATCCTCAGTCGCAGAAAGATGTTGTCGTCCTCTGTCCTCCTCCCTTTAATAATCACGTCTACATTTCCAAAATGCTCGTCCTCCTGGCTCGTGAACAGGTCGATCTCATTACCTTCATACTCAACCGAGTTGCAGTCTAGGTCATTTTCTGGTTCATAGCCAAGAAAATTGTTGTAACCATTGACTAAAGAGCTGTTGGTGCTGTGGTGAGCACTCAAGAGCTGCTGGCTCAAAATCGGGCCTAATTCATCGTAGTCCCTCAAACCCGACGGCCTCAAATCATAAATGTAGTCATCTATCTGAAGGAAGGGATCGTTGAGAAGCTCCCATGCAGACAACCTATCTGAGACTGTTGCTAAGCATTTATCAACAAATCTACGAACCTCAACATCTTTAACTTTGTATAAAGCATCTGGTTTCTTACCCTAAAACGCAAAAAAATGAGCATTTCATCACATACTGCTGCAAGCAACATTTTAAGCATGACAACACAAGTTTTGAGTTTCATACAGAGATCACTTTCTTATAAATTTGGGCAGGATGAGTGCATTCGCTATATGGATAGTCGAAAGTCACCATTTCCAAAATGCACATGCCAAACGAATAAATGTCAACTAGTTCGTTGTATTCCTCCTCATACACCTCCGGGGCCATGAATTCCGGTGTCCCTATCCAAAATTCAAGAAATTATGCTCCACTCATGCCATTTGTGACAAGATTTTCAAGAATCTTGAAAAACATATAACTTTTTTACCTACCTACACAACGAGCAGCATGCGACTTCCTGAGGATTGCAGCAAGGCCAAGATCGCCAATCTTGACCTCGCCTTGATTTCCATTGATGAAAATGTTATCACATTTTAGGTCTCTATGAATCACAGGAGGATCATGGCTATGGAGATAAAGAAGGCCATGCAAAATTTGCCTGCACCAATGCTTTATTGCTCTGATATTTATCCTCTTATGTTTCAACCTATACCTTTTTTTTCAAATCAACAACAGCTTTAAACAAACAGTTGGATCAAAAAAGACAACAATCTAAGACTAGGACAGAGCACTTACTGTCTGAGAGTGCCAGAAGTGAACATTTCTGTGACAAAATTGATGTTTCTGTTAGCCGTATCGACCCAGGAAGTGCAGAATTTCATGATATTTTTGTGTTTTAATGTCTTGAGAAGATGTATTTCACAATACAGCCTCTCAAGATCTTCAGGGCTCTGCAGAAAATCATATAGCTTGACTTGGTTCCAAGCTACTTCAATCCCTTCATACTCATCAAAAGCTCTATAACTGCAATAAATAAAAGAATGCAAAAAAAAAAAAAAAAAAAAAGATGAATTTTTATTCATTTTTTGATGAAAACCTAACAAGCCCAGAAAATGATTAAAGTGTGAATGAACCTAAATGATTAATTTCCTAATTTCTGCAGAAGGGCTTATGTAGGTAGATATACATACACTGTCTTTGAAGACCCTTTTCCAAGTATCTCATTGTACTGCAATCAAAACAAAAATTAATGATAAAATCATTAAGTTTGTCATTTCAAATTAAAAATAAAAATAAAAATTAATGCAGATTCAACAGGTGACAGAATCAAGAAATCAGCAAGAATTAATGACATTAGGAACTTAAACCATACCCTTCCATATCTTCCAGTAGGATCAACTTCTACAAACTCAGAATCTTCTGAATCAAGATCAACCACACCATTCATTCCTTACACTTATAGCGAGAGAGAGAGAGAGAGAGAGAGAGAGAGAGAGAGAGAGGCCCAAATCAAGAATCAACACAAGGGATCTAAGCTACAGACTTACAATGCTAATACAATCAAGATTCAGCATGAATTCGTAAGAAAGATGAGACCTTGGGAGTTTCATCAAAAGGGTAAAAAGGTATTTCCTTTCCCACCACAACAAACAACTCTATCCCTCCACTCCCACACACTCCAAATCCTCACAAAAAGACAACTTCTCTTTTCCTCCTCCTTTCTGACCTTTCTCCCTCTCTCTCGCTCTCAATGCTTCATCACTTTCTATCTCATCACGAGGAGCAAAACCAAAACACACACACAACACACACTAATTGACCCACAGTTTCTCTCTTTTTTCTTGCTAGGTGTCCAATCTGTATGTATAGATGCACGTATATGATTTTTTGCACTTATTTTATTTTTCAATTTTTCAAGAGAGACAGGCCCTAAACAGATTGCTAGAAGGGGACCAACAACGTACAATGAGAGCAGAGTATTATTAAATAGTAATCTTTTGTATATGTGGCATCTGGCAGTGACACAAGTGGCTGACCACAAATTATTACATTACTAATATTTACGGAAGTTATGAGAGATTTTAAGGAAATGAATTTCCCATCTCATGAATTTGTGTTCTGCAAAATTTCAAGATTCAGTCTGATTGGGATGGTTATGATACTTCCACGGTTCCACCTTCTCACCTCTCTCTCTCTCTCTCTCTCTCTCTCTCTCTCTCTCTCTCTCTCTCTCTATTGTGTTAATTTTAGATTGTTTTTTTTCTTCTTATTATCTTGTGATGATCATTTTTTTTTTGTTAATCATGGATTAGATAATCTGAGGCCTCAACTGTCTTTTTGTTATTTTTTTAATAAAACTGAGATGTATATTTATAATTATAATAAGATTTCCTAGAAGTTAAAATATTTTCCCTTCCCATCTCATTATTGATTTAGGGTTTTATATTAAGGTATAGTAAGTTAAGGCTTAATGAGTTATGTATTTTAACCAATACTAATTTAAATAGTTAACAGCATATGAATAATAAAAAAGAAATCGTGATTTAGCTTTCGCCTTTGAAGTTCCTACACTGTATACCACGTAAATGATTTCTTACCTTTGAAGTATTCAGTAGTATATATACTCTCTCGTTTCATTTATATCAACTAACTATTTTAAAGTGGAACAAGTATTTCTATAAAAGTGACGAGCTTATCTACTTGTTATAATTTTCATCATTTTCCTTAATAACCAACCGAAAAGTAGTTAGCCAAGGTTAATACTAGGACATAGGGAGTAACATATTTGTGACGAAATTGCGTAATAAATCGTAATGTATTTGTCGATGAGGCATAGTTCAAATGGCTCACTAAATTTTTCCTAGTGAAAGATCTTGAGTTCAATCCCGTCAGATTACAGTGTAATATATTTCTACTTCCACTTATATGGATGTGTAACAATTTATTTGATAGTAGACATACACACATATATATATATATATATATAGGGGTGAGCATTCGGATTACGGATCGAATTTTTGTTCAATTCGATCCGAATCCGAAATTTGAATTTCTAAAAAAAAATGGATCCGATCCAATCCGAAATCCGAACCGGAAAAGATCCGAAATCCAAACGCTAAATCCGATCCTATCCGAAAATCCGAAATTCTAATGAAAAATAAATAAACAATTCAAAAATTCAAAATATATTAAATTTAAAATAATAAATAATAAATATATTAAATATATTAAATAAATCATAATTCATAATCAAAAATATTAATAATAAATTGAATAGAAATATTAAAATATTAATTATTAATAATAAAAATAATAATATATTATATATAATTCGGATTTCGGATTTGTTTGGTTTTTTAAAGCACCGATCCGATCCGAATCCGAAATCCGAATTTTTTCAAAAATTGAATCCGATCTGATCCGAAATCTGAAAAAATCCGAACCAATCTTCATATTTCGGTTTGGTTCGGTTTGAATTTTCGGATTTCGGTTTTTTTGCTCACCCCTATATATATATATATTATTGTAATTCCCTCCAAAAAAAATAATTGTAATGCATTCTATTTTTCATTTTCTTTAAAAGTAATTGTTAGGATTTATGAATTTACTCGGAGTATCTCGACTTTAAGCCAACTTCACCCCCTCATACCTGATAAACTAATAATTTACATAACAATGTGAAATTTGCCTTCATCAAGTCAAATAAAGACATAAGCAAAATCAAAATTATACTATTATAATTATACTTTTCCCATCACAGATTATTCAACCAAATCAAGTTGAGAGGTGGGCTTTTGGCTTAATTGTTTAATATAATAAGATTCCTCAACTATGTGATTTTCCATCCCAAATTAAATATATATTTCGTACGGATAACTAAATAATTAAGCAAAAAAAGATAAAGTTTGGTAGTTTTACGTGCAATGTGTCATCATCAGTCAATTTACATTATTGATGGTAACCTTGAAAACTCCTACCTAATTATCTCAATATAGCGAATTCCAAGTATTAACAATACTACCTTTGAGCTGATATTAGTTAGTCTTTTACTGTTAATTAATATAACTTGGAAACTGTTCTCAAAAAAAAAAAAAAAGAAAAGAAACTAGATAGGGTTGAATTAATTATTAACTGTTCATTGAGCCGCCCATACTTGCAACGTGCAGATTTTTGCTTCGTAGAAAAATATATAGGGCTAAAAATAGATTGCATAATTTAACATTGGACTCAAAGATTTGAATTTTATTTTTCATTTAGTAAGATTGAGATATGATTTGAATTCGACTTAGACTTAGTGTTGGTTTAGTTCAAGTAGATATATGGAAGAGAATGAAATCAAGTAGAGTTGAATAATTATAATAATAATTATTATTTTAATTATATATTCGGCTCAACATTGGAAATGAATCACTTGTAGAAGAAATGAATCCAAAAAGGAAATATTCTGTTACTCATCTAGTTTGAAGGGACATTTGAGGGTTTGAGTTACTTTTAAGTAAGGACAATGGTTAATTTACTACCCAAATCAAATAAAAAGTAATGGATTAATCAATAAACTGAATCATTTCCATGCCCGAAGAATACTAAACCAAACATTGGCCCAATCAATAATTGAAGGGGAAAAAAATTCAAAATCATTAAACCAAGTAACTATTATGGTGTATTCACTTGGAGTGCAAAGGAGTAAAAAGGAGGTACTATAATATTGTTTTACCACTTTATATCTTGTTTGATTTTATTTTAAGAAAAATTCAGTCAAGATGTATAAAAGTTCGGACAACCTCTTTTCTCTTGCCCAAAGTTATACCTAAAAAATAAAAGTTTAATATTATACCTCATTTTACCTCTTATATGTTTTGAACATTTATTTATTTTATCCATAATTTACCTTCCAAATAAACAAGATATAATTAAAAATTGTGATCTACCTTTGAAGATAGAGATAAATATATTATAATTCCTACTCTAAACCTTGTAATCGATACTATTAGATATAAATGTATAACTCATTATATTATACTCTTTTTAATGAACACATCCTTACCTAAATAAATTTATTGATACACCTTACCGTATCCACACTACTCGTTTAATGACTCATCACATAAGAGTCAAACTTAAATTTGTCAGGAAATTTGACTCATTGACTTGTTAATATCATGTTTGACTAGATTGCATATACATACAATTATAAATTTGATAAATAACTTAAAATTATATACTTTAATTTCATCACACTCGTAAATTATAAATTGAGTATTTTATAGTAATGAACCATTTTATGTATGTACATATCGTATGTACTACACACACAGTTGTGTGTGCGTGGGCACATGCAAGATGCATGCAACCTCACATGGGCACACATGCATGAGCCCAATTATAGATAGACACTTATCTAATTTATAATCCATGTTTGTCTTTTTTATGTACACCAGCAGCAGCTGATATTTTTCTTTGTCGATTTCAAAATATGTGATATTGTTTTGTACTTTGTTAATATTACTAGTTGTTTACAATATACTAATATACACTAGTACTTTGCGTCGATTTTTTATATATATATATATATATATATATATAAGTCTCAGTTATTATAATTCATTTTGTAAAATGCAAGCTTATTGGATTTAACTAATAAAAAGGTAATTTCTCCGTCTAATATGCATGGTCATTTGATGAACGTCCCTAAACGATAGTATTAATTAAGAGTCATGATTTCTTAATTATAAGATGGTAAATTTATCGGATTTTAAATTATTTTAAGTTGCATTCGAACTTCTTGGTGGTGTCGCGGTGAGACGTTTAATTATATATTCCATCTGTCCCGTTCAATTTGTCCCATTTTATCATTTTTGGTGTCCCGTTCAACTTATCTCATTTCCTTTTAAGGAAATAATTAAGAAATCACTTTATTCACTTTATATCACTTCAGCACCGCTTTATATCACTTTATATCACTTCAGCATCACTTTATATTACTTTATCAATTAAAAAATATTTTATATCACTTTATTCACTACACTAAACACACCTTTTATCATTTAATACTCTTATTCTTAATCTCTGTGCCGATGGAATAAGTTTAATGGGACGGAGGAAGTATGAAATTGCATGCAAAAAATATTTTGATTATTTGTCCATATTTTTTGGGATGTTCAAAATGATATTGGAACATTATGAGTCAGAATCTGCATGCAAAAATGGAAATAATAAACAATTTAACGCGATTCAATTTTTTCTTTCCTTCCCGTTGCACCAATTATTATTATACTATAATAATTAAACTAGACATGCAATAACATGTATTTGAACCTAACCCCTATATAAAATGATAACTCCATCCCTATAAGAAGTCCTTCTTTCCTTTTTCGCCTGTCACATTCGAAGGAAACAACTAATGAAAACTGAATCGATTTATTTACAGATCTTTTCGATATCTAACTCGATATACATGAAATCATACCTAGCATGTTCCTATTTAATTAAAGCAATCATACAAGGATTAGAAGTACCGTTCTCTTGAATTTGGAGCTCGTAGAACGATTCCACTAGTTGATCTTCTAGAATGTGTCCGTCTCGATCTTAAATGCCACGTGGTTAGCAATCCTCCAAAATAATCCAAGCAACTCCATGGTTGTGAGCTCCCACTCAGTACTTTCTCTCTCCATCCCTTGGTGTGTGCTAGAATTAGAGCTGGCAAAGCACCGGGCCGAGCTGGTCCGACGCAAGCCCATCGGGCTGGGCTAATCCGACCCAAAATTCTGTTGGGCCTAAAATTATGCAGCTCAAGCCCATCCAGGTAGTACTTTATAGTGTAAAATTTTCGGGTCAGGTCGGACTGGCCCGAGCTCATCGGGCTTTACACCTTTTGGACTAACCCGGCCCGGCCCGAAATCGCTCGGGCCTAATTTTCTTGAGCCTAAGCCCGCCCAAAATCAGGCCAACCCGTCGGACCGGGCTCATTTTACCACCTCTAATTAGAATGAGTGCACTTTAGTTTCCTTTAGAGAGCTTGTAGTTATATAAGACAATCAATAGGCTTGAGCCCATTATGACTTAATTAGTAGTGGTTTGGGCTTGAATACAAGAGACATGTTGGGTCATACTAGGAATCGACTAGAAAACTAGAGTTAGACCTTCTATATACTTTTACACTATTATCCAAACCCAAAATAATTACAAACATATAATCACTAATTTATTCCACTAAAAATTAGTGATGATCTATCGTATTAGTCCGCTAGTGAATCAGGGCTTCTAGTTTTAACTTCGGCGATCTCCATTAGGATGTCAAACATTCATTAATTAATTAAAGCTTATAACAACTTAACTTAATTAGTATCTTTAATTCCTTAAGTAGTACCACTCAACATAATTATCGTACCAGATATAACAAAATTCACATGCAGGGTTTAGTACAATAAACTTAATGAGCTCCTTAAGGGAATGTTATCAATCTGGTTTTTCCAGGACATGGTTTCCTAGTATAGTTAATTAAGTGTCAAAACAAATATTGTAGTCACCTAAGATACAAAGTATATTGAGTTAACTCATAACTCTCACCAATAGTAAGTCAAAGTGGCATACAAATATCTGATTACACTTACTAACTTATTAAGATTTAGATCTATCGAGTCATTAAGACCTTGGTTCTTTTCAAATGGTCCGAATAGAAGAACATTGATCACTATTTTATCTAGCAATTAATCCGCAACTTTAACGGGCAATTGTAGCTATAGTTATCAGAGTATCCACAAGGACCATTATACGAAAATATTGAGCAAACAAAGTTTATACACTTTCTTACTATTCAAGCTCTAAAAATATCATGATTTTGAGTTTTCTCAACTATTAAGAAGGTAAATTAATGCAAAGGAAACAATTAAAAGCAAACAAGGACACAAATAAGGATCACAAATATGAAAAGATACAAATATTGATTCTAGGAATTCAATTCGATTCTAGATGATATGAAAATGACTTCCTAATTCACATAACCATATTTAATCTCCTAATTGAGAAGCAATCATAAAGGTATTCACTATCCTCTCTCGAAAGAAAGCAAAAGAAGATCAACCTATCGACTCTGTCGGCTAAAACTCGAGACGACAAATCAACTCCAAAAGGCACAAAGATTATAAGCTTCCATGCATAAGTTCATCACTTACTAAGTCTCAAAACCATGCATGATGTGACAATTTGATTTCCATGCATGTAAAAACCTATTAAGAATTTATACAATTACTTGGCATGCAAGAAAGATGATCAATAATTCCCACATGAAAATAAGGCCCAAATCTACAATCAATTAGGAGAAGATAATTAAAATTAGAAAGCTAAGATCAAATCACCATTGAATCTTCTCAATTCCCCAAAACCAACTAAGGAAATTTAGCTAGACATAGATAGAGAAATGATAAGGGAAATATAATTGAATGCATAATTAAAGATACTAATAACCCAAATGGAGAAATCTTCAAATAAATCTTCAAATTAATCCAAGTCCAACCTTCAATGTTGATTACAACTCATAAACCCTAAATTAAACTTGAAAAGGAAATTTTGGGAAGAGGAAACTATGCTATGAAGATGCCTCATTTTTTGGGATAATTCCCCTTTATATAGGGTACAAGAAGTGCTAATGCATAGTAAAAACGTGAAAAGGGCAATTTCAGAAAGTCTGGCACAAAAATGGGCAAATCGGCGCCCTAGCCGTGCTAACCGGTGATCTGGACCCCATAACCGGCAGTCCAGACGTTGGGCGCCGGTTAGCCGCCGATTAGCTTTAAGCCTCACTCTTTCATGCAGGACAAACCGGCGGTCCAGCCGGCGGTTCAGCACAAATTCCAATATACTAAGGATACAATTGAAAATAAATGTTGAGCATCAATGCCCAAAACCAATTTATTTTCATCATAAATGTTGTGATATGAAACCAATTAGTTTTTATCATAATTGGAGCCTGTCATTTTTTAATCTCATCATACTAAAGCGGAAATCATATACTAATAAAAAGATTTCACATAACTTCATTATGCCAAAATATGTTCACATCATTCGAGAAAGGCATGACAAATAAATAGCCAAAAATGCCATTCAAGAAAGGCTTTACAGAACCATGAAACTAGGGATCAGAATTGGAGCTCTGAAATTGGAGATCTACTTAAAATTAGGAGTGAATCGAGTGTGAAGGTTCTTATTTTTATTTTAAGGCTGTAAAAAGAAAAATAGAAAAAAAAATGACAATACAAAAAAAGTGACATGGCACCGCCACATCATCAACAAGCTTGAGATGTCACCAAAAGCTCAAATTATTAATTTTGGGCCCGAAATAGAAGTATAAATACAAAAAACGAAAGTTATAGTCCTCATTTTCAAATTCCGTAAGATATGGTCATCTTTTTAAAAACACTCAAAGTTACGGTCCTTTTTTGACAATTAACTCAGCATAAAAATGTTTGCTTTATTGTATACACCTTCAACACTAGTATAGTCACATTTAAAAAGTAAAATAATTGATTTTTCAAAACTTAATATCTATCGCTTTTTATTTTTTTACTCTTTTTTTTAATAACCGTACATATTTAAAGCTAGTGAAATTTTACTATTGGAATTGAAGGAGTTGCAAGGAGTAGCAAATAAAATTTTGTAAAAAACAGCTCGATAATTAAATCATTACATTATTATGACACGACAATTGGTTTTTAATACTCTTCGATGTTATCTTTACATTTATGACTTTATGTGTTTTTTCTCCATCAATATTCAAAACATCTTTTAACTTTTGACTTTTGACTTCAATCAACGAACGTATTAGGCTAATTTTACCAAAGGCATAATTTTTAAAATCAGGGTTTTTAAGAAATGATTAAGTGGAGTATGGATTTGGTAGAAATTCATCGTTATATGAGTATGTAGGAATCAGTATAAATATCACTTACGTTATGCACAAAATACAGTTGGTTAATGCACAAATATGTTAATATACAAATTACACTAACTTAATGCACAAATTATTTAACACACTTTTAATACACAAACAATAGTAATTTAATGTATCAATTAATCTGGACCGTAAATTAAAAAAAATCAACTGTCCAGATTAGTTCCTAGTTACAAGATGTTCCTATATGATTCTCTTTGTTAAGATAAGATACGATAAGGAAATGATATTTCTTTGAGATATAGGATAATGACAAATAATAGATTGTCATCTACAGAATAAATCGATACATAGGGAGTTAGGGTGTTGCAATAAATTTTCATTAAGATCAGAGTACCTCTATTCTCTAAGAAGTTTTATAAACCATACATTCTATTATTGTTTACATTATAATATTAATCAGCTGACTTATCTTCTAACCTACAAGGATTATATTTAATGACAGAAATAATGATAGGGCAAACTCTTTATAAATATCTTTTGATAAAAGGTAGAAATATTTTACACTCTTTTATAAGAGTATAAGTTTTCTATACCAAAATCACTTAAAGGATTAAAATACCCTTATTTTTAATAAACAATTAAGAAAAGACAAATTTTTTTTAAAAAAACCCTAACATATGCGGTCCCCTACTTTTCCACCCCACTATACATCACTTTCTATCTCTCTCTCTCTCTCCCTCAACCATCGACACACACGACGGCGCGTGCACACACACACGACGGCAATGAGTGATCAATCCGCCAACGATGGGGAGTCAAGGGCATCGACATTGACCTCCGGCGAGGAGGAAGTACGACTTGTCGACAATGAACCATCGGTTAGTGCTAAAATTCCACACGAAATTGAATTTTGGGTTTGAAAATATATGCTTCTAAGTGTGTGTTTATGTTCGATTTATTGAATATTAGAACAATGTACATGATTTTATGAGTATTAGAAGTGTTATATCTAAGATTTGTTGATAAAAATTTGAAGGTGAAAAACGGGCTGCCCACGGTGGGTGTTTATGTACCCACGATGGCACCCATCGTGGGAAGCCCCATCGTGGGCACCCGGTCGTGGGCAGTCCCGTCGTGGTTGCCTCGTCGTGGGCATCCCGTCGTGGGTTGTCCCATCGTGGGCAGCCCCATCGTGGGTGTCCATGGATTGTTTTATAGGCTTTGGGTTTTGTGATTTTGTTGGTTTGAGCGATCAAAATTCTTTCCTTATAGTTTGTGTGTTTATATTGCAGCCCGATTGTGATTGGATGAGACCTGTATTGCGTCATCATAACAAATTAATAAATATATATTATCGTGAGATTCTATTTAAAGACATAATGAAGGTATTTCGGCACTTTACGCGCAATCCAATACAGTATCAAGAAGTGCTTGATGAATTTACGACGGGAATTATTGGCCGTTTCATTAAACATAAGAGGTTTGGAAGTACAAACAGTGTCCTGCATCACTTATTGGCCCGTCAGTTGAGGGGTAGTGAGATCCCCCCGAATGAGACGTGGTTCCAAATTTTCGGGCGAACCCTCCGCTTCACAGCACGCGACTATGCGTGCATTACTGAATTCAATTTCGGAAGGACAAATTTCGACCCAAATGTGAGACATCTTCTCCGGCCAGACAGTCTTTTCCATAGAGTATTCAAAGGCCGCAAAACTAAAGCCATAGAAATGCATAATATGTTTAAAGATTTACAGTTGGGAGACAACCTCGAAGACTATGTGAAGGTAGCTAAGCTCTTACTTTACTACCGATTTCTCCTTTGTCGGGACCATAATATGGATGTCGAGGAATGGGCATGGGCATTAGTTGAGGATCCGGAAAGTTGGGAACAGTTTCTGTGGGGTGATTACACATATCATGCATTAACTTACTACATCAACAACACCGCCAAGAATCCCAACCAATGTGATATTGGAACTTATCACTTTTACGGACCGATTTGGGTTTTACAAATTTGGTCTTACGAGTGTATTCTACTGTTGGGACGGAACTGTGGAACCCGATCAACCGCCGTTAGAGTTCCTCGATGTTTTATGTGGATTACGAGATGTCTTAAAGCAGATTTCAGCACCTTCTTCGAGAGAGAGGTACGTGCCTTGCCTTTATTTTTATAATATTTTATCATTTATATTACATGTTTAATTTGTGATCTAATAATAATTTTACATAACTTGTTTAGGGTCTTGTCATACATAACACGATGCCTATTCTCGCGGAAGACATGGACGAGCTGTATTGGTTCAGTCTTGATTCGGTGTATCATGTACACTGGGAACCTCCGAAAAAATTGACAGAGAAGAATACAGAAAAGGTTTCCTCGAAATAGAAGGTGAAAAAGAAGGGAAAATTGGCGAAGGCTGCGGAGGTCGTGGGGAAGATAATTAAACCGTCCTCATCGGCACAGAAAATTCCAAAACGATGCCGACAGAGCACCCCGCCACCACCAGTACATACAGCTGAGACAGTAGAGCCGGTCTATCAGGAGAGACCCGAAGACAGAGTGTGTTGTGTCCACGGACGTCTTTGTCCTAACCACGCGAAGGACGACACAGACGACTACATTGATCGTCGGCTGAGAGCGGTCTTGATGGACGAGTCTGACAAGGGCTTCTTTGCTACCTTTTCCCGGAAGCTCTTTGCTTAGGTGAAGGAGTATTTCAGTTCAAGACATAGACGATCTAGGAGCTCTCCACAGCAGTCTGTTGGGAGCTACAGGAGGAGCCTTGAGCCACACCGTCACTCTGTAGAGGTTTCTAGCACACACCGGAGGTTTTCGGACCTGCCTCGTCACTCTCCAGCTGCAGCTCTACAGGGACAACACAGTCGGCATAGTCTCCACTCTCCTCATATCTCTGAGCGTATACCCCACCAAAGCGAGCCACCTGAGCAGCCGATGCTCTTCGGCTACAGCAGTAGACCGCTGCATCGGTACGACCCTCCGACGTGGCAGCCTCCGATGTTTCGACCTTCCATCTGGCAGCAGTAGTCAGTATTTCCAGGCGACGGCAGCAGCAGTCACCTTTTTCCTACTGCTGAGTTCACCCCACATGACCAGCAGATTCCCTACCAGTCTGAGTACCAGCAGGAACAACCGTTTTTTTTCTACTGTGGAGGACACCACACATGAGCAGCTCAGTCGGCAGGTTTCACCTGTTAATATTCAGTGGTCATCATCATCTAAGGAGGAGTCTGCTAAACAAGATTACGAATTGGCAGAGCGAGACGAGGTGCAAGGTCGTTGTAAGATGAGACCGTCTGCCGCCATACATATGCCTTATTTGGCCACGACTGCAAAGGCCGTGAAGAGGTTTAAACGTATGTACAAGAAGCATAGAAAATCAGGAGATGATGCTATAATCACAATTAAGGTGATTGACCACATTGTTGTACAATCTGTTTTCGATCGTCTGGAGGATAGTCGACAAATGATGTGGGTAGAGGTACAATTCTATCTTTATTACAATAATTCAAACTTATTTGTTGAGGTTGAACAAGTTCTAGTGTCAGAAAGTGCCAACTCCATTATGCAGCAATCTCTACCACAAAAGCAACGAGATCCTGGGAGCTTTGTGATTAAAATAGCTATGGGAAATGGAAAGGAAGCTTCTGGAATGCTGGATTTAGGAGCAGGGATAAATCTTATGCCCTACTTGATTTTCAAGCAGTTGGAATTAGGAGAGTTGAAGCCGACACGGATGTGTTTGCAATTGGCAGATAGGTCGGTTCGTCACCTTCGAGGAGTTATTGAAGATGTTTTGGTTCGAGTAGGGAAGCTTATCGTACCGGTGGATTTTTGGTTTTAGAAATTGGAGATGTCAAGGAAGATGGTCGTGAGCACACCCTGTTATTGGGGAGGTCATTTATGGCCACAACTAATACGCTCATTGACGTAAAAAATGGCATAATTAAGATGTCAGTCTTGGGGGAATCAGTTTCCTATGATGTATGAGCCAATAAGGGGATTCCGTCAGCCAATAGCATTGATAATTGCTCTTACATTGATGCTATCGACACACTTGCCGAAGTCTGTTTCATGGAAGAGCAGCAGATTGAGGAGGTGTTTGAAGGCTCAACCGACTTGGAGGAGCGACTCAGAGAAGAAGCTGCTATGGAAGCCTTGTTGCCAACCAACCTACCTGTTGATGAGCCATTGATAGTCGAGGCTCCTAAAGACGAGAAGGAGATTGAGCTTGAGCTCAAGGACCTTCCGGCTAACTTGAAGTATGTGTTCCTTGAAAAAGGAAGAAAGAAGCCTGTCATAATCTCTGCAGAGCTCAAAGCAGATGAAGAAGAAGCATTGGTCGAGGTGCTCACAAAATTCAAGGCAACTTTTGGATGGTGTTTGTCCGATATTAAGGGGATCAACCCTGCTACATGCATGCACCGGATAAACTTGGTAGAAGGAGCGACTCCGAAGAGGGATGACCAAAGGCGATTGAATCCTGTATTAATGGAGGTGGTGAGGAAGGAGATCTATAAGCAGTTGGCTGAGGGGATCATCTTTCCCATTGCTGACAGTGAATGGCTCAGCCCCGTGCACGTGGTTTCGAAGAAAAGAGGAATTACAGTGGTCTTGAATGATAATGAGGAGTTGGTGCCTATGAGACCAGTTATAGGGTGGCGAATGTGCATAGACTTCAGGAAACTTAATGCGGCCACCAAGAAGGATCACTTCCCATTGCCATTTATTGATCAGATGCTCGACAGATTGACGGGGCATGAGTTCTACTGTTTTCTAGATGGATTGTCTGGCTACTATCAGATTGCGATTGCACCCGAGGATCAAGCCAAGACTGCCTTCATGTGCCCCTTTGGCACATATGCCTGCAAAAGGATGCCGTTCGGACTCTGCAATGCACCAGGTACCTTTCAAAGATGTATGATGTCCATATTTTCTGAGATGCTTAATGATTTTGTGATCTTCATGGATGATTTCTCTGTGTTTGGATCGTCTTTTAATGATTGTCTTAGAAAAATTGAACGGGTCTTAGAGAGGTGTGTTGAGAGTGGTTTGACTCTTAGTTGGGAAAAGAGTCATTTTATGGTGAGGAGGGGGAACGTGTTAGGCCACATCGTCTCTAAGAGGGGTGTAGAGGTCGACAAAGCTAAGGTGGATGTAATTGAAAGATTACCTCCACCTCGTGATGTCAAAGGAATTAGGAGTTTTCTTAGTCATGCCGGTTTCTATCGGCGCTTCATTAAGGATTTTTCTAAAATCAGTCAACCTTTATGTCGTTTGCTTTCTCAAGATGCGCCCTTTATTTTTGATGATGCTTGTCTTCATGCGTTTAACTTGCTTAAGGAGAAGTTGAGTATTGCACCTGTAGTGATTGGTCCTATTTGGTCAGAACCCTTTGAGATTATGTGTGATGCATCTAATTCTGCAGTTGGTGCTGTTTTTGGTCAACGTATAGATAAAATGCTTCGTGTCATTTATTATGCGAGTCTGACTCTTACTTCTGCTCAAGTAAACTATACCACTACAGAAAAAGAGATGTTTGCTGTTATGTTTGCATTAGATAAGTTCCGTGCATACATTATAGGGTCTAAGATCATCATTCATAGTGATCATTCTGCATTGCGTTATTTGTTGACCAAGTCTCAGGCTAAGCCAAGACTTATTCGTTGGGTGCTCTTATTACAAGAATTCGACTTAGAGATTCGGGATCGGAAAGGTAGTGAGAATGCTGTCGCTGACCACTTATATCGTCTTGCCAATCTTCCTTCTCCTGTGATTTATGATAATTTGCTCGAGTCGTTTCCTTTTGAGCAAGCTTTGAGTGCTGGCATTGTTCCTTGATATGCTGACATTGTTAATTTTCTTGCCTGTGATGAATTGAGGCCTGACCTTACTTCCCAAGAAAGGAAGCATTTTCTATCTGTGTGCAGGCAATACTTTTGGGAAGATCCTTATCTCTTCAAGATTGGTAAGGATGATGTGATTCGAAGGTGTGTGCCGGATGATGAACAAGCTAAGGTGCTCCAGTTTTGCCATGAGATGCATTGTGGAGGCCACTTTGGAGGACAGAAAACGGCACACAAGGTGCTCCAATCAGGTTTATTCTGGCCCTCATTATTTAAGGATGCTCATGCTTTTTATCTTGCATGTGATCGTTGCCAAAGGGTATGGTCCATTGGTCGTAGGAATGAGATGCCCCTTAATAATATACTTGTTGTGGAGATATTCGATGTGTGGGGCATCGATTTCATGGGACCGTTTCCCAACTCCTTTGGCTATGAATACATTCTCTTAGCTGTTGATTATGTGTCCAAGTGGGTTGAGGCAATCCCCACTAGGACTTGTGACTCTCATGTTGTGCTAAGGTTTGTACATGAGAATATCCTTTATCGGTTCGGATTTCCCAAGGCAATAATAAGTGATGCAAGGAAGTATTTTTGCAATAAGCTTTTCGAGAAGCTTATGAAGAAGAATGGAATCACACACAAGGTGGCTACCCCCTATCACCCTCAAACATCGGGCTAAGCAGAAACTAGCAATCGACAAATCAAGGGAATTTTGGAAAAGACTGTGCAGCCGTCTCGTAAAGATTGGTCTTCAAAGCTCAATGATGCACTTTGGGCATACCGTACAACGTACAAGAGCATTTTGGGGATGAGTCCGTACTGGCTTGTGTATGGGAAGAATTGTCACTTACCTGTCGAAGTCAAACATAAGGCGTATTGGGAAATCCGAGCAACAAACTTTGATCTTGAGGCCGCAGGGAAGCAAAGAATGTTACAAATGTCCGAGTTGGATGAGCTCCGGAATGAGGCCTATGACAATGCCTAAAGATCGAGTGAAAAGATTGCATGATAGTCGGATTCTGTCCAAGGATTTGAAGCCCAGAATGAAAGTTCTTTTGTTCAACTCAAGGTTGAAATTATTTCCAGGAAAGTTGAAGTCCCGGTGGACCGGTCCGTACCTTATTGAAGACGTTTTACCCTTTGGCACTGTCCGTTTGCTTAACGAGCAGACTCAAGAGTCTTTCCAAGCTAATGGTCATCGAGTAAAACCGTACCACGAAGGAGAATATATTGTGAATGAAGTGAAGTCAATTGGGCTCGTGGATTCGGAATGAAGTCTCGTTTTTGTATGTCGAGCTAACGAAGTTAAACAAGCGCTTCGTGGGAGGCAACCCACTGTGTAAAAAAAAAAGAAAAAAAAGAAAAAAAAATCCGCAGCACAGGTGTGACGATCGTTCGTGCCGGGCGAGCGCCCAGCACGACTCCAGCCGAATTCTCTTCACTCCAGCGAGAACCGTGTGGCGATCGCCTATACCGGGCGAGCGCTCGACATTAGTGAGGTGTGACGATCGACGGTGGTCGACGAGCGCCCAGAACAATCATGTTGTTTCTTCTCAACTCCAGGAAGGGGGGTGCGACGATCGCCCGTTCTGGGCGAGCGTTCGGCACGCCTCGCTCGTCTGTTCCTTTCATTCCAGGGAGTGGAGTACGACGCTCGTCCAGGGTGGACGAACGACGAGCTCGCCTTTACCCTAGTGCGGCGATCGCTCATGTGTGGACGAGCGTCCAGTGCGGCCTCCTTTATATACTTGTGCTCTACTTCTCCACTCAGCCGCCGCACTCTCATATTTCTTCCCAATTTCCTCGTGTCTTCGCCATCGTCCACTACTCATCAATCCTCCGTCTAAGCCGCCTACTTCACCGTGCCCCGTCGTCGACCATCGTTCCTTAGCAAGAGGGACCCCTCCTTCCAGGCCGGCGAGTTTTAACTTCGTCACACTGTCCTTCTCCTTTGGCGAACGTCCCTCCATTCTCGGTGAGCGTCACCTTTTCTTCCCCTTTAATTTTCGGCGAGCGCCCAGCCTGTTCTCTCGAGCGAGTGCTGTCCTTGTCCTTTCGCAGTTTTCACCGACCGAGCACACCTGCCGCTCGTCCACTTCCAGCGAGCGCCGACTCTTGCCCCACATCTGGCGAGCGTCCACTTGCTTCTCTCCATCTCCACGAGCGTCCATCATTCAGTGGTCCATCAATGGTGCATACCAAGAATGCAGCCGGTGCCTCCACTTCCCGTGCTAATGCGACGGAGGCGATGGACACCGATGAAGATGTGCCACGGGACCTCCGTGCGCAATTTGAAGCTTTCTTTCCTATTTACACGATCCCTGAAGGTAACCTTTATCTTCGCCTTGAGAGGCGGCCTGTTACTTTTCCGCGTTTTATTGATTGGGAGGTTAAGACGTCTTTGGGAATTGCCGAACAATTGGATAAGTATCTTAAAGTGTTAGGGATGCATAAGTATGCTCATACTGAATGGAATTCGTTTACTCCATTATGTTTGGAATTTATTGCCACTATGGACTTTGAGGATAATCTTTCGGGTATTTCATTCCGTCTGTTGGGTAACAAGTGTCGTGCTGGGCTTTCTGCTATGAACAAAGTCTTTGGTTTTCGAAAGTCTTATGGTGAGATGGCTGTTCCTGATTCATTTGACCATTCTGCCGCTTGGAATGAGTTAACTGGTTGTGATAATTGGGACAAAGGTGGTATGCCAAGCGGGTTAATTCGTGACCCGGTCTTGTGTGTTTTACACAAATTTATTGTTTATAATATTAAGGGGCGTTCTGAGGCTAACAAGGTGAATTCGATTGAGCTTTATTTACTTGATTGTGCTGTGAAGAAGCGGAAAGTTTGTCCGGCTCCTTTTATCTTTGCCACCTTGCAGAATATTGTTCGCATCTCTACTTATCGAGCTGCTTTGCCTCACTTGGCCACTGCTCTGGCTGCTTATTTTAAAGTCCTTCCTGCTGATTTTCCCCCTTCATCTCAGGCTCTTCTGAAGTTTAAGTATTTGGGTTTTACTAAATTAAAGCATGGGCATATTATTCGTGATTTGGTGACTTTCATTCCCTACGAGGTGCGTCCCGCAGTGAAACGCCAATGCGGTGCCGAGATTGCTGGCACTCGTGTACCTCGCCCTGATACTTTCATTTCTTTGGATGCCTGCTCGACAGAGATAATGAGGTAGACAACGCAGTTGGGAGTGAGGATGAATCTCCTCGTCGGATTGCACCTGCTTCTCAGCCTTCCAACGTTGTTCCTTTTACTGTTGTTCCTTCAGACTCTATGCCCTCCGGCTCTGCTCCTTATGGTTTCCAGGCTTTTCAGCAGGATTTTACTTCTTTCCGTGAAGAGATAGGTTCGCAATTTGGGCACTTACAGCAGCAGATGATCCTACAGAATGCCCAATTGTACCGTCAAGATCAACGATGGGAGCAGAACGAGCAACGGTGGGCGAGGAATGATCAATGTTGGGTTGTTAATGATCAGCGATGGGATGTGCAAGCTCAGTATTGGGGGACTCAGAACACGCATTGGGCGGAGCAGGCTTAGAGTTGGGCTACTAACGCTCAATATTGGTCTCAACAGCAACAACAAATGGCTTCGCAGACTCGTCAGTTGGATTATCTGGAGCAACAAATGGCTCGTTGGAATGTTTCTCCGGGTGGACCGTTTCTTCCACCGTCGGATCAGCAGTGATTTTCACTGTTGTTGTGCACGCCGTTTTTTTTCCCTTTTTTTTTCATTTTTGTGATTGTTGGTGTTTCTTTTGTTTTCATGTTTTTGTTTTTGTGTCTGTTTTGCATTGCTTTGGTCTTTTGCTAGTTCGTTTGTATCTATTTTCTGTTTCAACCCTTCCTTTGGTTTGCCCGGTGATTCTTTCCTCCTTCTTTTATGGCTTATTGGTGGACAATGAGGACATTGTCATGTATTTTTCATTGGGGGGGGGTGTTTGTTAGAATAATGAGCTTGTGCGTCCTCGGGTATTTCTTGTTTGGAATTATGATGTAGAAGTTGAGGTTGAAGTTTATAACTCATGTCTTGATAGATTTTATTGATCAAGATGGTTTTATCATGAATTTATTGGTGCGGTTGTTGCATGTCCATTGTGGGGTGATTCATACTTGAATTATTGATGCTTAATTTTTGAGTATAAGTGAAGGTTAGGAGATGGTGCTTTAGAAGTGTATCCCAATTGTTAGAAAAAAAAAAGAAAAAAGGAAAAAAAAAAAGTTGTTTAATGTTTTAATAAGTTGAGTCACTTTGGGAGGCTTCTGCTCTTCTGGAAATCATGGGCATGGGAAACCACATGAGGATACTTTAGATGACCTCTAAATGTCCACACCTCATGAATTATGGCCATATAACCCAGTTTGACTTGACATTTGTTTAATTCGTTTATTTAAATTTTGTTGTGTTGTGAAGGGCTCTACCCCTCTTTCTCATTGACTTGAATTCGTTCTTAAAGTTTGAGGAATGGGTATGGGAAACCATGCTAGAAGGTCGGATTTTCCGTGAATGCACCTAGTGAAGATTGCCCGGAATTCGCATTGTCTTTAGTATAGTTTAATAAATGGTTCAAGTTGGGATACTCTTTGTTGTCACTGTTTCCTTTCTTTGATCTTGTGCTTGGATGTTAGGCAGATTGAGGTCTTGTGTAGAGGGCAACTCATTTGATGTGTGATTACTGTCTTCGATTGATGAATGATAGTTTGTCTTGTGATTGGGAGTTTATTGAGATATGTGTTATTTAGTTCAAGTTTTCACTTTCTTCATTTTAATTTTTAATAAGATTTGCTTGAGGACAAGCAAGGTTTTGTGTGTGGAGGGGTTGTTTCACCTGTTTTTGGTCGTTTTTAGTATGGTTTATTTAGTGCATTTCGGTTGGTTTTCAAAATGAATTGTTTTGTTTTTACATTTAGAATGCATTAATGTTTTGGTTCGAGAATCGTGTGGAAATGCAGATTTTTGCGTAATATCTATGACTTTGAGAGAAGTGTGATGGAAACTTGCAAGGCTGCATGTGGACGATTGTTCAAGTCTGGCGTTCGTTCAACACATGATGATGAAGACCGATTGAACTTCAGAGAGGACACCCCGACGATCGTCCGGCTTCGGCGTTCGTCCAGCATCCTTTTTTATGGTCGAGAAGAATTTCAGAGAGTGATCCCCAGCAATCGTCCAGGTCTGGCGCTCGTCCGCATGAATTGCGAGCGAACTTCAGAGAGCAAACTCGGCGAGCGACAGACTTGGGCGATCGTCTGGGTAGGCTGGCTGCAAAGGAAGTGGACGCTCGCCCACTCTCGGCGCTAGTCCAAGTGGCTGGATTGTGAGGAGGATGGACGCTCGTCCGTGTTGGGCGATCGTCCACATGAGGCGGCATTTAATTCCTATAAATAGGGGTTTAGAATTATTTTGTGATACGCAATTTTTATTCTGCTTCCCTTCCGCCACAGAAAACGGCACTTATATTTCTTTCCAGATTTTCTTTATTTTCTTGTTCTTTCGAGTTCTAGGTAGATTTATTGCTTTCGATTCGAACGGAGTTGGTGACAGACTTTTGTTTCGGATTAATCATCGTAAGTTCTTCCTTTGCATCTGAAGTATGTTTATGAATTAATTCAAGTTCTTAGATTTAGGGTTTAATATTCTTGCCTAGATTAATTTGTTCTTTCAATTCTTTAGATTAGAAAAACCCCAAATTAATCAATCTTTACTGCTTTCGTTTTATTTTCTTTTTATTTTCGCAATACAACAATCACCTTGTTAAACCTTCCTTGTGAGACGATATTCGGGTTAACTTATCTGATCTAGAACAACCACGTTTAATTGCGTGCGACTTACATTAATTAGGTTGAACAATAACTAACAAAATTAAATAACATTCCAGGAAATAGAGCTGTACCTAAACTATATGTGATTCAAGGTGAGACATTTAGATAGGTTGACAGCTGGTGAAGTATGTGAGGCAACCACCGTTATAGTCGGCACTGGCTTCTATGTAAGTATTTCTTTTCGATTTATGTAAATCTTGATTTCTTGATTTCTTGATTATATTAATATTCTCTTTGATTTATGTAATTTTTTAATGTATTACTAGAATTCTTTGCAAAATTAGTGGAATAAGCTGTACCCTATTGATGCTAAGGGCAATAGAAAGAAAGTTCCTCCAGGGCTTAGACTATATACTAATTGGCAAGTACCTGATGCTCTTAAACAAATAGTTGATGGCACAGAAAGCGAATTAGCAACGGCTTGGTGGCAAGCTAACCATGTAAGTTATTATATTTTAATTTAATATCATATTTGGAGTTTACTATATTTTTTTTTAATATAGTTAAATTGCTCCTTGTCGTGTACAGGTCATAACAGTGTGCAATGTGGGGGGAAATCATTGGATCACGATACGCATTTGTCTGAAGGATTGGACTGTCGAGCTGTATGACTCGACCATGATCCATCACAGGGACACGAACATGCGTGAGGAGCAATTACAGTGTGTGACTGATCTCTTACCTCGACTATTGCTCGTATCAGGTTACTGGGAGCAAAATTCCCACAGGCAAAAGCTCAAAAACCCTCCGTTCCTGATTAAGATGCTTGAGGAGGAGCAATTCATCTAGACTGACAGGACAAATTGTGGCCTATACGCCCTTATGTATGTTGACCGTCTCATCAATTTAATACCGACACATCGTAATGTGTCAATTGATGATAGATACATTGAGAAGTATAGGTTATTTGTTGCAACTAGAATATTTTGGTTAAGAGTAGAGGGTTCGTTTTGGGAGAAAAGACATAACTAAATTCTCATTTTTGTTAATATTTGAACTTATGTTATATGTTATTTGAACTTGTTTAAGATGTGACTCAATTATACTTGAATGAGGTTGAAAATAGCAGGTGAAAAACATCACTCTCGGGAAACCCACGATGAGCAACCCTCGATGGGTGCCCACGATGGGAAGCTCACGATGGTGGCCATCATGGGCACGGTGGTGAGCAGCCACCATGGGTACAAAAACATGTGTGAATTTCATTTTTTATTCGATTCCTTCTTCGATTTTGTTGTTTAGTTCTTCTATAATAGCTTATATTTCAATTTAAAACTACTTAACAACAAAATCCAAACACCCACATGACCTTCATCTAATTCATTAGTAAATCAGGTAATTCGTACAAACGCTGAAGTAAGTGATACATAACCATTATCAAGAGAATCGCAACATTGTACGTATAATATAAGTTATATTTTGCACGAAATGTAACATAATTTCATTAGCAATCATTGAATTAACAAAATGTATCATATACTATACGTACAATATTGCGATTTTCTTGATAATGGTTATGTATCATTTACTTCAGCATTTGTACGAAGTACCTGATTTTAATGAATTAGATGAAGTCACGTGTGGGTGTTTGGATTTTGTTGTTAAGTAGTTTTAAATTGAAAAATAAGCTATTATAGAAGCACTAAACAACAAAATCGAACAAAAAATCGAACAAAAAATAAAATTCACACATGTTCTTGTGTCCACGGTGCTTGCTCACCACCGTGCCCACGATGGTCACCATCGTGGGCTTCCCATCGTAGGCTGCCCATCGTGGGTTGCCCATCGTGGGTTGCCCATCGTGGGTTTCCCGAGAGTGATATTTTTCACCTGCTATTTTCAACCTCATTCAAGTATAATTGAGTCACATCTTAAACAAGTTCAAATAACATATAAAATAAGTTCAAATATTTACAAAAATGAGAATTTATTTATGTCTTTTCTCCCAAAACAAATCATAAATTCATCTTAAACAACAAAAAAATAATATATTTACGTTTCACGAAAGGGACATTTCCTCGCATCATGATCATCAAGACGACAAATGCTACACTTTTTCTTCCGCCGATGCCTTTGCCTTATCTGTTCTCCATCGGCCTCTTCTGTATCTTCAGGGGGGTTATTCAACTCAACACCACTAAATGGGATGGATGCTGTGCAAGTCTTTTTGTTGTGGCCCCTTCCATGACATCAACAGCATACTTGGGGACGTCTCACCAAATTTTCTACTGCGGATCGTGCACGACTATCTTTTGGGCGCCTAGCCTGACGTACCTCATTCATTAGAAGACAAACGATTGCGGAGATCTCCGGAGGCACAATCCACTCATCTGAATGCGGTATTGGGTTAATATGCTCCATATAAGTCTCTCTGAATGTCTCCTGTTTGAAATAACGACTTACAAAATCGTACACGGACAAACCGTTACCTGCACGCCTGTTAAAAAATTAAACAAAATTGTGTTACACACTCAAAACAAATTGAAATTAATTAAAAAATTGGTGCAATATAAATAGGACACCTAAATAAGAAAATGACGACAATTTCAACATATGGAAAGGTTAAGCTAAATGAAAGTTGGTGCAACCAAACAATATTTAGTAATTGAACATGTTACCTTATAGTGGCAACAACAAAGCGACATAAAATCAAACCTAAATCCCACACTCGACACATACATGTCCAGGTTCTTAGATCAACATGATAAGAAATATTTATTTCTTCAACTCTGTAAACATGTGTGGTGGTGTTACCTCGAGCTGGAAGGCGGGTACCGTGTTGCACGGATAAAGAAAGTTTTCCCAATGCGTTCTCTGTCAACTCATGATCTCTCGATGCTCATCGATCCATTTCTCTATAATAAAACGGTACATCTCAATCATCGAGTGCACCGGGAGACGCCTCGCCCATAGCATACGAGAGTTCAAATATTCGGCATAATTGGAGGTCAAGTAGTCATAGCATCGGACTGGACACTTACACTTAGCCCACCTCTCCGGTTCAATGTCAGAAAGCCGTCTGTGAGCTCGTTGGGGCACACTTGATGCAGTTTTGAAAACAAATCGTCGAACTCTTCGTGACGATTACAATATGCTGCAGCTTGGAAGATAGTGGCTATGTGCTTTCTGTAGGGCATGAGATTTTTCTGAAGGTGGTGGTAGCACAACCCGTGGAATGCATTCGGGTAGACGGCTCGAACTGCATTCCTAATGCTCAAATGCTGGTCACTCACAATCAGTAAATCATCTGGAGGGTTGTAACATCTGCGCAGGTTGGAGAGCAAATATACCCACGACTCATCATTCTCCTTGGGACCAAGGCCAATTGCAAGGGGGAAGACTTGGTTGTTCCCATTCAGCGTGACGGCTACAAATAAAATTCCTCGGTTCTTTCTCTTAAGGTGGGTCCCGTCCACTACAAGCACCGGCCGTAGACACTTATCAAACACTCGAATACTCTGTCCGAGTGCCACAAATAAGTGACATAGCGAGCCCTCGACGGTCATCTCCAAGTCATAAACAGTTCCCGGGTTATGCTGCTTGGACAAATATAGATACGACGGGATCTTTTGATACGACGAGATGTGGTCGCCATACGTATTTTCTATGGCTATGTTTCTCGTCCGAAGAGCAAAACTGTATAGAATGTTAATATCAAACATTCTACTCATCTCTTCCATCATCTCCTTTGGCTTCAACGTAACCGCCTCGCCGGTGAATCTCTTGGCAAAATAAAATGCAGCAACATCAGAAGATACCGACCGTGCAGCAGCATGATTCAAATCGTGGTGATAGTGTGATCCAGGGATAACTTAGTATTTCTCCAAATGGTGCCGCCCTCAACAGCACAAATCCTAAAGTTGCAATTCTTTCTGCCAGTCTTGCATAGGAACGTCGTACGATTGACAACCGAACGTTTCGATCTACACTCCAAAAAGTTCTCCGGATGATATATTCCAACAGTGATCCTCAAGTCTTTCTTGGACCTAAATAAGGCCCCCACTTCAATTTCCCCACGCACTGGTGGTAGTTGCTCGACCCAACCTAATCTCCCTGCGCAGTCAGGATCGGGGAATGGAATGATCCAATTGCGCATTGCGCGCAGATGCTCAGTCTCACGTTCGGACTGATGGTCCGATGTGAAGTTCCGATGACTAAAAACCCTGTCCATTTGTGTCGGTTGTCGCATCCAAACAAGAAAATCAATAGATAGCGAATCAAGTAATTCTTTACGACGATCATGTGCTTCGTCTTCAGACAAACTCGCCTCATCTTCTTCATTTTCGTCGTAGACACCATCTTCATCCTCATCTTCCTCATCTTTTTCATATTGCTCATGTGAGTAGGGCATGCGGTTGTCAATGTCGTGGTACTCAAATCCGGAGCTGTTACCACCAAAGTTAACCCCGGGGGCGGATGAGCCGCCGTAATCAACGTAAACCTCTGGATCGACTTTCTATTCAATTAACATACACAGTAACTCGATATCACTATGCAATAAAACTTTTACTTTGTTTCCGTTGCTCATGCGTGTCAAGTACCACAACATGTAGTCGGTCGGATTTATATTTTCCAACCCTTCTCCAATAAGTTCAACAAGGTTTGCACGGTTCACTGTGGCACTATCGATGAAGACAAAAAAGAATCCCCATCTATATAAGTCGATCGATCCCAACGACCACTGTGATGTATCAAAACACGTTGCCACGACATCTGAAAAATACAAAATAGCCAAGAAATTATAAAAAAATCGGATCAAACACGCTTCTAATGCATCTACTTCCTATCCACGATAAATATACATACGATCATTGATTGCCACGGTTGTAACCATCGTTGGTGTCCACCGTAGACACCATTTTAGAGCATCCCACGGTGGCTACCCACATGGGGCAACCAACGATGGACCATCGTGGCCATCGTGGGTTGCCCCATCGTTGGTGTCCACTGTGGACACCTTTTTAGGCAACCCACGATGGCTACCCAGCGTGGCAACCCACGATGGCCCATCGTTGGTTGCCCCATCATGGATAGCCACCGTGGGTTGCAAAAAACGGGCCCAGAACATGCAGAATTCTCATACACATACGACAATGGATATTTTTACAGTTATTTTACTTCTAAAAACGTTTCTAAACATGCAAATATATTTTCTTATGACTAAATATCAACATATAATTCATGTACATGAAAATTTTCCATCATCGTGTGCAAAAAGGAGTCCATCATGGGTTGCCATCGTGAGTATAAAAATTCGTTGAAAAAATCATATTTTACGTGGTGAATATAGTTGCATACCTTCTTTATACGCCAGAAACACGAAAGTCTTCCATTTGAGCTTTACCTTCTTCTTTTTTTAACTATCGTGAATTTTTGTTTTTTTCTTGGAGACTCACTTCTCTCTTCTTGGTGTCGTGAGTTTTCTTGTGTATAGGATAGAGAATTGAGATGTAGAGAATTGTTAGTAGTTGTTGACGAAAATTAATAAGAGCAAACAACCTCTCTTACAAATTATAAATGAGTATAATTCAAAATTTAATGTGTTTCAAGGTGGTGAGATTTTTTTTTTCGTTTAGGGTTTTGGGTTCAAGGAAGAAGAAAGGAAAAAAAAAAGAAAAAAAAATACAAGTGTGCCGAAAAAGATAAAAAAAAAGGCTAAAAATTAAAGTTAACATCTCAATACTTTTAGTTAGGGGTAATTTAGTCTTTTTACAGATTTTAGTATAGAAAATTTATACTCTTATAAATGAGTGTAAAAAACTTCTATATTTTATAAAATGGTATTTTAAAATACATTCTCACATAATAATATACGTATCAGTTTCACCATTTTGCCACTCCAACTTTTTCCAAAAACAATTCGACCATTTCAATTCTTCTTCTTCAACCTAAACATGTCACAGTCCCAAATTCCGAGGGACGGCAGAAGCCGGGGTGCGACTGGGATTGAATTAAAGAAGCGGGGAAGAAAGGGGATGAATGAATAAACATAACATTAATGACATAAATTCTATGAACGAGACTTCATTAACAAAAGACAGAGTTGATCTCGAAGGATCACTCAAACAAGATCTCAAAAGATTCTAAGTTATAAGTACAGAACTTAAACCCAAAAGTGATATTCATAATTACATGAGTGAGTCTAGAGTTTGGCAGCGGAATTGTAACTACATACTACAGTCTTTCCTATCGACAACTCTTAATTTAACCTTCGCCGCTTTTGTCGCTTTAACCTGCACATTTAGAAAACATATGCAGGGCTAAGTACAAAAGTACTTAGTGGGCACGTTGCCGAAAACATAATCATAAGTATAAATAATCAGGCATTTTATTTCTGTAGCACATCGGGGTTTTTCATTAAAGGCCCGTGTTTACTAAACATTTTCTTTCTCATTTTCATAACTTAGCTTGTACAAGCATTTTTCATAGATGTTACGTTCAATCTTGACCATTCATAATTCACCGTGGCTGGTTACCTCTCAACAGGATACCACATACACCACAGGCTACAAAGTGCACTAACTTTGGATAGCTAGTCTCAAAGTCCGATCGTTTAGTTAACACCTAATGGTTAACTCAAAAGGTACAAGAAAACTTACATAAAACAAATAGTTCATGCCATAATTATCACTTTGAAAACACGGATATCAAAGCGATAAAGAAAAGGTTTTCGAGCATTGCTCATTTTGTTTCATATATAAAAGCCCACCTTGATAGAATACAGAACTAGGACACGTGCTTCCGTCTTCTGATCTTCCGTCCTATCCTTGGTGTCGACTTCCTCCTTCATCGTGAAAATCATATTTTAAAGCTCGGTCGCAAACGATAAACGAATACGAAAATCGAATTAAGTTTTAGTCTTTTAGACTTTTTAGGCATTTGCACGCTAAACTAAACTCTTTTAGTTAAACAGAAACGAGATACAAACACATCTCATTTGACACTCACTCAGTTCTGTACTCGACTCTTAGGTCAGTAGGAAAAAAGGTAGTCGTTAACTTGAAACGACTTAAAAGATCGAAAGAACGAAGTTGAAAAGAATTCAACTTGCGAAACTAGCTTTGACCATTCACTGCACAAGATCAGTAAGTTTGCACGGAACATGAGATTTCGAAACAGGCGACGAATCTTATACCAAAAGAAAGGTACGGGTGTCTAGTTTACTCTTCAATTCCCGGATCTCAATTCCGATAAACGAGCTAAAAGATATGGCAGTTTTCCTTGAAGGGTCGCCAAAACTGCCGAGTGAAACCCTAAGCTCGATAAAATCGACGCACGGTTTTCTAGGTTCGTTTTATGTTATTCCACCTTATTTTTCACGAAAATACTAACTTAAGGCAGTCACTACGTATCATCATACGTGATGAACTCCTTTTCATTTCTCGATTATAAGCACGACGATTTAAAACCTTGTCTTTTCAAACTAAACAATTACTATACCAAAACAAATTCCAACTTCTCGTTTCTACTTCTCGTTCACAACTATAACTTATCATTTCATAACTCGGATGAACATGTCGTCAACTACAAACTTGTTCATTTAACAATAACGATCATTAATATCCAATTACTTTCCTTATTCGTCCTTTCTAACGATACTTAGGTTCGATTCTTCGTCTCTTATGAAAAATCCAACGTTATTAGAATTCGTTCTAACTTTCCGATTATGATTATTAACTATCGAGATTGACTTATATTCACATCATAGACCTATATCATTATCTAATCTCGACTTATCGTCGATCGTTCGTCTCTTAACGAAAATTCTACGTTCTCCATTTTTGTTCAAATTTTACGATAACGATTATCATCTAACGAGCATTACTAACATGCGAATCATATTATCTAAACATTAATGAGCTCTAACTTATCGACACATCTTCGTCTCTTACATTTTTCAATTTATTTTTAGAAAAATCTCAATTAAATATATAATCATCCTCATACATCGTATATCTCATTTCCATTAAACAATCGAGCATATCATAACATTTTCTATCTAAATCGTGCCTTCTTCGTCTCTTAGGTTTCAAATTTTATTTTTAGAAAAATCTAAAACAATTCGTATAGTCAATTAACATCAAGAGGAACACTAATCTATCGATCAATCACCAAAGAAATCGAGCTACGATCAAAGCCCCAAAATTTGAAAAAAAATCGGTAATACCCTAAAATAAAAAGGTGTGATTTTCTTCATGATTCAATCCGTAGAACTCGATTCTAATCATCCTAGAAAATGATTCGATCAAAGGACAACATGCTTCTTACTCTCTAAATTTTCGAAAAAAAAATAAAATGATGGAACAAAAGATTTGTTCGGTTCAAATGGTAGATGAAGTTCTTATCTTTCGTATTATGAATTTGGAAATGATCGGTACATGGAAGAGTTAAGAACTTGAAGAAAGCTTGGAGTTGGAGTTTAATGGTGGAAGAATGAAGAAAATGAGAGAGAGAGGGAGGGAGTAAGGTGGCGGAAATGGTGAGATGGAAGGGAGAGAGTGGTGACTCATGATATAAGCATAAAGTAAAGAAATATCCTACGAAGGTGTAGTGACTCGCTAAGGCCTTGTTTGGCGAGGAAATTTTAGACGAAAAATCTCGTTTCCGGCTCTTAAACGTCGATTTAAAAGTTGAGAAATACTTTCCTAGATAGTTACGGATTTGACGAAATCTAACTCGTCCGTTAGATTGGAAATAATTTACGTACTCGGAAAACCTAATTCGTTTTTCAAAATCCGAGAAAAAGTCGGGACATCACAGTCCAAAATTCGTCCGGAAAATCATAAAAACTAACTTTCTCCGGTGAACTCGTATCGAAGAAAAAGTGAATGTAAATTCTGACGGAATTTAATTCTGAGCTTTCAGACGAAAAATCTATTGGACGCGAAAACCCTAGTACAGTAGTCGTTCGTCCGATTTCTGAAATTTATTTTCTGAAACGGATTTCACCGTAAATTTTAGAATCGAAAATCCTTAACTTAGGCGTGCAAAGCCTTAATTATTAATAACTTTAAATTTTTAAGGCAGTAGAAATTATCCGGGGTATTACAAATAAATAGCTTTATTTGACGTCTTCTTCATGTTTATTTTATTTAGTCGTCTTTCCAGTTTATATAACTTAAATATTTTCTTTTTGTGTTTTGTAGCACAATATTTCTATTTTTCAATAATTTTAAACTTTTCAATGTTTTAAACTGTAGCTCATATTTTAAAATTTAAAATAATAATTCAATTAAAAGTTCAAGAAATTATATCATAAGAAATATATTAGGCATAAAACTGATCAATAATGTACAAAATTAATGAAAACTAATTTAAATATGAGATGAAGTTTTGAGATATTTAAATTGAAAAGGTATGAACAACCGAACTAGTAAAATAAATAATTATGCGGGATGACAAAATATAATAAGAAAAATCAATCAAATTAGTGGCAGCAGGAGAGTGCACGACAACAAAAATTGAGGTAGCAAGTTAATTTAATAAATAATAAAAGCACAAGTAAACATATGCATTTTTCCCTCCGTTTCTCATTCTACAAGGAGGACCGGAATAGGGATGACAATGGGTCGGGTATCCACTCATTAAGTATTTCTCAAATCCAAACCCATAAACATAAAGTTATAAATCTAATTGCTAATTAGTCCTACGCAACGGCTCAATACTTCCATATCCTCAAATTAATGATGTATACGGCGAAGAAATCTCTACACAAACATATAGTAATTGCAAAGGATTGAGAAGGGAAGACTAGCAATCATCATTATCATTATATTGCTGACGGTTTTAGCTTTATAAAAAATCTATTCGACACACTGTGGCCAGCTACACAAGCTAAAAAAGGTAATATAAGTTTTTCAAAATGAAATATACTCTAATTAGAGAATCATAAACCCTAAAGGAAAATGTGATTATTTCCATTTTTATAGTTAATTTTTTAATTTTTTATGCGTGTGGCCGGACATAATATGGCCGAATAGAAATTTTCATATCTAAATTCTCCATTTTTTGAAATAAAAAACAATATTATCGTATTTTTACTACAATTACTATAAATCTTCCATGGCACATCATTTTTTTAAATGAAACTCCACCCATTAGAAAGCTTATAAATAATTAGAGTCAATGTGTATTTTTTTCATCCTTTACACTACCGATTTAATTTGACCGATTCATTAATTAGTCAAATATGATGGGTCGAGATTTGTAACCTTTAAACATACAGATGTTCATGGATCATTAACACATAATAAGTACCTTGTATCAAAGAGATTATGGTGGGAAGAACTCCTCCACGTGGTTTTAGTCCTTGAACTCCGACCTGCAAAACGTAACGTCGGGTTGTGTGTCGGCGTCGCGTCTTCGACGTTCAAGTCAGTGTGTGCAGAACACGAAAGCTTGAGAGAATTCATCGAGCTCTATCGTATATCAGAGATAATGAACGTGATACCTTATCATGTAGTAAAATCTGTATATATACTCGTGATGGTAAGGGTAATTTAGCCATTTTCTGGGAGACTTGGGAAGTCTCCTAACCGACTTTGGTAGAAATTTTCCTACTTTAGTTGATGTGATATGTCAGTACCGACACTTTTCTAGGATATTTATGCCTTAAGAACACAAATCCGTATTGTACTTTAGACCAGCTGTCGATAAAATATAAGTGGAGAAGATTACCAAGAGGTAAACTTTCGCAAGAGCAAGATTCCATGAAGAAGGGCATACTTTCCCCACTACTATGAGTATCTGGGCAAGGTTGTCATCCAAGTAAATAAATACTAAGAGTATTAGAGCAAGGTTGCCTTCTGGCAACCATGACGTACCAAAGGTATACAATCAAAATAAATAGTTATTGATGGGGTCGAGATTTGCAACCCTTAAACATACAGATGCTCAAGGATCATTAACACATATTAATTACCTTGAATCGAAGATATTATGGTAGGAAGAGCTTCTCCACGTGGTTTTGTTCATTTGCTCCAACCTGTAAAGCGTAACGCCGGGTTGTGTGCCGGCGTCGCGTCTCCGACGATCAAGTCAGTGTGTATTCAACACGAAACTTGAGAGAAATCAACGAGTTCTATTGTATATCAAAGGTACATGAACGTGATAATGAAGTTGATACATGCTGATATGCAGTGAAATCTGTATATATACCTGTAAAAAGTAAGGGTATTTCTGGTATTTTCGGGGAGACTTAGGAAGTCTCCAAGCCGATTTAAGTAGGGGAAACTTCCCTACTTTAGTTGATGTGATAGGTCGGTACCGACGTCTGCCTGACATATTTATGCCTCGAGAAGACAAATTTATACTGTACTTTAGACCAGCTGTCGATAAAGTATAAGTGAGCAGTGTTACCCTCAGGTAACATTCCTTTAGGACAAGTTTCTAGTGAGGTAACATTCCCTCAAATCAAGTTTGAATGCCTCGGGGCATGTTTCCCCAAAACTAAGAGTGCTGAAGCAAGGTTGCCTTCTAGGCAGAAGAGCACTTAGAGTGTTGAAGCAAGGTTGCCTTCTAGGCAACCAAGATGTACAAAAGGTGTCCCATCAACTCCTCTCCCCTCAAGTCTGGAAAGAGAAAACTTGACAAGTTCAAGTGAGGAATTTTCAGTAGTAACATTTCATGTAAGAAAACCTTTCCTTTCCGGATAAGATTGAGCAGTTGGAGTGTATTTTTTCTCCGCCTCTGCGCATTTCACTTTTTCAGTGATACGACATCCCACGTCGCATCAGTCACTTGCTCATGAAGGAATTGAGTGTTCGTCTTAATTTCATGAAAAACTTCAATATTTGGGGTCTTCTTGTGGACCCTTCTATCTTGCCATATCTTCGGTTTGGCTCTTTTTTCTCGCCAATCTCCGACCCACGAAATGAGTAGGTGGTTGTTTTGATTCGTGATTGAATTTAGCCTTTTCTATATACTTATCCAGAAATGTGATGACTTCAGTGCTTTTCTTTTGATAGTCATGGAGTAGTTGAGAACTGCTCAAAGTGTTGCTAATGACAATGATGTCATGATAGTGGGTTCCACTCCAAGATTGGTTCTCCTGCCCATGTTCCCCAAGCCAGAGACTAACTTGTCTGAGGGGAATGTGCTGGTGATTCTCTTATGGAACAAGGTTCCAAGGAAACGCCCCTGCTCAGTGGGTCTGCTCCTGCTTCTCCTGCATGTCTTTTTTCAAAAAGATTGCGCACTAAGAATCATAGTCGGGCGATGACTGATTTGCCTTCTCCTTCATCCGGCCCAAAAGGAAGAAGATTATCGAAGTCTCCGGAAGCAACGTTCCTGGTATATGAACCAAGCGATTCTCCATCTAACTTGAGGTTCATCTCCCTGTGCCTCTAACTTCCAACGGAAGGTTCTCGATGCACGACTTTGTTTTGCCACTTGATCAACTCATCCAAGAGGTCTCAAATGACTGAATTTTCAACTGAGGCCATCCATAGTTCCACGAGCCGTGCTCTGATATATGCTTGATCTTTTTCCCTATTTTTATGCCTTTGAAAAATAGACTTTCCATCATTATCCGTCAAAGTTCCTTATTTTGTCCTTCTTAGGCTAACACTTTCTTGGTCGAAGCTGAAGAAGGGAGAAGAGAGAGTTTCTCAGCTTCTTCTTATGAAAAGAATGAGAGCTAGCCAAAATCCTGCTCCATGTTTCCATTCTGGAGGCTAAGTGTGAGAAGTTGGTGGCCAGTCTTGCCAATGCCAAAGTGCAGATAGATTCCCTCAGTAAGCTTCTCGCTATGACTGAAGAAAAGAAAGCTTCCCTGAAGAGGAAACAAGTTGAGAGCTTGTTCAAAGCTCGCAAGGAAGAATATGAGTGTAGCATCCAAGCCTGTCAACAGGGAGTCTTCCGCACAGCTGCGGGTCAAGCCTTCTTGAAGGAGTTGGCCGAGAGGATGGTTGAGGCCTATAAGAGCAGTGATAAGTACTTGCGCCATCTCGGCCGTACCATTCACCCCTTTGTTCGGAAGGAAGCGGCTAACATGGCGGCGCAGATGAGAGAACTTGACTATTCAGGAGAGGTAAACACAAGGGTTCTTATGGACAACCATGAACTCCATCTTCATCCGTAGCCTTTGAATGATCTTCTTTCAGGGCCGGATTACCAGATCCCTATGGTGCAAGCTTGCACTAGAAAACTTGCTTTCAATCTTGTTTGATATTGCTTTTGTTTATGCTTGTTCGTTGCATATAGTTGCACTTGTTTGATGTGTTCATATATGTATTCTCCTCCCCCCTCTTTTTCCTGAAGAAGTAGGAGTTTTTTAAACTGATAATTGTTCAGAATACTTCTTCTGGGTAATCATTGTGTTCGGGCAAGATTGCATGTCTACAATCTTGATCAACACGTAGCATAGCGGCGTTGCTGCCATCCAAATGCCAAATTTTCCAGAGGCCCATGTAGCCACTGTCGGGCCAAGGTTGCCTGCCGACAACCTTGCTCACCCTGAATTTTCTAGAGGCACGTGTAGCCACTGTCGGGCCAAGGTTACCTGTCGACAACCTTGCTCACCCTGATTTTTCCACAAGCTCATGTAGCTACTGTCGGGCCAAGGTTGTCGTTGCTTACATTAATTTTTCCAAAGGCGCATGTAGCCATTGTCGGGCCAAGGTTGCCTGGCGACAACCTTGCTCACCCTGATTTTTCCAGAAGCGCATGTAGCTACTGTCGGGCCAAGGTTGCCTGCCGACAATATTGCTCACCCTTGGAACGTTCTGGTTCCTCATGGGCAAGGTTGCTCATCAGCAACCTTGAACCCATTTCCACACACTCAGGTTCATGAGGCCATTGAGTTTCTGCCAGGACTTCTGTGATCTTATAAGGTCCTTTCCCATTGGGTTCAAATTTTCTGGTTAGCTTCAAAGCATCAAACCTTTCTCAACACGAGGTCTTCTTTGCCTTGTACATTTCTGCTGTACAAGCTGCGTATATGCTCTTTCTTCCATTTTGTATTCACACGGATCTTCTCTTTTTCTCCTCTTCCTAGAGGTCCAACTCTTCCTTCTTGAGTTCTTAGTTCTGATCCTCATCATAAAATTAAGCCCGACGACTTTCCAATATTACCTCCGCGGGTATCACCATAGATGATCCATAAACAGAGTGATAGGAGTCTCATTGGTAGCTTTCCCAGGGCTAGTGCGATAAGCCCAAGTATCGAATCAAGCTCATTTGCCCACAAGCCACATTTGTCATTCAGTCTTGTCTTGATTCCATTAACAATTGTTATGTTGGTCAATTCGATTTGACCATTCGTTTTCGGGTGCGTCATTGTTGCAAATCTCTATTTAATTTTCAAGCTTAGCGACATTCCAGGGTTCCTTAGCTGATGAATTGGGAGCAATTATCCAATATCTGAACTCTGGGAACTTCATACCAGCAACACATGTTCTTCCAAAGGAACCATATGATGGTTGCATCGTCAACCATGACAATGGGTTCAGCTTCCACCCATTCGGAGTAGTAGTTAACATCTACTATGAGGTGGGTCATATCACCCTGCACTGTAGGCAACTTTCTCACCGAGTCAATTTCCCACTTGTCAAACAGACAAGAGGTATACATGATTCTGAGTTCTTCCTTAGGAAGATGGATCAGAGGTCTATGTATCTGACACTGGGAGCATTTTTCGACGAATTCCTTAGCATCCTTGCCAATGCTGGGCTAATGGAACCATACCTAAGATACTTTTTGAGCAATGTTCCTTGCCCTAGTATGGTCTCCTCCATTTCCGAGTGGATTTCTTGCAAAACACTTGTGCTTTCTGGTTCTGATATGCATTTCAGATAAGGTTAAGTCGTGATACGTTTGTATATATGATCTCCAATCATGTAGAAGTGAGCGTAGGATGCCCTTTTCGAGACTAGAAAACCTTCCATGCGTTTTCCTATCATCAGGAAATGTATGATTGGGACTTTCCAGTCATTGATTTCTCCAATTGCTCACACATCCAAGGAGGAAATCTTGTCTTCTTCTTCAAAATATATGATTGAAAAAGTAATTCTTTTCTCATCAGAATTAGCCAACCTTGCCCTCTTGTCTATGCGGGTGATTTCCTCTCGGGAAATTTGCTCCACCTGAAATTCGGTGAACTTTGCCTTCAGTTATATCATTCTTGCTACATAATTGGCCATTCTTTCTTCCTTGGCTAGGTATGTTCCTTTCGTCTGGGACATGATAACTAGGAATCAGAGAAGATCAGAACTTTCTCGTCTCCCAAACCTTCCACGATTTGCATAAATCGCGCTAGTGTTTCATATTCGGCTTCGTTGTTGGAACCTTTGAATCTCAACTTGATCGAGGATCGTATTTCTTCTAGGTTGGGGGGAATGATCAACATTCCTACACTACATCCTTCCTTGGTGGCAGAGTTGTCTACATAAGCTTTCCATTAAGCCCATTCTGAACTTCGAGTAGTTTCCTGGGTGAAGTCCGCTAACGTTTGGGCCTTTATGGTAGGTTCATTCTTTACGTATTCCACAAGTTTGTCTTCTTTTATCAAGCATTCCATCGCATCTTTAAAATGCTTGCATTGGTTTATTTTACGACCAAATTCATCGTGGTATTCACAGTAGGAATCCACTCTGGGGTTTTGACGTCCTTTCCAATAACTTCGAGGTAAGGGGAGTCATGCGAGTTGTTTTGACATGATTACTACAAGAAGCTTGGTTAGGGCCATCGTGAGAGGGGTGTAAGCTTCCATGTTGATCCTTTCTCTCCTTGGATAATTTCGAAGATCATTTCCTTTATCATTATTTTTCTTCTTTCCCTCTACCTAGCGAGGCACCGCTTCATGGGTAGGCAGAGATGCTTCGAGGTGTGGGTGGACGGTTCGATCCTCTTCCTTCTTCATACCTCAGACTTCTTCCAAATTTACAAACTTGTCCACTCTAGTCAAGAGAATTGAGGAGATTTCTATCACACAAGCCTTATGTGTTAGGGCATGCATCTTTACTTCTGAGATGGCCGTGGGCATTTCTAATGCAGCAGAGTTGAATCTCGGAAGATAATCTTTAAGGCTTTCATGGGAACCTTGCCTGAGAGACATCAAGTATGCCAAAGTGCGACTCTGCCTTCGAGCACTTGCAAATTGATGTCTAAAGAGGTTGCTGAAGTCAGCGGAAGTGCGTATGCATGCTGGATTTAACTGACTAAACCATCTTTGCGCCGATTTAGTGAGAGCTGTGAGGAAATCTCTACACTTGACTCCGTCGGTATATTGGTGGAGGGTGGAGCCATTCTCGAAACTCATGAGGTGCTCCATGGGATCAATAGAGCCATCATATTGTTCCCGTATCCCTCTGAAATTTGCTGGCAAAGTTTCCTGCAGTATTGCATCACTGAAAGAAGAACTTATTTCATCGATGTCATTTGGATCAGGCTTCAGCAAACGCCTCTTCATCTCCTTCATTTTTTTTCTCAAGGCAACCACTTATGTGCCATTGGCAGATGCCGATTCAGAGTGCTGTTGATACGTAGCCGAGTAATCCTCTCCATTGACTCTGGTCGCCGAGGTAGCTTCCAGCCATTATTCTCTATTCATACGGCCCTTCTCGGGGAGGTAAGGCAACCTTGACCGTGGACCATATCCAGAGTGTTGTGCTCTATGAGGAGGAGGAAACCTTCTTTTGTCGGAACATTCCGTCTCCTGGCGATTGGAACTTTCCCTGATTGCTTTTAAGTGTTCCTTGTGACTCTTTTCATTCTCTCGTAGCAACCTTTCCAGAAGTTGACGTATCTGAATGTGATCCAAACCAAACATATGCTCTGAGTTTGAGGATGTGGCAACCATGCCAGGATAGGCAACCGTTCTAGGTTGGGCAACCATGTCAGGTTGTGCAACTCTGCTAGGTTGGCTATTCAGTAGTGCAGATTCCTCGAACTCTTTCCTTAGATCTCAAGAACGAGTTGTCATTATCATGTATGTTCGTGGAATAGCTTAGATTTTCCATTTTGTCTTTTCGAGACAAGAATATATAATATTCAATCCAATAATATCCATATACAGTCAAATATATCCATCAAAATCACGTATTTCTAGCAAATAATCATGTTTCGATATGCTTCATGATCATATTTTTCTTGACAGCAGATTTTCTTGACAACAAACAATCACGGTCACATTTTTCTTGACAGCAAATAATCATGCTTCAATATGCTCTGATAGGCATGTTTATAAGAATTATATCCATATTCATGCTTTTTCATGGATCTATCCACACAAAACTCCTCACATATGCAGATATGGTTTTGGGAAAAGCAAGTTCATGCATATATCGATCTTGATGTTCAAGATGTTTTTGGAAGAAAACGGTAAAGTGGATCTCACGCCTTAGTTTTAATTTCCCACAGACGGCGCCCGTTGATGGGGTCAAGATTTGCAACCCTTAAACATACAGATGTTCAAGGATCATTAACACATATTAATTACCTTGAATCAAAGATATTATGGTAGGAAAAGATTCTCCACGTGGTTTTGTTCATTTGCTCCAACCTGCAAAGCATAACGACGGGTTGTGTGCCGACGTCGCGTCTCCGATGATCAAGTCAGTGTGTATTCAACACGAAACTTGAGAGAAATCAACGAGTTCTATCGCATATCAGAGGTACATGAACGTGATAATGAAGCTGATACATGTTGATATACAGTGAAATCTGTATATATACCTGTAAAAAGTAAGAGTATTTCTGGTATTTTCGGGGAGACTTGGGAAGTCTCCAAGCCGACTTAAGTAGAGGTTACTTCCCTACTTTAGTTGATGTAATAGATCGGTACCGACGTCTGTCTGGCATATTTATGCCTCGAGAAGACAAATCCGTACTGTACTTTAGACCAACTGTCGATAAAGTATAAGTGGGCAGTGTTACCCTCAGGTAACATTCCTTCAGGACAAGTTTCCAGTGAGGTAACATTCCCTCAAATCAAGTTTCAATGCCTCGGGGCATGTTTTCCCAACACTAAGACCATGTTTATCAGAGACCAGGCACACCACCCAACCAGCCACCTTTATCAATATTTAATTAATTTCTCTCTCTTCCACATCCTCAATACTTTTTCAACCCAACCACATCTATTTTTTGTGGTTTATCAATGACCATCCCAACCACCCCAACCTCAACATTATATATTTTTATTTTACATTATTTTTAATACTAATATAATTATTTGTAATAAAGATAATTAAAATAATTGAAAATTAATGTAAAATTATAAATAAAACATAACGATGACAAATTACAAAATAAACAAACCAAAATAATAAATTACTTTAATTAAATTACATAATTTAAAATACATATGCGTTGCTTAAAACATAGACGAAACAACATCAAATTTAGTTACGATTGCTGAATTTTTGCCATATATGCTCGATCAAGTCATTTAACAGAGCTTTGTGAGCTTCTCTATTGACAAGTTGTTCTTTATTTCTCATATAGCTCGTTAGACTTGCAATCCTATCGGTGGAGTAAACGTAATCATTATCTCTTTCTTCATCTTCACTCTGCCGATTTTTCTGCCGAAGTCGATCTTCTATAAATTCTGTAGGATCACGATAGTTCAAGTAAGTGCTTCTTTCATCTTCTACTATCATATTGTGCATGATAATGCAAGCCATCATTATTTTTCCCATAATATCACGATCCCAAATAAGACATGGCCGTTTAATAAAAGCAAAACGAGCTTGTAAAACGCCAAAAGCTCATTCACGATCCCATATGAGTCGTTTGTAGCGCGCCCTCAAGATTCTATTGTCCTTTGTTCGCCCATTCCTAGTATCTCTGTTCTCCCTTCCTCATATTTCTTTAGAACATTTTTCCAGAGCTTGTTCGCAGTTTGGTTGGTGCCGACGACTGCATTCGTACTGACAAAACACCATGCAAACATTAGTGCTATGTCTTCTTTCACACTCCAATTTTGCGGAGTGTTTGAATCATTAGTGTCAGTCTCCACCTTATTTTCAAATGAGCTATGGGAGATGTTTTGAAATGAGCTTTGAGAGATGTTTTGGGATGAATATTCTTGGGAAGGATCTAACTGGGGATAATATCCTTGGGATGGATCAAAATTTGGATAGTATCCTTGGAAAAGATCAAAATTTTGTGATGAATGGAAATTTTAAGAATTGTAGAAAGAATTATTCTCGTCATCCATGGTAAACGAAAATAGCTAATAAAGAAAAAAAATTGTGTGATAAGATGAAAATTATATGTAGAGAGAAGAAGAGATTTTTTTATGTGCAAAAATATAGCAAATATGGTCTCTATTTATAGAGTAAGAAAAATCACGAATTTTGGTATTATTTTTATTTATTTTTAAGATAATTTGTAAAAGATATAATGATTTTATCTTAATATCCAAAATAATTTGACGAACCAATGAAATAGCACCAAATGTCACCATCCCATTAAATTCAAAGTGGATGAGAGAGAGAGAGAGAGAGAGAGAGAGAGAGAGAGAGAGAGAGAGAGAGAGAGAGAGAGAGACCATGCGGTGGGTTTATCTTCAAGGTCGACCCTATTTTTTAGGGGAAAGGAGGCCACCAACAATTTTTCTTTTTTTTAATTGAATATATGATGTGGCAGGTTGGGGGTGGCCTCCGATGTTGGGGGTGGCCTCCGATAAATAAGGTCTAAGAGTGCTGAAGCAAGGTTACCTTCCAGGCAGAAGAGCACTTAAAGTGCTGAAGCAAGGTTGCCTTCTAGGCAACCAAGATGTACAAAAGGTGTCCCATCAGTTATATTTATTCTTATTTGAAAATTTAATTTGACTAATGTTCATTTGATCAATAGTTATATATATATACGAAATATGACAACACAACGGCAATATTAATAGGGGTTCAACTTTTTAAATACCAAAACATAAAAAAGAGTTGTTTTATACCCCTTCTTTAAAACACACTCTTTTACATACCAAAATTCCTTAAAAGACTAATATACCGTCAACTTACAAAATTACAAAATAAAAATATAAATCATATAAAAAAACAACAAAAAACAAAACTAAACCCTACCCCCCACCCACCCGCCGTCCCCATCTCTCTCTCTCCCCCAAATCGGCCCCCCCACCCGACAGTCTCTCTCTCTCTCCCAAATCAGTCCCCCCACCGCCATCGACCTCTCTCTCTCTCTCCATCTTCATCGTGACCTCCCTCCCCCACGACTTCACGATAGCCCTCCTCACGATCGATTGATCGTCATGACCGGAAGAACATGAGCAACCGCCGCCGTAACCTCCGCCGCAATGAGTCGCCGTCGCCGTCGACGTTCTCCGGCGAAGAGGAGGAAAATTTGAATTTTCGAGTCCCAAATCCACCGGTTAGTGCCCTTTCCTTTTTCGAAATTCATGCTTAAATTTTCGATTGAATGCATGTTTATTTAGTTCTACATATTAGAAATTGTTATATGTTAGAGTTAGGATTTTTATGTGGAAGATTTCGACATTGTTTTGGTGTATAGAGTTCGACTTTTTTGAACTTGTTGGTGTGTTGGGTAGTTGGACGTTTGTGTTGGTTTGCTGTTCTTATTGGGTCGATGGAGGTGGGGAAAACGACGACGAAGGAATCTTCCGTGCTAACGATGATCTTTCCATCGTGAGGTAACGATGAGCTTCCCATCGCGAGCTCACGATGACACTCCATTGTGAGCTCACGATGGGAAGTTCATCGTGAGCTCACGATGGCAAGGGCTGTCGTGACCACGGCAGAACCCTTCGCCGTCGTCGCGCCGGTCCTCCTCCCGTCGTGACCATGGCCACGGGCTATCCCCCCGTCCTTCATCTTCTTGTGTTATGTTGGTTTTGTTGAATTATAACACATTACCACGCACTTAATACTTCGTTTTATTGATTTTGTAGGAACATTATCAATTTGTTAGATCCGCCATGCTCTATTTATCTCATAAAGTGAACCTTTACATGAGGGTAGACATGTTTGATGAAATTAGGAGAGTTTTATTTGAAATATCCGGTGATCATCAAGTTGAGGCATTCATAAGAACCGGTGTTGTTGGGCGGTTGATTGATGCAAGAAGAAATCAGAGTGCAAGTAATGCGCTAAATCTGACAATAGCCCGACAGTTGCAAGGGATTGGTGCTAATCGGGTACCAGAGAAGGAGCTTTGGTTTTATCTTGGTAATACGACCATTTGTATGACGACAGTGGAATATGCTCTCATCACCGGACTTCACTTTGGAAACTCTACATTTAATCCACATGCAGTTCATGTACCTCCTAGAACTGGCATTCACTACAGATTTTTCAACGGTCGAGAGATAAAGACCAATGAGTTGCGCGACGCCTTCAACAAAAAAGAACTTGGGAGAGACATTGATGACTATTTGAAGGCGGCCAACTTGTTTATTTACTATTATTTCCTCCTATGTCGGGACAAACCCACCATAGAGGATTGGGCATGGACGTTAGTTGAAGACTTCGAGGCTTGGGATGCCTTCTCATGGGGCTCGTACACATGGGGAGCACTGTGTCACTATGTGTACAACGCCCAGACAGTCCTCAAGGACTACCACTTCTATGGTCCGGTTTGAGCTTTACAGATTTGGACTTATGAGATGATTCCGGCGTTGGGAGATCAATGTGGAATCAAAGATCGCATTGAGAGAGTGCCCCGGTGCTTGATGTGGGCCACAAGAGTGATGAAAGTTGATTTCAGTCAATTCTTCGATAATCTACGGGTACATTTGTGATCTTATAATGTTTTTCATTCATTCAATTATGCTATCTATATTAGTTTCTAAAATTCTAATATTACATTTTCATTACCTTTGCAGCTTCAGGTATTGGAAAGTTTTGAAGCTACGGAAGCAGAGCGTTATGAGTATTACATGCTGAGCTTCGAAAATGGAGACCTTTTTGATGTTCGATATATACCTCCCAAACAAATTGCTTCCAGAAATAACCCGACTACAAACAATGCAAAGCAGAAGACTATGAGAAAGTTGAAGCAGTTAGCAGCAAGGGTGGTCCGTGGTGACCCGGCACGACAGATGTCGAAGAGTCGTCGGGAAGGTACCCCACCACCTCGCGGTTCACCACCTCATACATTACAGTGGGGGCCCTCGGGAGAGCCAGACAGGGTCTGTTGTTTGCACGGACTACCATGCCTCATCCATGATGAGAGTACGAGCAGCAAGGGGGACGAGATTGAGCGCCGGTTGAGGAGCGTTTGGGACGACGAATCTGACAACGGCTTCCTTGCTAAACTGACTCGGAGAATGAGTCGGTTTTTTGTTATGAGGCGGACAGACAGTCCTCCAAAACAGTCACATAGGAGTTGTAGGTCGGCATTGGATGCTCACCGTCACTCTACCTCGGTATTCGACGCTCAGATGCGGGCTGGTAGGGTTGACCAGGACTTAGATCCGGCCCGTCACCCTTATGCTGCAGGTTTTAGTCACATGCAGACTTCTCCTGTTCGGCCCCAACACTCTCCACTCCGGTCACATCATTCTGAAGTTGGGTCCCACCACGACGAGAGGCTGACTTCTCACCACTCTGAGTCGGTGCCTTCCCGCCACTCTCACTGGCAGACTTCCCACCACTCTGAGCCGGTGCCTTCCCGTCACTCTCACCGACAGACTTCCCACCACTCTGAGCCAGTGCCTTCCCGTCACTCTCACCGAAAGACTTTCCACCACTCTGAGCCGGTGCCTTCCCGTCACTCTCACCGGCAAACTTTTCACCACTCTGAGCCGGCCCCTTCTCACGACTTTGCTGCTCCTTCTCAACATCCTCAAATCGGTGTTACAGTCCGTGATGAGCCGTTCCAGCAGTTTGGGCTGTTCCAAGCTGATCAGGAGGCGCAGTCCTCACAGCAGATTGGTCAGGACTTGTTTGCCCAACTCTTTCGGCCAATGCCGATGTCGGCCCCTTACGAGACACTGCAGCAGCCCATTATAGAGATGCCACAGCAGCCCATTCACCAGACGTCGCAACTGCTCCCTTACCATACACCTTTGCAGCTGACCTATGGTCCGAGTGAGCACCAAGGTTCTAGCTCACATACTCCCCAGCAGCACGTTGTAGATGATCCGGTTAACGAGGATGATGCTCAATATGAAGAGTCGGATGAGGGGGGTGGTGAGGAGGTAGGTGAGGAGATAGGTGATGTTGTCTTTGGTCCTCGGCAACGTAGACCGTCTGCTGCTATCCGCACCCCTTTTTAGGGTGCAACTCCAAGTCAAACAGAGAAGTTGAGGATGATGTATGCTGACTTTAGGAGGTAGGGATATGAGCGTTATGTGCCTGTGATTGAGACGGGTCATCGTCTATCAAACAAATTATTTGATCTGGTCGAGAATCCGAGGGAGGACTTCATTCAAGAAGTAAGTTAGTAATTTTATATAGCAAGTTTATACTTATATTGAAATTGATTTGAAACTTATATTGTCTCAGGTAGTAGACCTCTACGTGCTTTCGGTTCGCACGAGGATCCGAATGCATAACAGGACTGCTCCAAATATTGAGCCAACTAACACGATCATCATCGGCACTCAGTTACTTGTAAGTTTTCAATATATATTCTTTATATTTTATTATAAATATTGAAAAATGATATTAATCTTGTATGTTGTCAATTTCATAGCAAGTTTTGCGTGCCAAGCTGCAACTTCTACATCCGGATGATCAAAAATTCATGCACATAAAGGGAAAGCCCTCGTATAAGCTTTGGAAGATGCATTCGGGATTAGAGGACATTGTGAACGGGCTAGACTATCCAAATTCTATTCCATGGTCGAATTGCAAATATGTAAGTGTTTAATGAAATATATTTCAAGTTTCTTACCATTCATTGATTTAAATTATTCTATTTTTTTATTGAAACAGATCTGCGCTCTGTGTAATATCTTTGAGAATCATTGAGTCACGATTCGGATAAGTATTGCTGATTGGACGGTTGAGTTGTACGACTCAATGTCACACGAATATGATCAGCAAAGGGTCATACCTATTGATTACGAGCTCAAGCCCATTACTCGTCTCGTTCCTCGTCTACTAGCTCTCTCAGGTTATTGGAAGAACAATTCAACAATGACGAAGCGAGATAATGAAATGAAGCTTTTGAAGATGCCGATCAAAGACCAGTTTGCCCAGACAGACAGTCACAGTTGTGGCCCCTTTGCATGCATGTATTTGGATCGTTTGATTAGTAGTAAGCCGAGACACTGGGGAATATCACCGAACGCTACATTCAAAGATATGCTGGCTCGTAGCAACTGGGATTTATTGGCTTGCAATACTTGACAACATCTAGTTTTATGTATGGTGTTTGAATGTTGTATTTGAATCTTATTTCCTCGTATAGTTGTTAATTTATGTTTTGTTAGTTTATCGAGTTTATGGTGTTTGAAACATGTATTTGGATCTTATTTTTATGGTATAGTTTCTTAGTTTATCGACTACATGAATGAAATAGTTTGGAGCAGGTAAATTATCAAACTCTCGGGTCTGGTCATGAAAGCATCACCATCGTGAGCTCACGATGAGGATGCCATCATGAGCATACGATGGAATGTGTCACCGTGAGCTCACGATGGTGGGCAGTCGTGAGGTTACTATACAATTCATCGTGAGCTCACGATGAGGATGCCATCGTGAGGGCACGGTAGGCTTTATCGTGATCTCACGGTGAACACGCTCAACCCCATCGTGACTTTAGGATTTTTGCCTAATTATGGCGTTTTAACCGGTTATATTAATTTGTTACGTGTTAAATATGTTCTACTTAACATTGAAATACATCAACAAATGAAAAATTACACATTCAAACACACAATTATAGTGTTGGAGAGATTTGTGACACAACAATGAATACATTACTATATGTTACATATACAATGACTCTTGCATTTGATAAACAATACATCTCTAACATTAATCCATTTAGTGTTTCTTTGATATAAGACCGCAAAATATGATGTGCAAATGTTGTTTAAGACATAATATAACATTTCAAGACTAATTAATCATTATTTTCGGCGTAATCCGATTAATTAGTTCACGACGGGATAAAAACATCATCGTGAACATGGTCGTGAACATGTCATCGTGATCACGACTGCCCAACATCGTGAGGTCACGATGGATATCCATCGTGAGTTCGCGATGGACGGCTATCGTGAGATCACGATGGCTTGGCAATCGTGATGTCACGTTTGGCGTGGTCATCGTGACCTTTTCAGGAACTCGAAAAAAAAACCATTTTCATCAAATTAGCATCAAATAAAATATCAAATTCAATACAAATAAGTCTACGTTCATACAAGTCACAAAATAAGTCTAGTAGTTTAACACCAATAAAGTTCAAACATAACTTTTAAACAAATCTAAATTCAACCAACACTCTCCAAATAAGTCTAGTCAACATCTAGAGCCGTGGAGGGTGATGCACCATCCTTCGCTGCTTTATTTCGAGCCTCAAGTTCCGGCGGCAACGAAGTTGTGTCCCTCAGGATCAGCACTCGGCATCTAATAATTTGCGGTGTCGACTCCATTACCTCAAAGATTACGGCATCATCTACTTTGAGGTCGAAAGTGCGTGTGAATTGTTTCCACCCTGCATACTCAAATTTCGGTTTCTTCAAAGATCCAAGGTACATCAACTGACATTCGGTTCCCTTATGATTGGCAACCATTGGCACATTCGCACGAGGAAGTTTAGAAACAATATGTGTCGGTACATGCTATTATTGCACACAAAGCATTGATTAAATTCTAAAAAAAGTCATACAAAATACATTAATTGTTTGTTTAGTGGTAGAAATTCTTACCAAATGCCAAGGGGCTGAAACATATGACTTGGCTAGGATAACATCGAAAAAAGGTTTGTCTCCTGATAGACAATACAAGTCTGAACCGGATGGCTCTGTCGACATCTACAACCATCCAAATGCGACAAAACATAAAGCGAACATGAACATCAACCAATTAAATTCAAGAATTTGTCACGTTTTATGTTCAACCAATCACTTTAATTCATACATATGCGGAAAACATAAATTGAACATCAACATCAACATCAACATCTTCAACCAACATCAATATCATGACCCTCACGACGGTAATTGCTACATCTTTTTTTCCTCCGGCGTCGTTGACTTGATTCTGCTCCCCAAAAATCATGAAAATTTTGTTCATCTTCTATTTGTTGGAGAGGGATATTCAAATCGACTCCACCCGGGGGGATAGATGTCGTGCATTTTTTTCTGTTGTGCCCAGTAAGCACCACACTTTGAGCAAACTTGAGGACGTCGTGCTATCGTGCCTTCAACTGCTGACCGAGCACGACTCGTTCTTGGACGACCGGCCTGACATACATCTTCTGGAGGATAAACCTTAATTGATTTGATCTCCGGCGGCACATTCCACTCATCGGGGTGTGGTATTTGATTGATATGCTCAGCATAAGTCTGTCTTAGACTGTCTTGTTTGAAATATCTATGTACGAAATCGTACACATTCAAACCAATGCCGGTCCGCCTATTAAAATAGGAAAAATGGAATTACTTACATACAAAATGAATATAAAATTAGTAGAAAATTCTAACAAATAATATAAATTTTACCTTATAGCGGCAACAACATGCTTACATGGAATTTTCTATCCTCATCGAAGACACGACAATCACGCGTCTAATTTTGAAGATCGACTTGATATTGTTTATTATCTTCGTCTACTTTATAAACATGCTCGGTGATTGCTCGAACAGGAAGAGCGAGACTCGCTTGCACTGATAGAGAAAGCTTGTTGAATGTAGTGACAGTCAACACATGATCTCTCGATTCAGCATCGGTACGCCGCTCGTCAAACCAATCTTCCAATGTCTGGTGAAATGTCTCAAATAATGAGCACACTAGTAAACGCCTACCCCACCACAAAACACTATTCACGGCTTCGACAACATTGGATGTCAGTAATCCATAGCGCCGCACAAGACACTTTGGCCTAGCCCACCTCTCTGGTCCAATTTGAGAAAGTCGTCTGTGAGCACCATTAGGACTTACAGTGTACAACAATTCGAAAAAGTTTTCAAACACTACGTGGCGATAACTAAATGCTGCTTCATAAAAGAGTGTGGCCACAGTTTTGCCGTATGGGGTCAAATTTTTCTGCAGATGGTGATAGCACAATCCGTGGAATGCATTTGGATAGACGGTTCGAACTGCATTCCTAATGCTCTTATGTTGGTCACTCACTATCAACAAATCTTTGGGAGGATTGAAGCATTTGCGTAGGTTATAGAGAAAATAATTCCACGACTCATCGTTCTCTATCGGACCAAGGCCAATTGCAAGCGGAAACACTTGCTCGTTCCCATCCTTCGTGCAGGCAACAAATAAGGTTCCTTTGTTTCTACCCTTAAGATGAGTCCCGTCTACTATGAGCACAGGTCAAAGACACTGCTCAAATGCTCTAATATACTGTCCAAGGGCAAGGAACATGTGACAGAACACTCCTTCACTAGTCGTCTGCAAGTCGTATACAGTCCCAGTATTACGTTGTTTCAACAAATACAAATACGACGAGATCTTCTGATATGACGAGGGGAAGTCACCGTACATTCTCTCTATCGCTAGCTGCCTTGTTCGGATGGCAAAGTTGTATAATATTTGAACGTCGTATCGTATGCACATCTTTGCCATAATCTCCTTTGACCTCAGAACGACCTTCTCATCTATCACTTTCTTAGAAAAATAAAACGCGGCCACCTCGCCACTCACCGACCTTGCACGTGCAGCACGGTTCAAATCTGATCGGCAACTGTGATTCAATGTCAACTTAGTAATCCGAAAAAGAGTTGCACATTCCACAGCATACAACCTAAACGTGCAATTCTTTCTACCACTCCTACATAGGTACACTGCACGGTCCGAAGCGGAGCAATCGGTCTTACACTATACAAAGTGCTCCAAATGATACATTCCTGCAGCTATCCTCAACTCTTGCACTGATCAAAATATGGACCCTATCTCGAGACTACCATCGATGACGATAGGCCGCTCAACCCACGCCAACGGTATTGCGCTTTCAATGTCTAGATGTGAAATGATCCAATTGCCCTGTGTACGCTCATGCTCAACCTCGTTTTCTGATTGATGGTCCGATGAAAAGTGTCGCTGCCCCATGAGCCTATCCATTTGTGCCGACTGTCCAATCCAAGCATAAAACTCTTCTTTCATTGATTCAAGCAAATCTTTACGACGATCTTCCTTTTCATCTTCGGATGTAGACACCGCTTCATCCTCCTCATAATCTTCATCATATTGATCATCATCATCATCGTCACTATCATTTTGTGCACCCGAGGTGCTACCTCTCACATTAACTTCGGGGGCGGAGTTTCCGCGGTTTTCAATCACATAAACCTCTGGATCCTCTTTAAGGTCTGCTAACCATCGAAGTAATTCTAAATCGCCCTGCAATAGCACTTTTGCTTTCATGCCGTTAATGGTTGTGAGGTACCATAACATATATTCGGTCTCATTCCCACCATTCAAACCCTCTCTAATGAGTTTCACAAGGTTAGCACGATTAATCGTGTCGGGGTCGATGTAGACAACAAATAAATCCCCGTCCATATATGTCGATCGCTCCCAATGACCGTCGTGATATATAATAATACGGCGTAAAGACATCTGAAATTAACAAAAGATACAAAAATGAAGTGTAAACAATGAATGAAAATATTTGTTTAGCACACATTTGTGGTGGTCACGATGGTGATCACCATCGTGAACACGGTGAACTTCAGCATCGTGACCATGGCAGAATTCGTGGTTAGCTTAGAACTAGGTATTTCAACTTCTTTTAATCCCCTGATACCATGAAGTTTTTAATTTAAGACATCATTATATGAACAAAATAATATATTTCATGACATAAGATGAAGCATATCTTGTATTATACTTTGAAAACCCTAATTTCACCCTAACAATACCCTAATTTCAGCAGCAACTATATGAAATGAACAAACATTATGCATATTATGCTTACCTTTGTATGAAGTAAGGAACACCACGGAGCTCTCTTTGATGCTTTCGTTCTTCTTGGGCGAGATCTTGGATGCTTGGAATGATGATTCGTTTTTGTTTTTTTTTTTGGTGTGAGTATGTTTGTTGATTGTGTATGTTTGAATGTGAGTTATGAGTTTGAATGTGGTTATTCTTCCCCATTACTACCACCACCAACCTCAGTGGCTTCATTTATTACCTAGTGCACCCAAAAATATTCACCAAATCGAATGTGCAGATGCATTAATGAATTTCGCATGCATCAGTCTTGGTCACGATAGAAGTGCCATCGTGACCACAAGATAGCACTGCCATCGTGACCTCACGATGGAGTTTCCATCGTGAACACCCCATCGTGACCACTCTCATCATGACCACGTGCGGAGTCAAAAATCTGACACGGTTGACTTTGAAAACTAAGGGTATTTTACTACTTTTACATGATTTTGGTATACAAAAGAGTGTGTTTTAAAGAGAAGCTATAAAAGAAGTGTGATTTATGTTTTGATATTTTTTTGTTAGTTTCCTCATATTAATAATCCATAATATTCTGGTTATGTTAAAAGATTTTGTTAGTTTGTAGTACTTTGCTTTGAAATTAATTTTAGTGAAATTTTCTATTGATGTTTATGTTTTAATCATATTTATAATATTTTGTTATTTGATGTTTACTTTTTAGTCGGGTTTTTAGCGGGTAATAAACGGGTTTATCTAATGAGTTCGAGTCGGGTACGAATTTTAAAATTATTTTTAATCGGGTTCGAGATGAGTTTGGGTGTGAAAAATTTTCATGGGTTTAAGTTTGGAAAATGTTTAAGGGTGAATAGCCGACCCATTACCATTTCTAGATCCACATACAAGATAAAAATAATAATATAAGTGCAGAAAAAGAAAAATATACACTCTAATTAAAGAATTATGAATTCTGAAAAATATGGTAATTATTGTTTTTATAATTAATTATTTTTAAGCATATGACCATGTGTAGTCCTATAGTTTTATTGAATAAATTATTATAATTGCAAAAGTAGCAAAGATTATGTTTTTTATGTAACAATTTTCAGACGATTAATACGTGCGGAACGGTCTCACCAGCATAGTAGTAGTATAGCCTTTTTTTTCCCTTCCTCATTCGATAAGCTTGTTTAATGTTCCTGACTTCCTTTAGCCATTCCTTTTTAATACGTGCGGAACGTTCCACTACCATAGTTGTGTTCCCGACTTCCTTCGCTAGTGAAAAAGTAGTAGTACAAAGTTTTGGAGTTCAGTTGCCATTATAGCCCCTTTTAGTTTCTGCCGGCAAAAAGCACAAATAGGAGGGAGAGAGAGAGAGAGAGAGAGACAGCAATTGCCACAATGAGCAGCGACGACGTTCGCCCGACGGTGATGGTCACGAACGACGACGGAATCGATGCTCCAGGAATTCGAGCTCTCGTTCATGTTCTCGTCTCCTCCAATCGGTTTAACGTCTTAGTTTGCGCTCCTGACTCGTATGTTTTTTCAGTATACTTGTGTTTCACATTGATTTCTGTGTGTGTAATTGTATGCGAGCTGCTTGGTGTGTGTGCGTCTGAGAGAGAGAGAGAGAGAGAGAGAGAGAGAGAGAGAAGAAGGAACTATGTGAAACTAGGTTGAAATTTTAGCAGAATTATCACTTCGGTATGCGATACTCTATGTTTTGATTACCGTTCCGTGTAATTTATTGTTCGAACTTACAGAATGTGGAGTTGTAATTTCCGATCTTCTAAAAATGGCTTAGAAGGGTCCTTTTTCCCCTTTCTCTCTCTAAATGGTTCTAACAAACTGACTTGTCTGTTCTTCGGAGGAAAATATCCAACTAGAAAGTTTATTATGCTAGCTAGCTTGACTTAGTAAGCGAATATATATTAATAATGAATTGAGTTGATTTCATATGTTTCATTGCTGAAAAGATCTTTGTGTTACTGTGCCTACAAGAGGGCACGGGATGTAAATAAATAATGTAGAGGGATGTATTTGTGAACATTATAACACGTAGACATGGTTGTTTGATGTTTAGTTAAGTGAAATGCAGCTTTGTTTTCGTTTATGGTATTGATCGCATGGATAATGTATTTTGAGTTTGCTGTTGGAAAAACAAATCTCATCTGATCTGATAATACTTACATTGATACTTTTCAGAGAAAAGTCTGCAGTTAGTCATAGCATCACTTGGCGAAATGCTATCTCTGCCAAGCTAGTGGAAATTGATGGAGCAGTTGCTTATGCGGTTTCTGGTAAGTTCTAATGTTTTCTGAAATTATATGTATTAAATATATAAAGAGAGAATGAAGTATATTTTTCGGTGGGAGTGATGAACGACAATATCTTTACAGAATGATAGAAAGGAATATGTGGCTGAATTATTTAGCTGAATTTTTTAATACCCAACAGATCTTTGAGACTTTGATATCTTCCCTATTTTTGAAACACATCATCTGCTATCTATAGATGAAGCGTTTGTATTTGCAAATGATTAGGGGAGATAGTCACTCTGTAAAATCAAAACTGAAAGTATATCTTGAAATAATTCAACAAATGATTCAGAGGCTCTTGTATAGTGCTTGAAACTTCATCTACTTAAGCTTAAGGCATAATTTTCCTTGGTTAATACACGCTTAAGAAGTTTCAGTTTGAGAGAGAGGAGGGGGATGGAATTATACTTCCTATTAATTTTTAGTGTTGAGTAGAAACTTGATGCAATATCATTTGCAAGAAAAGGCCACAACATAGTTCCACGGTAGTGCTTTTTTTTTTGTGTGGTTTGCTGGTGGATAATACTTTGGAGTGCTTCTTCATGAACACTATCTGCCGCTACTAAGCATCCTTTTTGTGTTCAAGCATAATGTTATTGCAGCTTTTAATTATTTTGTTCATGTTTCATTCAATACCATATCTTGTAGGTACTCCTGCAGACTGTACATCTTTAGGAATTTCCAAAGCTCTGTTCCGCTCAGTACCTGATCTGGTACTTACTTTCCGAGTAAATTAGCATTTCATTTCATGTACTTCATGCTTTGGTTGCACCATGTTCTCTTCAATATCAAATCAACTTTCCTCCTGCACAATGATAAAGCACGTGGTCACATTCTACTTTTCTCCTTGTAGGGTGAATTTTATGTTTTGCAACTAGGTGCTCTGCATTTTATTAATCTGCTTTAGCTTGAAAAAAAATACTACTATCAAATACATATACTAATATCAATAATTTACTCACACATATAAGATTGTGTATCACTTAATAAAAACAACTATTCATATGTTTTTTTTAGAGGAACAACTATTCATAATAAATATGAACTAAATAGCGTCTCTACAAACCTTGTTGTGTGCATGTTCCAGTAAGAAGATTTGCAAATATGATTCCATGTTCCAATTCTTCTTCCTCTTGTTTTGTTTTTTCCCCGCAGGTAATCAGTGGCATCAATATGGGTAGCAACTGTGGTTATCACATGTCAGTAACATTTCTATATCTGACTGTTGGATCCTCTTTTGATGTTTTGATTTGGATGTAGATTTGCTGCCAGCTTCTCTCCTAATAATTTTTCTATATTGAGCATTTGTCTTTATTTCTATATGAAATGCAATTTATGCAAATTAACTGTTATTTGTTCGATGCATGTAAGTGATACTGCAAATGTTCTGTATAAAAAACTGCCACTTAGCTGACTTAGCAATGCCTAAACATGCTGTGTAACTATGAGGAAGGGGATCTATTTATTGCAGAGAAGTCAACCATTATGAGTCCCATTATTCTTAAAGTTTGATGTGCAACAAAGTAGTTATGATACATGTTTACCTGGTAACCTTTATGCTTGACCCTGTATCTTGATGAATGCAGTACATATTCAGGTACTGTAGCAGGGGCTCGAGAAGCATTTTTCAGTGGAATACCTTCTATCTCTTTATCATATGATTGGTATGTAACTATGTATAAGAATAAGATGTGTTTCTTCAAAACCGTGTTCTTTCTATAGTTGCTATTTGCTAAGAATCTATCTAGATTTGTAATCTAGTAGGAAATACTACAACTATTTTCTTGTGGCCTTACAATCAGTTTTCATATCAACATACGTTGGGTATGGCGTCTTCATTATACAAATGAAGGTTCAAAATGATACTTATACTAGTTCTATCTTGCAGGATTGGAGGGAAAAGTAATGTCAATGATTTTAAACTTGCAGCAGAGGCTTGCTTGCCCATAATTTGTGGCATACTGACTGAAATCAAGATGAAAACATATCCTCGAACCTGTTTTCTCAATATAGATGTGCCAACAGATGTTGTGAATCATAAGGTAATGTCGTGGTAGGCTTTGAAAACTCACTTGAGCTGTTATGACAAGGTGTTAATGTCGCTACTCACTAGGTTTTGGCCTGTTTTTATCTATATGCATGAAATGCTGAACCAACTTATGTTTCTGTACAATTGTTGTGACTGTATATTCTTAATTTTATGTTTTCTGATGAGTACTTCTATGCGATCATGCTCCCTTGCTCTCATTTCTTTCACTCAATGTCTTGTCATGGTGGAGATTAAAGAAATACTCATGTTTGTTTTTTGGTTTTGAATAGGGTTATCGACTAACCAATCAGGGCAAGAGCGTGGTGAAAATGGGGTGGAAACGAGTCAGTTCTGAATCTGAAGGAGGGAAAATTTTGTCAACTATGACTATGGAGACAAATTCATCACCAGTTTCTGAATCAGCATCTTCGAATTTGGAACATGAACTTCTATTCAAAAGAGAAGTATGAGCCGTTCTCTTATAGTTGTTGTTGCTCTAATATAATTCTGAATGGCCTTTCGGCTTTCGCAAGGACAACATTTTTTCATTAAACCTCTATTAGCATGGTCACATTTTCCGAAGTAATTTGCAGTGTTTGAGTTTGCCTTTGACATCTGTCTAGGCAATACATCTACGTGATAAAGATTTCAATATTTTGGAAATTTCTAATATGGTTTATGATACAGTTTAGTATTAAGTCAAATGTTAATTTTTTCGATTAGTTTATTCTACCTACTAGAGTACTTAGTAATTTTGTAAATGCCTGATTCGGATCATGTTAAGCATCTGCTTATGAGATGCCTAAGGTTGTGTTTCATTCTATTTTTCTCAAAAGAACAAGGATCTCTTAGTTCCTTCTATTGTCAGACATTCCACAGTCCACCTTCTATTCCAGATCATGTTATGAAGATTTTCCCACAGTTGTTTTATGTTGTAATGTAAATTATATTTGCATCTGTTTTTAGGTAAGGGGATCTCAAATTGACGATGGTGGTGACACAGACTACTGTTCCCTTCGACAAGGATATGTATGTCCCAATTGCTGTTGTTGATAGTTAGAGTGATACTAGTTCCTTGCATATTTTATCTTTTTTTTTTTAATTGCAGATAACTGTCAGTCCTTTAGGAGCCTTGTCTCCTGCGGAGATGGATAGCCGAGATTATTTGAAGCAGTGGTTGTCTGGTGCTGAGTTCTTCTCTTCAGCACTGTAATAGTGTAAGTTCTTCATATGTTTTGAAAGATCTGAAAGTCTGTAATCAGAGTGCATTTTACTTATCGTTTCATGTCATCAATTTTATTGCTTTCATCAGAGCAGCTTTTCTTGCTTAAATTGAAAAATCTTGAACTAGTCTATTAAAATAATTGGTTAGACCAAAATACGTCCAAGCAGTTTCAATGCAGAATGTGTTAATAATATTTGTGATCACAAGAGACTGTCAACTTTCATTTTTCTCATCAATCATGAAGAATGCGAATTAAGTACTGGTTATTGTATTTTTGGATAATGTAAACTTGTGATTATTGTATTTTTGGATTATTGTACCGGTTTCCTCCCTTAAACACATATTAAGCTAATATATATTTATAACTATTCTCTATCTGATATATTGTTCATCAAATGAACAACTAGGATAAACATAAACCTACTGCTGCTTTTAGTATGAAACTTGTAGAACCACTGATCCCTTTGTTTGTGACAGTATGGGTTTCATACTCTAGACAAATGTACCTTTGGTTATATCCGTTTCGTCGTCCTGTCTCAGGATAGCTGGAAGGATCTAGATGGTTCTCTTATCATGGAGTAGAGCATCGTGATCGTGAGATATTGTTTTAGAGGTATCATCATTCCCTACTCATGGGATCACTTGTCAGCCTCTCCTTTATTCAGTACCTGTAGAATTTGATCAGAATCTCATTGTTTCTGTTAACGGGACAAATCTGATTAGCCATATATTGCAGAATATCTACTTAAGATGAATAAAAATTTCAATTGCTGGTTTCTGCCCGAGAAATTTCTGAAGTCATCAAATTTTCATTTCATTTTCACGTGGCATCGAAATTGTAGTCAAACTGTATAACCCGAGTTAATGTAGTATAAGTCTATAACAGCAATTAATCTCAAGCAGAAGTTAGCACTTCTTTTATCATTTATCTTCAACTGAAAGATTGAACTGAAATTTATTATCTGGACTTATGTGTTGGTTAATCTCCCAGTCAAATATATGCAAACATTTAAAATGCCTGCTGATGAGCATTGAAATGGCATAGCTTAATTATAGTCCACTAGTAGCTACTATTAGTTGAGCTTACAATTTCCGAAAATTTTGAAAAAACTTGCATAATTCTGTCGTTTAGAAGCACTTAAATCAAGTTTTCTGAAAGTGGAAGACCCTATAATCTCAGGATAACGCAATAACTTCAATAATTTATGTTGATGGCATGTACAAATCTCTGGGAAAATAGATCACGATACGAAAACGTGAATTGTGATATACAAAATCCGAATAAGCAAAAACATTCTATCTTATGTACACTATAGATGTGTGCTAACTGCTGTGGTTCCTGCTGCCTTCTTGTTTATACGTGCATGTAGAGAGATCTCATGTTGGTGATGGCAAAGCCGTTGCACGAGAGTCCACTAGCATAGACCAGAGTACATGGACATCTTCATAGGGGCAGGACTTGACGTCCTCGTACAGGATATATATTCCTCTGCCTGAGAATTCAGTGACGAGAGTTTAGTTGTTAGTTAGATCAGTTCAGCCCCTAAGTGTCTAGTCATACCGTGGCAAAGTGATATTTGCATTGTAGCAGTGTACATCTGCATAATGCATGTGTGTGTTTGAGAGAGAGACATTAGATGAATCATGAACGAGGTCTATCTGAACTCTGGCATAGATAGCATCGTATCACACATAATGCATGTGTGTGTCTGTGTGTGTTTGAGAGAGAGATTAGATGAATCATGAACGAGGTCTATCTGAACTCTGGCATAGAAAGCATCGTATCAAACATAATGCATGTGTGTGTCTGTGTTTGAGAGAGAGAGATTAGATGAATCATGAACGAGGTCTATCTGAACTTTGGCATAGATAGCATCGTATCAAACATAAGAAACCAATGAAACAAATAGAGATAGAACATAAGAGAGATAGGAGTGAGTGCAATGAGCACGTACTCTTCTTCTGAGTCGAGTGTAAACGCCACAACTTCCGCAGGGAAGAGAAGGGGGACTTCAGCCAACCCATTTGGAGAAGATGGTATTGGTCATGCTAGGTGAGAGAGTGGGGGGGTGCAACATATAAGAGACGAAACAAGGTTTCTAGAGAGAGAACAGTGGTGATTTTGCTTAGACAATGGGAGAAGTTCTAGACTAGTAATTCTTTTAGAATTCCCTTTTTCACATTCCCTTGTGATCCAATCATTCTCACCTTCAAATTCTGATAGGTAGAATGTCTCTATCATATTTCTTCTCTTTTAGTTGAAGCAGTTCTTTTCAAGCATTGACACACACACGCACACAAACCCTTTTGTAGATTTTGTCCTCCCTTCTTCCTCAAGCTAAAATCTAGTTTCTGCACTATGCTTAATTCCTATGTTTTTAAGATTAAAATAAGACATTCTTTATTTAGGTGGTTTCTAATCTCATGTATAACATTTCACTTAAAAGTTAGGAGTATTATTTCTCAAGTTTTGGGTTATGTTTTGTACATGTGTCGCGTTTAGGGGTCATGGTGTTCTTGGTTAAGTTATTACCTAACAAGTTAGTCTCTCATACTACCATTTTGGTATTCATTGGTCAAATTATTTAATCTCGATTAAGATTGACATATGTAGAATCCATGAAATAGATGATTATTTAATTTGCGAAATGATGGTCATGAAAAACGTGGAGTGGTGGCGAGGATATGATCTCATTGTCGTACGTATCATTTAAATATATTTGAATTTTTTGCTTTTAAAAGCCAAAATGCATTAATATGTTCTTTTACTTTTAATTTTCATTTCGTTAGTTCCTTGTGTAATACAGTATTTTTGTTTTAGAAGATCATTAATTCCTTGTAATCTTATGAAGTATTTGATATTGTCCGTTAACTTTCTAGTTAGTTTAATAACACATTTTTATGTTATTATTTAACTGGATTTCACATGATATCTTTGTTGGAAACTTATAGTATAAATGATGACGAACTTATTTAAATAAAGAGTGAGTATAAGTTGTATAGGAACGTGAAATAAAAGAACAAAAATACGATGGAATTTAAAAGAGCTCAAAGGAGGAGATTTGATGGGTAAAACACAAAAAAGAAAAGGATAATCCAATTTCGTCTTGCGCTTTTTTCGTAAGATAATAATCGGTCTTTCGTTCAAAAATAGAACATAATAATGGGCCTTATAGAATTACTTTAAGGCCTATCATTTCAATTTCTTGGCCCATTTGGGGAATAAAGTTACTACTATTATTCAACTCGTAGTTCCCATTCATCTTAACAGCACTCGTAAAATTGAAATATACTAGTACTATTTCAGTTGACATTTTCCCCTCAAAATAAAATGTTTTTTTTTTGTTAAAAAGAGAATAAAAAAGTGTGGTTTAGACTTTTAGTTGATAGTTAAATCAATTTAAATTGTTTATTAGATAGAGAGTTGTGGATACTTGTTAATTAAATATATTATTGAACATCAAAAGATTTAGGTTACATATAACATTTCTATAAGATTTTTGTGTTTCTACTAGTTTGTTTATCTATGCTTAAAATACTTCCCTAACTTGGGCAAAATCCTAATAAAGACGTCTCTCACACTCACTTTATGGATAATTTGACTTTGCCATTGACAACAATTTGAATAGGAACTTTTTTTCATTTCAATCAGTTCCGTCTATAAAATTTGACAAATGTTTTGCTCCTTTTACATATAGCTTCACTAGAATGATTTTAAAATCGTCGTTGATTGCACAAGACATACATACCCCACACACCCACTAAGTGAACCATAAACAAATAGTAAATCTTCCACTTAATCGTTTGAAAAAAGTTCAAAAATAAATCAATGATTATAACATGATGATAGAGAAAATTAGTGGTCATGTGCTACGTGGGGTTTGTTGAAGTTTGAATTTTGAAATAGTTTTGTATCGAGTTTAAGTTTAGGTAATACTCAATCCAACTATAAGTTACAGGGATTTTTGTCTGTTTGAATCTAGAAAATCATAAATCCAAAGTTTAAAAGCAAGTAACCTAACAACCCTTTCCCACTTAGACATATAGACAAAGGATAGAATGTTATTATACATAAATAAGATATGCCGTTTATATAAATGCACGTGACATACAACTAGGAATGTCAATTGAGCCCGAACATGACGGGTCAACCCGAATAACCCGAAAAAAGTAAAGGGTTAAGGTTGAGTTTTTACAATCCGAATACATAACCGGGTTATTAGGGTTGGCCCGATAGGGTTGCAACCCATATAGGGTTGGCCCGAAAAGAGTTAGGGTCGACTCGAATGACCCGAATTAATTGACGCTCTTTCTATCTTTCTCTTACCCTAGTCCTAAACATATAAATAATAGAATTAATTTTCACTCTTTATCGCTCAACCTCCATTCATTTTCATTCTCAACATCATCTAACAGTTACCAATTGTTTAGTTTTGTGAGACAAAGAATTAATATTGAATATTATTGTAATTGTTGATGTCGTGTAGTGTTCTCAGACTTGATTTGTTGGATGTTAGTTTTGGATTTAATCTGTCGGACCACTTATATGCTTGTTATGTTATTTTTGCAATTTTTTTGTTATATTTTTTGCGACAAATATAAAATAGTTAATAAACATGTTAATTTTTATTAATAAAGTGTGACCCGACGGGCCAGCCCTCAACCTGAAGGGTTAGGGTTAGGGTTGAGTTTTTTCAACCCGAAAAAAACCCAACCCGAGCTAACTCAGCCCGAATAACCCGACAACCCGATAGGGTTGACCCAAATCCCGAAGGGTTGGCCCGATTGACATCCCTACATACAACAATTGTGGAAAGTTATCTTTATTGCAAGAGAAGGACTTAGGTGCATAAGTCTGCACCATATGCACACAACCCGACCTGCCACATGCCATTTCCGACCCGCGCATGAGATCCACGTGCCGATTTTACGGCTTCGATTTTACGGTTCCGCCTTCGCTCCAATTACTAAAATAAGGATAATCGGCGGACAATAATTTAGACTTTTTCGGCTCGCTCCGAGGCCTTCGGCTCCCCTCGCTCGAATCTTGACCATAGAAGAAGCGACAAACAATAAAAAAAAAAAAAAAACTGGAAAAAAAAAACTGAAAAAATAAAAAAAGAAATTGGTCAAATGGGGGTTGACCCGGATCAAACCCGGGTCAAACAGGTCGGGTCGGGTCAAACGGATGGATGTTCTATGGTGCAACAGTTACACCAGAGTTTTTGTCTTATTGCAAAAGGATAACTTGAGATGATCAACAATTTAAATGTTATAATACATAAATAAAATTTACAATTTATATAAAGCATGCGACAAATAACGACAACCTTAGTTATCTTTATCACAAAAGGAAAATTGGGATGAAAAGAAAATTGTCACTCATTATAATATAACTGTTGAAATTTATCCTAGAGTAAAACTAAAATATAACTACCTTTGTGTGGTGTTCTGTAATTTATTTAATAATATATATACCTTAGGTAAATTCCAAAAAAAAAAAGATAGGAGTGTTTATAAACTAACCAAATAAATATGATTAATCTAAATAAGAAAATATAGCATCTCGCATAAATTGTAATGTTATTGTAGATGCAATGCAAGCGTATAATTTCACAAAGAAACGCACAAAACTACTCTTACCGCTGACGCGTTGTATGCCCCGGAAGAAGTAGACAAAAGTTACTCTGTTGATTCTCTGCAGAATGCTAGAAGAACACTAATAAATGGATAAACCCTAATTTTCATTTATTCAAATCCAACTCAATAATACGTGATGTAAACCCCTATTTAAAGACTACGTGATGGCAGTTGGTGGGAGTATCATCAAGAAACAACTTGGAAAATCAAGAACATGATGCGTTGCATGAGAGAATAACATCCAACGCCAATCGTTTTTCAACAACTGCAAGCCAATCAAGAAAATCAATCCGTATTACCATGGAACTCTGGCAGGTCGGTGCGAAACCCATCCCAATGTGGAAAATCAAACGACGAGTAAAATTGGCGACGTAAACCACTATTTAAACACTAAAAAAAAGGGCTAAGCCCACAATCCAAAGTGCCTAATGAAATCAAATTAACTAAACAAAACTAATGCAATTCAATAAAATATAAACTAATAAATAAAATATCAATTCTTCAACTTAGCCGATAAAATACTTACATAAGTAGAACCCACCAATGCACACAACATGACAGTCAAGATCCATGAACAATGATTTTATTTGATTTGGAATAACTGTACTCGTCAATGATATATCTACCCTACTTCTTCCTTTTCATGTTAAATTTTACTTTTTCATTATTTTATTTATCGGGAAATTAAAATATTAAGTTTTTAAAATTTATAGCGACACTAAAACTATATTGGTATTGGATTAATTTAATATTGTAAATTATCAATCAATGAGTAGATCATGTTAACTGATGCAGCCACTTATACTTTCCTTTTTCTTTATAGCTTCCTATAAAGTTCGGAAATTCATACAATTCACTTACCCTAGCATTTATTTTTATTTTAGTCACTGAACTTTTTATTGTTACATTTTAATCATTTAGTTTTGATTTAGAGAAAATCATCATGCATATCCACTTTGAGGATAACATGTACTGTCAATATCCATTAAGATAATTTACTATCCCATATACCCACTTGACCCACAAAGTGTACTTTCCACTATTTGTTTAACTCATTTTTTATTCAATTGTGGTACAATCATGCAGCCAATCTCATCAGTTGACTAAGTTTTTGAATAAGGCCAAAATTTATTTGAGTGGGATGAGAAATGTGTAAGTTTCACGTAAATAAAGCCTATTAAAATTGGCATGCATGCAAAAATTGTACCAATTTTAACAGTAATTTTGCATGCGGGTAGATATAGAATTGAATGCATTATTGAATTGGAATTCTTCAGCCTATATAAGATTCATAGTTTGAAGGAGCTGTATGCAAACATAAGAAGGAAAAAAATAGAGAGAAAACTTGAGCGAATATTAGATCGAAGAGTTATAGTAGTCATTACCGTTTTTCAAAGTCAGGTGAGCATAATACAAATTTTTATTATTTTGTAAAACAAAAAAAATTTATACAGATCGACAAAAAACTGTAAAGTTCGGTAGTGTTTTAACGCGAGCTGTATAATTTTTACAAGATCTGTATAATTTTTTTTTAATTATATTATTTATTTATATATTTATTTTTTTTATATAGTTTTTATAACATTATTGTTTGTATTTTACAGAAATATCAATTAGGCATCTTTCAAACGGGTTGAATCCAAGCTAGAAGAGAATTAACACTGGTTTTGCAATTTCCATCTCCAAATGTAAGTATTTAAAATTTACGTTAATTTTTGAATAAATTTAAAATTGTAAAGATCGATCAAAAACTGTAAAGGTCGGTAGTGTGTTAACGCGATCTGTATAATTTTTATAAGATCTGTATAATTTTTTTTAATTACATTATTTATTTAAATGTTTATGTTTTATGTTCTTTTTATAGCATTAATATATGTATTTTACATAAATACACTCTAAATTCGAAATCTCATAAATAGGCATTTCTTCAAACGAGGGTAAATCCATATAAACTGTGTTTATTCATTTAAATTTACAAATTGGAGTGTTTAAAACATTAATTAAAATTTTCTAAAAACTAAAAAAGTGTACAGATGTAACAAAAACTGTACGGGTCCGGAATTAGTTTTGTAAGACCTGTATAATTATTTTTAGATCTGTACAAAATTAAATTTTTTAATAAATTAATTTAATTTTATTTACGTATATTTAATTATTAAATTTTGGTTGGCAGATGGAATGCAAGATGTTCCGCGTTAAATTCAACGGCGTTTGGGACGATTTTGTTTATAATGGCGGAGAAGAGCACACATTCTATCTTCCGTTGGATATGATAAATTTTTCCAACATTAAGGAACAAATAAATTTCATAATGATGTCTAGATCGTTAAGTGAGAATTTTGAAATATTCTATTTTTCAACGTCTCAATTCGGCGTCGAAAAATTTAAATTGAGTAATGATGATCAACTTCGTCGATTGTGTGGTACTGAGTCTGAGCCTACATTGTATATTAGTGATTCAGTGTATAGACCTAGCTTTAATTTGAATGCTTCTTCGCAATTTGTCTATGATGATGTGTATCCGTCTCAGTACTCGCAGTACGACGATTCCCTCGCACTTATGGCTTCATGCAATTGGCTTGGCGAGACGCAAATGGGTTCTGAAAGTGCAGCGATTGTTATTGCTCAGGGGCAATCACAAGCGCCGGAGCTGCAGTCACAGCCTGTGCAATCCTATGCCACTGTCGTGGAGGATGATGATGATGATGATGATGATGATGATGATGAATATTCTGCTGAATCTGAGTCTGACGACACTAATGACGAAGAGGAACAGATAGCCACTCTGCAAATTGGAACTCTTGCTGAATTTGTTAATTGGGTGCATACTCAAGGCGGTGTGAACAAACTCCTGGCAATGCTGATGCAGAAAAGTCGTACACCCCTTGTTGACGAGGAGACGGAGCTCACCACTGAAGTGGCCGACCTACAAAACTGGTTAGTTCCCATGATTCCATTGGAACCTGCTGCTTCGCTTGTTGAAACTGTTCTAGATAACATGCCTGAGGGTCCTTTGAGTATGAGCTCCCTATTTAAAGACAAGGAGCAGTTGAGACTTGCAGTTGGGTTGTGGCACTTGGAACAACGAGCTGAGTTTTGTACAGATCGATCAGATTCAAGGCGTGTTACTTACAAATGCAAGTTTCGAGATGTGTGTCCTTTCGAATTGCGCGGAAGGAGAGAGGACAACTATTGGTATATTCACCTATTCAAACCGACGCATACTTGTACAACCAATATGAACCATCCTCTAATGGAGAGGAAGGTCGAATCTAGTGTGATTGCAGCTCATTTTGCGAAAGGCATGAAAAATCAGAAAGAAATTATCACACCGAAGATGATTATGGCAAGTCTTATGCGGGAATATGGCGTGGCTGCAAATTACAATGTGTGTCTGCGAGCACGGAACAAGGCCCTGGAGATGCTGTATGGTGGATATGTCAATTCGTTTAAGATGGTTCCTCAGTATCTCTACATGCTCCAGAAAGAGAATCCAGGTTCGATTGTTGACTACAGTTTTAGCCCTGATGATTTCCGATTCGAACACTGTTTTGTGGCGTTGTCAGCTTGTATCGTTGCATTCAAGTACTGTCTTAGGCCGGTGATTATATTGGATGCAACGCACTTAAAGGAAAAGAATAAGGGAGTTATGTTCGTTGCGATGGGAAAGGACGGGAACGAGCAACTTATACCGCTGGTATGGGGGATCGGTCCAATTGAGAATGACATCTCGTGGACATGGTTTGTAAGTCATCTGAAGCTGGCATATCCTCCTCGCCCTGAATTGGTGTTCATCTCAGACGCCCATCTTAGTATTGCGAATGTCATTCGGGACATCTATCCTGGCATATTCCACGGCCTGTGCTACTTTCACATACTGAAAAGCATGGTGACTTATGGAAAGTCTATCACCAAGTTGTATCATAAAGCAACATTTGCGTATAGGAGAGCAGCTTACGAGAAAGTGATGAACAATATAATGTCGGCAAAACCCGAAGCGCATGCCAAGCTGATGTCCATTGGTTCGGAGAAGAGGGCTCGATGTATGTGTCAAGGACAACGATATAGTAACCTGACGTCGAATGCCGCAGAGCAATTCAATAAAGTTTTGAAATTTGCTAGATGTATACCAATTTGTTCGTGTTTGGAGACCCTTAGAATGACCGTCGAGAGGTGGTTTGATGAAAAATGACAATTATACGCATCTAGTACTGCGTTTGTCACAAGCACGACAGATGCTAAACTTGCAGCTGAGGTTGAACTGTCAAGAACGTACACTGTCATTCCCTTTAGAGATTGTGTATTCAAAGTCCACCACGGAAATCAGACTCTCAATGTCGATCTCAACACGAGGAGTTGTCCATGTCGAGTGTAGGATTTGGACTTGATACCGTGTTCTCACGCCGTTGCAGCAATTCAGTAAGGATAATTAGAGTTTTGTTTTCTTATTTGTACATTTTTGTATAACTTATTCCGTGTATTAACTGTTTCATTATTTGCAGACGAAATTGCCAGCACCCATACAATTATGTGGCGGATTACTACACGAGAAATACCCAACTGCAGATTTACTCACTAGAGGTCAATCCTGTCCCTCCCAGAGATGAGTGGTTTATTCCTCCCCAAGTTGTTGCTGTTGAAATGTTGCCTATGCTTCCGGTTAAGCAAGCGGGACGCCCAAGCAAGACTCGTCGACGATCGTTCCTGGAAAACCTGACTGCAAGAAGACGTCAGCCCATCGACGATGGTGCCTCAAGCAGTAAAAAATGAGCACCTAAAAAATTCTCTATATGTCACGAGAGTGGTCACTCGAAAAATAAATGTCCATACAAATGAGGGTTTATTTTTTATAAAAGTTGGTAGATGTGTACTCTATTATTAATATTATTTGCTCGTTGTGTATGCATATTATTATTAGTACTATTATTCTATATTATTATTATTAGTATTATTATCAACTCTTATTATTATAATAATAATAATAATAATAATAATAATAATAAGAGTTATAATAATAATAATAATAGTTATAATAATAATAATAATAATAATAATAATAATAAAATTTAGAATAAAATGTACAGATCGTCTGAATTCTGTACAGGTCAGCTGTACAATGTCTCCGCCCTGTACAGAATTCAGACGATCTTTACATTTTTTTTTTAAATTGTCAATATTATTATTATTATTATTATTATTATTACCATTATTATTAATATTATTAATATTATTATTATTATTATTATTATTATTATTATTATCTCTAACTCTATTATTATTATTATTATTATTATTATTAAAGAATAATAACAATAATAATTATTATAATATTATTAATAATAGATAATAATATGCGATCAAAGAAGGAAGATTAAAAATATAATGTAGTAGTCGTAGTGATAGTAGAGAATAATTTTAATAATAATAATATTAATAATAATGGAGAATAATATTATAATAAGCTAAAAATTTAGAATAAAATATACACATCGGGTGAATTTTGTGCAGGTCAGCTGTACAATGTCACCGCCCTGTACAGAATTCAAACGATCTTTACGTTTTTTTTTTAAATCGTCAATATTATTATTATTATCGTTATTATTATTATTATTATCTCTATCTCTATCTCTATTATAATAATAATAATTATTATTATTATCATCTCTATCTCTATTATTATTATTATTATTATTATTATCTCTATCTCTATTATTATTATTATTATTATTATTATTATTATTATTATTATTATCTCTAGTGATAGTAGAGCAATAATTAAAATAGGATAATAATACTAAATAATTAAACACGTACAATACAACATATAATAATACTAAACATGGTCTTGGCCAGCGTTGCACAGAATGTCACGAGCAATTTTTTTTCTATAAAGTTCGACATTCGCAGGTTGGTTACCCCATGCGATACTCGGGGCTCCGCTGATCATTCTTTCAATGGCCATGAGCGCAAATGGACCGCAACTGTGATTGTCGTCTTGTCTAAATTGTGTAACAGGGTCGCGCTCAGTAGCCCTAGACGGAACCCGTATAGCCAGACTGTCACTCCTATTTTTTGCCTTCGGTTTTCTCGGGGTCAGCCAATAGCCTCCACTGTCCAGGATTGTCCAGAACTTACGAGCAAACGGTTTCAGTGAGTCTACTCGATGTCTCCGAGCATCTTCTAAGTGCGACTTTGAGTCCCACACATCCATCACCCACTGACCCATGTTGATGCGGAGAACAAAATAATGCTGACCGAGGATGACTGGAATTATTATCTGTAAGTAATAATCAGAATATTAGAAATAAGTAGAATATTAAAAATAATTTAAATGATAACTTCAATTTTAGTATGCATTGATTTTTTACCGTGTCAGTTTGCCGCCAATTTTTGACATTAACACCTACATCAAGTTGCATTGTGATGCTCGCGATCACGCTTGTCGACCTCTCCATTTTGTTAAGTTTGTGCATGAATGTCGTCTAAACACGAAAAATATTAGTAGATGTAATGGATTACAAATAAAAATAATAAATTTAAAATAAAAGGTTGCTTACGAAGAAGTCGACGTTCAAAAGGACAGTGTTAGCCTCAGTAATGTGGTCCATGAGGTGCACGGGTTCCCTCAAACCCTGTTGCAACAACTGGACGACAAAGACGAAAACCTGAGAAGAAACACAAAAAAGATATATTTATTAAAACAACGTAAAACTAATGATAACAAGTTTAAAATTTAGAAACTTACTGGATGATCCATGTCAGCCTTTGGGTTTTCAATCCGGCGAAAGTAGTTATCGCTGCATGTCAATGCTCCCACATACACGCACGAGCCTCTGTTGTTTAAAAACAGGTCATATCTGTTCCATTTGTCTTCGTCGTGAAGATCGAGAGGAGGAACTTCCTGTACTTGCTGAAGTAGACTCGTGTCTCGGCGTGAGCTTTCGCCATCGGTGATACTTTTCCCTGTTCTTGGCTCATTCGGTCGTGTCTGCGAGAGCGACTTCTTAGCAAAATCAGCATATGCAGCGGGATTGTACAACACATCCTGAGGGTTCTCATCAGGAAACCTAGCAGCTATGGGTGTCGCCGGAATGGGCTCAGGATCATCTGGTTCATAAGCATACTGAGGGCCACCCTTTCTAAGTCATTCGGGGATTGTGCATTGAAGCGGCGGCGCTGAATGACGGGCTAGCACAAAGGGTTGTTGTTGTTGGTGAACTGGACTCCCGCGGGCTGAGGCACTGGGCGGTGGTGGTAGGACCACTCGGGCTAGAACGTCGGCTACTCTTCTTCTTAAACAAGTTTGTAAAAAAAGACTTGATCTCCGGAAAAAACACCTCTCTCCACTGTGTAGTCAATTCACTTCTAACGAGGCCTCGCAATTCCTCCATGAACTTGTTTCTTCTCCCCTCTCTCCGACTGCTGGTTTCTGTGCCGCTGCTCGATGATGACGACTGTACTACGCGAGCACGTTTTCCTTCACTCTTCTTAGCTTTCATCATATCTTTAGGTGGGGGCCTGTCTCTCAGATCATATACACTGGGCTCGACGCTAGGCTCTGACACTGGAGGGTCATTAGAAAGCCGCTGAACTAGGGCACGACGTTCAGGCTGTTTACCCTCGGATAGCAGGTTGACGGGCTTCACATAATTCACCGCGAGCGGGTTTTAGCATTAACCAAAGAGAACCAGTACCACATCCCTTCTTCTTGTTCTTCAGGGTGCAGGGAATCTCTGCAATTCACCCCGTCGACAAAACCCCATCCAAATTGCGCTGCAAAGCCTGATCCAGAGTCCATCTCAGACAACGAGGAAGAGCATATTCGTCCACTTTCTTCGCAGTAATCGCAGACAAATAAGGTATAGCCTCGTTCATCTACATCTGCAGTGCCCAAACCGGCCCGTAAATGTTATACCTCAAATTCTTTCCAAAAACAGATTTGTGGCGCGGTGCCGCCGAGACATAGTTCTTCAACACTTTGTATGAATATCCGCCCCAAGGAAATTGGTTCCATCGGTTGAGATCATCCGATAATACCCAAAGCTACGACTGTATCTTGCCTCTAACGTCGCAACCTAATAATATTGCTTGTGCGACCAGCACATGTGCTACTCGAAGATACAAATGTGCTTCTAGACCATCCACTTTCAAAAAATCATCCAACACGTCCTTGAATATTCGGACGTCACCAGCAAAGGCCCGACTTGCTTCCACATTCTCCGTCGATAAATCTGCACCGTGTGGATCAAATGCAGACGCTCCAAACATAAGTCCCGAAATAAGAGCGTACTCACGTGGTGAAAACCTCAAATTTCTATCACCAATACGGAATCATAGATCCATCGGATCAGCACCGGCCACTATCACCTCTCTAGCCACGACCATATGAAGCGCTTTCGCACACGCTTTACCCTGATACATTCTAAAAAAATGGCCAAAAGCACCCACAGAGAATGTTTGAACAAGCTTTGCACCCCCAACTTCTAACAGTCGTTTCTCTATCAATGCCAACATGCTGAGCTTGTTGTACGTGTTCACTGTACACGTCACTTCTTAAAATGTCTTACATACCCAACACCAACCATGCTGAAACACAAATAAAATCAATTATCAATTACAAAACAGAACTAAGAAACTAATTATGCATGCATATTTAATAAACTTGAGAAATTAATTAAATAAAAAAAACGTGACATTTATTTTTAAACGTGACAAATGATCTTGAAACGTGACATAACAATGAGATTAAACTAATTATGTATCATAGTAATACTTAAATCACTAAAATATAAAATTAAATATATCATCATAATTATAGCATAAATTAAATAATAAATAAGCAAAAACTATACAGGCCGTGTAAAAAGTATATAGGTCGCAAAAAACTATACACGACCTGTAAGGTTTTTACACGACCTGTAAGGTTTTTACACGACCTGTATACTTTTGTTTAGAAAGTTTTCGATGTAAGTTCTTCCTATATTATGATTAACATCAATTATGGCATTAAACTATAGAAAATATATTAATTATTCGATTAATTAAACATTAAACTAACTAATTATATCAACAAACTAATTATGCATCATAGTAGTAATACTTAAGCCAATAAAATAATAAAATTAAATATATCATCATAATTATAGCATAAATTAAATAATAAATAAGCAGAAACTATACAGGGCGTGTAAAAAGTATACAGGTCGTGAAAAACAATACACGACCTGTATACTTTTATTTATAAAGTGTTCGATCTAAGTTCTTCCTATATTATGATTAACATGAACTATGGTATTAAACTAGAGAAAATATATTAATTATTTGATTAATTAAACATTAAACTAACTAATTATATCAACAAACAACAAATTAGCATAATAAAAATCGTAAAGGCACAGAGATATCTAAAAAACATGTCTATAATGTGTCTAAATTAATTATAATAATATTTGTCTTAACAAAAACTATAAAGATCGTATAAAAAGTATACAGGCCGTGTTAATTAAAAACAATCATTCTATCGACCTGTATAGTTAGTTATCGATCTGTAAGGAATTTATCTCTTGTAGATGTTGTGTCTGGGCTTCAGTTAATCCTTCATCGCCTTTGGTGATTTTTCTTTTTCCCTTTGAACGTGATGTTGACACCATAGATTAAGGGTTTAATATAAATTCTTTTGTATAGGGATGAGGGGAAGGAAGTTATGTATAAATTGTACAAGGGAGAAGGGAAGAAGAAACAAAAAGATGAAGGATGGAGAACAATTGCTATGGTAGAGTCTTATGCGTGGGTGGAGCACATAAATAAGTTCAAATCTGTATGCTCTTTCACGGGCTGTACAATTTTTTTTTTGTTTTTTTACCGTTGTATTATTAATGTGGAGAATTTATTCTCATTGAAAATCTGTAACAGGTAGGTGGGGGTTATCTCAATTTCTGAAAAGAGAGAAAAAATCGGTATCAATCCATACGTTACATGCAGAGAGAGTTTAGGGTTTATTCATATTTTATTCAATGAGAGAGAAATTCTTTGACCGAATCTAATAAGAGAGAGAGATTCTTCTCAAATTCTGTAAAAGTATTAGAAGTGGGCCAAATGAATATATAGGATAGATAATTATTTTAATGGATATATAGAGTACATGTTATCTTGAAGTGGTATTTCGAATTTCAACTCTTTGATTTACCTTTCAAACTGACCACTTAAAAAAAGTGTTTTAAAAAATGGTCATGTATGCACTTATTTTTATTTTAGTCATAAACTTTATTTGATTCATTTTGGTGACTCGTCTAGTCGCCTTATTGCAAAATAGAATATTCGAAGTGACTAATCTGCAAGTGAAATTAAAAATAAATGATCAAATGTAAAAATATCTATACATCAAAATAGAAATAAGTGCAAAAGTACGTAATCATTTGTATCGGTAATATACATATCTAGCTCAAAGCACATCAATTTTTGCATTAATATTTATGTTATGTAAAATTTGTTTGCTAAATACTTATAAATAGAAATAGCTTTATCGCGTCTATGAGTGAGAGAGAGAAGGGAGAGATGAGAGAGAGTCCAAAAGAGTTGATGCAGAAAAGCAGTAAAATTCCATGTATAGCTTTGAAGAAGTGTACAAAAATACATGATCACATTCACGTTAATATTTATCAGAAATTCAGAAAATGGGAAGTAAAAATCCGAAAATAATCCATTCACGGGGTTCCTTTCTCTTTTATATTCACCATTACTATACAGAATGTCACACTTCTATTATTCTCTGCTCCTATTTTTTACCATTTCTGCGCAAATTCTGTTTCACTATTATAGTAGTATTATTATATGTGTATATATCTATACATTAAAATACAAGAATTTGAGACGAACACTATTTGACATATATTAATGGTCTTTCATCTCACTTTCTCCCTTCATCATTTTAGGTTTTAGAATTTCGTATTTGAATATTTGAATAAATAAATTAATTTTTTTATTTATTTTTAATCAATTTAAGAAGTTGTTGGATCTCTCTACTAAGGAAGTTTAATTCCGTAAACTCAAAATAGGTGCCTTTTCAATCCAGTCCAACTGTCTTCTCAAGGATTTGGTGGAGACCTATTCCTATTAAAGTTTCGGCATTCTCTTGGAAACTACTGTTGGGTAAGATTGCAACAGAGGATAACTTATTAAAGAGGGAAGTTGCATTCGATAATCTCCACGGTACCTGCGTGCTTTGTCAAAATTCTCTTGAAACCTCTCAGCACTTATTCTTGAACAACTCTTTCTCAAACATTGTTTGGAGTATCATTCTTCTTTGGTTGGAGGGCTATCATTTTCATTACAATTCACTCTCTGATCAATTGCTTAATTTTATTCAATTAAGGAGGAAAAGGTAAAGTGGCAAAAAAGGTGTTTTATTTGATTTGGCAATGTACGTGTGGTTTGGAAGATTTGAAAGACTCGAAATAGCTGGATTTTCAGGAATTTTATGATGATGTGGTGAAAGTCATTGAAGAAATTAAAATAAGCTCATGGAAATGGATTCAAGCTCATTTTCCTCTTTCTTTTTGTTATGCTCCAAATGATTGGTGTTTTCAGCCCTTAGATTGCATTCAGGGTTATAATTTGCTTAGCTTTTCGAATTTTTTTCTTATATATATTGTACTTTCTTTGGGTTTTGAGTATCCCTTGTACTCTTTTGCTATAAATTTTCTTTGACCTTTTGGAAAAAAAAAAAAAAAAAAAAAAACAGTGCATGAATTGCCTAAGGGTTTATGGAGGATACATTAGTTCGTTAATACTAAGATTTAAATTTATGGTTTTGAAGTTGTTGAACTTGAATCCGCTTACCAAGTCACCGTGATACCAATAACATAAAAAAGATAACTATGATAAATAGTATACTTCTTAAATTGGATTTGTATTAGTATTATTTTTCCTACGTCCACTATACTTATAATTATAACAAGTTTTCTTTGAAAAAAAGAAGCATATATATATACATGTTTTATTATGTCCATATATTCCACTCATGATAGTAAGCATCATTTTGGACTGCAAAAATCATCTCGATGCCTCCCACTAACATATACCATTATAAATTTGAAGTTGGATATAATTTATTGCACTATTCATTTTATAAAATTAATTAGACCACAAATATAAGAGATGCTAAGATAATAACAGAATGATTCATTATTTAAATTTTTCCAAACTCAAACTATCGTAAAAATTATGAATCCGCTGTATGTAAAGTCTCATTTGTTTCATAGGAAAACACAATTACTCCATTTTTTTATCAATTTATTTACACCTCTGATCTGCGGTGTACTGTGTCGTCATTACTATTATAACATTATTATATTATTATTATTCTTATAAAAGTTGACCGAGTTTGAAAACAATGGATATTTCATTGTAATTAATACTAATATTTTTTTTGAAAATATAAAAGAAAATAGTACTAGTAATATATATGTAGGGTATTGTAAATTATTATGTATCGATTGAGACGGTTTAACGGTTTTTTTGAATATCCTAATTCCTGAGCTTTAATTTAGTCTATAAAAAGAGCTCCTTTTCAACCAACACCCAACCTCTCTCTCTCTCTCTCTCTCTCTCTCTCTCTCTCAGTGGACACTTACTAGGCGGCGAAACATTTTTTTATTCTTTATTAAGTTTGGTTGAAGAAGTGTGGTGTGCTTTGTCGATATCTAGGCATTCATTTCATTTTACACACACTACACACAGTGAGCATCTTTCAGAAATGGGATTGAGAGACAATCACAGAGTTCAATCCGTTCTTGACCTTCTCAAGAAACAATCTCCACTCTCTCTCAAACAGGTTAATTATATATATAGTTTGCTCATATCATCTCTCTCTCTCTCTCTCTCTCTCTCTCTCTCTCATATGTTGAACATATATAATTCTTGCAGGAGAAATTCTGCAACACTGCATGCGTGGAGAGGTTTTTGAAAGCCAAAGGCGAAAGTGTGAAGAAAGCAGCTAAACATCTCAGAAATTGTCTTTCTTGGAGAGAATCCTTCGGCATTGGTAAATTTTTTTCTTTTTTTTTTCTCTCTCTCTATATATGGAGTATATATAATTACTTGTCTTATTTCATATATTTACTATTTTCTATTTTTCAAAAAAGAAACCTCACCGCTTTCACCAACTCTTTTTTTGTCTGCATCTCTCCCTTTCTTCATGCAACTTCTACAAGTAATTTATTGTTTACAGCTGAGATTCTTGCTTTCTTTTGAAACTATAAGTAAATAAAGACAGAGAAAGTAGTATACTAGTATTATTTTGTTTTCGTTGATGATTTAAAATGAATTACTTAATCTGTGAATTTATTTGAATTTTGAAGATCATTTAATGGCTGATGAATTCTCTCCTGAGCTTGCTCAAGGAATGGCTTATGTTGCTGGCCATGACGATGAACTAAGACCTGTCATGGTAAAATAGAATAAAATATACTAGTTACTTTTTTTTTATTCGTGAAGAATACTAAATATTCTTTTACGAAAACAAATTTTAAAATTCATCGATCGATATGCAGATTTTTCGAATCAAGCAAGATTACCAGAAATTCCATTCGCAGAAACTGTACGTCTAATTATCTATTTTTGAAATTCATTCGTCTTTCTTCATCAACCATCACACACACACACACAGAGTATTTTATAAATATATATTTTTTTGTTTGATTCTTTTTTGTAGGTTTACTCGGTTGCTAGTGTTTACACTGGAAGTAGCAGTTCAAAATATGGCAAAAAATGTTGAACAATTTGTCCTCCTCTTTGATGCAAGTAAGCTTCAATATATTTTTATAGTATTTCATAAAGGAAGAAGTAATGATTTTTAATTTGGAGAATCAAAAATATGAATTATTTTTATTAATTATGCTTGGTAATTAAGTCGTTAATTTTATATAGTAAATCATTGACATAACATCGCTTTTAGCACATACTATATGCTTTGTCAGCTCATGCATCTCATAGATACTACTACTATTTTAAGAGAAATACGTGTACAAAAATTTATTAGTAATATTTATATACTATATATTATTCAAAACACTTTTTTTTAAGAATTTTTAAATTTGTAATAGACCATGATAGAACATTTAAGGTAGTACACCATGTTATAAATAATTTGTATGCACACACACATTTTACGGGTGTTTTAAATTAATACAGATCGACATCTACAATTTAAAACTCACATGTCACGTGAAGTAGCATAATTTTTTTCGATTGGAGTCATGTGAGGGGTGGGTGTACACCACCCACACAAGAATTTTACCATGTATAATCAGAAAACAACTTTTATCCAAGTTGGAAATTACGATTAATTAATGTTACATTCCATTGTCTAGGGATTCCACAGCCAGTCTCAAAATACCTTCAAAAATGCCTTTTGTTAGGCTATCTTTAATCTTTCCAAAGCCACGCCTAATAAATAACTCATTTTAATTAACTAAATCAAGAAGATATCATAAATAATCAGCAAGTTAAATATGTCGGAAAAAGAAACAGAAGGGTGTCTGAAAATTTATCAGAAATTGCCCGGAATGCCCTTGATGTGTCACGGTCGGATTTATTGGTATAGGGGTATCTGAGGTCATTTTCATGGCCAAACCCAAATTAATTATTTAAAGCAAAAGTGTCCATAATTCCCCTTTTTTCAACCTGTCAGACTTGGACACAACAGTAGTTTGAATTTTTCTTGACTTTTTTTTTTTTTTCTTTTAAAAGGTTCCCATTTCTTGAGAAAATAAATTTCTTCCTCTTTGGGGTTTTTATATTTGAATTTATTTTTAATTAATGTGAAATTATAGGCCTTTTCAGATCAGCACCTGCCTTTATGAACATGTTGGTGGCAAGTCTCAAAATTATAGCTGATTATTATCCACAAAGGCTTTTCAAGGCTTTTGTTATTGACCCTCCTACCCTTTTCTCTTGCCTTTGGAAGGTATGATCAAAGTGTTTGATAAATGTAAGAATGATTCAAATTTCTTAGTGTAATGTGTTGTGATTGAATGTGTTTTTTGTGGTTATGTAGGGAGTTAGGCCGTTCGTCGAGCTTTCATCGGCCACAAGCATGATATCATCACTCGACTTTGAAGAATCGCTCCGAGTTAATGATATGACACCCTATTCACGAGGCTCGTCATTACGCTTTAACCCCTCATCCATCCCGTCATCCGCAAAATTGGGATCGTGCTCTTCGTCAAGATTCTCATTCACGGTCTCACATCATTTTGATTCACTAAAACCGTGGTATCTTTCACTCAAAGACACATCGGGATCTAAGATAGGTCAAAATGACCATCCTCATGCATTTTTGGGCCCTAGGATCTCTCCACTAAATGCTAGGTCCCTCTCCTTTGCGTCACCCGCTGCTCGGGGGCTACGTGGCAACATTGCAGTTGTCGGGAAGGGCTTCTTCCCATCGACACCGATACCGCAAAAGACGCAACAAATTGATCAATCGATGATCCATCATCCGAGAACTCCTAAGCCCTCGTTCCTCCAATCACCTGCATTGTTCTTTCGAAGGGACAATCACTTGAGTCGAGTCGACAGAAGTAGTGAATCATTTGTGCCATTTTTAAAATTTTTCGAACGGCCTTACGATGAGATGGTTTATAGGTCAAAGATGAGGCCTCCTCTAGGTGGCCTCATCTCAATTGTGTCACCACAATTTAGGCGCAGTCATATGTCGGTCTCTCAACGATTTTGATTGAAATTAAAGTGCAAATAAAATTATTAAGAGATTTATATTTATTGTGTGTCATAGTAAGCTAACGAATCTCCTTTAGTTATTGTCATTTCTGTTCTTTCTTAAACTTAATTGTACAGATATATATTTGATGCTTTAATTATGGCTCCAACTTTGTCACTTCAAATTTAGTCTCAATTTAGAAAAATTGGCCTCGTTACTAATCACTTTTTATGCATACTAATAATATTAAAATAAAATATGAAAAATTAACATCTATCGTTTAATATTAATTCAAGCCAGGATTCAAACGTCTGTCTCAGAAACACTGCGGATCAATGAAGAAATAGCTTTGAATGTTGTTGAGACTTTAATTTATACATTGTGTATATATACTTTTTTCATTTTCATTTTATATTTTAACAGTTAGTTTTAATTATATGTCTAAGTACGCATTTTTAGTGTCATGTTTAAGTAATAAACTGAATAAATATCATTCCAAACTTAATTAATTTTAAAAAGAAATGCCCAAATTTTGTTCACGAATATTCATGTGACAAACTTTGATCGCAAAACCCCACACAAGTTTTTATGTACCCATAATTCCTTCCCCTCCCCTCCCCCACCTCCAACCAATTAATTCTTCTTAGTTGACATTAACTATTTCACGTAATTGGTGCTATAAATTTCAATAATTTTGTTTATGATCACTTTCTCTGATCTAACTACTAAGGACTGAATTTGATCAAGTGTTAGCATACATATATGTATACGTATATACATAGATAGATTGATAATTCTAAAATACTATTATATATACTGTTTAAGATTTGGAATTTTGTAGGTTGTTTTCTTAAGTCAGGTACAGTGAAATATGAGTCGACAGCAGCTTTTAACAAGTGTTTTTGACATGTTGAGAGATGAAGGAGGCTATGGAAGAACATGCAATAGTATTACTGATGCCTGCAGCCTTTTCGTTTTCAGATTTTTAAATTTAATTTCCATATATAATAATAATGAAACACCATATGTAACAAATCGAATGAAGTTATCGACTTCATTTGTACTAACCAAAATAGATATCCATGGAGATGCATGTGTCATTCATTGAGATTTGTTGAATTTGATCTTCAAATTCAGCTTTGATCACATTATCATCCGGTGTCATATTAAATTTAATCACTACATGTTGCATTTGGTAAAAAAAAAAAAGCAGTATTTATAATAATCTATTAATTTGTCCATATACACATGTATTGCCTTAGTATTAGTGAATTACTGATAAAATTAATATTGTAAATTTGATGAGATATAGACTAGCTATTGCAGTATCTTCTAATATATGCACATCCAACATTATAAAACAAATATGTACATGTATGGATCTCAAAAAAATAAGTACATGCATGCATGATATCATGATTTTTCAAGATATTGTCACATGGGTTTCTTTTGTTCTTTAGGTTGTTTTTTTTTTTTTCAGATAAATAGGTTAGAATGAAAAGAATAAATAAAATATTGTGATAAGTGATGGACTCTTCATGGTTGGTGGGAACCCATACCCATGCATTATTTGCTTCGAGTTTTCACGTACTATGAAAACTCAATGTTTTTATCTCTTGTCAATAATAAGTCTGAAATTCCTTTGATTGAAGTGTTACATTTCAATAAAATTGCCCCACAAATATATATTGTAAATATGTAGTGTAGAAGAGGTAAATCATACTAGAAGATTTTGTTTAAAAGCTAGATACGAATTCGTAACCTAATTTGCAATGAAATGGAATTACGTTCTTTCTTGGTCTAGTTGAAATGATGTGTTTTTGCCGTTCGAATCTTCTGCTTCATTCTATATTTCATTTTATCAACAAATGTGCATCCATTGCACAAACAGAAAAATAGAACAACGCTAGATTCATTAATGTTAATATGATGACTAACCTCGAGCTTTAGCAATAAATTGATAAACAAAAAAAGTACCATGCATTGTAAAACTTTACAATATCATATCTTATAGTACAATTCAGAAAAAAATAAAAATAAAAATAGTAGTATGGGCCTAAAATGGGTTTCAGTTGAGATAAATATTATTTGGGCAATATTAAATAAAATTAGTATCTGAACCCATATTTGTATTATAAACAGTCTTAACTCGTTTACTGGATTGGGCTCGTTACTAGTACTACTTAAGACTCATCTAGTCTATAGTAGAAATTGAAATAAATTTAAATAAAATAAATTTAGACTAGTGATCAAGAAGGATGAACGTTTGAATTTTGATTTCGTTTTTGATGGGATAGAAAGTTGCAACCGTTGCCTTCTTGCGTAGAGTGAATGTGGATTATGATTTTCTCACAAATTGAAAGTAAGCCTTAAATGTATTTGACCATACTACTTTTTAGTTTCAAGATATGATAGTCTAATAATTGGTGAACAATATTAGTTTTTTTTTTTTTTTTTTTTTTTTTTTGTTGCGAAACATGTTGAGTTATGGAGTCTGATAAGCCAATCTTTAATTTTAATAAGAATTATTTGAGCAACAAGTTTTTTCCTAGATTAGTTAGGATTTGCCTTGTTATAAATAGTCCATCTCCTTGTAATTGTAATGTGTGCAAAGAACCCATATCGCGAGAGATCAGAGTGGATCAAGATCACATCCATGCTAGATCTAGATAAGTTGAATGTTATGTTTGTATATACAACATTATTTGAGATTCTCTAGTGATGAATACATGGCTTGGCACTGCGCCCGGACGTAGTTACATGTCGTAATGAACTGGGAAAATAATTCTCTTATGTTCTTTATTGCTTTCGTAATTATTGTATGCTTGTTTATTTCCTAACAAAACAATATTGGTGTTGATAATTGTGGATTTCGAACAAAATCTATGGATCTATCTGTTCACGCGACCGTAAGTACAAATACTATCGACAATGATCGATATAATTAATTAATATAAGCATAAATTAAATATTTTACGTCCTTATTTACCCGCATAACAAGACAGTCTTGAATTAATGGGCACAGAACGAAAACTCCTACACAATTAGTGCATATAAATAAATATATACATTTAAGTAGAGACAGTGCAGAATTGCTAGTGTCATTGAAGGGAAAATTGAAAGGAACAATTTTGATATATATATATATATATATATATATATATTTTAAAGTGGTTAAGAGCACAGGGTAGAAGGGGCTGTAAAGCTTTCAACTTTTCATTGCAAAACAGCTTTTTTCTTGGCTGGCTAAAGAAACTAAAATATTTAATGATATTATCATTTTTATACGACGAAATGATTGAAGTTGGTTATAATAATCCATCATAAGAATTTAATTCTTTTAGGGCATGTTTTGTCTGTTACAGAACTACTTTTTTACCTTTAGACATAATTTTGTGTAGTTTTTCTATGTTTAATCTAGGCAGTATAATAATCACATCCCACCTCTCCATCCAGCTCAGAAATTTGTATCTAGATCGATCATCTTTCTAATCCTATATTTAAGAAATATTTATACGATCGAGATCCTCCGTATTAACGAGCACTGTCTATATTTACATATGATTTTATTTTATTTTTACCAAATTTACATAGAATTTTGTTAGTACATATGTCGTGGGCATGTTGTAAGTATTTTATGGTAATATTTATACATAAAAATAAGATTACAGAAAAAGAAAATACTCTATCGTTCAAACTTTACGTGCCCACTTATAAGTAAAGCTTAAAAAAAAAAAGATCGAATCAATATCCACCACGTGTGTGAAAAAATAAGTTCGACACATACTAAGATATAGGGTTAATTGCATGTAAATACCTAAACTTTTTTCAAATTCGCATTTTAATTCCTAACAAAAGATTCTCTTATTAAAATTCCCTAACTTAAAATTCTTCTCGATTTGCACCTTCAGAGAAAATAACCCCAAATCGCAGCTCAGTTGGCAAATCGAAAAACTTACGTGGCAATTTTTTCAGACGAAGCAAACGACATCGTTTTATTAGTGTTAAATAAAAATAAAATGAAAAGAAATAAATGTAAAAATAAAAGTTAACAAAATATTAAAAGAATAAAAATAAAATAGCTCTCTCGCTCATCATCCTCTCCCTCTCTCTCTCGTCCTCCCTTCATCTCCTCATCGGACGCCGAATTGCAGCATGCAAAGATAGAAATTGGAAGCCTGAGAATCATAAATCTTTCTTCTGCTAGTGAAATCAATTAGGTGATAATTCTAAATCAAAAAGTTATTTTCCCAAGTGAAATTTGCCTCATTTTGCAACTCTTTCTCATCAGATCTTCATCTCCTCACTGGATGCCGACATCTCCCCATTGCAGCTTTGGCACTGTCACATCCCTATCGCTTCGCCGATGGTAACCCTAATTTTCCGATCCCCACATTTTTTTCTAGAGCCCTAATTTTCAGATTCCCAATTACTTCTCCAATTACATCATCAAGCAAGGGTAGCACCTCAAAGCTAAAGATTATAATGAGGTGAACTCATGCCAGAGCGAACAGCGGCAAAGCCGGCGAAGGAGAAGGCCTACCGCGAAGTGAGGCGGCAGATGTGGGGGAAGTTTGTGGCGAAGATAAAAGACTCGACGCGGAACGGTGTGAGGGTGTGGTTGGGGACGTTCGAGACGACGGAGGCAGCGGCCATGGCCTACAATCATATGGTGTTCTTGATGCGAGGGCAGGCGGCGGTGCTCAACTTTCAGGTGGAGAGGGTGTGGGAGTCGCTAAGGAGATGAGGTGGTGCATGGAGGAGGAGGGGTGTTCGTCGGTGATGGCTTTGAAGAAGAAGGATTTGATGTGGTAGAGAAGGGTGAGAATGGTGACGATGGGCTTTCAGGTCATAGAATGAGAGAGGAGAAAAATGAGAGATGAAGTGTTTTTGTTATTCAATTTTTATTTTATTTTTCAACCCAAACGACGTTGTTTTGGGCTATTTTAATTGCCACGTACACTTTATTTATCCACGTTATGCCATGTCAGCAGATTCTTGGTCGAAGTAGCTTGTCGGAGTGCAAATTGAGAAGAATTTTAAGTTGGGGAATTTTAATAAGAGAATCTTTGGTTAGAGATTAAAATACAAATTTGAAAAAAGTTCGGTATTTACATGCAATTAACCCTAAGATATAAACGACGATGAAAGAGATCAAATCAAATTAACATACAAAACAATAAAAGAGAGTCGATTGCTTTGAAGTCTTGAAATTGTATAAATACCGTCTTTACTCAAAGGCCTAAACAAAAACAAATCCTTTTCCTTGGATCCTACTTTTTTAATAAAGTTGTTATTGGCAATATTTCGTTCATTATTTTTGTTGCCTTCACGCTTTTGCTTTGTGTTGGTTACACGCATTATATTTTTAGTCATCAACAAAGAGAATGTTTGTTCTTCAACAATTTATCTTTATTTTCCATTTTTATAAGCATTAAACCAACGTTTGAGTTTTGAATTAGCCCCTTATTTTAGTGGATTTTTGGGTGATATCAAATGAAACATTAACAGGTAAATATTTGCACAGGTTTTCCCTGCATTATTTATGCTTACGAAATAGGGTAAAAAGTAATTTTATTGTAATTGTCAATTCATTAAAAATAATACTTATAATATAAAATAATACAAATATCATTCTTATGACCTAAATTTCAGTGCATTAATTGCGATAATTAATATAGTTTCGGTTGGTGCATCATTTAGCACGCAACATAGTATTTCCTTTTTGACATAGATGCATGCTTGACCTAAAGTCCCACCTAAATCGAAACGAATATTGTTTCAAAAATTTACCAGCAAAATTAAATCACGACTTTCACATTAGATTTAACACCATAATTTATTTTCAACATTTAACCTTTTTTTTATTTTTGACGATCTACATTTTTAAAAACAATTACTAATATTGGGCTGATGAGGTTAGATTGGTAAAATGTTGTTCACTTGTGGGATAACCTAGTGGTAGAGTGGGCTTTCTGAGACAACGAGGACTCTGGTTCCCCAATAATACCTCTATAGGTCGAGCATGTCACACACGTGTTTGAAAAGTGTGATTTACGGGTTACTGTACAAGGACGAAGGTTTACCCAGCGCGCACCAAAGATAGCGGTTGCAAGTTTGCATGAATTAAAAAAAAAATAGTAAAATGTACTTATGATATCATACTATGACACACCAATATATTATTACTATTTTGTTCAAAACATACTCCTTTTTATAAAATAATGTTCAGTCATATATTACACGCATTTTCTTTGCTATATATATAAACTAAAGTGTGATACATAGTAATGCAACTAATTATCACATGCTATTATATGTTAATTTATTTATTAGACTAAACTATTATAATTTCATTAACCTATTATAATTAATACGCATTATAGATAATTTAGCATATCTTACCAAACGTAACACTCCATTCCATCTACAAAGATTGTAAGAAATTTTTTGTGATACTGAGCTTTAACAAAATTGTGATGAGTGCAGAAATTGACCTACTATTATTAGTGGAGAAATGAATAAAAAGTAAGATAGTGAGTGGGATTGTGTCCAAATGTAGAAAAAATAAAGCTAGCTATAATTTTCGTAGAGGGAAGGTATTACCTTACATAATATGTCAATCAATGTATCACACACTTTATCCCATACCATGTAAGTTGACAAACCTAATACAATCACATTAATATATAATTAGCAACCCTAGTTAGTTCATGTAGTAATGTTAGTTGTTAAGGTAATTAGAGATTGTGTAATCATCACGAAACAATTGAAAGGATATTCATCAACAAATTCGGTAACTCTATAGAAAAAAAAATGATTTTAGAGAATCAACTTTTATTTACATTCATTAAAAAAGAGGGATCTAAACTCTAACATAGATTTCGGACATATAGAATAGAGATTTATATCTTGCCTTTTCTGGTCTTTCAAGATAAAAATTGAACATTTTCATTTTAGAGAGAGAGAGAGAGAGAGAGAGGGCGAATTTTAAGTCCCGCTCCTACGCCCCGCAAATTTTGCTCCCCTAATCTAGAGCTCACTTGTCCTTTCCTTAAAAAAGATGATTCTCTGTACCTCAAAGAACAATTCCTCTTCCGCATTTATCTCCAAATTCTTCTTACATCACTGCCCCAACTTGTTGAATCACTTCAATTTCCCGTGAATTCAAATTCGGCACACAGGAAAATTTTCATATCAGCTGAATTTCTTCAATCTGTCCACCACCTTCGAAAAGATTCGATTATTTTGGTATGTTTTCGCCTACCCTTTTCGATTTCTCCAACTTTGCTTTCTTACTCTTCAAAAGGGGGACTAAAGATCAGATTTTTATTGCAGTATAGCTCGAGAAAAGATAGAAAATTTTTGTTTTATTCTTCCGAATTCCGCTGAGCAAAAATGAGGGATTTTCCTTCTTGTTTTGGGGAGAGTGGAGTTCAAGTAGCTGATGCTTCGTGTTCAAGTGCGATTGTGAGTAAATCCTCCCAGAATTCTGTAACTTGCATATATAGGTGTAAACTGTTTGATAAATCTTGCTTAATTAGCATTGTTTGGAGCAAGAATTTGATGGGGCAATGCCTTAGTGTTGAAATAGATGATGCATCTCACCAATTTATTTGTAAAATGGATGTTAAGCCTTCTTTGTTCTCAAAGAGGAAAGGTTCCAAGTGTTTGGAGCTCAATTCTTGTAAAATTGAAGTGTTTTGGGATCTTTCTACGGCCAAATTCGGATGCGGGCCGGCACCGTTAGAGTCGTATTATGTGGGAGTTGTGTGTAAAAAAACAATGGTTTTGCTCATTGGGGATCTTGCAGAAGATGCATTCAAGAAAATTGGGGCAACTGCTTCATTCTCTAGTGCAATGCTTGTTGCCAAGAGGGAACATATTGCAGGGAAGAGGGTTTTTGGTACCACGGCCCGGTTCTGTGATAAGGGCCCGATTCATGACCTCAGAATCGAATGTGACATGAAATGCAGTGATGATCCGTTCCTTGTGGTCCTTGTGGATGCCAAAACTGTTATGAGAGTTGAGCACTTGCGTTGGAAGTTTCGTGGAAATTGCACGATCTTGGTTGATGAGGTGCCGGTTGAGATGTTTTGGGATGTTCATAGCTGGTTGTTTGGTGTAGGGAGTGCAGTTTTCATGTTTCATACTAGTTTATCCGCGGAGAAACTGTGGAGCAACCCTTCTTCCGTTGCTGATCCATCCGTATGCTCTTGGAGCTGCTCGGAGAGTTTCATGGAATCTAAGTCGAGAGGTCTTGGATTTTCCTTAATTTTATATGCTTGGAAGAATGAATAGGTATTGATTTTCCTTGGTCACTGACATTTGATATTCTTTGATGGAGAATTTCTTGTTTATGCTCTATAGAATTGTCATTTTGTCACCTGGGGTTAGCAAATTGTGTCATGATGCTTCGTTTCATGTCTTTGAGTTATTTCATTGTGAATTTTAGTTTTATTGACAAGAATGATTATATGATATGAATAGGTGCTAAGACTTGATATTCTTTGAAATCTTTGATTGGCTCTTCTTTGATGGAGAATTCGTTGATTTTGTTGTACTATATGATTGTCATTTATTCACGCAGGATTAGCAAATCGAGTTATGATGCATCGACATGTCTTAGAGCAATATCATGAGAAATTAAACTTGATTCTTTTTGGAAGAATTAATGGCTAGTTTTGTTGACAATAATGATTATATACAATGTTATTTCTCTTTCATGCATCATTAGTTGATGGTAGATTCAACCAGAATATGACCTGTCTTAGATCACATTTTGATTTGTAGTTCAACTAACAATTTTCTTGAATGTTCTACCTACTTCCTCCAACTAAGAATCAACTCAGGAAAATTTGATCCCATTCTAGAGTCAAATTAGTTGGAGATTAGTTGCATTTTCCTTCCCTAGTTTGAAATTTTGATCTGTTTTCAAATTCATGCCATATCATATAGAGTTGTTGCTATTATGAGTAAGAGCATGTACTACGGGGGTTTAGTTAGACCTAGGTTGAAGCACTGAGAAGCGTGATTTTAATGATTGGTGGTGTTGAGTTAGACATAGGTTGATTTTCCCACTATAATGGGGTTGAGTAAGACCTAGATCTAAGCACTGGGAAGCGTGATTCTAATGATTGAATAGATTTTATTTTGTTGTTTTTTTTATTTGTAATAAATATTATAAACACGGAGTGGACCAAAACGTGCCCAAATCTCTTCAATTATATCCTCCATAAGGCGGTCGTGGGCACGTGCATTCTGAATCTGAGCTGTTCTCTCAATAACTTGGCGGAGTGGCACTGACCAACTCATAATTTTTTTTTTTTGAAAAAACGAGTGAATTTGTATGATGAATGAATTAGATGAATTGATGTGGTGTGGTATGGATGAATTGATGAAGTGGTGTGGTGGGATATATATAGGAAAAAATTGGAGATATTACCGTTGCTCCTTCACATATATACGTTGGACACAAAAAAATATACCCGTTGCTTTCTTTATTTTTTAATCAGACAATGAAAAAAAAAATAGGAGAGGACCAATGGGGACACGCCACGTGTCCCCATATTTCAGCCGTGTGGAGTCGAAGGCTGGGTCGAAGCCTCGACATCGGCCTTGCCACCGCCATCGACACAGGGGGGTGTCGATCCTCCACTGTGGACTCGACACAGGGTGTGTCGAGTGGGGGGGTGTGTCGAAGGCTTCGACACCGCCGATCGACACCCCCCTTCGAAGCTTGTTGTACATGCTCTAAGTAGATTTATGATCTGCTCATATCAAGCCTCGATGATATATTGTTGAATCGAATTCGAACATGAGGGCAAGATGCACACTTTGTTGTTCATATCTGAATCAAAAACTAGTGCAGGTAAGCAGTGACGAAGCCATAAATTTAATTCAGGGGGGGTCCAACTTATATTAACATTTTTTTACATACATAAGAAGTTTAATACAAAGTTAAATATATAAAACTTTTTAATATGAACATAATATCTTTTAAAATACTTTGAAAACATTAAAAAAAATCAACGCAATGAAAAAAATATTTCAAATATAAATTAGATAAATTGCATGGTATAAGATCACGAGTTAATAAGCAAAATATTACTAAGACTCGATCTCAACACAATAATAAAATATAATAATTTAAAATTGAACCCAAAGTATGGAAACATCGCTATTGTTAAAATAAAATATATTACGCATCAATAACGTTTTTTTTAGAACATCAAGAATATTTGGAGGTCATACATGAAAAGAGGTTAAATATATCTCATTTTGAGGCAAACACAAATGAAGGAAAACATAAATAAATACGCAAGCACAAACGAAGAAGTTAAAAATATAAATAGACAAGCACAATGAAAAAAAGAAGAAAATAAAAAACATCGATGAAGGACCAAAAAATAAAAAAGTAGGACAGAAAAATAGATTAACACAATTGTGTGCATGGTAATCGAACAAAAGAGTTCAGAGAAATGAGGAAGCATTAAAATAATGACATCAAATACCAAGTAGTATAACATTAGCTTTCATATTTAATACTCCCTCCGTCCATTAATTCTGTACCCATTTAGTGCTGGTACGGTGCTTAAGAAAAGCTGATAAAGTGGAGTTAGTGGGATAAAGTTGTTTTTGAGGGGTAGTGATAAAGTAGTAGTTAGTGGAATAAAGGTTGTTAGTGGTGGACCCATAGTGAAAAAGATAGTGATAAAGTGGTAGTTAGTAGAATAAAAGTGTGGGTCCAAATGGTAAAAAGTAGAAAATAACATGAATTAATAAGGATAGATGGGTACTTTTATACAAATGGGTACAAAATTAATGGACAGATAAAATGGGGCAAGTGGGTACAGTATTAATGGACGGAGGGAGTATTAAACATATCTTATTTTTTCTAAATTATACAAACAATCACTAATATACCCCTTTTTTTTCACAAACCGGATCCGAAGTAGCTCTTCCGAAGCCAGTATTTTCCAGTGAAACCCCGATCTGTCATTATACCCCGAGAAGTGGAAATAATTACTGGACCCCCCTGCACCCCCCTCCCTTCGTCTCTGCAGGTTAGGTTTGATCTGCTCTGTTTAACGAACCATGTTCAAACGAGCTTTAATGAATTCTTTCGCTGTAGAGATGAGCGATTTTTCATTTTTTTTTTATTATTATTTTTTTTTAATAAATATATGTGCATGATAAAGAAGTAGTTCTTCACTGTCTGTATTCCCTTTTTTATATACATACTGTAATAAGTGGTTTTGTTCATATGTAACTAGATTAGATCATGTTCCAACCGTTCGATATAGCATCACGGCAGAAAAGAATGGGAGTCATTTACAATTTTAATTAATTGTAATAAATGGGCCTGATGGCCCAATTTTGTTAATGGGCCTAGAATTATTTCAGCCCAAATATTACTACTAATGGGCTAGCTAGCCTCAACTCCACTTTGGTGTCCATATTATATCGATTTAGAAGTGTTTGGTGGATTCATTCAATTCAAATCCATGATCGTCCCATCATGAATGTATTATTTATAAGAAACTTTGGTTTTTATACCCATAAAAATGAATATGGCCAATAATCTTCTTTACAATCGAACTAATTAGAAGAGGCATTTTTAGAGAGAAGATTTGACAATAGAAGATGAAGCCGTCCTTTTGATTTCAATAGCAAATTCCATCTATTAATTAATTCATCTGTCAGTTGATAAAATTTGGATAAGGGTCATTAGACCAACAATACGAATACAATGTTAGTTTGAATTTATATGTATGTAGAATTGTCATAGTCGTCATCATGCCTTCAATTGCACGACCCATATTAAATATTTAATTTTTTTTATATATATTAAAAATAAAATATCTCAGAGATAAATACAAGCGGCAGTCATACAAACTAAAATTATAACTATTTAATGAAGTTACGTGCTGAATATGGCATAAAATCAAAATGTGGAAATTTGCATGCAATAATGATTGACATTAATGTATGCGTGGTTTGTTAGATTCTTTTATCATTCAAGTCTTGCTAATATTAATGCTGAATTTGTATCTAAAAGAATAATACTAATACTGAATTTATCAACCAAAAAAATTAATTTATAAATCATAGACATTATAACCGAAATCACATTTCAGCCAAGTTATTCTTCCAAAATTATTTCTAATGAGAATCTTTTCTTATTTTCAAATGGATTCCTGTAATATTACTGCCCTCTAAGTTATATTCATGGAATATGCTTCACTATAAAATCGATTCGATACGTTTATTAGTTAATATATAATTGTCCTACAAATAAGAAATTAGGGGCAATATAATATACTTATTTAATTGACCAATTGACAATATCGCTCTAACTTGTTGGCTGCGACAACCTAACCATCAAATTTTCAAAATTATTTTAATCATCATTTATTTTCAAAAGACTATTAATAAAATTGAAGAAATTAAATGTATGATTATGATTAAAATACTTGGATTTAATTTCTGTTATATTTATTTATTATAAATAAATTCAACATAGTGATTATTTCATGTTGGACTGACTACTACGGCGCAGTAGAGCAGAATTTTATTTTCTGCAACTTTTGAGGGATTCCTAAGTGCGTGTTGTGTGTGAGAGAGAAAACGAGATAAATCCCCCAATATGCTATTGCACGCCAAAATCAGGTGTTCCTCTACCTAACACATTAACCTTCAGATCTCTTACTAAAATCCAATCTTTTGCTGTTTGATTTGCGCGCAGTCAAACTCTCTCTCACCCCTTTTCTTCATGCGCTTCAATTCAACAGTACTGGATTGATATCAAGAGTGCGAGTGTGTGCAGTGTAGTGCCCGTTTATATGGCGGTTGTGGGAATATAGTGCAATGAGGTCAAAGAAAAGATCGAATTCTAACAGTAGTCGTCGCAACGGCCGCATATCAATCTCAGGCAAGTTTTTTTTTTTTGTTTAGGATTCTGACCGTTTGGTTTGGTAGTTGGAGTTTATTTTTGACGACGTTCTTCCCAAAGTTAAACAGCAAAATTCTTTTTGTATTTGATTTAATGGTTCTTCAGTTTTCTGTCATGCTTTGAATAAGATAATATATAGTATGTTAGTTGTTGTTTCTTTTTTTTTTCCTTTCTTTTATGATTTGATTATGAGTAAACTTTTGCGATGTGCAGTTTAAAAGGGTGTTGACTTATTGGGAACTTTGTGCTATGCATCCTTTATTTATGTAAAATCATGGGGTTGTAACTATTTAATTACAGCGGCAATTGCTTGTATTAGGATATGGGATTGTTGTTGATGTTGTTGATGTTGATGTTGTTGTGTGTGTGTGTGTGTGGGAAGGAAACTAAGAAACCACCAAAAATGGTGAGGTGCATTCAGTTAGTTTGTATGTATGTATGGCAGTGTGCGTGCATTTTGAGTACTAATGGGATGATATATCAGTCTGAGGACTGATGGGATGATATATCTCAGCAATGCCTCAGGTCAGTCGCAAACTCTTATGCAAGATAGTCGAGTATTTTGAACCTTGGTTCAAAAAGTTTGTGGAATTAAATTTTGAGGAATCAAAGCATGTCTTTTATTGCTCCATGAGTCCATGTGATTGAAACTATACAATGTAAGCAGAGTTGAACCTTTTTAGCATCAATATAAATGTTAGAATAGCGCGGTCAAATGGTGTGTCCTTTCGTAGGTTGGAGGTTTTTCAAGTTGATTAAGTTTGGAGAATGTGTAACAATATGAATAGGAGGCGCTTAAAATGTTGACGAGCTTACAAACGATTCGGGATTTCAACTTTTCTGTGCAGTTTCTTGCCTTTATATGATACTGAAATTCTTGTCTGACTTTTATGTAAAGAAAAGGCACCAACGGACATATAGTTATTAGATAAATAGACATTTATTTGATACTGAGATTCTTGTTGAGTGTGTAACTGTTCCATAATTTGGTAAAATATCCCTTTTTCAATTGTTTATTTCTTACTATCATATTTCTGCTTTTGTAGGACTTCGTGTGAAGCACCAACAGGAATTAGAAAAATTGACTCTGACTACCCAGCCGTTCAAGACACTAAAGTTTTTCCTTTTCGCTGTTATACAATACATCAGACGATCATTCTCATATCTTTTGTCACATGGCGGTTGGCTTGTGCTATTCAGTGCCCTTGTTGGGGCTGCTGGGATATTACTTGCTATAATTGATGGTCCTCATGAGAAGGTACTCATGGTATCGGTGATTATGCAATATTTTTGTGTAAATGTCTTTTTTATTTAACTTAAGATTTCCAAGCGTTTGTCTGAAAAGAATAGTTCCTTATGTCCTGATTTATGTGTTTATAAATGATCGAATGTCCTTTGTATTTTTGTGATTGATGGTTGACACATTGTGGCATTCCACATATCTTAATTGAACTGCAGCATGTTGAGGAAGTTTTACGTTATATGCGGTTTGGTCTATGGTGGGTGGCTCTTGGTGTAGCATCTTCCATTGGACTCGGTAAGCAGAATTAGCTTAATGAATTTTCTATTCTCTCTCTCGATGAACGCACATAGTGATGATTGAATATTGGGAAAATATTTTGGTAAGAAATTCTAGGAAGCTATTAACTAACCAGCTTTAAGGTTGAAAAGAAATAATATCCAAACTAATATCTCAACTACTAAACAAAATTACTTATGCGGTACCAACGAGCAATTACTTCAAACATCCGTGCTGTATCTTGCTTGAGCTAGATATAGAATACTTGAAGTTGAATAATGCAGAGTATTAGCTTTGCGATGTCTTATATAATATTCAAATGTTGATATTAGTAAGTATATAATGTCAAGTTATTTTTTGTCAAATTGTGAATTGAAATATGGAATGCTGTGAGCAATCTAATTACATGAAATTGGGAAAGTACGACATATTTTCATGACCTATTATTTGAGCTTCAAACGTTCTGTATTTTTGTAGGTTCTGGACTGCACACATTTGTCCTCTATTTAGGACCCCATATTGCATTGTTCACTCTGAAGACAGTACAATGTGGTCGAGTAGACATTAAACGTGCCATCTATGACACAATACAACTAAAAAGTACTCCTTCATGGCTTGGCAAAGATTGTTCCGAATTCGGGCCTCCTCTATTTCCAACCTCACACGGCGTACGGATCCCGATTAGTAGCATATTGCCTCAGGTCCAGTTGGAAGCAATATTGTGGGGTCTCGGGACTGCGCTTGGCGAGCTGCCCCCTTATTTCATTTCAAGGGCAGGTATATACTTCACAAAAAATTCAGCATTCCTTGCATTTATGCATTTATGTATAGGAGTTGATTATTATTCGGTTTGTTACTCTCTCATGGCTTATAGGGATAATATGTCTATATTACCTATTTCCGGCTGCGGTAAACCTTAAGGTTTTTGTGAATTAATTGACTTATCAAAAATGCGATTTCTGTGACCTTACACATACTTTCTGCATACAGCTAGCTTGTCAGGAAATACAGTGTCTGCCATGGAAGAACTGGATGTTTCCTCAACAGGAGACGAGGGATTCATTTCTTCCCGACTGAATCAAATGAAGCGCTGGTTCCTTTCGCATGCCCAATACATGAACTTCTTCACCATTTTGGTTCTTGCATCGGTTAGTTCCTTCGTTTGCTCCGATATTGGTTTTGTCTGATTGAAATTTTGATCCGATATTTGAAACTGCTTCTCTTCCTGATCTTCTCTGCGTAAATAAATTTCTGTCTCGTGCCAAGCTTCTTCGACCAAAAGAATGATCTCAAATAGCTGCCTATAAATCTTTTGGTTATATTATGTAGGTACCGAATCCTCTATTTGATCTTGCGGGCATAATGTGTGGACAATTCGGAATTCCTTTCTGGAAGTTTTTTCTTGCAACGATGATTGGTAAAGCAATAATCAAGACTCACATACAGGTTTGTGTTTTGGCCGTGCTCTTCTTGTTCTGATGAAAATCAAATCTTGATTTACAAGACTTATTTTCTCACAAACGTCGATAATCTGCAGACACTTTTCATCATTTCTATCTGCAACAACCAACTTCTTCACTGGGTAGAAAATGAACTGATTTGGTTGCTTAGCTTTGTACCCGGATTCGACTCTATCCTATCCAACCTCATACCCAAGCTTCATTCGATGAAAGACAAGTACCTGGTCACCAAGCCCCACGTTGAAGCAGATAGCAAGGTTCGTGTCGTTGAATCTTGTGTAGCCCGTTTCTAATCTTCCTATTGCTTACAATTCACTTTCCATCCTCAGGGGAAGAAATGGGACTTCTCTCTTGCTTTCATTTGGAACACCGTTGTCTGGTTCATGCTGATGAACTTCTTCGTCAAGATTGTGAATGCAACTGCACAACGGTACCTAAATAAGCAACAAAATGAGGAAATTGCTGCACTGAAGATTAAATCAGTAGAGGCAAAGCATCCTGATGACTGATACTTCAACCAGATGAACTTCTTTATTCGATTCTTCACCCCCATTATACCATGTATCTCGTCTTACTTACATGATTTATATGATTAGGAATAGGGTTCGGGATATGGGTGACGACTATATACAGTCGCTGCAAACGAGCAAATGCATCTGTAAGGTCTCCATTTGAAACTGTGTAGAGACAGAACAAAGTAACTATGGGGAGTCATTTTTTAGTAATTTTAACATGAAAGATGGAAAATTTGAACTATTCTAGTGGCTGTGCAAGTTATGTCTCTATTATCTCTGCTTTTTCCTTTTCTTTCTTCTTTAAGGAATTTAAGTTTTCTTGCAACGTAATGACACAATTAAAATGACTTCTGCCCTTAAGGGTGCATTCACTTGGAGCGAAAAGGAGGGAAAACGAAGTATAATACTATTTTACTTCTTTATATCTTGTTCGGTTCCGATTTAAGAAAAACTTAGACAGGAGGTATAAAGTTTCGGGCAACACATTTACCTTTGCCTAAAGTATAAATTTATACTTATAGATATTATCACTCTAACTAAACAAGATATAAAACTTGTGGTTCCCACAATAAAGTATAAATTTATACCTCATAATATTATTCCTCCATTTAAAGGTATAAATTTATACTCTCAAGTGAACACACACTAAATGTACAATATGGTGTGGGGGCGATGGAAACTCGCAATGGCTATTGAGGGTGTGTTCTGTGTAAATTGCATTTTGTGAGAGAAAATCCGGTGCAACGAGATCGACTCATAAAGTGTTGGTGAGATTTGGATTAGTGAGTTTCGGACAAACTTCATACATATTCACCTTTACCGCCAACCCTAAGGTTGTGGGCAGTGGCGCGCGTGCGAGCGCGCTCGCTGCCCTAGCGAGCTCTCCCACCACGCTTGCAAGCCACTGCGGAGCGCGGAGCTCGTGAGCTCAAGCTCGGGTGAGCAAGCTTGTGCTCTCATGAGCTTGCTACCACGTGGTGGCCGCTAGTTGGTCGTCAGCATAGCCGTTGCGATAGCCAACAGTCACCATAGTCGTAGAGACGATTGAATTCCAAGAAGAGCTCGAGCGAGGATGCTGCTGCCGCCGCCGCAACGGCGGGGGGAAGTACGGCGGCAAAGAAGGTAAGGTTTCGGCGGAGGAGGTGGAGGGGAGGGTTAGTGTGTGTGTGTGTTGTGGGTGTATGGCGAGGTGGATGAAAAAGAGCGAATTCCGGTTTTGGAGCTCGCCAATACAACTGAAAATCCAAGAGCATTGGGGGCCCACAATAATGGCATGCGAGCTCCACATTAGAGCTCGTTGCTACTCATGGTCTAAAGGAATTGTAGTTCTTGAACATTGTACTATTGATTCTAATAAGAGAAACTTAAGATTAGATATTGACAAGTCGTGGATAGTTGGGTTGTATGCAAATAATGCTCGCGATCCAAAATCTCATGTCTTTTTGATGGGCTCGATCTACAATGTGTTGACGTGTCGCTACAATTTGGACATAATTAATTATTTAATGATTTTCTTAGTCATAGTTTTATCTATTCTAAAGAACAAATGTTCGACTAATGAATTACTTTTTGCTAAGCTCTAAATTATATAAAAATTAAATTATCAACGCTCAATTCTGATATTGAATTCCTATAATAAGATATGTACGTTACAAGAAAAATATAATTTTCTACATCACATACAAAAATTACAATCCTACCCTAAACATATAGTAGTATAATTAATGTCTTATATATTTGGATGCTTAATTTGAATTATTCTAATAATTCTGTTGCACAGATTGAGTGCAACAAAATCATGTCTCTTCTCCATGTAGAAAGCAAATACACAAACACAACTGCATGTCATAATTGCAGACTTCTTCAAAGCTCAATATGTACATATGCAATGCACCAAACAAACCCACTAAATATTTTTAGATATTATTTATTATCCTTTGCTTACAAGTTTTTCAAGTATTGTTCTCGTGTTAATTACTGCCAACAGCTAAGATGTGAGGTCTATACCTCATCTAATTCACATACTCACAATTTCACGGTTATTGTCTCATCGATGTCTTTATAGTTGATTGACCTCCAGTATTTAAAAAAAATTCATTCATGATGTTTATCATATATATTTTCATTTTTGGACTTTTTGTTATTATTATTATTTTAGAATGTTGCTTGAAATTTCATTCTAATTAAGACGTTATTGGCCTATTAACTGTACATCATGCTCGACACAATTTACTACTCCTAGTAGTAGGGAACTTGATTTTTTAGTAAAAACTTATGTTTCATAAGTAATCGGGAGTCAAATTTCTATTAAATTGAGAATTGGAGTGTACTACAAGTTGATCAACAAATACATCTAACCATGTCACTGTTATGATGATTATTGTAAATTCATGGCATGATTTATTAATTATATTTTCATGAGAACTTTCCAATAACACATTAAAAGAATATATAGAACGTTTCTATGAGTTAAAAATGTTGTCTTTTTCTATATGTCAATCTTATTGAACTTGATACAATTCTCAAATACTCTTACCTACAGAGATGTTACTAGTCAATAATGATAAATACCTTTGTGAGCACCTATCAAATATATATATATATATATAAGTACTCACAAAAGTTTTCACAACAAGTAAGTACGTAGCATATCATCGTTTCTTATATTTGACTAGGTTTTATATGTTTCCTTCACCATGTAATTGAATATTTTTCAACAATTTACTTGTAATAATATTTTTTATCAGAAATTTCTTAAATTAATTTTATAACTTATTGAGGGATGATGTACCGAAGAAGATTTTATCATTGATAAAGAAAATTCGCACCCATATTAAAATTTGAAGTAATTTAAATCAATAAATAGTATAGGTACTTCCTTTCACTTCTTTTTATTGATTACAAATTTACAATAAATATTTTATCCATTACGAGCTAAAAATAGTAATATAGGTTTTTAAAATGGAAATATATCCTAATTGGGAAGCATAAACCCTAAAGGGAAAATGTGATTATTTCCATTTTTATAATCAACTTTCCTTTTTTTACGCGTGTGGCTGGCCACAGTGTGGCCGGATATCTTTATCCTAAGTTTTTTAATCATTACTACATCTTTGATCTTATAAACCACTTTATATTTTGTTTTACTTTATTTATTGCTTACCACTATTCATTACTTTTCTTTTGTAAATAAATTTTTTATTCACGGGGAGTACAACCCTAAACAAAAAAATAGTGTATAACAACAAACAAACTTCACAACAACTCATGACAACAAGAAAGATTACTCATCCAATCACCTTAACTAAAGCAAACAGTTACGAGATAATTCGAGACTCAAAACCAAAATCTCACTTTGATCAACTCGAAAAGATCTTCACCACAACTTGACATATTCTTGAAAACAATCTCATTTCTATGGTTCCATAAGTTCCACACCACACATATCCAAAGAGCTTTCCACCATTCTACGGGTTGTTCCTCCTTGCAATTTCCAAATATTGTTGAAAATGACACAACGGACTATCATGCCCAACATAATTGATTCCGAACCAATTGTAGCAACTATTCCAAACATTATATGCAAAAGAGCAAGAGAAGAAAACATGCTCAACTGATTCACAATGTGTCAAATGAAAGGGGTAGGTGTCATCCTCAAACTTGTGTAGCAGTCTTCTTTTTGCAAGATTTTGCCGAGTTAGTATCCTATTTTGCAGAAGTTTCCAACAGCATGATGATGCTTTACTTGGAGCGAGTTTACACCATACGTTCTTCAGTCTTTCATTTGCCAAGTTTCCTTTATTTGTTTCTTTCTCAAACTCCTTGTAAGCCGATTCGAGGTGTATATTCCCGTGCTTTGTGCCGATCACTTTCATCTGTCCTCCTTGTTTTGGATTGATTTAAACCTGTCAATAAGTAAGAACAAAATTAAAAAAAAAATAATCATTTTTCCACTCGAATAATTCCCTTCCAGTTCCATTCCCACACCCACGTGTTCTCAACTCATTTTCCTTTTTCTTTGATGCAGACTTCTTTATCTAATGCTATTCTAAATAATATGTTAAAACTAATTTCAAGGCTAGCTGTTATGACCAACCTATTTATCATACCAGAAACTAGTGTTCCCCAATATTCATAACATATAATGTGCAAGGCATATTTGCAAAAGCAACCTAATATAATGTACAAAATAGTTATGCCACAACCAACCGTATAATCTTGAAAAATAAATGCAGTTTTCCTTATTTGCATTTTCCCCTATTTGCACCACCCAAAAAATGAGAACATAAAAAAACAGATAATAATATTTTTCCCTTTTGAGTTCTGAGTCCACTTTTTATCAATTATTATATTTGATTTTAATGGAATAGTCATTATCTAAGAATGGTCCCATTCTGAAAACCTCCAAATCAACCTCCAAAACCCCGAAAGCCTAAAAAAAATCACTATAAAAAGTGTCATCAAACTTGCACCACAATAGTCATTTAGAGAGAGAGTCCTTTTGATTTCTGAAAATTTGATATTTGTCTTCGCAAGAGGGGAAAAAGGGAGGAAAAATGGGTTCAACTATTGCGGTTTTGTGTTTGATCTCAACTTTAATTCAGATTTCATTTGGAGATGTTCATAAGGTGGGAGATTCAGCTGGTTGGACCACCATAGGCAATGTTGATTACAAGAAATGGGCTCTTTCTAAATCCTTTCAACTTGGTGACATTATAGGTATATTCCTCTCTCTCTCTCTCTCTCTCTCTCTCTCTCTCTCTCTCTCCATGCATGTTCTTGCCATTGTTCTGTTGATGTAATTTATATTGTTTTCTTATGTTTGTTTAGTTGGGCCTGTGGGGGATGATGATCTTGAAATTAATGTTTTGGTTGAAAAGATGAAAATTCAGCACTTCTTTCATGCAGTTTCTTTGTTTCTAGTTTCTATGGATCATCATCAAAACAAGGTTCTCTTTGTTTTTTCACTGTTTCCACTCATAATGAGACTATTGCAGAGACTAATTTGTTGGGGAAAAGTGTCGTTGCTTCTCCACTCCATTTCCAGAATAAGCGTCGTATTCTCAAATAAAATATATCACCAAGTAAATGCCATTTTTTGAAATTCAACAAAAAGTTGATGCCAAAATTTTCACTTCTTCCTTGTCTAGATAGTGTAAATTACAAAAAAAAAAAAAAAATTGTTTCTATTCATACAATAATAAAAATTAAAGATAAGACATTTATCAGTTTTTGAGACATTTATTCGGAAATGAAGGGGTATATACTTAAAAGAAATTTAGAGTAGTTGCAAAATAAATGCTCCGGCATTTCTGTTGTGCCCATCATCTCTTGTTTTTAACTACTCCTAGTCCTAGTGAAGTAAAGTAGTGAATCCAAATTTAGTTCGAGATTAGTAATTGTTTCTTAATATACACCTCAAGGTAATCCCCACTCACCCTTACTCCCCTCTCTTAGGCACGTGGACTCCACGTGTGGGGCTGAGGAGTCTGAGTGAACTGACCCGGCCCAATTTATCTCATGGACTTGACCCGACCCGACCCTACCCGTCCATTCATTACCTCTAATTAACTATATATTCAGTGATGCAATTAACCCAAATCAACATAATATGTAGGAATGGTTGTAGTTACTTACTTAGGTTTCAAAACTTCCATATCCTCACACAAGTTGCCAACACATGATGATAATGGATAAGTGCTGATCATAGTCATTATTTAATCCTTGATTCCATTTTATTACTTCTAACCCACTCAAACAAATAAGTGCTTCCTTTGTCTCCAAATAAATGTCTTATTTCAAAGTTTTAATGAAAAGTGATGTCAAACTCCCCATTTTACCCCTATCAACAATGCAATTCTTTAGCCATTCAAGTTTCGGGCCAATAGTAAAGGGTAAAATGAGAGAATATGTGAACTTTCTTGGTATACGAGTTTTGACGGTAAGAGACACTTATTCGGGGATGAAGGGAGTAAATGAAGACAATGATCATGGCCATTACTTCCACATTGCTAAAGCGGTTCACCATTATGATCCTATATTAGTCCGTCAAATTCAAACATTTTGTGATTCCATCCCCCCCCCCCACACACACACAAATGTAAGAATAATTTAAAAGCTAAGTTTGATAATCGAACATGGGACATTTATTTTCGTTGTATGTTTCAGTATTTGAGTACAATCCTCAGTTTCACAATGTGATGCGAGTGACCCACGCCGAGTACAAGGCGTGCAACGCCTCTTCCCCGATCACGACTCACGCGACGGGCAACGACTCCATCACCATCGACACCAAGGGCCACCACTTCTTCATATGTGGCGTGCCCGGGCACTGCCAGGCGGGTCAGAAAGTCGACATCAACGTGCCTCGGGCACCTTTGGTAGCAGCTAGTCCGTCAGAATCGGCCTCTCCGGCTCCCCCGATGGCAGCAGGTGCACCTGCTCCGATTAATGGAGCCCCTCTCTCGGCTCTAAATATGCATTTTGATAAGTTAGGATTCATGTTGCTTTTGCAACTAGCATGCATTCTAATTGGATTATTTTAGATTGCTAGTGACAATATTATGTGTCTGATGAGACTAAATAATTCGATTAGTATATCGAGTTGTGATTTTCTATATGTTTTTACTGTTCGATTTATCTGTTACGTTTTGGTGTTATGTCTCGTATTTTATTTTCATTAATACCTATAATACAGTATGTATGATGCAACACCAAAATGTAACAAGAAATCTTGTGTCGCGTTTGTTTTGTACCTTAGTGAGAAATTTATTTGACGACTATAGACATCTATTTTCCAATTTTATTTTGAAGAAATTGATTCTTGGTTGGGTGAATTAACCTAAGAGAAAAAATATAAACTTTATTGGTTGAGAGTTGTATTTTTTCTGCTTACGCATATGGAATTTTAAGTGTATTCTCACCAAACAACTTGTGCTATTAAAATCCGGAAATATATCAATTTATGCCATAACGTATAAAAAATTAAGTTCTACTCTAATCCACATATTTTTTTCACAAATCTAAACTACTAATGTAATTTTCGACGACCGAGCAGTGATTCACCATGTTGAGTAATCACATGGAAAATGGAGTAAGATAACTACGAAATTCATCATAGTTATGGTACAATCCTGAAAAATACAAAATGTCAGAAATGTAAATTGGTATTTTCTCTTAAAATTTTAATTCATAGCTCCTCGTATTCATTTGAATAATTTGAAATTTATTTTTCATTTTTTGTTGTGGCAGGATTTCAAGCTTAATATAAGTTGGAACTTTCATTTTTTAACTTCATTTTTTTTTGTAATGTTATTTGAACATACCGTGACCGACCACACAAGCTAAAAATAGTAATATATGTTTTGAAAATGAAAAATATACCTTAATTAAGAAAGCATAACCCTATAAGTAAATGTGATTATCTTCATTTCTATAGTCAACTTTTTTTTTTTTTTTTTTTTTTCACGCGTATGACTAACCACCATGTAACCGAATAGACTTATTTTTAAAATTCCATTTTCAAAAAGCCTCTTAAAATAGACTTCCATTCTACAAGTGGTAACAAACACGCAGCATTTGATCAAATATTCAAAATATTACTTTTAAATTTCTTTTTCAGGAAGAAAAAATAAAAGTGAGAATTATGACCTGTAACTGTAATCATTCCTATCTCAATATACAAAGGCCTAAACTCATAACTACATACAATTCCCACATTACAAAGTATTACAGTTCCTTCCCATTTTCCTGACACTTTGGTCTTATTCTATATTCCCCACACGCGAGGAAAAAGAAAAAACACGCTACACACTTCTATCCTATAATGAATCTCCAGATACTAACAAATGAATCTCTTGTTAAAAAGAATGGAGGAGGAAGCCGGAAAGACCTCGTCTTCGTGTGACAGATGCAACGAACCACCATGAGCAGAGACACGTTGCAACTAGACTAGAAGACCATCGAGCAGAGGTTGTTCACCGTCTCTCCTCCTCGACCCTCGTCTGTCACCTTGATGATCCCTGCCCAACCATACGAAAAATTTAAGTATACAGATACTACTACGATAAAACATATTAACACGTATATGAAATTCAATTTTATTCAGAACTATCACTGCGTGGAGAATTTGCTAGTGACTTTCCAAAATTTTACGACAGGGCGAGAACTTAAAATAGGGTTATGGTTTCAGCACATCTAGCTAACGGAGATGATGGTAACATATCCGCTATATAATTTTGTTTATGTTGGCTAATACGGACGTGGAGCATAATCAGTGGTCGAACAGTAAACATAATGATGCAGTGGAGACGAGCAATACAGTTATAGAGCAGATAAGAGACCTTACACTAGTGGATTGAAGCTCGATGGCCGTTGTATCGTCGTGGTCCTGCAATGTAGGAAGGAAAATATTTCCGATTACCACAAAGCGTTATCACATGATAGATGATACAATTGAGGATGAGAATATCTATACTATAAAATACCTCTATCAACAAATCCTTCCTCGAAATCATTCCAATAACACGAGAGGCACGAGGAACAACAAGTAGATGCCTTAAACCTAGTTGCCGGAATAAATTATATACCTAAAACCATATCATCATCATCATCATCACTATCAATATCATCATGTGACATAGTGCGTATTATTTGACAGTAAGATAACGTCATATATTTGTCACCTTTGTTAACGACATATCTTCAGGGACGACATAAGGCGACGGATTCAAAAATGGAACAAGGTCAATGTACATTTCCAGATCATCAGGGGTTAGGTGAATGTCGTCAATAGACATCCCCTTACTGGAAACGGGCTTGACGAATTCTGTTAGATTGTGCCTGCTAAGTGGATTATCAGCCAAAAATTAGTATATACTACTAATTCGTCTAATTAAATGAATAAGTAGACTGAATTTTTTTTCCACCACCTTATTGGTACGGGCCCGTCTCTTGAATTAAAGGGCAATGGGCTGTGTTGAAAATCAACCTTTGACTGTAAAAGTACTAGCAAATGACTGCAAGTTTGAAAAAAAATTGATGTTCACAAATTAGATAAAATTCATCATTCAAACAAACTAAAACATCATGTTATTTTCTGTGCTCAAAAGCAACATATTTAGAAAATTATTAAGCTGAAATAACCAAGTTATAAAACTGACCTCCTCAGTATGAGGCCAATGACGAGCGTCTCTCCACTTCTTGTGTGATCGATGACCTGGAAACCAGGAAAGGAAATATATTAAATACGGCACCTAGAGGCTAAGTACTGAAAATTATGCACCAACTTACAGGAAAGCCATTGTGATTGTTGCTCCTTAAAATAGAAAGTACATCCACAACCTTCACCACACGAGGGAAATAGACAACCTACATATATATGAAACAGTCTTTTGAGTCAAACACTTTCAAGGCAATGAATATATAGTTTACTAATTCATCTTCAAGTTACTTAATGGAACAATGTTCAGATTCACGACACCTTCCCAGACTTATATATACATAATGTTTGTGAAGTAATAAAGTTCATGGAGTAATACAAACTGGAAACTTCCAAGAGAAGAACTATACATCACCTACTCCATTCATTGATTGCTTTATGCATGAATGACAACAAGTACCAGAAAAAGAGAGTAGGGACCATCTAAAAGACTATTGTGATCTCCACACGAAAGAAAGGAAACAGGCATGTTCTATGTACATCATCAAACACAAGTAATGGCTGTCACACTGCTATCTTGTCACAAATTGGGACGACAAAAAAAAAATTAAAAATACAAAGCAACTTGGTGATACCGCCAACCTGTTGATTTCCAGAAGCCTCCTTTGCTGTCATATTCCGCATTTGGTATTTTGGTCGTGATTCCAGTAAAGGAATACCCCTTAGTCGAGCCTGCTCTTCATACAGGCCTTCATTGAAAGCGTCACCAACAGCCTACAAACACCTATGTCAAATCTAAACGATGGTAGAAATGGAAGAAAGCAAATAGACTGTCTTTTAACTCTTTTTAAGGACAGATATGATCATATGAACATGAGTGATAGGTAGTTCTTAGCTATATAGGTTTTCAAGAAGATCGTACCTTTGATATGAGGAGAACCAACATGATGAGTGGTAGAAACTTCAAGTTATTTGAAATCTCAACCATAATTACACATAAGGAAACCGTCATTCTCATTGAGCCTCCAAGGAAAGATGCAGCCCCTAAAAGAGCATATCTAAAATTCCAAAGCGATATAAAAACATCTTAGATTACAGAACATGTTATGGAAATTCATAAGCAAAAGCACACTTACGTTCCTTCTTCAATATTCAACTTCTCGTAAAAGTTGACGACGAACATGCCAACAAGCCGACCATAAGTAGAGCCTATCATTATGCCGGGAACAAATTGACCAGCTGGAACAGCAGTTCCAAAAGTGACTACTGCTAGAGAGTAAAACATGACCTAAACAAAAACGCAAAAAACTAAATCATATTCGTGTTATTAATGATACAGAGAGGTGTTATATATGCGCTCATAATTCAAAAGGTAATGCCATACCAAAAACGTCAAGAGGCTCTGCGCACTAAATTCATGAATTGTTTTAGCACTGAACAAATTTCTGATGGCATCATCCTGCAAGAATTACAGACATTAGCTCATAGATAGTATAACTATCTTAAATAAAGAACTGTAAATTGTCGGCAAATTTCAATTGACCTGAGTGTTGAAGAATATCGTTGCAAGGTCATTGTATTCCTTCTCACCGCAATAAAACTACAACATAAAAGGTATAATAGAATTAGTTCCCCCTAAATAAACATTCAATTGCTTTGGTCATCGTCATCTTTAAACACATTTAAAATATAACTTTTTAATCAGGGACATTTAAGAAGTGCTGAACACCAAACTGAACTCACAAAGTACTTGGCCACATAACAAGCCAAAATCAATATCAATTCAATGTTCATACAATACCCAAAGGAACAATAGTTGTGTTTATCTATAGGGCAATTGCCACACACACTCAGATGCACACAATCTATGATAGGTATTGACAAGAACTATAACTTCACAACAAGAGAAACCACTTGGAGATCTTACATTGACATAATTCCCATACATCCCTGGGCGACGTGGACATTCAATGCCAGAATTAGCATCTGCTTCAGGACAGGGAGTGCATTTTCTAAAAAGTGGTAGTCCAAACGAAATAAGAGAGGTTATCAAGGAGACAATGCACACTTCAATAACCTGCAATACGAGGGAAAATTTAATTTGTAGTTCACCAATAAATTGCCGAACATATTAATCTTACTTCAGGAACTTACTTTCACTCGGTTCCCTCTCTTATGCAAATAATTCCGGCGCCAGTAAGCTATGTGAAAAGTAAGTTGATTGAAAAGTGCTCCTGCAAAGGCAACATTGAAGCAAGCCCACATCAACAAGGAACATCATTTCAGCACTTAACTTGGGTTTCTTACTTATTCACACATACCAAGAAGACCCCCAATAACACCTATAACTGCCATCGGCAACAGCTCCTGAAATGAGTAATCTTCTTGACCACTAAAAAGAACCTTTGTCAGAATGGATGTCAACACAGATGATCAGAAACAAATGGGACATAATCAAGTAAAGCTTTCAGATTGTCACCCTGAGATGTCCCATATAATGAAGCCTCCAGAACCAAAATGACCACATTTTCCACTCTTACACCATGCCATTGCTGTCCGTACAACCACAGCCACAATGGCCGATGTAAAAAATACACGCCACATGAGCTGACTCCTCCACCTTGAATAAGAAAAAAGAGCCACTGAATTCAAAAAACAGTCCTACTAAGCCAATCCAATCAAGTGTCGAGAATTAAGGAACTCAAGTAGACTCTTAAAATGAATTAGCCACAGTAATTAATATCACCAGGATAGGCAGAGATAATAGATCATAGTACTAAAATTGATTTGCTGACATAAAAAAACAGATTACCAGGATGTTACTTCTTCTAGTGCAAACAATACACCACCAACTGGAGCTCTAAATGCAGCAGCGACACCTGCTGCACATCCACAAGTGACCTTGTTCAAAAAATAAAAACAGCACAAAATGAGTAATCCAGAGAGGCTTTGTCTTCTCTTCCATCACAACAACAATATACCCTTTTTTTAAACCAAACATCGGCTATATAAGTTGCAGAAAAGGTGCAAATCGATTAAGTATCCACATACAAAAGGCAAAAAGAACACAAACTAAATAATACAAGTTCCAATTGAACCACCTTACAGTATATCTAATAACATGTTAAAACCACAATACTCACAAGATCACGGCGATCTCGTTCGCTGGTAAAGATCTGTAGCCATCTTGTACGCAGATGATACTTAGTGGATCCACCCTGCAGTAGTAAACACAAGGGGGAAGTTAACAAAGCAAAGTTGGTCCAACATAGCAACATTATACACATACAAGAATTCTTATTTAGTGACTGCTATTAATCAGCTTTTAGGAGTTGCTTAGCAATAAAAATTTTAACATGTGGACCTTTTGACCGGTCTATGCATATGCATAGAAATTGAGCTAATTTGAAGGCCGCAAATCACCATGACAACAAGTCCTCAAGAAATTCACACAAATATATATTCGAACAAGTACAAACTTGCCTGTCCGAGCAAAGAAGCAATGCATGCTCCAATATGCACAAGCGGACCTTCTTTACCAAGTGCTAAGCCACCTCCCACAGATCCTATGCTGCCAAAAATCTATAGATGGGGGAAAATACTATAAGTCTTCACACAACAATCAATTAAAATAAATAAAAAATAAAAAAAACAAGCAAAGAACAGGCACCAGACCTTGCCTACTAATGTCCTGAACAAAAGTATACCATGTGTGTCGATTCCTGCACGTGTAGAAGGACACTGACATGAGATACAAAAACAAAATGCAAATTAAACATTAACTGGACGGCCTATTATTTGATTTTACCGTTTAAATAACCCTTTATTTCAGGGATTCCTGATCCTGAAGCTTCTGGTGAAAATTGTGTAACAATATAAACCGAGGATAATACTAGGGCCAAGTTGATCAGTGTATAGACCAAAAATCCAGCAAAGTATGACTTCTGAATCAGATTGAATGTCCATGAATATTTCCATCCGGCAAAATTCTCAACAGATATATTGATAAACACAGCAGCTAATGCAGTACCTGAAAGCAAATAACAAGATAATCGAGCAAAAAAGTTAACTTTCTGGGCGATCTGTTGGGTTTGCGGATGCATTCCAAGTTGATGAAGGTCTAATCAGCGTATAGATCACACAAAGATGAAACTAGAAACTTACCAATCCCAATAAGCAATGCCATAAGCCATTTTACCACTACGCTATATGCCATATAAACCTTCCCCCTTTTCGCCTGTGATTTAGAAATACAAACTGAAGAATTACAAACAATACTAAATGGACTGCCAATGGCATGTATAAGCATATGTGATCTAACCGTGAATCATTTATTCAACAAAAAAAAAAAAAAAAAAAAAAAAAACCACTTCTTCTTCATTCAAGTTTCTGACTAGCATCGACTTTGGTTCTCTCCACAATTGTAGAAATTTATTTATTTTAACAAAAAAGAAGCCTATTAATAAAATCAAATGTACAAGAAGGATGAGGCAAACTGAAGTTACACCCTGAAGTAAGACGAGCATTATTCCACAGTACTACATTAGTCCTGTTAATCCAAAATCTCGATTAATTTAATTTGATGAAATAGTACATTAAACAATTACAAATAAAAAAATCAGCTCACTAAAAACAAGAGATCGATCACCTAACTAGCATCTAAATTCCAAAAGTCCGAATTAAAAATCCATGATTCAGCTAAAAAATTGAATTAGTAAATCTGAAAAAGATTAAAACTTTACGCATTTAGTGTGTGTGATTCTGCACCTGTTCTTGTCTGTAGGCGTAATTCTCAATTACTTCATAGTCAAGGCTTTCAACGGTACTACCATCATCCTTCTTAAACTGGCTGAAATCGCCGGCGGTAGCCCCATCTGCTTCCCCCTCCGAGTTCGGCACCCGTGACCAGATCAGCTTGGCCGTCTCCATCCCATTATGCAAGTGATTCGACAGCATCTTCTCTCTCTCCTCTCTCTCTCTCTCTCTCTCAATATACGAGCATGAAGCGAAATTCGTACGTAGGAGTAAGCACCAATCTGATCAAATCTAAACCCTCATCAATATCGGATAAATTCTAGAATCGGTAGAACAACTTGATTCCAAACCGAAATGCTTCGCGAATACGCAAAATCAAGTTCTTTTCCAGATCAAAACAAAACCCTAACAGAATACGACTGGTTTTGGAGTGAAATCTTTTCAAGAATTATCCGGTTCGGAAAAAGACCAATCAAATTACAAGGATTTAGCGATGGTGTGGGAATGGAAATTGAGTGTATAATTTTTGTTTAGCAAAATGAAAAACAAATCAATCAATACTAATAATCTCGACGGTCAAGAGAGATCGAGAGACTCGAGAGAGAAAGAACTGCACCGAAAGAATTCGAGAGACGGTTACTAGTGGTTTTGATTTAAAATTCAATTAATATTAATATTGTCGTCAAATATCTAAAATCGACATGAATATTATTGAATTGAATGAAATGAATAGTCCCGAAAATATGATTATAAATTCCAAATCTTTTAGTCAAGATCATCGATCGCATCCATTAAGTAAGCTACCAAAATTCATTTCCTCGTTTCGATAAATTTTGAACTGTTGTCTAAAATCTAAATATATAATTCTAATATTTGAGTTTGTTTACTGATAGATGATGTGTTTGTTATATACATATTCCCTGGGCACCTTTTATAACCATCATTTTCGTATTATCTATATTAATATTATGTTGTTTAATTTTTGATATATTGTTTTATTTTAATACCTTAAAAATGATTATTAACATTCTTAAATTTATAAATTAATAAAAATTAAATATTGATTTGTTATTTTACTCTTCAACTTCAAAAGAATGAATAAATATGACAAATCAAGCATTAATTTTTATTAATTTGTAAATTTAATGTCTCAATAATAAATTCTAAGATATTAAATTAAAATATAATATAAAAAATTAAACAAAATAATGTTAATATAGACTATACGAAAATTGATCACAATGTTTAAATATATTGTTTATATTTTCTTTGACAAAGTATATGATTCTAACGTGACTTTTGGACAATTTATTAAAATTATCTTAACTTATGAAAGATATAAATTTGATATTGGTCTATTCAATTTCGTTATCAAATATAATGCTATTGAATCGAATTTCTGACACCAAAAATGTGACGTGAGAAAACATTACCATCAAATCAATGTGTCTTGCACAATTTCTATGTTAAATATTTGATGCCAGTTTGATAAATTCATTACACGTTTCTTTTTAAGTCATTGAAACTCGATTCGCTATTGGATTTGTTACAAATCAAAATATGTTATGTATCAAAATGATATTTTTCAGATGTTGAGACAATTTTATCAATGACTTAATGTCAAATTAGAATCAGGCATTGCTCTTATGTGGAAGTTATATACGTATAACTATGAAAATAAATAATGAAAGTGTAATATTCTAGATGACTAGGTAAGTACGTATGTATATTTGGCAATAGAAAAGGAAAGTACACATAATTGGATCTTGATATATTTATTATATCTAATAAGATGTTGTATTTCACCGTTTATTTTTTAATTGGGAAAAGGTGGAGATTCCATTTCTGAAAAACCAAGTAAATTTATATTAAATCTAATTTGACATTTGAGGTTAGGAGGGCTAAATTTGTTAGACCTTATTTGCAATGCCTAATATTACGAAAATATTAAATAAATCATGAGAGCGTAATATTATAATAACTAGGTAAGTGTATAAATAATTGGACCTTTTCATATGTAGAAAAGTGTGTGTGTGTGTGTGTTCCATAGCCACTACCAAAATTCCAAGGAATGTCGTCCATTATTAGTGAGTGGGACATTCGTAGATCTACACTATGTCTACCAACCAAAAATTAAATAATGACACGACATTAGAAATCACTACAATCTCTACCTACATTATTCACAATTAAACTAGGACTAGTATTATTTAAATTGCTCCTTACCCCAAGGTAGTATAATTTTGACGGACTTACAAATTCCTTCCACCCCAAATAACTACTCCTTCCGCAATCGAATGAGACAGAAAGAGTATCTCATACAGTCCAAACTCGTCATAAATGACATCAATTTTAAAATTATGAAATATATTATAATATTTACTCGAAATAAATTATATTTAAAAATTAAACACTTATTTGAAGACAAAGTCAATATTAAGGATAATAACAGGCCGAAATAAAATCAAGCTACTAGAATCTCGATTCAAGAAAAAGAAAATTTAACATTTCGCCACATAGTGAGCTTGAAACTCAAAACTTCAATTTCAAACCAAACTCTAATCATTAGCTCAAACTTGCTTGTTTGTACATTTACGTCCCTAACAAGCTCAAGCTTAACTCATTTATAGCTCAAACTTGATTCGACTCAGTAGCATTTTCCCATTTCAATTGCTATCCAAAAGTAACACCTATCTATGTATATACTTATTACTCAACGAGCTCGAGCCTAAACACACCACCAATCTGAGTCAAACTCAAACTTTACTACAAAAAACTGAATCAAGTCGAGTTTTAGACTGCTCGGTTTGACTCATTTATACGCCTACGGTACCCATCGAAAACATATCCAAAAATAAGCAATACGACCGAAGAAAGATTCAACGTGTTAAGATTCCATTATCAATATGTCATTGCACCACAAACAGCAGCAGAGTCGTATACATTTTTAACCCTAATATTTTTCATGTAATCCATCTTAATCTACAACATCTGGAAGCCAGCTGCTCATCCTTTCAGATAGAACAAAAGGTTTCGCCTCAAAAAATTACGAAAAGTCGAGCCTCGGTTACCGGTAGGGGTACTGCAAACTTGATGAACTGCTACGCTACCAGCTGATCAGAATTGATCTTCTAAAACAGTTCCATGAGTTGATTGGCAACATCTGCATCAAACAGTCATGGGTGATATCGTTGTAAATACAAAGTATCAGTGTAGAAGATTGCGCAGAATACAAAATTTTCATTCATGTAACGAGCAGAAAGCATTCAATGAACTAATAGAAGGTTATCATAATTCACAAGCCTAAAAAATCTGGTTTCATCTAAATTAGAGCTATTCATATTATAATTGCCTCTTGAAAGTGACATTCATTTGGTAAGTAGACCGACTACTCTTCATCTTGCAAGAGTTATGCAACATTTACGTTCTGTTATTATTTGGTTCACAAAGACTTGGGTGCGGCAATCTTACTATGCACTTAGATAAAAAAGGTGACAATTATCTTGTAAAAAGTGATAATCATATTTTTATCCTCTAATTAGTTAAATTACCAAGTGACAACTATAATGAAGAAAAGTGACAATTCGGATCAAAACCCACGGTAAAGCCAACCTTACCCAAGTCTGCCTCTATTTGGTTTTGCAGAAACAATTTAGTGGCTCACATCTACGAGCAGTGTGAAATTCATATCCATCTTCACCACTAAAGCCAGTTTCTGTCTGTAGTGTGGATACGAATTTCACAAAATAAGAAAATGTGGTGATGTCAGACCGAAGGAGGGGCTTACCTTTGAGAACAGACGGCGGTGTATGGAACTCGTGCCAGACGTAATGACATGATGCAAGATTCATATTTAGAAATTTGGCAGCAAGGTATGCAGCACCTGCAGCTATCTGATGAGGCTTGAACTGAAGCCAGAGAGAGCTTCTAAGTCTGCAAAAAAAAAGGACACGGCCTCAGGATCATGACAAACATAATCAGAACGACGTCAAAGCAAGTAGCAATTCAAACCACTTGAAGCAACACAAAAGATCTAACTGTGATGGCCATCTGCTGGTTGTGTGTATTATTCCGCGATTACACAGCATATATGAATGGAATTTAAAATATATGCTCCTACACATCATTTCACGTTAGAAAAGCCAAGAAGAGGACCAAAACAAATCGCCCTTACCAACGAATAAATCTGCAACTGAGATGGAAAAATCCAAGATTCTTCGGCAAAGTGTTGATTTGAGTATATCCTATTATAGAATATATGCTACACCTTTTACAGAAATACTGACTTCGGTTCCCACCTATGCTGGCTAAATACCAACACCACGTCGACTTAAATGGCCATACAAGCAGGATCATGCTCATGCAAAGCTAAACCTCCCTTGGCAAAGCCAGATTTATCGAAATTGATTGCCAAATGAATGCCCACCGTATTTCAGCCTCTCATGTATTAGATACATATTTCCAAAACTAGTCAAGGTAATATATATGTATATATATAAAATTATGAAATTGCTTTTAGTTTGTATTATCAGACAAAATATTTCACTCGTTCCTTCTAAAGACACTCAATACCAATAGAACAACAGAATATCTACGAGAGATAAATTTCAATATTATAACAGTAGATGGTTAAGAAGCAATAACTGAAGCATGAGAACAAAGCAATAGCAATAATACTTAGTTATCGCTTTAATATCAAAGTTTAAACTTTAATCAATATCTTTGGTATCAATAAGCCATAATATTCAGTATTTTAAGCACTACATTACATATAAAGATGTACTTATGATCAACACACCACGATTTAGCAGAATGACAGTTTGCAAAAAATGATTCCACTAAAATATGTCTGTTAGCTGGTACCACTACCTAAATTCATACCTCTGGACAACTTAAATGCAGCACTAAAACAAGGCTGCAGCATTGTGTGTGTGTGTCTGTGTGTGTTGTTGGGGGGGGGGGGGGGGGGGGGGGGTGGTAACCAACTAATTTTCGAGCGGCCTGTAACCAGGCCAGGCTCATAACAAATTGATAGACATGCAGCTATTTTTATAATACTACAAAATGTAAACTGACAACTAGTGGAACACAAAAGGTACTAATGATTCTCCTATTTATATTTTTAGACATGAAATTGTAATTATTCTTGTTGTTCTTTACCAGAAGGGTCATGCAATTAATTCTCCAGGCAAGAGATTCTAACTTTCTGTGGGAACCACTGTTTTGCATTAACTCACGTACAAACAAGGTAGGATGAGTTAATGCCACGCAATCATTCGATGGCGAAGCTAACAAAATATAATTAACGGGCATCGTAAGATGGTGCTTTCCAATTAAGAGGAAGACACAAATGATTCCTTCCTCTCACCCTCACTATTTAAACAAACCATTTCAAAGAGGGAGGTAGTGTCAGAAAATTAAAAAAAAAATAATAAAACCATGTAGTATATGACTCCTGATGTTTGCTTTGAATGCATAGACTGAAAATGCAAAAAAAAAAAAAAAAAAAAAAAAAAAAACGAAGGCATTTTCAATCGACTGAATTAGGACTCTTTACAATGCAGCGGGCCAAGGGCAGATTTGAAGCTTTTTCCTAAGCTTTTCCATAATGCACAACATATGATTTTACTTGTAGGAGCCTAGATGCATTGTACATGCACCATAGATGTCCGCATTGGTGTTAAAATTACAGAGACTCGGACCAATTTCAAAAAGTAAACTTTGAAGCTGAAACAAGTAGCCATAGAAGAAAGGAAGGCGTGAAAGGTTGTTTTGGAAGATTTGAGCAAACTAGAATATCTTCAACATGGGTTTTCAGAGTGTAGAACCTTGAGGTGGATAAGATGAAAGCAAGTCTTTTTAGGAAGTGACGAAAGAAAGCTAGTTAGGCCACATTATTCAAATCATAGACGACCTGCAGAAGCTCTACAGCAAGAAACGGAGTCACCGAGACTGTTCCTAGGCATTTTATGTAGAGATAGAGTGAATGGGAATCATGTGCTCCCCACAATGATCCCAAACACGGACCCGAATGCCCAAACAGCAAAAATTAGTTTGATTCATCCATGATCTTCTATAGCCAATGAGCATGTCATTAATGTGTCAGCATGGAAAAGGCATCCACACGTTATCTCTATTTCAACGTCAGATGAAAAACAAAACATTTGATGAACAGCACATCAACCGCCAGCTACTTAATATCATAAGGTGAGCATGCTAATCCTCTATATACCCTGCAATTATACGCCAATCCAAAAGATCAATATTGCATACCATAAAAAAACAAGTAAACGGAGACAAAAGAAGCTCTAGCAAAGTCTATGCCAGTACAAGAACAACAAAGTGAAATACTTGATTAGACTTATCCCTCTCCCCAATTGCTAAAGGTTTTGGCTCAGTTTGGTGATCAATAAATATGATTCCATGAATAACAATATAGCAATAATAAAGCTAGCTCAAACACTATGAGAGTCGAGTACTCAAAACCTAGAGATTGTCTGCCAATAATGTAGAGAAGCCAACTTACCCTTCATTGACCAAGCTCAATGCCAGATTCACCAAAATAGATTGTGAAAAACCTAATTTTTCAAGAGTGGATGTCAAAGATTCATATGGATGCTGCACGCCTAGCTCAAAATTTAAGGTTGTCAGAATCAACTGCTCGGCATCTATAATCCGCTCACGATATTGCTCAAACCAATCCTGTGAAAGCAAACAGATCATAAATTAAGTCAACTGCATGACAATCTTTTTCTTTGGATACAAGTTGGAAAACAAGAAATTAGACTGTTGTATCAAAATATTTTTTTAGTTTGTATCAACTTTCTTTGATGAGCTAATTAAAAATCTAATATGTTTGACTCGGGGATTTGTGATTCTTGAATGCTAAAATGGTTACCAAGAGCATAGAGAAAGATAAAGAGAGAGGATACTTACAATAGGGAACATGAGAGAGAGGACACTGAACTCCTGCCTGTGGAAAGTTTCACACGACACTCTCAATATATCATTAAGAGGCCGTGACGTCTCTTCCGACTTAGAGGCTAGGAAAAGTGCAGCCGTAGCTATTAACTGAAAGATACACAGATCAACCAATTAGCTTTTCCAATTATTGATCAATACAATCTCAATACCTTTTTGGCATTATGACGTTACATTAGAGGTCTCAAAAGAAGAAGAATTTCTTTATTTCCTTTTTTATCTCATATTGAACATGAAGAATGCCAGGTCCAAAGCAGAGAACTTACGAATCTGTCATGAGAGGCATGAGAGCGACGAACAAAAAAACGATGGCACAGGATCACGGCAGTTCCGATTGTAGTTTGTGGCCTGCGTATGAAAGCCAAATAAGCCTTAGTCATAGTAACATACAAAATAAAATCTAGCACGCCAATATTTAATAACCGACTACATTTGTTGACTTACAGATCAAGTCGAACTCCAAGATGATGAAGGAAAGCACAGTACGAGTGTCGTAGATGTGTCTCATGCAGCAAATCAATGCCATCTTTTCTTGACGGAGAGCACCTCTCTATCTCGTCTCGTGACATAAAAACCACTTCTTCATCATCCTCATACTTTGCGCGGTCCCGCTTGGAGGTAGCAGAAGAATAGGCACCAGCATCATCAGGTCTGCTCGCAGCTGTTGTAGCTGACCTGTTGTTCCAGACTAAAGGAACACTACAGTAAGCATTGGCATATAAGGGAGGTACACGTTGCCAAATGCCAGCATGATTTTCGAGACCATTTGCATAAGTCAAGGATTCTTGATAGGGTCTGCCGGTGCTTTCATCACAGAAATCCGAGACCTTCCTCCTCTTTGAAGGTGGTACAACATCAGGCCGTACATGGTCATACTTGGGTCTATCCATCATTAAGTCCCAAGAGAAATCATTGAACGAACCGTGATTCTTCGTATAAAAGTTTGAGTTAGCAGCAGCAGAGGCTGCTGTTCTCATTCTACCATGAGATGGCCTACCATCACTTCGGAAATGACCATCTCGTGGCCGGTAAGGTCGTGCAAGAGACATGATCCTGTCCAATTCGAATTCCACATAGTAAGAAACACACAAGAATTTACACAGAATATAAGGGATGCAGCATAGTTACATTAAGAAACATAAAGCGATGGAAGATTAATTCAAAGTTCCACAATAACAGAATATAAACGCTTAGCTGCTTGACCAATAAAATAAATAAACAGAGCTCTTAAAAATAAATCTATTATCGTATAGTTCATCAAATCATGAAATTCAGTAAACTAAATCCAAATTGTTCAAATTAACATGAAATTCAGCATCGTGTTAACAGACAACCCAATTTCCAAAATTACACATAAAAATAAACAAAAACAAAAAAGGATCTCATAAAATTGACAGCGTAAATCGAAAAGAATTATACAATCCATCTAAATTACCTCAACAATAAGGGCAACGATGATCGCTGCTCAATTTGAATTTATATATCAAGTAAAGTTATTGGAATTCTACTTTGAGATTAGGGTTGCAGAATGAGGAAGGAAGAAGGAAAAGAGAAGAATAAAGGGGGGAGAGAGAGAGGGGGGTCCTTTTTGTTCACCAAAAAGAAAAAGAACAAAAAGAAAAAAAAAAAAGAAAAAAAGGTGTAGTTTGCGCTAGTTCGGTTTATTTTAGTTTTTCAAAAGGACAACTATATTGAAATACTTATGCTATCTCATTACAATAAAATAATTTGATTGATATACACAATAATAATTTAAACTATTAAATTTTATATTAATCTGACACACATGTTAATTTTTATTTTGACAAAACAGTTAGAATAATGTGAGATTACCATCATAAAAAAACAGTGTAAGATTAAAGTTATTTTACTTGGATGTAATTTTTTTTTTTAAATCAAGAATGCCCTATTGTGATATTTTCTTCTTAGAAATGTGAAAATTCTTAGTATATTATCCTTTCCAATTATATAATAATAATCTATAAAAAATATATTATACTCTTTGTTTCTTACAGCTTCAATTTAAAATGTCACTTTAGAGTTCCTTTTTTTTTTTCAACAACATTGCAAGAAAATTTAAATACCGCGTGATGGAGGATTCGAACCCGTGACCTTTGGCCCGAGCATTAACCTCACTATCACTAGGCTAACATACACACACACAATTTAGAGTTCTTTTTTTTGGAAAATAAATGTCACTCTAGAGTCTAGAGCTAATACTACCATATTGTGATATATACCTTGAGTTGAATTGCGCAGAGATATGTAAATGAGGAGAATTGATTCTAGTCTGGGTAAAATAACAACATTAATAAAGGAATATATAGAAGTGTACTTCACCCGCCTTTGAAATATTCCACGATTTTTATAATTCATGTCCATTTATTTTAAATTGTCTAAGTTTGATATTCTTTCTCTTTCTTATTTTGAATTTGAAACTCGGTTTCTACCATTTATTGTCTACCAAAATTCGAGTTGAGCAAAGGATTGCTTACAATATTAAAACAGCTTTCTCTTCTTAAAACAAGGGGTTTCTAATTCTATTATTTTGTATGCCAACATTTTGGAAAATTAGAATACAAGCAAATCTGATTTTATTTTAAACACGACGAAAACGTGCCGTACATTACAAAAAGTTCCCTAATTGGGCCATGGAAATAATTTTTAAAAGATAAGCCCACTCAAAATATAGAATAGTAACAACAATATGCAGCCCCAAAAGAGTAGTATATATTAGTACAGTATTATTATTATAAATTTTTTTTTTTTTTGAATTCGTGGAACATGCGGCCACTAAATTTGGTGCGCATTTAATAAGCTCTTGTCCTTATACAGTGGCCTGTAAACTACACAAAGTAGGTAAAACACATTTTTCAAGTATAAGTGTGATAGACTCGACCTATAGAAGTCTATCTTTGGTGCGCATTTAATAAGCCATTGTCCTTGTGCAGTAGCCTCTAAACTACACAAAGCAGGTAAAACACATTTTTCAAGTATAAATCTGATAGACTCGACCTATATAAGCCTTAGTGAGGATTGAACATAAGACTTCTCAGTCCCCTGAAACCCAATCCACTCCGCCACCAAATGCTCGACTTGCATTAACTTCATGCTCCATGGACAATCCCACCAAAGATTCAACCAAGATTAAGAGCACATTTTTAATTTGAACCAATAAATAAATGTATGATCATTATGATAGTAATATATTGCTTAGTCTAGTCATATATACCTCCTCCTATTAACCTAAAGGGTAGTGCTATTTGGACATATTATGTCTAGACATACGATGGTAAAAATAGAGATTTGATGGATTTTTTTAACTAATAATTTAAGTTTATAGTTTCGACAGTTTGGTTATTAATAAACATACACTTTTTAAATTTAATTATAAAATTTCATCCCAATTTAAATTCACAAGTTTAGGAGTTGGGTGTAGATGAGACTAGAATTTAGGAGTGAATGTGCGTGGGATCGATATTTTGGAAGGGAGTCAAATTAGAAAATAATTTTTGAAGGCATTCGGACAATTTTTTAACTATTTCAAGCACGTACGTCCAGACACAGTATATCCGAATAGAATTATTGTAACCTAAATCACCCATCAAGAATTAATTCGAACTCTGCCAATTTTGACTCTCCTCTTTCTATAAATAAGAACGTCCTTCTCTCCACTTAATTCTTTTTTTTTTTTGTTCTGTTATACTATATGGTTATCATTAAAACACATGAAGTTGTTCAAATTTGAAGTTCTTAATGAAGTCAGAGAAACACAAAATAGTTTGAAAAAACACAAATGAAATCAACTTCTTAGACTATCTGCAACTTTGGAGACCATAAGTGATCTCCACGGTATCTTCAGCAACCCCTTTTTCACTAGAGACAACTTAAAGACACTCATCCCTGCAACTCAACTGTCTCCAAGTTGTTTCTATCTTTAATATTAAACAATTCCCCATTTCCATTAAATTAATTCATAAAATTCCATTAATAAAAATAACATAAAACATTACATTAATTCAAATAAAATAAAATATTACATTAATTGAAATAAAAAAAATTACATTAATTAAAAAATGGACTACTCGTGTAGAGGTCCAAATTTGCGCCAAACGTGCTCGATGAGATCATTGGTAAGTCGATGGTGCTTTTGTTGATCTCTCAAGTCGGCTTCCCGTTTGAGATATTCCTCAAAGGAGAGCGGAGTGCCCCTCTGGGATATCCCGCTAGTGGACGACGAGTCGGAGTCGTCTCTCCAATTCTCTACATTCTCTCGCTCGTCTTCGATTATCATGTTGTGCAAAATAATGCGTGTGAACATGATATATCGGAGATGCCTACTGTACCAGCACCTTGTTGGATTCCGAATTATTCCCCATCGGGCTTGGAGAACTCCAAAAGCCCGCTCTATGTCCTTTCTGGCCGATTCCTGCATCTTCTTAAACCGCGCCGTCTTCGGGTCAGTTTCAACCTTGAGCACCTTGATCAGTGTTGGCCAATAAGGATAGATCTCATCGATCAAGTAGTAACCCTTGTCGTACTGCCGATCCATGACGGTGAAGTTACACGTCGGAGCCTTATCCTCGAGTACGTCGGCGAACAAGGGTGACTGGTTGAGAACGTTGATGTCGTTGTTGGAGTCGGCACACCCAAAAAAGGCATACCAGATCCACAAATCATGCGACGCCACCGCCTCCAAAATTAAGGCAGGCACGCCGTGATCGCCGCGTGTGTAGGCACCCACCCACCCTTTTGGGCAGTTTTTCCAAACCCAGTGCATGTAATCCAGGCTCCCGAGCATCCCCGAAAACTAATACTTGTGCCTCGTGCATTTGGAGCAGGTGAGCGGTGTCGGTAGCGTTTGGCTTCCTCAAGTATCTCTCGCCGAAGTGCTCGATCATTGTTCGGCAAAAATTTTTGAGGCAAACATGGCCCGTGCTATCTCCGATCTTCAGGTACTCGTCGAACATATCCGCAGCACCGCCCGGGGCTAGTTGTCGCACCGCCGTCGTGCATTTTTAATTTTCACCAACGTCAGCCCCCATCGTCCAAGTGCATCTCATCGATGCGTGAAGAAGTGGACGTTGTCCTCCAACATCTTGCAGATGCACAAAAACAGATGCTTTATGCATCCGGAAACGACGTCGGAAAAAGTTTTCACCATAGGTAGGATTGTCGGCGAAGTAGAATTTATGTTTTATGTTGATCAATAATAGTTTCAGAACAACAACATACATAATTAAGAAGAAATACACCTATATAACATTAGCGCCTTTTATGTATCAAAATTTGTCAAAAGTTCAAATTTTATTATGATTTGTCAACTAAGTATTTTGGACCATTTTACCCTTATTTTTGTCTTTGTTTCTTCTATACTCTTTCTCCTACTTTATCACATTTCTCTCTCCTTTTTCTCTCAGGTCTCTCTCTTGGTTCCTTTCTCTTATTCTTCACAATTTTTTCTTTTCTTCTTCTCATTTTTTTCTTCCCGTTTTTTCTTCTTCGCGTCTTTTCTTTGGAGTGCAGTGAATTTGCATTCAATAATCTGAAATTCGGGCTTTTTCTTCGTCGGAATTTAAGGTTTTCCGATGCGTTTTTCCGACAACAAAATCTCAACTTTTTCGCAGGCTAGTGGTGGCGGCGACGAGAACCGATGGAGGTATTGACGTTAATTGTTGTTCGTGATATGAGGTGTATATGTTTGATGAATTATTTCGTGCATCAACGAAATGATAAATTTTACTAAAAAAAATTTCGTTCTAATTCTTGAATTTGCAACTTGTGGATCTTGCCATAGACACTTTGTTCTTGTTCATTTTGAGATTTTTTTTACGAAGTGTTGGACAACACAATATATTTCTACCAACTATAAAGAGAGAAAGAAATTGTTGAATTTTCGAGAATTAAGAGAGAAATGAATACGGAACGGAAAGGATTTTGTTACTCATCTTAAGTAATAGATTCACTCACTTTAATCCCTTTCAATGCTCTAAAAATACCCAATCAAATATGAGCTTAGTAACCAATTTGATACAAATGACATAATTTAGAAACCTTCAAGAAATTAACCCCGAGTTAGTTAATTCTCCTTAAAGAATAGAGCGTGTAATGATTGTTAAATACTCCCTCCGTCCATTTTGAGTTGCCCTGTTTGACCTCTAAAAAGTGTCCACTTTGAAATACCCCATTTGAACAAATTGACCCATATACCCTCATTACTTTTGCATTATTACTACCCCTTCCCACACTTAACAAATTACCCCATTAATTATCCCATCTAATTACCCATCCTAATTAACCCACCCCAACCACCCTCACACTCTCTATCCTCTCACTCTCTTGGGCAGACCTTCTCTCTCTCTCATTTCTCTCGAAATTTCCATCCCTCTCTCTCACTCTCCCTATTCTCTGCAACTCTCCCTCTCTCTCATTTCTCTCGAAATTTCCATCCCTCTCTCTCACTCTCCCTATTCTTTGCAACTCTCCCCCTCTTTCATTCCCATCTCGAAGCTTCCCTCTCTCCTTCTCCCCCTATCGACTGCAACCCTCCCTCTCCCTCTCCGCCGCGACGACGCTCCCCACCCCGCCGCCACGGCCTCTCTGGAACCCTAGATCTACTCTCACCCTCTCCCTCTCCGCCGTTCTTTTTCTCTGGAACCTTAGATCTACTCTCACCCTCTCCCTCTCCGCCGTTCTTTTTCTCTGAAACCCTAGATCTACTCTCACTCTCTCTCCCCGTCGCCACGGCCTTTGTCTGAATACACTATACCCCTCTGAACCCTAGCGTCGATGAAGGACGGCAAGGCTGGGAGAGGGTGGAGATCGACCCCTCCCTCCAGTTCGTCGATGCCACCCCCTCCCTCCCCCTCGTGGGTACCATCTCCCCCCACTGATTCGCCGGAGTTCGAGGAGGATCTGTGGATTCCACCAGGCTGGGAGCCCTCTCCATTCACCGAAGATCCTGAGATGCATCGTTCTAAGGTGGTGCCGGACTCTGTGTTCCCCGAGGTGGCGGAGGAGCCTGCCGTTGTCCTGGTGCCGGAACCTGTGCCCTCCGTTGAGGCGGAGGAGCCCTACGTTGCGCTGGATGGCGAGGATGGCAAGCATTTGGCTGAGCCCGACTCTGAGGATGGTTTGGATCCATACTAGCGATACTGCCGTGATGGCAAGGATCATGCTGAGTCCGGATCGGATTCGGATAGTGAGGTGATTTCTTTCTTAAACTTTCGGGTTGGTGATGACTGATGATGCCCTTATATGCATTTCATACTGCATTTGATGAAATGGTGATGGCTGGTGATGCCCTTATATGCAATTTTTCTGTATTTGTGGTTTGTGGTGGTTGAAAATGGATTCTATTTTCTGCATTCATACATTGCCTTCACCTGTTTTGATGCATAAGCCAAACCAAAAACACATTTACCATTACATGATTGCATTGGTTTAGTTTACATTCCAAACAAGACAAAAACCAAAAAAATGCACTTTGTTTGTCCCTGTAAACTAGTCTGCTGAGTACTACCACTGTGAGCTTCCATGCCTTCAGTGCTCCAGCCCCACACTATCCAATGCCTCTGTTAATTCATCTAAGTTGTAGAAGTTGTCTTCCCCCATGCCATGTAACTTTAAGTACTCCAAACTCTCTCTCACAAGTTGTACATCAATTTCAATGGAATCTGGTAAGACTCCATCTTTGATCATGCTGTCTTTTCCCATATGAGGCATAGAGTAGTCATTACACCCCTTCACTTTCATGATCTCTGCATAACACAGTTGGAGTTGTAGGAAAATCTTGTTAATCTTCCAAGGAGGGTATTCTGCATATGCTTCCTCCATATTCCTTAGCAACTCTCCTGCATTTGCTGCACCTTTCTTATCCTTCAGTGACTGGATGCTCCTAAAAAACCCCAAGTCATTTATGTTGGTGTCTGGACTGTTTGCTGGTTGGTTTATCAGATGGATGTGGAATCCATCTGTGTGTGCAATAGCTTGAAAGTCTGGATCACTGTCCTTAATGTGTGGTTTGGCATTATCTTGCTGTATCCATATTTCTTTTCCTAGAGTTTCTGGCCACTTGCTTTTAATTGCTGGTACAATCTGCAAAACAAATCTTGTGTGAGAAGTGTGGTATGATAAGAATACAGATACTTCACCTAATTCAGATTATGTGTGTGGTGAGGCATTATCTTGCTTCTGTGTATGTGTATGATAAGAATGCATATACTACACTTGATTGTTGATTGGGCAAATGAGGCTATGCCCCTGCTGATGTCATGTTTGCTTCCTGTTTATGTGTGTGATAAGAATGCAGATACTACACTTGATTGGTTATTGGGCAAATGAGGCTATGCCCCTGCTGATGCCATGCTTGCTTCCTGTTTATGTGTGTGATAAGAATGCAGATACTACACTTGATCTATGTGAACTACATTGTGCATTCTCTGAAACTTGATCTTCCCACCCTCAATGATGTTTCCTAGCTGACTCATGCTCCAATTCAATCTGCATAACTTGTTTTCTGGAGTGAGAAAGGGCTTTACTGCATTGGTGTGAGCCTGCAGCTCTTTGTCTTTGTACCAGACATGAACCTGGCTCTTACTAACATCTAAATGTTCTGCCATACTCCTGAATGATGTTCTGTGAAGTACTGACAGGTTTTTTATTTTTTCTGCATCAAATGGCTTGATTTTCTTCTTCACTAATCCTATTTTCTTGCTTTGGAGACTAATAGGAACCCCCTGCTGAAGTTGGCCCTGGACCAGATGGACCATACGGTCTTCACATTGATGCTAAACTTCTCTGCAACCTGTTTTTTTGGCTCCATACTCCAGTTTGCCCTCCCTGCTGTGTGAGAGAAGCCACTGCGCAATGGCATTCAGCTGGTCTGGCTTCAACTCCGCTGTTTTCCTGTTTTCTGCCATTTCTGCAAATTTTCTGTATTTCTAGTTTTTGTAGTGTTAAATGGTGAAGATGTATTGTGAATTCTGTTTGCTCTCCTCTTCTATTTATAGGAGTTGAGACCTTTGGATTTTAGCTTTTCAAATTTCCCTCCATGTTTTTGGATCAAATTACTTGTTCTTCCTGTGTACTTTTAGAATTCTTTATTCAATGAAATGTTAGTTTTGCCTCCAAACTTTCACTTTTCCCTCTCATTTCATTTCTACTGCAAAGTTACTTTCAATTTGCTGAGGTCTGAGTTTGTTCTTGTTATCTCACATGTGAGATAACAAGAACACGTTCCAATAAAAAAAAACCAGGTTCGAAAAAAAGAAAAAACAAGAACAGAAAAAAAAAAAAAAACTGACATGAAACAACAATCAAACAGAAAAAACACAACCAATATGAAAAAAAAAACAAACATGAATGAAAAAATAGGTTAAGGAATAAACCAACCTCACTTTCTCTCTCCTACTTTTGCTAATCCACAAATTAACAACTTAATAGCCCACAATCCCACTACCCTTATTGTTTTTTTTCCTCCACTTTTTACACTTTTTCAACTCTCCTTAAATGCCGTGCCGAACCCCAAGTAGGGTAACTCAAAATGGACGGAGGGAGTACTATATTAATAATGTATAGTTTGAATATATTCAAGTTCCATAGTCCAACATTACTATGTAAGTTTAAGATTTGAAAAAATATTTTCAATTGGAAAGAAATGGGTACGTGTATGTAGATAAATGGGTTTAAATTATTAGCGAAGATTACTATACATATTATGGCGAGAATGAGTAGTTTATTAATTAATGTCTTATTTTATTGTATATTACTATGCAAGTTTTTGTTTTGTTTTTTTTAGAAGATTATTATGCGAGTTTGGAATGATGACAAGATCGAAAATTGTTTTTAATTGGATATAAGAGAATAATAGGTATATAAATAAACAAAATGATGATATGTATTCTCAATTGAATATGATATGTATTCTCACTTGAATATCTCAACATGATCAAGTAATCAGGGTTGTCAAAGCACAAAATTAAATTAAAAGAGAGATGCATCGTCATGCTTACTAAGAATATTGATCTATTGAATGAGTTTTGCGATGACACTAGGATGATTGTAACTAAACTCGAGAACCGTATAGTTGAAGCCAAGCTAATTTCTGGGAAGAATGTCGAGTCACATGAATGCACATGATCCCATTGGATTTTACTAAATTTAAATTCAATTCCAAATGAGGTAGTGTTCCCATTGTTTGTTTGTTGTGTTATAAGTATAAACAAGAGTCAGGATAATCATACCTACCAAAACATGTGTTTAGTCATGGTCTGTTGTACGATGCTATCCTACGAGTCACTAGCGAAGAAAGGTCTCAAAATTTTGGCAGATTGTGAGGTAATAATTTAAAAATTGATTATTTTTATTTTATGCATGTGCTTACTTTGATTTCCTGATTTCCTTCCAAAGAGAAGATGGTGAGCGAGAGACTACACCCCTCTTTTTACTTGAATTCTTTTCAACTGTATGTAATTTAACAATTTCTTAGTATTTCGTGGTTGTACCATAAATTTTAAAAATATATTTCATTTTATTTTTAAAATAAAATATCATAATGTTATGTAACCATGTCGAAATTCGACAGGTTATACACTAGTAAATAAATAATGTTGTGTTCCCACAGCATCAACTAATAAAATAAAATAGTTTACTAGTAACTTTACTTATTATATACTAATACGAATTGTAGATGGTTAGGTTTTGTTCCTTATATATATATTGTTTGAGAATTTCGTTGTTCGCATTACATTCAAAAACAAAATTCGGAGACATTAATTCTCGTAATAACACAAGCATGTGGGGATTAAAGACGAAGTTTCTGCTGAAATATGGAACTGACATTACTTTGCTGGCTGAGATGGTATGTTCTTAATTTATCTTTATGAATTTTAATCTACATTACTCGAAGAGAGGGGGGATGCAGAAAAAAAATCTTGGTGTGATTTATTTGTTTTATAACATTCAAGTTCAATATTTCAATTAGGCATGAGCAAAAATAACTAAACACAATCCGAACAAAATTAATATTCTGATTTTGGTTTTCGGTTTTGATTGGCATCATGCCAATTGAAGGAAATTGAAAAGCGAAATTTATGATATTCGAAATTTACCCTATATATATGTGTGTGTGTGTGTAAAATATGTTTCAGGTCAATTTAATGATATTTAAGATATATGTTGTTAAGTGGAAAATTTAGAATATGATATTAGTGAAATTTATATGGCTTTGATCTCAAAAAAATAAAAAATAAAAATAAAAAAAGGGAGAAGAAGAAGGAGAAGAAGAAATTTATATGGCTTTAAGTTGAATGTAGGCACAATTTACATTTTGGGTATTCTTAATTAGGGAATGCTGGATCCGGTGATTGGAAGAGAGAAGGAGATTGAGAATCTGATTGAAGCATTGTTGAAGAGACGGAATAGCAACGCTTGTCTCGTTGGTGATCCCGGAGTCGGCAAAACAGCCATTGTTGAAGCTCTAGCTTTCAAAATTGCAGCCAATTCGGTTCCTCCTAAACTTACAGGAAAAAGGGTATTTTAATCTGTGTTTTTTTCCCCCAATTTTGGATACTATTTATTTTATTTTTATTTTATATTGTCTATCTATCAATATATATAGGTTTTCTCAATTGACATGGCTCGTCTTGCCGATGGTGCAATCCACGGTGGGGAATTTGAAAAAAGGGTGAAAGATGTGTTGGACGAAGTCCGAGTAAATGAAGGTTGGGTGATTTTGTTCATCGACGATTTTCATAATCTTATTAAGGATAGAGGAGATGGAGTTGCCACCATTCTCAAATCTGCTGTGGCCACTAATCACTTTAAGGTATGTATGTATGTACTAATACTATCAAGTATCAAGTGTGGTGTGATGGTGTGTTTACCAAAATGAATGAATTAATTAGTTGTACTTACATTATAATTAGTGTGTCGGCGCTACTAGAGTGGAGGAGTTCGCAAGATATATAGAAAGGGATGGAGCATTGAAGAGCATGTTTGAGCCTATACAAGTAGGTGAGCCCTCGAGAGAAGAGTGCATTAAGATGCTCCACGGCATCCATCAGAAATATCAGAATCATCACAGCGTTAGCTATTCTGAGAATGCGCTTATTTCTGCCGTCAACTTGTCCAAACAATATTTCAGAAAGCTCCTCCTTCCAGGCAAGGCCATTAACTTGATCGATAAGGCCGGTGCTAGAGCGCACGTGCTCGGTAAATCCCACGTCACCCAGGCGGATATAGAGCACGTGGTGTCCACATCTACAGGACTTCGGGTGACCCGAGCTTCTCTGCTACAACTCGAAGACATTCTGAAGTGCAGTATAATCGGACAAGATGAAGCTGTGGCAGCTGTGTGTGGCTATATTCGGAGAGCTCGTGTTAGAATATTAGACGATCAAGAAGAAGAAACAAAGCCAATTGGCTGCTTCCTGTTTGCCGGCCCCACCGGGGTCGGCAAAACAGAGATGGCCAAAGTACTCGCAAAAGACTACTTGGGTGATGAAGCAGCCCTGGTGAGGGTCGACACACGCAAATCCATGGAGTGCCACACCGTGTCGCGGCTGATCAACCAGCTGGCGGAGGAGGTGCGACGGAGGCCACACAGTCTCGTTTTATTCGATGAAATTGAGAAAGCGCATGAAAAAGTCTCGAATGTTGTGCTCCAAATCTTAGATTTTGGAAGGCTAACTGATAGCGAGGGTAAGACGGTTGATTTTAGCGACACTATTGTTATACTAACATCAAATTTTAGGGATGCTTTGAAGGCGGAGCTGCTCAACAGATTGGACCAAGTTGTGATGTTCAAGCCATTGGAGAAGGAACATATAGGGAATATTCTTGATCTCATGATGGAACGATTTCGTACAAGAGTTGCCGCGAAGAAGAAGATTCAAGTTGAGTTTAGCAAAAGATTGAAGGAATGGTTGGTTATGGTGGGATATAATAAAAGTTGTGGTGCTCGGGTGCTCAAGAGGGTCTTGGCTTTCTCCGTTGAAACCAAGTTGGCCGAAGAAATCCTGCGTGGGACAGTGGCACAAGGAGATACAATTATGCTAGATTTGGCCCTTACAGGGGAGGTTGAGTGTCAGACTGTCTCACGGATTAAAGATTCAAATTTAAGTGTCCCTCCTCCTCCTCCTCCTCCTCCGGGGGAGATGGAAGGTCACCCCCCCGCCCCCTCCAACATGCGTATCACGATTGGAGGGGTAGATTTACATTTAGTTCTCCCCCATCTTCCCAAGAATCAGTTCGTCTACAAAAAGAATACTTTAATGGTTTTTGGGATGGAATGTGAAGACTTCGACCGACTTATTAAATCTTTATCTCGAGGCTCGTAGTTACAAAATATTTAGCTACTCTCACTGGATTGAATTCTACCAACTTATTCTTATTATTATTATTATTATTATTATTATTATTATTATTATCATTATTATTATTATTTATTTTTTTTGCATTATACTAACTTTATTTTTTATGACATTGATTTCTACTGTTTGAAGTCTACTTTTCCTTTTCTGTGCCACTATGCTAACGTTTTCCCTACGTTTCTGTGAAAAAATGTTCCCCATTTGATTTCAATTATTTATGTGCAGTGCAGCTCTTGGATCACTTCACCTACTTACTAGTTCATAGCCCATCGATATTTGACGGAGAATTATGTTAAGTTGTGATTTATTAAGTGGAAATTTTAAAAATACTCTAAAACTTTATGCTGCAGTTATGGTATTGTGATAATTAAATTTTTTATTCACTCATATCTCAAACCCAAAACAAAGAACGAAAAAAGTACCAACTTTACTACTACTTGATAGGAGTAGAAAGAAAGAGAGATATCCTAGTCACATAAGAGCATCCACTGTAAGGGTTGAACTAGACCTAAGTTGAAGCACTGAGAAGCATGAGGGGTTGAACTAGACCTAGTTGAAGCACTGAAAAGCATGATTTTAATGATTGAATAGATTTTATTTTGTTATTTTTTTATTTGTAATAAATATTATAAAAAATAACTTAATTAAATTCAGAAATTAATAAATGACAATTTTATTGAATTTAAAGAAAACTAAAACATACACTAATTAAAAAAAATTACAATAATTAAGAACTGGAACATTACAATAATTAAGAAAAACAAAAATTAGGACAACTACTCCTCCCAATTGAATTCTCTTGCAAGTTTGCGGCGAACATTTTCGTACCTCGCCTTTTGCTCGGGACTCATATTAGACGTGTCGGCAATATAGATATTGAACGTCCACTCCTCCCTCGATTGCTGGTTGAGGGATGCCAACTCTTGTGCCGCCTGCTCCCGTAGCGCATTTTTGCCCTTCCTCCCCTTCTTCGCCGCTTTCACTCCTTCGGGTCGAACCTGCATAGTGTTTGCATCGCTCGCGGATGTGGTGGATGCGGTGCCGCTAGCAGACGAAGTATACTCGCCGGATTCATTTATCTTGGTCCGCTTTGGAGCAGTTGGCTTCTGAGGGTTGGTGAAAGTCGGGATATGCCTCAAGAGCTCCCACGCAGCCCTATATGGGAACGGTTTCCCATGCTTCTCGGCGTACAGATCTTGGGCCCTTGTGTATAGATCGAAGTCGTTCTCCCCGCTTTCGAGTTGGTTTTCTTCTTGGATGTAGATGCCGACGAAGTTCTGGATCTTTTTCTTGGCGCGGCCCCATGCGCTCTTCATCGCACTCTTTTCTCTTGGGTGGGCGTGAGCTATGTGGGCGTTGAATGAGACCATTATTTTCTCCCAAAACGCGTTTGAGGTTTGGTAATTGCTGGTGATCGCGTCCATCCCGAAGTCAACGTAGCACTTTGCGAGGTATTCAATCTCAGAGGCCGAGTAGTTAGGACCTCGCAGTGGCTTATTAGGCTCGTCGGATGAGGACGCGGCAGCTTTCCCCTTGCGGCGTGCCTTTCCCTTCCCCTTGGCCGGAGAAGTGGCCGTGCTTGAGGTCGCGACAGCTTTCCCCTTGCGGCGGGGAGGGGGTGGTGGTGTTGGCTCACGTTCATCCGATTCCTCTTGGTGGGAGTCGCCGTACGCCTCTTTCTCTTTCTCTTCCTCCACCTCAACATGGTCGTCTTCGTCGTTGAGGTTGAAACGTCTCACTCGAGCTGTACCCACTGGCTGTTGCGAGAATTGGGAGTACCCAGATGTCGCCCGTACTTGAGAGAACCCCCGCGACTGCTAGAAGCCCTGCGCAGGCGAGAAGCCCAGCGATTGTGAGAAGCCCGGCGCAGGCGAGAAGCCCGGCGACTGCGAGAAGCCGTAAGATGGAGGAACTTGGAAGAAACCAGGCGTCTGCGAGAACCCAGTCGACGGGGGAATTGGCCGTACCCCTGCCGCTGTGAGAACTGCGAGTACCCAGTCGCCAGAGGGAATTGGGAGAAACCCGACGACGGGGGAAATTGGGAGAAACCCGGCATCTGCGAAAAAGCTGCAAACCCTGCTGGGGCGGAGTATTGGCCGAAATCGGAAGAAGGGGAGAATTGGGAGGTTGGATTCGCCGGATTGGGAGATTGGTTCGGTGGATTTGAACCAAAATTTTGCGCGTACCACGAATTGAACCCGTCTTCAGCCATTTTTTTGCACAAAATAAATTGAAAGAGTGAAATTTTTTGTGGAGAAGAATGGATGAAGAAATAATTTTGTGTGGAGAATGAATGAAATGAAGGGATATATATAGGGAAAAATTGGAGATAACCGTTGCTCCTTCACATATATACGTTGGAGACAAAAAAAAATACAACCATTGCTTTCTTTATTTTTTAATCAGAAAATGAAAAAAAAAAAATAGGCGTAGACCAATGGGGACACACCACGTGTCCCCATATTGTAGCCATGTTGAGTCGAAGGGTGTGTCGAAGGAACGACACAGCCATCGCCACCGCCATTGACACAAGGGGGTGTCGATCCCCCACTGTGGCTTTGACACAGGATGTGTCGAGTGTGGGGTGTGTCGATCGCGTTCGACACCACCCTTCGACACCACCCTTCGTTCCTTGTAGTATATACTCTAATACGTATGTCATACAAAACTTTTGTTTTAAGTTTGCTCATTGGTATACTTCAAAAAAGAAAAAGTTTGCTCATTGGTGTTGTTTTGTTACGACTAGTACTCCCTCCATCCCAATAGCATAGTCTCATTTCTTTGCGCACGGGTATTAAGAAACAAGAGTAAATAGAGAAAAGTGGTGGATCTTATAACTTTTGAAGAGTTAATTGTTTCTAGTTTTGGAAATGGGACCTTACTATTGGAATACCCCTAAAAGGAAAGCGAGACCTTGTAATTGGAACGGATGGAGTATTTGATCAGACATAATTGTATAGCAATATAGGACTAGTTGTTTATGTATATACTAGCATATAACCCATCGAAAATCGACGAGAAATTATATTTAATAAAATTATTAGATAGTGTTAATATGTGAGATATTAAGAAAAATATTATTTGTTAATTATTTTAAAGTTAAATCATTCGATCATCCAATCTACTAAACTCGTTTAGAATTTATATGCTTTTGAACTTATCTCAAAGTCAATTAAAAAAAAAAATTAGCACATGTACACATCTCAAACACATATAGTAATGTCTGTTAAAATTTCTCATTTAATCTACCCTCATTCTTTCGATAATTTTAAAGCTATATTCTTCTCCAAAATATATGGGGACAAAAGTATATTTGGTTCTCAAAGAGATTGTCTCACGTGGATTTTGTCATAAAATTTAGATGGATCTTTTTTATTGCAAATACTTTTGGTCCCACATTGATTTATAAAAGAAAAATAATTTTGAAGATTGTCTATAACAATGAAAGTGACCCTAAATACCCTATATTATGAGTTCAACATAAGATTAAAGAAAAAAATAAGTTGAACTACCAGTTCACAATCATCCCATGAGTTTAGTAGAGAATAACAGTAAAAGCTTAAAAATTAATTTTCAACTATAAATTTTAAAATGCATAATTTTATTAACTCGTGAGTTTAACATAAGATTAAAGAAAAAAATAAGTTGAACCACAACTTCGCAATCATCCTGTTTGCCCCCATGGTTCCGACACGAAATCGGTCCGTTGAGTACATTGCTGATTTTGTAGAAAATAATAGTTAAAGATAAAAGAATTAAATTTCAACTATAAATTTAAATTGCATAATTTATTAGACTCGTTTAAAATTTATATAGGTCCAAATTTAATTAAAAATAATTGTAATATTCATTATTTTTCTTAATTCATATATATAATAATATTCGCTAATTATTTGAAATCGTTTGAATTTATAAATTATGTAAACAATCAAATATTATGACAAAATTTGTTACAATTAAAAATCAAACACATGTCCTTTTATTTAAGTTGTAAAATAGAATTTTTATAAATAAAAAAATAAAAAACATAAAGGAAAATCTCAAGAACGATCCACTATGCATAAAATGCAAATTTTAACATAAATAGAATAAATAATGCAGGATGAGCTACGTGGTACCACTAATTAAAGAGTAGGCTCGATACAGCCAACTACATAATTAGAAATACCTTTTCGGGTAAGTCCCAACCCGCACAAAAGGCGTAACGATCTGGGCATTGTCTCGCCATGGTTCCGCGTCAGAACCGTCCCGTTGACCACAACTTTGATTTATAAGAGTATCCACAATGGGGGCCTTGTTTATCCTTGATTTTAATTATTTTGGTGGGGTCCCAATGATATACATTATGCAAAGTTGGAAACTCAATTACAAATAACGTAAAAATCAATTCATAGATGACGATTCTAAATTTTCGAAAATACATGAACAAAATAAAATTTTTAAAATAAACAAGAATAAAAAATAAAGATGTGTCACGTGGGATACCGAGTTGAGGTACCCGTCAGTTGAGAATTGGTCTGTCTACCTAATTAATTGACAAATTAGAAATTACTTATTTTTTTTTATCAAATTAAATTAAAAAATATTAGACTATTTCCATATTTAATTCGGTCAACCAATAAATTATCCAAACTATTTTGGAACCATTTATTCTATCAACTAATAAATTGATTCCCTAATAAAAATAATTATCTATTCGACCAATTAATAAATTGACCAAATTAAATTAAATTAAACTATAAAAATATAGCAGTTATTTATTTGGCCGATTAATAAATAAATTGACCAAATAAAACTCCTACAAAAAATAATTATCTATTCGGCCAATTAATAAATTGACCAAATTAAATTAAATTAAACTATAAAATATAGTTATTTATTCGGCCGATTAATAAATAAATTGACCAAATAAAACTGATGGAGCAAAAGATGAGAAAATACACATTGATTCTAGGTATTTATAGGCTTTTCAATAAGTGAAGTTTCATTGAGAAACCGATGTGGGACACAAGATTTAAGTATAGATATTTAAAATATATTATTTTACATTTAAAAATCTCAAAAATTTGAGAATTTATATAAATATGAATGGAGGAATATACCACGTATGATTTTTTCAAAGGAAGAATTGTTTTCCTTTTAGTAATATAATTGGTTAATCCCACAACCTATATATAAATTAAAATAAAAGTTTGGAGAGAGAATTAATCAATTTTGACTATTTTAATCAATTTTGACCAATTTAGCAGTTAGATAATTACAATTACAACACATTGCAGTTATTTCTGAGAGTGGAGCAGGTTGAGGAAAACACGGTTTACAAAACCTTTTTTAGCAACATGCTTTTTTTTTTAATTAAATCTTCAAACTCCATATATATAAATGCACAGCAAAAAAAAAAATAAAAAAAATCTAATACCAAATTTGCCAGAATGAATTCGACACAATAGATTAGCATATAATTTTCATAGCAGATGGTGATGAATCCCCTACTCTGTCGGTGAAACCTCTTTGTATCTGCTGCTATTTAACATGAATTCAAACATCTATTGCACATATATAATTTTTTTTAACATAAATTCAAACATCTACTGTGCATATATAATTTTTTTAATTAGAATTTTATTAGAAAAATAAAAAAGAAAACTTACAATGAAAGAAGCAAAACGTTCAAAAAACAGAAAAAAGCCTAAACATATCCAATGAAAGAAGTGTCCGCAAAAATTGGGGTCCAACTTTTTAAATACCATTACACAAAATACTATTCTTCTATATCCTCATTTTAAATCACACTCTTTTATATACCAAAATATTTTAAAAGACTATTATACCCTCAAACTTACAAAATAATTAAATAAAATTTAAATAAAAAAACAACAAAAAAACAAAACTAACCCTACCCCCCACCACCCGCCGTCCCCATCTCTCTCTCTCCCCAACATCGGTCCTCCCCACCCGACAACACCCTCTCTCTCTCCCAATCGGTCCCCCACCGCCACCGACCTCTTCTCTCTCTCCATCTTCATCGTGACATTTCCTCCTCACGATCGATTGATCGTCGTGAACGGAAGAAAATGAGCAACCGCCGCCACAACCGCCGCCGCAATGAGTCGCCGTCGACGTCCTCCGGCGAAGAGGAGGAAAATTCGAATTTTCGAGTCCCAATTCCACCGGTTAGTGCCCTTTATTTTTTCGAAATTCATGCTTAAATCTTCGATTGAATGCATGTTTTTTAGTTTTACATGTTAGAAATTGTTATATGTTAGAGTTAGGATTTTCATGTGGAAGATTTCGACATTGTTTTTGGTGTAATAGAGTTCGAGATTTTTGAATTTGTTGGTGTTGGGTAGTTCGATATTTGCTGTGTTGGTTTGGTGTTCTTACGGGTCGATGGAGGTGGGGAAGACGACGGTGAAAGGGCTCAGGCGTGCTCACGATGGGCTTCCCATCGTGAGGTCACGGTGAGGTTTCCATCGCCCGATCACGATGACACTCACCGTGACCTCACGATGGGAAGCCCATCGTGAGCTCATGATGGCGAGGGCTGTCGTGACCACGACAACACCCTTCGCCATCGTCGCGCCGGTCCTCCTCCCGTCGTGACCATGGCCACGGGCTATCCCCCCGTCCTTCATCTTCTTGTGTTTATGTTGGTTTGTTGAATTATAACACGTTACCATGCACTTACACTTGGTTTTATTGATTTTGTAGGAACATTATGAATTTGTTAGACCCGCCATGTTGTACTCGTCTCCTAAAGTGAACCTTTACATGAGGGTAGACGTGTTTGATGAAATTAGGAGAGTTTTATTTGAAATATCCGGTGATCATCAAGCCGAGGCATTCCTAAGAACCGGTGTTGTTGGGCGGTTGATTGATGTAAGAAGAAATCAGAGTGCAAGTAATGCGCTAAATCTAACAATAGCCCGACAGTTGCAAGGGGTTGGTGCTAATCGGATACCAGAGAATGAGCTTTGGTTTTATCTTGGTCATACGGCCATTCGTATGACGGCAGTGGAATATGCTCTCATCACTGGGCTTCACTTTGGAAACTCTACATTTAATCCTCATGCAGTTCATGTACCTCCTAGAACTGGCATTCACTACAGATTTTTCAACGGCCGAGAGATAAAGATAAATGAGTTGCGCGACACCTTTAACAGAAAACAACTTGGGAGAGACATCGATGACTATTTGAAGGCGGCCAACTTGCTCATTTACTATTATTTCCTCCTATGTCGGGATAAACCCACAATAGAAGATTGGACATGCACTTTAGTTGAAGACTTCGAGGCTTGGGATGCCTTCCCATGGGGCTCGTACACATGGGGAGCACTATGTCACTATGTGTACAACGCCCAGACAGTCCCCAAGGACTACCACCTCTATGGTCCGGTTTGAGCTTTACAGATTTGGACTTATGAGATGATTCCGGTGTTGGGAGGTCGATGTGGAATCAAAGATCACATCGAGAGAGTGACCCGGTGCTTGATGTGGGCCACAAGAGTGATGAAAGTTGATTTCAGTCAATTCTTCGATAATATACGGGTACATTTATAATCTTATAATGTTTTTCATTCATTCAATGATGCAATCTATATTAGTTTCTAAAATTCTAATATTACCTTTTCATTACCTTTGCAGCTTCAGGTATTGGAAAGTTTTGAAGCTACGGAAGCAGAGCGTTATGAGTATTACATGCTGAGCTTCGAAAATGGAGACCCTTTTGATGTTCGATATATACCTCCCAAACAAATTGCTTCCAGAAATAACCCGACTACAAAGAATGCCAAGCAGAAGACTATGGGAAAGTTGAAGCAGTTAGCAGCAAGGGTGGTCCATGGTGACCCGGCACGACAGATGTCGAAGCGTCGTCGGGAGGGTACCCCACCACCTCGCAGTTCACCACCTCGTAGTTCACCACCTCGCAGTTCACCACCTCGTACATCATAGTGGGGGCCCTCGCGAGAGCCAGACAGGGTCTGTTGTTTGCACGGACGATCATGCCCCCTCCATGATGAGGGCACGAGCAGCAGGGGGGACGAGATTGAGCGCCAGTTGAGGAGTGTTTTGGACGACGAATCTGACAATGGCTTCCTTGCTAAACTGACTCGGAGAATGAGTCAGTTTCTTGTTATGAGGCACCCAGACAGTCCTCCACAACAGTCACATAGGAGTCGTAGGACGGCATTGGACGCGGCCCGTCACTCTACCTCGGCATTTGACGCTCAGATGCGGACTGGTAGGATCGACCAGGACTGGGATCCGGCCCGTCACTATAGTGCTGCAGGTTTTAGTCACAAGCAGACCTCTCCAGTTCGGCCCCATCACTCTCCAGTTCAGCCCCAGCACTCTCCAGTTTGGTCACACCATTCTGCAGTTGGATCCCACCACGACGAGAGGCAGACTTCTCTCTTACCATACACCTTTGCAGTTGACCTATGGTCCGAGTGAGCATCAAGGTTCTAGCTCACACACTCCCCAGCAGTGCGTTGTAGATGATCCGGTTAATGAGGATGATGCTCAATATGAGGAGCCGGATCAGGGTGGTGGTGAGGAGGTAGGTGATGTTGTCTTTGGTCTTCGGCAACGTAGACCGTCTGCTGCTCTCCGCACCCCTTTTCAGGGTGCAAGACAAAGTAGAATTGAGAGGTTGAGGATGATGTATAGTGACTTTAGGAAGCAAGGATATGAGTGTTATGTGCCTGTGCTTGAGACTGGTCATTGTCTAACAAAAAAATTCTTTGATCTGGTGGAGGATCCGAAGGAGGACTTCTATCAAGAAGTAAGTTACTAATTTTATATAACAAGTTTATACTTATATTGAAATTGATTTGAAATTTATATTATCTCAGGTAATGGACCTCTACGTACTTTCGGTTCGCACGAGGATCTGAATGCATAACAGGACTGCTCCAAATATTGGGCCAACTAACACGATCATCATCGGCACTCAGTTACTTGTAAGTTTTTAATATATATTCTTTATATTTTATTATAAATATTTAAAAATAATATTAATCATTGGGTCACGATTCGGATAAGTATTGCTGATTGGACAGTTGAGTTGTACGACTCAATGTCACACGAATATGACCAGGAAAGGGTCGCTCCTATTGATTATGAGCTCAAGCCCATTACTCGTCTCGTTCCTCGTCTACTAGCTCTCTCAGGCTATTGGACTAACTATGCAACAATGACGAAGCGAGATGGTGAAATGAAGCTTTTGAAGATGCCGATCAAAGACCAGTTTGCCCAGACAGATAGTCACAGTTGCGGCCCCTTTGCATGCATGTATTTGGATCGTTTGATTAGTAGTAAGCCGAGACACTGGGGGAACATCACCGAACGCTACATTGAAAGATATCGGTGGCTCGTAGCGACTAGGATTTATTGGCTTGCTGTACTTGACAACGTCTAGTTTTATGTATATGTATGGTGTTTGAAACATGTATTTGGATCTTATTTTTATGGTATAGTTTTTTAGTTTATTGACTACATGAATGAAATATTTTTGAGCAGGTAAACCCCTAAACTCTCGGGTCTGGTCACGATGGCCCTACCATCATGACCTCACGATGATGACTCCATCGTGAGCTCACGATGGAATGTCACTGTGAGGTCACGATGGCAGGGCTGTCGTGAGGTCACGATTAATATAATCGTGAGCTCACGATGAGGACGCTAAACCCCATCGTGACGTTATGATTTTTGACTAATTATGGTGTTTTAACTGATTATATTATTTTGGTACGTGTTAAATATGTTCTACTTAACATTGAAATACATCAACAAATGTAAAATTACACATTTAAACATACAATTATAGTGTTGGCGAGATTTGTGACACAACAATGAATACATTACTATATGTTACATATACAATGACTCTTGCATTTGATAAACAATATACCTCTAACAATAACCCATTTAGTGTTTCTTTGATATAAAACCGCAAAATATGATGTGCAAATGTTTCTTAAGACATAATATAACATTACAACACTAATTAATCATTATTTTAGACGTAATTGTTCCGGTTTATTAGTTCACGACGGGATAAAAATATCATCGTGAACCTGGTCGTGAGAATGTCATCGTAATCACGATGTACTCGCCAACGTGACCACACGGTGGCTTCTTTATCGTGAGGTCACGATGGCATCATCATCGTGAGCTACGATGGTGCCATCGTGAGCTCACGATGATGATGCCTTCGTGAGGTCACGTTGGCGTGGTCATCGTGACCTGTCCAGAAACTCGAAAAAAAATAACATTGAAATTCAAGTTAGCATCGCATAAAACGAAACATCAAATTCAACACAAATTTTAGTACAAATTCATACAGAACCCTTAAACAAATCACCAAATAAAGTCACCAAATAGGTCTAGTAGTTTAATACGAATAAAGTTCAAACATAACTTTTAAACAAATCTAAACTACAACCAACACGCTAGTCGACATCTAGAGCCGTGGAGGGTGACGCACCATCGTTCGCTGCTTTATTTCGGGCCTCAAGTTCCGACGGCAACCAAGCAGCTGTGTCCCTCAGGATCAGCACTCGACATCTAATAATTTGCTGTGTCGACTCCATCACCTCAAAGATCACGACATCATCTACTTTGAGGTCGAAAGTGTGTGTGACATACTCAAACTTCGGTTTCTTCAAAGATCCAAGGTACATCAACTGACATTCGGTTCCATTATGATTGGCAACCAGTGGCACATCCGCACGAGGAAGTTTACAAACAATATGTGCTGGTATATGCTATATTACACACAAAGCATTGATTAAAAGTCATACAAAACAAATTAATTGTTTGTTTAGTGGTAGAAATTCTTACCAAATGCCAAGGGGCCGAAACATGTGACTTGGCTAGGATAACATCGAAAAAGGCTTGTCTCCTGATAGACAGTTCAAGTTTGAACAGGATGGGTTGGTCGACATCTACAACCATCCAAATGCGACAAAACATAAAGTGAGGATAAACATCAACATCAACTAATTAAATTCAATAATTTGCCACATTTTATATAAATCGAACATCATTATCAACATCAACATCTCCAACCAACTTCAACAATTGACACATAAATTGAAATTTTTTACATATCAACAATATCAACATATTCTTCGAAATTCAACATAGCAAATCAAATTAAAAAACAACAACATATATCGGACATAAAATAACAACATCAACATATCAAACAAAATTTTAGAATTCTTGCAAAAGAATACTAGATAATCAATTCATCAAAATATAAAACCAAAGATAATTTCATAACTCCTATAATTGGGTGATATTGAGGTCGAAGAAACGTACCTCCAATCGGAAACGAGCGGTGGGGACGGCGGCGGTGGACAAGAGAAGCGGAGGTATTGAAAAGAGGGAAGAGGGAGATAGGAATGAGATAATAATAATATATGTTGGGTATTGGTGGAAAAGAAGGTAATGTACGTATGGTTGAAATAAAAAGTTTGAGATTCTGTCCCACTTTATCGGGAAATCTGGATTCATCATGATGGGATCGTGAGGTCACGATAGGAGTGACCATCATGAGGTCACAACTGTTCCTTCATCGTGACTTCACGATGGCTATCTCATCGTGACCTCACGTTGCAGATACCATCGTGAGGTCACGATGGTTTTGTCATCGTGATCAAGGCAGGGACTCACCAAAAATCATCCATGTATACAAATAATACCTGTCTCAAAAATTCTGAACATAAAAACAGATATTAAAGGTTTAAAAAGGTCAATACAATGCCATAAACTCAACAAGTTCTGTTACTCCTATATTTCATCTTCAATTGGGTCAGGACATGCCCTAATATCATGACCCTCACGACGACAATTGCTACATCTTTTTTTCCTCCGGCGTCGTTGACTTGATTCTACTCCCCTAAAATCATGAAAATTTTGTTCATCCTCTGTTTGTTGGAGAGGGATATTCAAATCGACTCCACCAGGGGGAATAAATGTCGTGCATTTTTTTTCTGTTGTGCCCAGATCCACCACACATTGAGCAAACTTGAGGACGTCGTGCTCTCGTGCCTTCAACTGCTGACCAAGCATGACTCGTTCTTGGACGACCGGCCTGACTTACATCTTCTGGAGGATAAACCCTAATTGATTTGATCTCCGGTGGCACATTCCACTCATCAGGTTGTGGTATTTGATTGATATGCTCAACATGGAATCCTATCCTCATCGAAGACATGACAATCACACGTCCAATTTTGAAGATCCACTTGATATTGTTGATTATCTTCGTCTACTTTATAAACATGGTCGGTGATTGCTCGAACAGGAAGAGGGAGACTCGCTTGCACGGATAGAGAAAGCTTGTTGAATGTAGTTACAATCAACACATAATCTCTCGATTCAGCATCAGTATGCCGCTCGTCAAACCAATCCTCCAATGTGTGGCGAAATGTTTCAAGTAATGAGCACACTGGTAAACGCCTACCCCACTACAAAATACTGTTCATGGATTCGACAACATTAGATGTCAGTAATCCATAGCGCCGCACAGGACACTTTGGCCTAGCCCACCTCTCTGGTCCAATTTGAGAAAGTCGTCTGTGAGCACCATTAGGACTTACAATGTACAACAATTCGAAAAAGTTTTCAAACACTTCGTGGCGATAACTAAATGCTGCTTCATAAAAGAGTGTGGCCAAAATTTTGCCGTATGGGGTCAAATTTTTCTGCAGATGGTGATAGCATAATCCGTGGAATGCATTTGGATAGACGGTTCGAACTGCATTCCTAATGCTCTTATGTTGGTCGTTCACTATCAACAAATCTTCGGGTGGATTGAAGCATTTGCGTAGGTTATAGAGAAAATAAGTCCACGACTCATCATTCTCTATCGGACCAAGGCCAATTGCAAGCGGAAACACTTGCTCGTTCCCATCCTTCGTGCAGGCAACAAATAAGGTTCCTTTGTTTCTACCCATAAGATGAGTCCCGTCTACTATGAGCACAGGTCGAAGACACTGCTCAAATGCTCTAATACACTGTCCAAGGGCAAGGAACATGTGACAAAACACTCCTTCACTAGTCGTCTGCAAGTCGTATACAGTCCCAGGATTACGTTGTTTCAACAAATATAAATACGACGGAATGTTCTGATATGATGAGGGGAAGTCACCGTACATTCTCTCTATCGCTAGTTGCCTTGTTCGGACGACAAAGTTGTATAACATTTGAACGCCGTATCGCATGCGCATCTCTGCCATCATCTCCTTTGGCCTCAGAACGACCTTCTCATCTATCAATTTCTTAGAAAAATAAAATGCGGCCACCTCGCTACTCACCGACCTTGCACGTGCAGCACGGTTCAAATCTGATCGGCAACTGTGATCTAATGTCAACTTAGTAATCCGAAAAAGAGTTGCACATTCCGTAGCACACAACCTAAACGTGCAATTCTTTCTACCGCTCCTACATAGGTACACTGCACAGTTCGAAGCGCAGCGATCGGTCTTACACTCCACAAAGTGCTCCAAATGATGCATTCCTACAGCTATCCTTAACTCTTGCACTGATCGAAATATCGACCCTACCTCGAGACTACCATTGATGATGATAGGCCGCTCAACCCACGCCAACGGTATTGTGCTTTCAATGTCAGGATGTGGAATGATCCAATTGCGCTGTGTACGCTCATGCTCAACCTCATTTTCTAATTGATGGTCCGATGAAAAGTGTCGCTGCCCCATGAGCCTATCCATTTGTGCCGGCTGTCCAATCCAAGCATAAAACTCTTCTTTCAATGATTCAAGCAAATCTTTACGACGATCTTTCTCTTCATCTTCGGATATAGACACCGCTTCATTCTCCTCATAATCTTCATCATATTCATCATCATCACCATCTTCACTATCATCTTGTACACCCGAGGTGCTACCTCTCACATTAACTTCGGGGGCGGAGTTCCCGCGGTTTTCAATCACATAAACTTCTGGATCCTCTTTAGGGTCCGCTAACCATAGAAGTAATTCTAAATCGCCCCGCAATAGCACTTTTGCTTTCATGCCTTTAATGGTTGTGAGGTACCATAACACATATTCGGTCTTCTTCCCACCATTCAAACCCTCTCTAATGAGTTCCACAAGGTTAGCACGATTAATCGTGCCGGGGTCGATGTAGACAACAAATAAATCCCCGTCCATATATGTCGATCGCTCCCAATGACCGCCGTGATATATAATAATACGGCGTAAAGACATCTGAAATTAATAAAATATACAAAAATGAAGTGTAAACAATCATTGAAAATACTTGTTTAGCACACATCTGTACTGGTCATGATGGTGATCACCATCGTGAGGTCACGATTCGTGAGCTCACGATGGCAATTGTCAACGTGACCTCACGATGGCAATTGTCAACGTGACCTCACGAATCGTGACCTCACGATGGTGATCACCATCGTGAACACGGTGAACTTGTCCATCGTGACCATAGCAGAATTCGTGTGGTTAGCTTAGAACTAGGTATTTCAACTTCTTTTAACCCCACGATACCATAAAGTTTTTAATTTGAGACACTATTATATGAACAAAATAACATATTTCATGACATAAGATGAAACATATCTTGTATTATACTTTCAAAAACCCTAATTTCACCCTAACAATAACCCTAATTTCAGCAGCAACTTATATCAAATGAACAAACATTATGCATATTATGCTTACCTTTGTATGAAGTAAGGAACGGCATAGAGCCCCCGTTGATGCTTTCGTTCTTCTTGGGCCAGATCTTTGATGCTTGGAATGATGATTGGTTTTTTTTTTTGGGTGTATGTTTGTTGATTGTGTATATGTTTGAATGTGAGGTTATGAGTTTGAATGGGGATTATTCTTCCCCATTACTACCACCACCAACCTCAGTGGCTTCATTTATTACCTAGTACACCCGAAAATATTCACCAAATCGAATGTGCAGATACATTAATGAGTTTCACATGCATCAGTCTTGGTCACGATGGAAGTGCCATCGTGACCACACGATGTGACTGCCACCGTGACCTCACGATGGGGTTTCCATCGTGAACAACCCATCGTGACATTCCCATCGTGACCACGTGCGCAATCAAAAGTATGACACGGTTGACTTTGAAAATTAAGCGTATTTTAGTACCTTTATAGGATTTTGGTATACAAAAGAGTGTGTTTTAAAGATAGGCTATAAAAGAAGTGTTTTTTATGTTTTGGTATTTTTTTGTTAGTTTTCTCGCAAAAATTTCATCCTTAATATGTTCATGCGGAAGGCCACCACCCAATCTCCATTCCCGAGATCGCCATGCGGTCAGCAACTGAATTTCCCTCGCGGTAAATATGTGATGCTCGAAAATTTAAGTGGCCAAGGATGTCCAAAACACTATGCCATTTGTTTAGCCAACGCTAAAGAACCATAGCTGATCTAGCCTGTAGCAAATGAACCACATAAGTAGAATCCAACTTCAACCATAAATCTGTCCATCCATTTGCATTAGCAATTTCAATCGCAGTAATGGCCGCTAATAGCTTCAAAAGAAAACCCGAAGCCCTCCTCCACTTGAAAACAACCACGAACCAACCCTCTACAATTTCGAAAGACTCCACCCCCACATAATCTTCCCGGAGCATCAACCACCGAGTCATCTGTTTTCACCTTCGTCCATCCCGGCAAAGGTGGAACCCATAATACCGAAACCTCTCGTAAACTTTGAGGTGGATAATAAGTAATCCCAAGAGAGGAAGCCGTCGATTGAGAAATACCTCCCTTAGCAAGCTTCGGAAAAGAGATAACAACTTCTTTAACCGAAGATCGAAGGAATCTATAACTCTATAATAGTTGGGATGCATATATAATTTTTTTTGGGGTCCAACTTTTTAAATGCCAAAATATAAAAGAGTAATCTTCTATAGCCTATTTATAATTCACACTCTTTTACATACCAAAAATCTTTAAAAGACTAATATACCCTCAAAGTTACAAAATAATAAAATAAAAGTTAAATAAAAAAAACAGCAAAAAAACAAAAGTAAACCCTACCCCCACCCACCCGCCGTCCCCCTCTCTCTCTCTCTCTGCCCCAAATCGGTCCCCCCACCCAACAATCTCCCTCTCTCTCTCCCAAATCGGTCCCCCTACCGCCGACCTCTCTCTCTCTCCATCTTCATCGTGACATACGTCCTTCACGACCTCACGACAGCTCCTCCTCACGATCGATTGATCGTCGTGAACGGAAGAACATGAGCAACCGCCGCCAAAACCGCCGCCGCAATGAGTCGCCGTCGACGTCCTCCGACGAAGAGGAGGAAAATTCGAATTTTCGAGTCGCAATTCCACCGGTTAGTGCCCTTTCATTTTTCGAAATTCATGCTTAAGTCTTCGATTGAGAATGCATGTTTTTTAGTTTTTACATGTTAGAAATTGTTATATGTTAGAGTTAGGATTTTCATGTGGAAGATTTCGACAATGTTTTTGGTGTAATAGAGTTGGAGATTTTTGAATTTGTTGGTGTTGGGTAGTTCGACATTTGTTGTGTTGGTTTTGGTGTTCTTACGGGGTCGATGGAGGTGGGGAAGACGACGGCGAAAGAGCTCTGGCGTGCTCACGATGGGCTTCCCATCGTGAGGTCACGTTGAGGTTTCCATCGCCCGATCATGATGACACTCTATCATGAGCTCACGATGGAAACCTCAGCGTGACCTCACGATGGGAAGGCCATCGTGAGCTCACGATGGGAAGCACATCGTGAGGTCACCCGAGAGCTCTTTCCCCCGTCCTTCATCTTCTTGTGTTTATGTTGGTTTGTTGAATTATAACACGTTACCATGCACTTATACTTGGTTTTATTGATTTTGTAGGAACATTATGAATTTGTTAGACCCGCCATGTTGTACTCGTCTCCTAAAGTAAACCTTTACATGAGGGTAGACGTGTTTGATGAAATTAGGCGAGTTTTATTTGAAATATCCGGTGATCATCAAGCCGAGAATTTCCTAAGAACCGGTGTTGTTGGGCGGTTGATTGATGCTAGAAGAAATCAGAGTGCAAGTAATGCGCTAAATCTAACAATAGCTCGACAGTTGCAAGGGGTTGGTGCTAATCAGGTACCAGAGAATGAGCTTTGGTTTTATCTTGGTCATACGACCCTTCGTATGACGGCAGTGGAATATGCTCTCATTACCGGCCTTCACTTTGGAAACTCTACATTTAATCCTCATGCAGTTCATGTACCTCTTAGAACTGGCATTCATTACAGATTTTTCAACGGCCGAGAGATAAAGACAAATGAGTTGCGCGACGCCTTCAACAGAAAACAACTTGGGAGAGACATCGATGACTATTTGAAGGCGGCCAACTTGCTTATTTACTATTATTTCCTCCTATGTCGGGATAAACCCACCATAGAGGATTGAGCATGGACTTTAGTTGAAGACTTCGAGGCTTGGGATACCTTCCCATGGGGCTCGTACACCTGGGGAGCACTATGTCACTATGTGTACAACGCCCAGACAGTCCCCAAGGACTACCACCTCTATGGTCCGGTTTGGGCTTTACAGATTTGGACTTATGAGATGATTCCGGTGTTGGGAGGTCGATGTAGAATCAAAGATCACATCGAGAGAGTGCCCCGGTGCTTGATGTGGGCCACAAGAGTGATGAAAGTTGATTTCAGTCAATTCTTCGATAATATACGGGTACATTTATAATCTTATAATGTTTTTCATTCATTCAATGATGCAATCTATATTAGTTTCTAAAATTCTAATATTACCTTTTCATTACCTTTGCAGCTTCAGGTATTGGAAAGTTTTGAAGCTACGGAAGCAGAGCGTTATGAGTATTACATGCTGAGCTTCGAAAATGGAGACCCTTTTGATGTTCGATATATACCTCCCAAACAAATTGCTTCCAGAAATAACCCGACTACAAAGAATGCCAAGCAGAAGACTATGGGAAAGTTGAAGCAGTTAGCAGCACGGGTGGTCCGTGGTGACCCAGCACGACAAATGTCGAAGCGTCGTCGGGAGGGTACCCCACCACCTCGCAGTTCACCACCTCCTAGTTCACCACCTCGCAGTTCACCACCTCGTACTTCACAGTGGGGGCCCTCGGGAGAGCCAGACAGGGTTTGTTGTTTGCACGGACGACCATGCCCCCTCCATGATGAGGGCACGAGCAGCAGGGGGGACGAGATTGAGCGCCGATTGAGGAGTGTTTTGGACGACGAATCTGACAATGGCTTCCTTGCTAAACTGACTCGGAGAATGAGTCAGTTTTTTGTTATGAGGCGCCCAGACAGTCCTCCGCAACAGTCACATAGGAGTCGTAGGACTGCATTGGACGCGGCCCGTCACTCTACCTCGGCATTTGACGCTCAGATGCGGACTGGTAGGATCGACCAGGACTGGGATCCGGCCCGTCACTCTAGTGCTGCAGGTTTTAGTCACATGCAGACCTCTCCAGTTCGGCCCCAGCACTCTCCAGTTCAGCCCCAGCACTCTCCAGTTCGGTCACACCATTCTGCAGTTGGGCCCACCACGACGAGAGGCAGACTTCCCGCCGCTCTGAACCGGTGCCTTTCCAGTACTCTCACCGGCAGACTTCCCAACACTCTGAGCCGGTGCCTTCCCGTTACTCTCGCCGGCAGACTTTCGACCACTCTGCGCCGGCCCCTCTTCACGACTTTACGGCTCCTTCTCGGCAACCTCAAATCGGTGTTACAGTCTGTGATGTGCCGTTTCAGCAGTTTGGGCCGTTCCAAGCCGATCAGGAGGCGCAGTCCTCACAGCAGATTGGTCAGGAATTGTTGCGCCTATTGATTATGAGCTCAAGTCCATTACTCGTCTCGTTCTTCGTCTACTAGCTCTCTTAGGCTATTGGACTAACAATGCAACAATGACGAAGCGAGATGGTGAAATGAAGCTTTTGAAGATGCCGATCAAAGACCAGTTTGCCCAGATAGACAGTCACAGTTGCGGTCCCTTTGCATGCATGTATTTGGATCGTTTGATTAGTAGTAAGCCGAGACACTGGGGGAACATCACCGAATGCTACATTGAAAGATATCGGTGGCTCGTAGCGACTAGGATTTATTGGCTTGTTGTACTTGACAACGTATAGTTTTATTAGTTTATTAAGTTTATGATGTTTGAAACATGTATTTGGATCTTATTTTTATGGTAGTTCCTTAGTTTATTGACTACATGAATGAAACAGTAGTTTTGAGCAGGTAAACCCCTAAACTCTCGGGTCTGGTCACGATGATACTGCCATCGTGACCTCACGATGACAACACCATCGTGAGCTCACGATGGAAGGTAATCGTGAAGTCACGATGCCAGGGCAGTCGTGAGGTCACGATTAATACAACCGTGAGCTCATGATGAGGACGCTAAACCCCATCGTGATGTTAGGATTTTTGACTAATTATGGTGTTTTAACCTGTTATATTATTTTGGTACGTGTTAAATATGTTCTACTTAACATTGAAATACATCAACAAATGAAAAATTACACATTTAAACACACACTTATAGTGTTGGCGAGGTGTGTGACACAACAATGAATACATTACTATATGTTACATATACAATGACTCTTGCATTTGATAAACAATACACCTCTAACAATAACCCATTTAGTATTTCTTTGATATAAAACCGCAAAATATGATGTGCAAATGTTTCTTAAGACATAATATAAACATTACAACACTAATTAATCATTATTTTAGACGTAATTGTTCCTGTTTATTAGTTCACGACGGGATAAAAATATCATCGTGAACCTGGTCGTGAGAATGTCATCGTGATCACGATGTACTCATCAACGTGACCACACGATGGCATTATCATCGTGACCTCACGATGGAATTATCATCGTGAGCTCACGATGATAATGCCATCGTGAGCTCACGATGATAATGCCATCGTGTGGTCACTTTGGCGTGGTCATCGTGACCTGTCCAGAAACTCGAAAACAATTAACATTCAAATTCAAGTTAGCATCGCATAAAACGAAACATCAAATTCAACACAAATTTTAATACAAATTCATACAGAACCAAATCACCAAATAAAGTCACCAAATAGGTCTAGTAGTTCAAACATAACTTTTAAACAAATCTAAACTATAACCAACACGCTAGTCGACATCTAGAGCCGTGGAGGGTGACGCACCATCGTCCGCTGCTTTATTTCGGGCCTCAAGTTCCGGCGGCAACCAAGCAGTGTCCCTCAGGATCAGCACTCGGCATCTAATAATTTCTCGTGTCGACTCCATCACCTCAAAGATCACGGCATCATGTACTTTGAGGTCGAAAGTGCGTGTGAATTGTTTCCACCCTGCATACTCAAACTTCAGTTTCTTCAAAGATCCAAGGTATATCAACTGACATTCGGTTCCATTATGATTGGCAACCAGTGGCACATCCGCACGAGGAAGTTTACCGACAATATGTGTTGGTATATGCTATATTGCACACAAAGAATTGATTAAAAGTCATACCAAACAAATTAATTGTTTATTTAGTGGTAGAAATTCTTACCAAATGCCAAGGGGCCGAAACATGTGACTTGGCTAGGATAATATCAAAAAATGGCTTGTCTCCTGATAGGCAAGTGAAGACAAACATCAACATCAACATCAACACCAACCAATTAAATTCAATAATTTGCCACATTTTACATAAATCGAACATCATTATCAACATCAACATCTCCAAACAACTTCAATAATTGACACATAAATTTAAAATTTTTACATATCAACAACATCAACATATTCTTCGAAATTCAACATAGCAAACCACATTAAAAAACAACAACATATATCGGACATAAAACAAAAGGTAATTTCATAACTCCTATAATTGGGTGACATTGAGGTCGAAGAAACGTACCTCTAATCGGAAACGAGCGGTGGGGGCGGCGGCGGCGGCGGTGGACAAGAGAAGCGGAGGTATTGAAAAGAGGGAAGATGGAGATATGAATGAGATAGGAATGAGATAATAATGATATATGTTGGATATTGGTGGAAAAGAAGGTAATGTACGTATGGTTGAAATAAAAAGTTTGAGATTCTGTAGTACTTTATCGGGAAATATGGATTCATCACGATGGGATCACCATCGTGAGGTCACGATAGGAGTGACCATCGTGAGGTCACGGCTGTTCCTTCATCGTAACTTCACGATGGCTCATCGTGACCTCACGTTGCAGATACCATCGTGAGGTCACGATGGTTTTGCCATCGTGATCAAGGCAGAGACTCACCAAAAATCATCCATGTATACAAATAATACCTGTCTCAAAAATTCTGAACATAAAAATAGATATTAAAGGTTTGAAAAGGTCAATACAATGCCATAAACTCAACAAGTTCTGTTACTCCTATATTTTATCTTCAATTGGGTCAGGACATGCTCTAATATCATGACCCTCACGACGATAATTGCTACATCTTTTTTTCCTCCGGCGTCGTTGACTTGATTCTACTCCCCCAAAATTATGAAAATTTTGTTCATCCTCTGTTTGTTGGAGAGAGATATTCAAATCGACTCCACCAGGGGGAATAGATGTCGTGCATTTTTTTCTGTTGTGCCCAGATCCACCACACCTTGAGCAAACTTGAGGACGGCGTGCTCTCGTGCCTTCAACTGCTGACCGAGCACGACTCGTTCTTGGACGACCGGCCCGACGTACATCTTCTGGAGGATAAACCCTAATTGATTTGATCTCCGGCGGCACATTCCACTCATCGGGGTGTGGTATTTGATTGATATGCTCAGCATAAGTCTGTCTTAGGCCGTCTTGTTTGAAATATCTATGTACGAAATCGTACACGTTCAAACCAATGCCGGCCCGCCTGTTAAAATAGGAAAAATAGAATTACTTACATACAAAATGAATATAAAAATACTAGAAAATTATAACAAATAATATAGATTTTACCTTATAGCGGCAGCAACATGCTTACATGGAATCCTATCTTCATCGAAGACACGACAATCACACGTCCAATTTTGAAGATCCACTTGATATTGTTGATTATTTTCGTCTACTTTATAAACATGGTCGGTGATTGCTCGAACAGGAAGATGGAGACTCGCTTGCACGGATAGAGAAAGCTTGTTGAATGTAGTTACAGTCAACACATGATCTCTCGATTCAGCATCAGTACGCCGCTCGTCAAACCAATCCTCCAATGTTTGGCGAAATGTTTCAAGTAATTAGCACACTGGTAAACGCCTACCCCACCACAAAACACTGTTCACGGATTCGACAGCATTGGATGTCAGTAATCCATAGCGCCGCACAGGACACTTTGGCCTAGCCCACCTCTCTGGTCCAATTTGAGAAAGTCTTCTGTGAGCACCATTAGGACTTACAGTGTACAACAATTCAAAAAAGTTTTCAAACACTTCGTGGCGATAACTAAATGCTGCTTCATAAAAGAGTGTGGCCACAGTTTTGCCGTATGGGGTCAAATTTTTCTGCAGATGGTGATAGCACAATCCGTGGAATGCATTTGGATAGACGGTTCGAACTGCATTCCTAATTGTTACGTCCCGCACGCTAGCTCGTCCAACACTGTGAGGTTAACTAGAATTCTCTAGAATTGCCTTGGAAGATCCACATTATGGTAGAAAACTCTAGAAGATAGTGGATCCTTATAGATAGTTGTAGATCCTTGTAGAGTTCTCTAGAATCATGTGGATACTTGTAGAAACTCTCTAGAACCTTGTAGGATGTAGAATTCCCTAGAAGCATGGAAGGATCTAGATCCTCCCCACACTTGTATAAATAGGCCTCTTGGCCATTCATTTGCAACCATCCAAGAATCCAAGCAATACAAGTTCTTAGCATTCTCCAAGAGTTCTCTTTCAAAACCTTCTTGTTTTCTTTAGCAAAGTGACTTGGTGGAGAGGCTGCCTAACTAGTCTCGGGGTGAACTAGTCTAGGACCGCACGAGCGAGGAAACTTCGAGGGGCTCAAGTTTCAGTTCGTGACAAGTGGTATCAGAGCCAGGTTTGTGGTTCTGTTGTGCTTCCGCAAGTAAGAAGGTCAGTGAGTGTGCAAGGAGAGATGGAGAATCAAGTTGACATGTCCAACATCACCGAGAGGAGAAGGAGGGACAAGTCCGTGGACAAGAGTGCCACCGTGGAGTCTCGAGTGTCCCGGGTCGAGGGCATCCTGGACGAGTACCTCGGAGAAAGATTGGTTGAACGGGTCGAGACTCTCGAAGGTGCGCATGAGGAGTTCGAGAACCAAGTGTCGGTGTCCCTCAACGAGATGAATCGGAGCCTGCGGGAGGAATTGCGTGCAGCACTCCGAGACGACATGAGGGCGACATTTGATGGTATGATGGCTAGGATGGACGCCTTGGAGGAAATGAAGGCCGAATTCGAAGCCATGAAGGGAAGGATGATCCTGTTCGAGCGGGCTATGGCAAACGGGGAGCGAGGCGGTGCGGCACCACCTCGGATTGACATCCTCAAGCCGGCGGCTTTCAAGGGTTCAAGAAATGCTCGGGAGATGGAAGACTTCCTATGGAGTATGGAGCGGTACTTTAGTGCCGCCAACGTGAGGGATGACGCAACAAAGTTGCAAACGGCACCATCCTACCTAGCGGACGTGGCGTTGCTATGGTGGAGACGCCGGAAGGTGGACATTGAACGAGGCACATGTCAAATGACGAAGTGGGAAGACTTCAAGGCCGAGTTCAAGTGCCAATTCTACCCAGAGAATGTGGAGTTCATGGCACGGTCGAGGCTCAAGCAACTCACACACTCAAGGACGATCAAGGAGTATGTGAAAGAGTTCCAAGAGATCATGCTTGAGTTGCCAAACCTCACCGACCAAGAGGCGTTGTTCGATTTCATCGACGGGCTCAAGCCGTGGGCAAAGCTTGAGATCCAACAGTCCAATGCACAAAACGTGACGGAAGCCATCATGGTGGCCGAAAGGTTGGTGGAGTTGAAGGTGTCGAGCGACAAACCCAAGTTCCGAAGAGAGGACAAGGGAAAAGGTGGGGGAGACCGCCCACACAAGACAGAGACGAGGAGTCCGAGCTCGACGAAACACACCGATGATTCGGGTAAGAGAGCTTGTCATATTTGTGGTGCCACTAACCATTTGAAGTTCAATTGCCCGTTTCGAGGAAAGAAGGTAGCCGCGGTCCAAGGGTCGGAGGAGTCAAGTTCTGAAGGGGAGAACCCGCATGTGGGATCACTGCAGCTACTAAACGCGGTCAAGGCCCGAGTAGAGCCAATAAAGGAGCCGAGAAAAGGGTCGATGTTCGTGGAAGCCTTAATTGGGAACTCGAAGATTAGAGCGTTGGTGGATACGGGGGCGACTCACAACTTCATGCGAGAAGGTGTGGCCAAGGCGTTGCGGTTGAACGTCGTCCCTAGCAAAGGATCGATCAAGTCCGTAAACACTTCCGCCAAGCCGGTGGCCGGGGAGGCGAAAGAGGTCCGAGTACAAATTGGAGATTGGCATGGCGCGGTCACGTTCACGGTGATCCCGATGGATGATTACGACATAGTACTCGGACTCCAATGGTTCGATCAGGTATGAGCTTTCATTGTCCCATATTCGGATTCCCTAATTATTTGTAATGAAGGGACCACAAGTACCATCAAGGCGAAAAGAGAGGCGTTGAAGTCGAGACTTCTCTCCGCCATGGAGTTTAAACGGGGACTCCAACGTGGTGAGGAGACCTTTGCCGCTTTTTGTGTAGCGGACGAGAGCGAGGGCGAATCCAAGGGAAAAGACGAGGTCCCGAAGGAGATCAAAGTCGTGTTAGAGGAGTTCAAGGACTTGATGCCCAACGAACTCCCAAAGAGGTTACCACCAAGAAGAGACGTGGATCATCGGATCGAGTTGGTGACCGACTCGATGCCACCATCCCGCACACCGTATAGGATGGCCCCGCCGGAGTTGAAGGAGCTACAAAGGCAATTGAAGGAGTTGCTCGACGTAGGGATGATCCAACCGTCCAAATCCCCCTATGGCGCACCGGTGTTGTTCCAAAAGAAACATGACGGGTCGTTACGGATGTGCGTGGACTACCAGGCGCTCAACAAGTTGACGGTGCGTAACAAGTACCCCACTCCACTCATCGGGGAGCTATTCGACCAACTTGGAGGAGCCAAGTAGTTTTCGAAGATAGACTTGCGGTCGGGATATTGGCAAGTGCGTATTGCCAAGGGAGATGAACCAAAGACCGCCATGGTGACGAGGTACGGGTCATACGAATTCCTTGTCATGCCTTTTGGCCTCACTAATGCACCGGCCACATTTTGCACCTTGATGAACAAGGTATTCCAACCGTATCTTGATAAGTTCGTTGTGGTCTATCTCGATGATATTGTTGTGTACTCACCCACGCTGCAAGAGCACGTGGAGCATTTGCGGATGGTGTTTCAGGCCTTAAGGGATAACGAGCTCTATGCGAAGTTAGAGAAGTGCTCGTTTGCTCAAAGCGAGGTGTCGTTCCTTGGCCATCGTATTGGAGAGGGACGGATCATGATGGACAAGGCCAAGGTGAAAGCCATCCAAGATTGGGAGCCACCCAAAGACGTGCCCCAACTCCGATCATTCTTGGGTCTCGTCAACTACTACCGGAAGTTCATCAAAGGGTACTCCCAATCCGCCGCCCCATTGACAGAGTTGTTGAAGAAGGCTCAAAGGTGGTCATGGAGCGAGGCGTGTCAAGAGGCCTTCGAGCGACTCAAGGCCGCAGTGACATCGGAGCCGGTCCTCGCCCTACCCGATCACACAAAGGAGTACGAAGTGCACACGGATGCCTCCGACTACGCAATTGGAGGTGTGCTCATGCAAGAGGGGCATCCCGTGGCGTATGAGAGTCGGAAACTCAACGAGGCGGAGCGACGATACACGGTCCATGAGAAAGAGATGACGGCGGTAGTGCATTGTTTGCGGACGTGGAGGCACTACTTGCTCGGGAGTAAGTTCGTTGTCCGGACAGACAATGTAGCCACGAGTTACTTCCAAAGTCAAAAGAAGTTGACGCCAAAGCAAGCTCGATGGCAAGAGTTTTTGGCAGAGTTCGACTACACGCTCGAGTATAAGCCGGGGGTGATGAATCGTGTAGCCGACGCCTTAAGCAGGAAGGCGGAGCTTGCCGCAATTAGCCAAGCCGAGACCGACATCAAAGGGCGTATAAAGGAAGGCTTGGACAAGGACTCGATGGCACGGAACATCATGGAGTTTGCCAAGGAAGGCAAGACTCGGCGATTCTGGGTGCGAGACGGGTTGCTCTTCACCAAAGGGGATCGCTTGTTCGTACCAAAGTGGGGAAGCTTGAGGAGAGACATCCTCAAAGAGTGTCATGACTCGACGTGGGCCGGTCACCCAGGTATGCATCGTACAATGGCACTCATGGAAAATTCTTACTTTTGGCCTAGGATGCGGGAGGATGTGGAGGCGTATGTGCGGACGTGTCTTGTGTGTCAACAAGACAAGATCGAGCAACAACAACCGGGCGGATTGCTCCAACCCTTGCCGATCCCGGAGCACCCGTTCGAGAGTGTGTCAATGGACTTCATCACATGCCTTCCCAAGTCCGAAGGATGGGGGTCGATTATCGTGGTGGTGGATCGATTCTCCATGTATGCCACTTTCATCCCTGCACCACCCGATGTGACGGCCTTAGACACGGCCAAGTTGTTCCTGAAGCATGTGGTCAAGTATTGGGGTATCCCGAAGACGATCGTGAGCGATAGAGACCCGTGCTTCACCGGGAAGTTTTGGTCCGAGTTGTTCAAGCTATTGGTGTCAAGCTTGGCATACTCGATGAGCTTCCATCCGCAAACGGATGGACAAACGGAGCGAGTCAACGCCCTATTGGAGTTGTACCTGAGGCACTTCGTGAGCGCAAATCAAAAAGATTGGGCAAAGCTTCTCGACACGGTGCAATTCTCGTACAACCTTCAAAAGAGCGAGTCGACTGGAAGGAGTCCGTTCGAGTTAGCAACAGGGAGGCAACCGACGACTCCATTAAGCCTAACAATGGGGTATTCGGGGCAAAGTCCGTCGGCATACACTTTTGCCAAGACACTTCACGAAGAGACGGACTTAGCACGAGCTTCTTTGGACAAGGCCGCCAAAAAGATGAAGAAGTGGGCAGACCTTAAGAGACGAGCGGTCGAGTTCAACGAAGGAGATCGAGTGATGGTGAAGTTGCTCCCTCAACAATTCAAGGCCTTTCGATCCGTGCATAAGGGACTTATCCGGAGATATGAAGGTCCTTTCAAGATCGAGCGACGTGTTGGGATTGTGTCCTATCGCTTGGAGTTGCCGGCGAAGTTGAAAATTCACCCAGTGTTCCATGTAAGCCAACTCAAGTCATACCATGAAGACACAGAGGATCCAACACGAGGGACGTCGAAGCGAGCACCAACGACCATGATAACCTCGTTCGACAAAGAAGTTGAAGAGATCATCTCACACCGAGTGATTCGAAGGAGAGGTGTTTTACCTTACACGGAATACTTTGTGAGATGGAAGGGACTTCCGGACAATGAGAGTAGTTGGGAGCACGAAGAGCACTTGTGGCAATTTCGGGACCAGATTGAAGCATACCAAGCCAAGGTCACGCCGAGGACGGCTTCGACTTAGGTGGGGGAGAATGTTACGTCCCGCACGCTAGCTCGTCCAACACTGTGAGGTTAACTAGAATTCTCTAGAATTGTCTTGGAAGATCCACATTATGGTAGAAAACTCTAGAAGATAGTGGATCCTTATAGATAGTTGTAGATCCTTGTAGAGTTCTCTAGAATCATGTGGATACTTGTAGAAACTCTCTAGAACCTTGTAGGATGTAGAATTCCCTAGAAGCATGGAAGGATCTAGATCCTCCCCACACTTGTATAAATAGGCCTTTTGGCCATTCATTTGCAACCATCCAAGAATCCAAGCAATACAAGTTCTTAGCATTCTCCAAGAGTTCTCTTTCAAGACCTTCTTGTTTTCTTTAGCCAAGTGACTTGGTGGAGAGGTTTCCTAACTAGTCTCGGGGCGAACTAGTCTAGGACCGCACGAGCGAGGAAACTTCGAGGGGCTCAAGTTTCGGTTCGTGACATAATGCTCTTATGTTGGTTGCTCACTATCAACAAATCTTCGGGTGGATTGACGTATTTGCGTAGGTTATAGAGAAAATAAGTCCATGACTCATCGTTCTCTATCGGACCAAGGCCAATTGCAAGCGGAAACACTTGCTCGTTCCCATCCTTCGTGCAGGCAACAAATAAGGTTCCTTTGTTTCTACCCTTAAGATGAGTCCCGTCTACTATGAGCACATGGCGAAGACACTGCTCAAATGCTCTAATACACTGTCCAAGGGCAAGGAACATGTGACAAAACATTCCTTCACTAGTCGTCTGCAAGTCGTATACATTCCCAGGATTACGTTGTTTCAACAAATACAAATACGACGGAATCTTCTGATATGACGAGGGGAAGTCACCGTACATTCTCTCTATCGCTAGTTGCCTTGTTCGGACGGCAAAGTTGTATAACATTTGAACGCCGTATCGCATGCGCATCTCTGCCATCATCTCCTTAGGCCTCAGAACGACCTTCTCATCTATCAATTTCTTAGAAAAATAAAATGCGGCCACCTCGCTACTCACCGACCATGCACGTGCAGCACGGTTCAAATCTGATCGGCAACTGTGCTCCAATGTCAACTTAGTAATCCGAAAAAGAGTTGCACATTCCGTAGCACACAACCTAAACGTGCAATTCTTTCTACCACTCCTACATAGGTACACTGCACGGTCCGAAGCGGAGCAATCGGTCTTACACTATACAAAGTGCTCCAAATGATACATTCCTGCAGCTATCCTCAACTCTTGCACTGATCAAAATATGGACCCTATCTCGAGACTACCATCGATGACGATAGGCCGCTCAACCTACGCCAACGGTATTGCGCTTTCAATGTCAGGATGTGGAATGATCCAATTGCGCTGTGTACGCTCATGCTCAAGCTCATTTTCTGATTGATGGTCCGATGAAAAGTGTCGCTACCCCATGAGCCTATCCATTTGTGCCGGCTGTCCAATCCAAGCATAAAACTCTTCTTTCAATGATTCAAGCAAATCTTTACGACGATCTTCCTCTTCATCTTCGGATGTAGACACCGCTTCATCCTCCTCATAATCTTCATCATATTCATCATCATCACCATCGTCACTATCATCTTGTGCACCCAAGGTGCTACCTCTCACATTAACTTCGGGGGCGGAGTTCCCGCGGTTTTCAATCACATAAACTTCAGGATCTTCTTTAGGGTCCGCTAACCAAATAAGTAATTCTAAATCGCCCCGCAATAGCACTTTTGCTTTCATGCCGTTAATGGTTGTGAGGTACCATAACACATATTCGGTCTCCTTCCCACCATTCAAACCCTCTCTAATGAGTTCCACAAGGTTAGCACGATTAATAGTGCCGGGGTCGATGTAGACAACAAATAAATCCCCGTCCATATATGTTGATCGCTCCCAATGACCGCCGTGATATATAATAATACGGCGTAAAGACATCTGAAATTAAGAAAATATACAAAAATGAAGTGTAAACAATCAATGAAAATACTTGTTTAGCACACATCAGTGCTGGTCACGATTCGTGAGCTCACGGTGGCAATTGTCAACGTGACCTCACGATGGCAGTTGTCACTGTGACCTCACGAATCGTGACCTCACGATGGTGATCACCATCGTGAACACGGTGAACTTGTCCATCGTGACCATAGCAGAATTCTTGTGGTTAGCTTAGAACTAGGTATTTCAGTTTCTTTTAACCCCACGATACCATGAAGTTTTTAATTTAAGACACCATTATATGAACAAAATAACATATTTCATGACATAAGATGAAACATATCTTGTATTATACTTTCAAAAACCCTAATTTCACCCTAACAATAACCCTAATTTCAGCAGCAACTTATATCAAATGAACAAACATTATACATATTATGCTTACCTTTGTATGAAGTAAGGAACGCCACGGAGCCCCCGTTGATGCTTTCGTTCTTCTTGGCCGAGATCTTGGATGCTTGGAATGATGATTGGTTTTTTTTTTGTTTTTTGGGTGTATGTTTGTTGATTGTGTTTTGAATGTGAGGTTATGAGTTTGAATGAGGATTATTCTTCCCCATTACTACCACCACCAACCTCAGTGGCTTCATTTATTACCTAGTACACCCGAAAATATTCACCAAATCGAATGTGCAGATACATTAATGAGTTTCGCATACATCAGTCGTGGTCACGATGGAAGTGCCATCGTGACCACACGATGGGACTGCCACCTTGACCTCACGATGGGATTTCCATCGTGAACAACCCATCGTGACATTCCCATCGTGACCACGTGCGCAGTCAAAAGTATGACACGGTTGACTTTCAAAACTAAGGGTAACTTGGAGGAAAATGATCTGCAACAATAAGGCACCTCCAAAATATGTTTTCATAATGTGGTTGGCAATCTTGAACAAATTGGCAACATGTGATAGGTTGCTAGGACTTGGCATTGAATGTGAGACTATCTGTAGTTTATGTGGGAGAGTGGATGAAAGCTTGATGCACCTGTTTTTGAATGTGATTTTGCAAAAGCAAGTGTGGAAAGGTTTAAATGAGTGGTGCAAGCTGCTAATGAGGGATTCCAGATGGGAGGTGGAACTTCATTATATCATTAGTCAATGTTGTGGTAATTCTGGAATTCATGAGGTCAGTAGAATGCTATTGACTATTATAGTTTACTGTGTGTGGAAGGGAAGATGAAGGATGTGAATGAGGTGATGAAGCTGTGTAAATGGAATGTGGCTGTTTGCTGTAACAAAGATAGAAACCTAGCTAAGTTTATGATAGATGTGGATACATTTTGATTTTCTGTCACGATTTTTTTGTAATAGATAGTGTTAGTGTTTGAGGTGTAGTCTGTAACTTCCACAATTTGTGAAACAAAGCTCTATTTTACCAAAAAACAAAAGGAAATATACCCTAATTGGGAAATCTAAACCCTAAAGGAAAATGTGATTATTTCTATTTTTATAAATAACTTTCATTTTTTTACGCGCGTGGTCGGTCACAATGTGTCCGGATAAAATTATTGTTATTTTTATAGGAAAGTTCATATTGAATGCTATTGATATTTCAAAATCCAATTTTAGTTATTTAGGATACTTCAGAAAGATTGCATCTACTTATTTTATTTAATATATAACGACACACCAAAGAAATAGTGAATAAAAGTGTAGTATATATATTAGTTATCAAATTTTGACATATATTAAATATATTGTCTTTATTTTTTTAATGATCATATTTAAAATTTTGAAAAATTGAAAAAAGTAAATGAAAAAAACATAATAGATATTAAAACTACGTCAAAAATAAAGTAAACATATAATCTATCCATTGAAGTTTGTCTGTTCAAATTATTATATTAACGTGCGTTCTTATACTAGTATGAAGAAAAACTAACTAGTGATATATACTCTATTTGTCCACGAAATTATACCCTACTTGCCTTTTTTTTTTTCCATAAAAATATATTCTACTTTACTTTATGTACCATTATACTCTTCATTCTTTCTATTATTTACCAACTTTTACCTTTATCCCAATTACAATAACTTTATTCTACTACTCCTCAACTCTACTTTTATCACATTTACAATAACTTTATCAGTTTTTTTTAAAAGCCATGCGGAGCACACAATGGGGCACATTATCATGGATAGAGGGAGTATCGATTTTGGGGTGTAGACCTTGAGTTGAGTTGCGTAGAGAGATATTGGGAGAATTGAATCGAGTTTGGTAAAACAGCAGCAAAGAAACATATAAAAGTGTAGTCACCACCTTTGAAGAATTCCATAAGTTTTATAATAATCAATTAATTGCCAAATAAATTCCGATTTTTGTCAAATTCTGATTTTAACCTTCACATTTTAAATCTACCTACAAATACTTCACTTTTAGTTTATTTTTATTTTCCCCCGTTAATAAATTTTCCTCAAATTAATATTGAGTTGGACGCTGGAAATGTCGACATGGCAAATTGCCGCGACTAATGAAATGACATAGAATTTTAAAAACTACATGTCGTTTCATGAAAAATCGCTACAACAAAAAGTAGATATCGGAACACTTAACTAGAGGCACTTTTTATTAAGTGTCTCTACCATTAATATCGGGATACTTGATCAGATAAATTATACTCCCTCCGTCCCGTTTACTTGTCCCATTTGGGATTGACATGGAGATTAAGAATAAGAGTATTAAATGATAAATGTGTGTTTAGTATAGTGAATAAAGTGATATAAAACCAAACCGGCCCTCCGCCACGTCACGTCGGCGCTACACGTCCTCTCCTTTCACAATCTTTAATCTTCAATTTTAACCACCCACTCCACACGCATGGTGAAATTGTCGTAGCTCCTACTCGCAAAACCTAACCACTGTCGTGATCGGTAATCCTTGACAATTGTTTACTTCAATTTGAAGTTTTTCAAATATGTAATTAGTTGTTCGAATTGATAATGTGTTTATTCGAGCTTTGTATGACCAATGAGTCGAGCTTGATTCCTTCCGCCCCCTCTTGTGGTGACTGTGCTTTTTTTTTTTTTTTTTTTTAATGTTTGTAGGTATATGTATTACAGTATTAGTGTATTGATGCAAAAATTTTATCCTTTTGGGCACGTTTTAAAGTCTTACTTTACTATAACCATTTGTGTGATGACAAAAAATTCGGTGATGAAGATGTTAAAGTCATCAGTGAACATGAGTGTTTGTCAAAGTTGCAGGGACTGAAAGACGAAATTAATCAGTCTTGGCATGCTGATGATCGTATAACATCTTTAAGGTTCTCAATTAAGGTGAGTTTCCCCCTGGAAAGATGTGACATTTGTAGGCTTCTTCATGTTGTTGTTAGTATGGTAGTAATTGTTCTCTGACGTATAATAATTAGAAAATGTTATAAGGGGGCATTTGCATGTTGATAGAGATAATCTTGAACTGTTAACATGAGTGTGTTAATGAGGGAGTATGAAAGATGGTTTTCATCTTTTATGCTCCTACAGTGTTGCATATTCATCATGGCCTTATGTGTTTGGTCAAAAGTTGGGAGTGAGAAATGAGGAATGGGGCGTGTGGAAATCTGTGAATCTCTTTGTTTTTTTCATTTTGCCCAAGTTGTTTAAATTGAGTTCCCGTGACAATAAAATATCTTTGCAGGTTGTGAGGTTTCTAATGGACTCCCCCCTAATCCAATTTCATCATTTTATCAACTGATATATTGGATATGCTTGGTGATCTGGTGTGGAAGCTCTTTACCAGGTATGTAAGAGAAACTGTTGAAGTATTTTCCTTTCTTTTAGTATCATGCTGCATTGACTTACTCTATCTTTTCTCTCATTCCCCTCTTATGTCCCTTTGTGTATTTTTTGTTTACAACAATCTAAGAGAAAATGTATGATTCAAATATTTGAATCTCGTTTTCTTTAATTTTCTTATGCTTGTGTATGTGTTTGAAAAAAGAGTAAAATGACATAATTTTCAACTTATTCTTGTGATTGTTTCTTGATCATTTTGTGAAACTTGTGCTTGCTATTGTCAAATAAATTTCTTTTACATGACCTAACCTACCCGTGGCTTTCCAGTGATCTTTACGGTTTTCCAGAACATGATGCTTTGTTTGCCATTACTTTGAGATTAAGCTGGAAGTTTAAAACTTGTTCAAGTAGCTCAAGTTAACTTATTATCAATTGCACTCAAGCTACAAATACAACTTCAAGTATTTGTTCGTAGGTTGAGTGTTTACAGCCCATTATTTCACTTGAGTTTTTATAGGTAATTGATAATTTGGAGAAGTGATAAAAGAATGGGCATAGTACTTACTTGTGACTTGTATACTTGACATTAATCTCTACATATATGTTGCTGCACATCTCATCTTACATCTGAATAGAAGTTGCATTGTACATTTGGTTTCGTTGCTTCATTGTTCTGCTCTTACTCTAGTTTTTATCTGCTTCTTGAGTTTATCCTTAGAGATTTTAGAAAGTTTACGATGTAATCAAGATCCTTAATCTTGGACTCCTCCTTTAATCTTGTAATACTCTTTATTCTTATTTATTGCGACAGGTTGATGTGTGTTTAAACAAGGTGGGGAGGGGGTGGGGACGGTTATATTAGAAGAATTCACTGGTCGGATAAAACGATACAATCTTGGGCGAAAATATAAGTATCTTCAAGCTTGACACGAATGGATTTAGAGATGGATGGTGCTTTTGCATTTTGTATTCTATAGAAGAAACTTTAGTTCTTCTCGCGTATGGCATGAATGATAGAACATGAGCTTATGTGGAGTTGCCATTTGAATTGTTTAGTTATTCAAATCTTAATGACATTAGTTAAATAAATTTATTTTCAATATAAATTGCCAATACATTTTTGTTATAAGCAGTACTATTTATTAATATGTTCATAAGTGCCCCGTAAAATTAATTTGTGCCTCAAAATTCATTTTAGGTCTCAAATTAGTGCCCCAAAATATTAATTTGAGGACATAATACGAATTTTAGAGAAACAAATTTTGTGTCCCAATATTTACGTAAAAGGCATAAATAAGTGACCCTACATGTCATTTGAAGGCGCAAAAAAATGTCCCTAAAAACTTATAATATGTTTTGAAACTTTTTAAAAGGCATTTTTATATGTCACGAGAAATCAATTTCGGGGCATATTAAAGTGTCTGGAAAGTTAGTGGTATAGAGACACTTAAAAAGTATCCCTAATCTTATTGGGACACGATACTTGGAGTCACATTTAATAAGTGCCCCCAACAATATACATATCAGGGCACTTTTTGGTGTCTGGGTGAATTAAGACTTATAATATGAAGGTTTATTGATTTAATCTCTATTTTTTTTATTTTTTTTTGCAGAAATTGTCCTATTTTTCTCTTCTATGTCCCCTTCTTTTCCCTCTCGATTCCACTATGTATCATTCTTGTTTTTAGGTAATCCAAGGTTATTAGTCAGTGGGTAACTGAGGAGATGACTTCTTCTTCTTACTTGAACGGTAATCGCCATGGGAAAAATTAGAAAAAAAAAAAACGGAAGGTGATGTATTTGTAGGCAGATTTAAAAGATGAGGGTTAAAATCAGAATCTGACAAAAAGTCGGGATTTATTAGCAATTGACCCTTTTATAATCCATGTACATTTATTTAAATTGTCTTTTAAAAAAAAAATGAATTTGAAACTCGGTTTCCTACCATTTATTGTGTACCAAAATTCCAGTAAAGCCATAATTGCAATGATTTTATTAAAATATTAAAACATCTTACCACTTGTATGCGAACATTATGGATGAATTGAAAACAAATATTTCCAATTTTTTTTAATATCGTAAGAATCCGTAGCCGCAATCTTCGTTACGCACTAGGTAAACATTTCCAATTTTCTTCTCAACACTACGAAAATGTGTTGTAGATAAAAGAAAATGGAAATAAAATTTTCCTAATTGGGCCATGGATATAGTTTTAAATAAATGAAGCCCATTCAAAATATAGAATAGTAACAATATGCAGCTCAAACCTTATTTAAGACTGTACAAAGTTTGGTTTAAACAGTAAATTAAATCGAATCAAATCGTATTTCTACGGTTTGATTTAGTTTATGATTTGAAAATTATGGTTTGGTTTAGATTTTTAAAAAATTATGATTTATAGTTTAGGTTTAGTTTTTAAAAAATATAAATTAAACCAAACCGTAAACCGTAATATAATTATTGTATTAATATTATTTTTAGTATTGAAAGAGTTAAATAATAGTATATTACATATCTCATTTTTAATTATATATGTCACAAGTCAAAATAAGAAGGTTTAACCCTAAGTACTTATTTAATTTAACTCTGGTGGCTTCTTCGTTATTTCTTCTACCGCCACCACAATTTGTTCTTATGAAAAAAAGTTAAAAAGGTTTTTTACTTGATCGATTCCATGTATTGAGAAGACTTTTGAAACAAGGCACTTTATTTTAGTTTTCAAGTTAATTCTCTAGTTAATTATGATACTATGCATACAAATAAAGAATTTGAAGTATAATATTGCATCATTCTGTCAGTTCACGTACATAAACAAATCATTTTTCTTTATTACTTTGCAAGAAAATAAAAAATATATAAAACCCGTAAATCAAACCGCACCAAACCATATTAATACAGTTTGGTTCAGTTCGATTTTAATGCTAAAACAGTTTGATTTGGTTTGAAAAATTATCAAATCGTAATTTTATGGTTTGATTTGGTTTTAGTGAAAATTGCACCAAATCGAACCGTGTACAGTCCTAACCTTATTGATGTCATTTTTTTTTTCAAAAAACTTAGATTGATAAATTACGAGCAAACACATGGACTATGAAGACGACCCTCCACAACATCCGGTGGTTCATCCCAAACATGTGCAAACAGAAATCTTTAGAAATTCTAGCTAGTTTATGAGCTGCCGTAATGGCCCCCTGACTAACATGTCTTATGCAAAAATCACAACTAGAATTCAAAATTTGACGACAAGAAGATACCACAGTTCCCAACTCCAAATCATAAAAATCACACAAGCATTGATGGCATCATAAACAATTTTGATGTCAATCACAAATTCCAACTTGCTCAATCCTCTTTGCTTAATCCAACCTTATTGATGTAATTACACGGAAAATTTCACATGAAAGTACTATAGTATGAATAAGGGTACTAAATTACAAACTAAAATTAAAATATCTGCAAAATTCAAATTCAAGTTTGTCACCTAGAAGAACAAACACCACAAAAACAAAGCAATTCTTCTTTCCTCTCTCTTTCATAGATGGGATTTGTTGGAGTCAAATGATATCGCAACATCGCAATTTACTAACTTAATTCGCCAAGATCAAGAAGATTATATGTTCTAAGTGTGGTGGTGAAAAATTCCCCATATGGAATGTTTACTTGAATTTGGAATTTAAACTGGGTTTATAGGATTGATATATGGAAGTACCGGTCGTTGTTTTATCTTTTCCATATTGAATTTGTATGTCCGTAAAATAAACTGTAGATGATTTTGAACTCTCTAAATTTTAGTTTGGTCAAATTAATCTAATGCTATTCGAAAAAGATACTTATTATTAAGGTACAGAGAAAAGAAAGGAAAGTTTTGCAAAGAAAGTATTCATTGTATTGAAGCTTGATACAAAACGTGAAGAAAGAATACAAGGGAGAAGCCTACTTATACAAGATCCTAACTAACTGATGACACGACGAAATCAATAACTAGATGACACGTCAGCAACAAAGACACATCAGCAACTAGCTATTGAGGAAAGAAGAAAGATAAGAAATAGAAACATGCATTCATGCATGCTCTCAATAGCCCCCCTCAAGATGGGAGAAAAATACTGAGAAAACCCATCTTGATCACGACATTCTTCAAAGCAGGAGTTGTCAAGGGCTTGGTAAAGACATCAACAAGTTGAAGAGAGTTGCGAACATGCACAGGCTTCACCACTCCTTCCAAAAATTTATCCCTCACAGTATGGCAGTCAATCTCTATGTGTTTAGTCCTCTCATGAAACACAAGATTGTTACAAATATAGACAGTTGCATTGTGTCACAAAACAAATGAGTAGCCTTGGTTTGATGCACTCCAAAATCCAGAAGAAGATTTCTGATCCAAGTGATCTCACAAGAGGTTTGAGCCATGGCCCTATATTCTGCTTCAGCAGATGATCTAGATATTGTATCTTGCTTCTTAGACCTCCAAGAAATCAGAGATGATCCAAGAAAGATAGCAAACCCAGTAATAGATCTTCGAGTGGTAGGACAGGCTGCCCAATCAGCATCAGAAAAAGCAGTCAAATCGAACGAAGAAGAGCTAGCAAAAAATAAGCCATGACCAAGATTCCCTTTCAAATACTTCAGAACTCTTTCAGCAGCAAGTAAATGGCCAGTGCATGGTTTAGACAAAAATTGGCTCAAAGTATGAACAACATATGTAATATCAAGTCTTGTGATGCAGAGATAAAGAAGTCTCCCAATCAATCTCATGTATGGAGTAGGATCTTCCAAAACAACACCTTCTTCCAAAGATAAATGTTTTCCAGATTCCATTGGTATAGAACAAGGCCTGCAATTGATGAGACCTGTTTCTGTAATCAGATCTAATGCATATTTTCTTTGACACACATGAATACCAGTAGTATTTCGAGCAATCTCCAAACCAAGAAAGTAAGATGGTTTGCCCAGATCCTTGTACTTGAAAGACTTGCTCAGAAAAGACTTAAAAGAATCCACCAAAGAGTCATCATTGCTTGCCAACAATATGTTATCAACATAGACAACTAAACCAAGAAATTTCCCATCATCTATTTTCTTGTAGAAAAATGAGTGATCAGAGGCTGATTGGTGAAGACCAAAAGCACTCAAAACTTCTGAAAATTTCAAATACCATTGTTTGCTTGCCTGCTTGAAACCATACAAGGATTTATTGAGCTTGCACACTGAACCAAGAGGGTATGGATTCCCCTTATCATCAACCAAGCCTGGTGGAAGTTCCATCAAACCAAGTATTGTTCTTAATCAATGCCTTTAATTCAGCTTGCATAGCCTTCCTCCATTCAACATACTTCACAGCCTGGTGATAAAAGGAAGGTTCAGGAATAGATGACAAAGAACAAATGAGCCTAAAATAGGCAGAACAAAGTCTTGAATAAGAGATATATTTGTGAATGGATGGGATAAGGTGAATGAAGAACATAATTGCAAACATAGTCAGAAAGATGAGAAGGTGGTCTCAGTGATCTTCTTGACTTTATAGCAGGAATAGAAGAAGAAGCAGGAACCGAAGAAGTAGAAGAAATATGAATGGAAGCTGAAGGAATTGAAGTTGAAGGAATGGAAGCTGAAGGAATTGAAGTTGAAGGAATGGAAGTAGTGTTCAAATTACTCTCTTGTGTAAAAGTAAACTGAGGGCCAGGAAAGTTGGATAGAGAAAGATGAGCAAAGGGAAATTCAATCTCATGAAACACAACATCTCTGCTAATAGTCAATTGATTTGTGTCCAGATTTAAGACTTTATATCCTTTTTACCCAAAAGGATATCCCAAGAACTAGCATTTCATAGCTCTTGGATCAAATTTTGATCTGGTTTTGTCCAATGTGGATACAAAACAGAAACAACCAAAGACTCAAAGATGAGAATATGATTGTGATTTCTTGAAAAGCTAGCAACTCAAAAGGATTGAGATTATGAGGCAAAACAGAAGATGGAATTCTATTTATAAGATAAGATGCAGCATGTATACATTCCCCCCAGTATTGAATGGGCAAATGTGATTGAAAAAAGAGACTTCTAGCCACATTCAATAAATGTTGGTGCCTTCGTTCTACTCTAGCATTTTGCTGAGGAGTAGCTACACAAGAGTGATGAACAAGAGTTCCATATTGAGTATATAATTCCCCTAAATGAAACTCAGGTCTATTATCACATCTAATGATCTTAATTCCTTTCACAAACTGTGTTAGAATAGTGCTGAAAATTGGTAAGAATATCCTTAACATCAGATTTATATCTCATCAGAAAAGTCCAAACAAAACGGGAATGATCATCAACAATTGTGAGAAAATAGCTATATCCTTAAACTGTGGAAGTTTGGTAAGGTCCCCAAATATCACAATGTATCATATCAAAAATCTCTTCAGATACATGTTCAGAAACAGGAATGTAAACACAAATTTTAATGTATCGATAACAAACACAATAATTCGTGTACAAATAAGTATTTGCGGGTTTGAAGTAAATTTGGGTTCGATCTCTAGCTTTTATCCTCTGATTCGTCTCTTCCACTTGTTCTTGAACGATCTTCAAGCAGCTTCCGGGATCCTTGGAGATTTGGCCTCCTTGATCTTGATCGGTTTGATGCTTGATTTGATAACGTTAATCCGGAGGGCCGACGCCTTATTTCTGGATCAAATGCTAATTTGGGACGCTTTTGGTGAAGAACTCCTTGAACTCCACGAAGAACGCCTTGAATGCCGCGAAGAACACCTTGAATATTGTAGAGAATTTTCCTACAACTCTTGAGCTCTTCAATATGATTTGTGGTGTGTTCTTTGACCTCTCCAATCACCCCTATTTATAGGTGAAAATGTAGTGGACTTGGTGGGCTTTTGGACTCCAAGACGGGCTTTAGGGCTGAGGTAGCACAATTCTATTGGCTCCTCAATTTTGGTAGTTATCTCCATCAAATCTTTGACTTAATGACCAAGAAATGACACTTGTTAATTTTTAATTAATTGGTCGAAAATCTCCATCTTTTAAATATCAATTTATATTTATTTTAATTTAGGAAAAATTCCTAAAATATAAAATTAATATTTTTTTCATTAATTTTATACGTCTACAAATGCCCCCTTGAGATTTGTTCGTAGACAACTTGTCTTAGAATGAATAAGTCTCAAGATTTTGAAGTTTATTAGATAGTTTAAACTTGTATCAAGGAGTTCTTGAATTTTGAAGTGTGAAAATTTATACTCATTTCATAGAGTTTTTCAATTTGAGGTTTAAGTTTATAAATAATTTATACTCGTATTTAAGAGTTCTTCGACTTGAGACTTGAATTTATAAATAGTTTATACTCGTATTTAGGAGTTCTTGAACTTTGGGATTTGAATTTATAAATAGTTTATACTCGTATTTAAGAGTTCTTCGACTTGAGACTTGAATTTATAAATAGTTTATACTCGTATTTAAGAGTTCTTGAATTTGAGATTTGAATTTATAAATAGTTTACACTCGTATTTAGGAGTTCTTGAACTTTGGAATTTAAATTTATAATTTCAACATGGTGTATACAATGGGATAACCCATAAAGTAATTGTGAAACTTGAAACGAATTTTCCAAGTTATCCACAATTTGATTAATTATTTTCTTTTCTTTCTTTTAAAACAAAGCCCAACCGAAATAAACAAAACAACCAACACTCTTTTTAACAAAAAAAAAAAAACTTTCCAATTATTTATATCTATCCAACCCATATCCCAGATTTGGTAGGCACCTAAAATCAATAACCTCTCGTATTCTTCTAGAATTACCACAACATTGAATTTTTTTTCTTTTCTGCCATGGCTACAACTTATTTGTGTTTCGGAAGTTTTTTTTTATATTCCTTTGGTCGCACGTTCCTCTTCAATAGAATCCTACTTGGAAAAGGAATTTCTTTCCTTCTAGGATTCGTGTATGTCAACTTCAAATCAACTCTATAAATACATCCTTCTACTGCATCTTTCTTCTCACAAAATCACATCTCTCTCTTTCTTCTCAAAATTTCTGCAGCATAGTCAAGGATCTTCAACACCAGTCCTTGATTCGTCTTGAAATCTTGATTTGCAGGTACAAATTCTTGCCATGTATTTTATTCTTTCCTGCATGGTATTTGATAATACTCCGTTTATCTTCCTCTGCTCCTTTAATCCACCTTTAATTCATAACAATAGGTTCTACAACAACTCATACTTATTTTCTCTGATTTCGCAGGGAAATACTAGAAGCAAAGAGCTCGTGTTTCATCTCCAGTTGTGTTGATTTAAATCTTTTGGGTAAGTTTCATCCTTCAAGTTCATCAATTTATATCCTCTTACACGCTGCACACCACGTGTTTGATCAAAAGTCTGAACGACAAAAAAAAAATAGAATTTTTTTTGTTTTGTTTGTTTTTTTTTTTTTTTTGAAACTTTGAACTGACCCGTTTTGTGACTCTTGCAGGAGAGCAGCTGTAAGAAGAAGCCCAAAGACCATAAAGCAAATCTTTCAATCTCGTTGGTCCTCAATCCTTTTATTTTCTCTTCTTTTTTTCTTGCATGCATGAAAGCCGTTTGATAATTTGCTTGTACGAAAACTCCATATACAATATATATATGCATATTTTCTTGTTTCTTAATCAAAATATGACTTATTAATTTTCATGCCTATAACAAACTTGTTGTGCGGGGATCTCATTTGTTTTTTTTATATCTATTTTGGTCCTTATCAAATATAATTTGGAGTTAAAGCTTATGGAAATTTTGTCGGAGTATTTCTTTATTATTCAAGAGATCCAAGGTGACTTCCTTGGACCGTCTTCGAAGGGATCCAAACCTTCCAAGGGCTTCAAGGTGACTTCCTTTGAATGTTCTCCGTCACCAAGAGGTTCAAAGTGACTTCCTTGGATCTCTCCGTCGTCCAAGGGCTTCAAGGTGACTTCCTTGAATGCTCTCCATCTCAAAGAGGTTCAAGGTGACTTCCTTGAATCTCTCCGCCTTCGAATGGATCCAAACCTTCCAAGGGCTTCAAGGTGACTTTCTTGAATGCTCCCCGTCTCAAAGAGGTTCAAGGTGACTTCCTTGAATCTCTCCGCCTTCGAAGGGATCCAAACCTTCCAAGGGCTTCAAGGCGACTTCCTTGAATGCTCTCCGTCTCAAAGAGGTTCAAGGTGACTTCCTTGGATCTCTTCCTCATTCCAAGGTGTCTTCCTCAATACAAAGGGCAATTTTAGATCTCAAGTCTTAAACATGAATTTTATGTCTTGCATACCTTTTGTTATCTTGATAAGACTTTTAACTCCTTGTTTTTTTCTTTGCAGTCGAAACATGGCCTACTTCAAAGATATCACAGTTGATGAACAAGATTTCTTGGTGATTCTAGATAATGAGAAGCAAGTTGTAGAGAGGGGAACATATCTTAAGGTGTACAAATCGTTGGTTGGCACATATGCTAATGAATGGCCCAGATTTACAAATTCTCTGCATGGATCGGGATGGACTCATGAAATCAGTGCTGGAAAATCTCCAATATCGTGGTCATTGCACTGCACCCATCATCATCAAACTAAAGAAGTTAGACCATTACCAACCTTGGGCCGAAGCATTGTTGAAGGCAATTCCAATTGGAGAGACAAGATAGAATTTCTCGGCGAATTCCACCATATCATGGGATACTGGGAGTGGACCGAAGACATCCTTAGTCGTTATAGAAAGGAGCTTCGTCGTGTCGGCATTTATGATTCTGTGTATGCATCCCTATTCACTTATGATCGAAATACTGAAGTTATGAAGGCATTTTGTGAAGCTTGGTATGCCTCAACCAATACTCTGTTGACTTCGTCTGGTGAACTATCGATTTCCTTATGGGATTTGCATTACTTGTCCGCGCTCCCATCTCTTGGAACGCTTTATGATGAAGTGGTGCCTCGTACGAGAGAACTTCTTGGTATGCATCGTGATAAACCACATGTTCCTATAGGCTGCAAGGATCTACTTCATGCTTATCACCTTCTTGGGAAGAGCAACACTGTAATTCCGAACCAGACTGTCACAATTGAGGCTCGGATCAATTTTTGGTCAAAGAGGAACCCAAGATATCTGCCACCTCCCCCACGCAAGGAAAAGAAGTCAGCCCGTCCCAAGTCTACTCATACTCCCTCTGGCGACATCAAAAGTCATGAACCATGGACTTCCGCAGATAGAGTTGTATTCGCAAAGCTCAATGTGAAAGATAGCCATTATGACGAGACATACTTGGCTGCTTATATCGCTTGTTGGCTATGTACTTTTGTTCTTCCCGATGATGATGCTATGGTGATTAGGCCGAATACTTTCAAGATGGCAAGCATGATGGCGTGTGGAAAAGAAGTGTGTCTAATGACTTCAGTCTTGGCGAGTATTTTCCAAGGTTTGAATTTAATTTCAAACTCCTCAAAGCCTTCGGAAGTCCGAGCGGTGTTTCCAATCCATTTTGTTTATGGCTGGATATCACACTATTTCAAGACTCACTACCCCGTTGAACAAGATTTGCGCATCCCTGGCATGATCCAATTCTCGGGTGAAGGAGGTGCGAGGCACTATGATCACAAGGAAGCTCGTAGGCGAATCCACAAGGGGGAGCTAATTTCCTGGAACTGCACCATGCTTACTAAGAATAAAGACATCATTTATACTGATGACGAAAAAGCAATCGAATCTCATCAGTGTTATTTCATGGCCATTGGCTCAACTACTTGGCTAGAAGAATGGATGACAATTTCATCATTGAGCCGTATAGCCCACATCTTTCAGTCGTCAGTTTGGCTACTACCAAGATACACCGGGTATTCTCACTCAGGATTTCCGTAAAGCATTTTTTACGGATGGACTCAAGTATTGGCGTGCTTCCTCATTATTTAGATCTAAGTGTAGGGCTCATTTCCCATGCTTAACATCTAATGCTAAGAAGCTTTGTTCCACTGGCTACAAGAATTGGTGGGATCTAGCATACAAGAGGTTTATAGATGATGAGTTTTCAACCTTGGTTCAAAAAACAACAGATGTCTTTGAAGAGCAAGATGGTCCCGTTGAGGCTACTCATTCTAGTGGGAAGTGGAAAAAACCTTTAATTGTATCAGACTCTACTAGTGCTACTGAGCATTGTTGGAGGCATGAAAAACGTGTCAAGTCTCAAGAACCTATCAAGGATGACATTGACAGCGACCATCATCAATCAAACGCTATTGCAAATGAGATTCTTCATCTTTGTCTTCCCTTTGCTTACATGTTGCTATCTCTTGCTATTATTTTTTGATATATATATATAGATATATTTTAGATGATAAAGAGTCTTAGGATGGATGATGAAGAAAGTGGCGATGAAAATCAAGCCTTGATTGAGCATGGACAGCCAAAGAAGACTCTTTCTTTTGAGGAACAGGTTCATGGACCATCAATCGAGCTCGATCAACCGAAGATGACTGCTATTCTTGATAAGCGGGTTTCCAGACCCCAACTTGGAGCTGTGTCTGAATTCTATAGCAGCAACACGTTTGACAAGGAGCTACGGCTATTTCTTCAAAGAATTTGACATAAACTCCACAGCATGATGACACAAACTGAAGTTGATCTCGTGTCATCAATTGAGGATGAGATACGAAATGGGTTTTCACGTATTAAGGGTTTCCAGTCTGGTTTTGATCTCTCCTTTCTTGAAGACAGCATCAATACATTTTTTGATCGAGCTGCTGCTTATGATAAAGAAAGAGTTGCATCGGAAATTTCTGCTCAACAACACCAAAAGAATAAAGCTCGTCTTCGCGAAGTTTGTGCTAAAGAAAAAGCGGATGTTGCTAAATTGGAAGCAGTCAAGAAAGAACTTGATGATTTAGAGAGACGCAAGAATGAGCTGGCCATATCTGTGAAGAGTCAACAAGAATCACTCCAAGCTGTTCGTGCTAATATCAAGGAGCTCAAAGAAAAAGTTGAGAATTTCAAGGACACCCCCCTAATTGATGATGAACTCTTAGCAAACTTGAAGAATGCAAAAACTCTCTTGGAGGCTTCTCAACAATCATTGAAAGATCAAGATCCATTTGTCTAGATATTGTTTCCTTATTTTGCTGAACTTCATTTTTTCTTTTCTTTCAATTGCACCTTATTTTTTAATGTTTCTTTTTTTTTGGCAAACACTTATGCAATGAAGTACTTGGTTTTTTTTTCTTCTCTTACTTTTCGTCATTCATGGATGTCGTCTTTTTATCTTGAATACTTGCTCCAATTTGAATTTCAATTAATTGCAATCATCCAATTTGAAGGAAGACACAAAGTATAATTGACTTAAAAGCATGACTGAACTTAGAATCTATCCAAGCTGCCTACGTACCTCTTTATATAAAAAGGATCAAGTCAAAACGTAGTTCAAGAAGTAAAACTAACTTGAGTTTCAGGGGAGGGGGGGGGAGCCGTACACAATCTATACTCATGCGGGCCAGGAGTGACTATTTATTTAACCACTATATAGACAAAGTGGAGTAAATAATAGTTTAACCACATAACTTTACCTTTTGGTGGGATAATTAAGTTTAGCCACATTAACTTAACTCTTGGTGGAGAGGTTAGCAGTTTAACCACGTACACTTTTATTGGTGGGTGCCTTTACACAGTTTATATTCATGCGAGCCAAGAGTAACATGCAGTTTAAGCTCGTGTGTCATGGAGCGATCTTCTTTATCTTTTTTTTTTGGTTTTCTGCTAATTTTTTTTTTCTTTTTTTTTTATTGTTTTTTTGTTTCTTTTTTTTGTACAGGTACGCTTCCACCCTTCAAGAATAGTAGCGCTTCAAGATCTTTCCATTGATCGAACCAACGTTAACATTGTCTTTATCAATCAACTTGTAGGCGTTGTTGGTGTAGACTTCTTTGACAACATAAGGACCATCCCATCTCGACACAAACTTGTTTCCAACACGATGAGTGGTTATAATTGGCCTTCTCACAGCTAGCACTAAGTCTCCAACTTGAAAAGAGCGCAACCGCACATTTTTATTGAAAGACTTTGAGAGGCGAGCTTGATAACATTCCAACATTTGTTGAGCTTCCAATCGTTTTTCGTCCAATACTTCTAACTCTTCAAGGCGTAGACGAGCATTCTCTTCTTCGGTCAAACCTTCTTGGATGGCGATCCGCAACGAGAGAATTTGTTGCTCAAGAGGATTCACAGCTTCCACACCATACACTAAGGAATAAGGGGTCGCTTGTGTTGGAGTTCTATACGTCGTTCTATACGCCCATAATGCTTCTCCGATCTTCTCATGCCAATCGTGCTTCATCTTTGCAACAACTTTCTTCAACAAATTGCACAAAGTCTTATTGAAAGCTTCGGCCAATCCATTAGCTGGCGTGTTGTACATGGATGACTTCCTTTGCTTAAATCCATACTTCTCACAGAGCTTATCAATAAAGGAATTGCTGAAATTCCGTCCATTATCAGTGATGATGTAACGAGGAATCCCATGGCGATAGATGATATGACCTTTGATGAAATCAGCAACATTCTCCTTCTTCACTTCTTTCAAAGGGATCGCTTCAGCCCACTTGGAGAAGTAATCTGTTGCAGCCAAGATATATAGATGCCCCTTTGATGATTTTGTCAAAGGTCCAACGACATCCATGCCCCAAGCATCAAAAGGCCAAGACGCAACCGTGGGGTGTAGTGGCTCAGGCGGTTGATGAATGAGATTTGCGTGAAACTGACAAGGTTGACATCTTCGAGCATACTCCATGCAGTCATTCACCATGGTTGGCCAATAGTAACCCATTCTCTTGATTCGAAAGTGCAATTTCGGACCGGACTGATGAGCCCCGCAAACTCCAGAATGCGCTTCCTCCATAGCTTTTGCAGCTTCTTCCTTTTCCAAACATCTTAAGAAGATTCCATCAAATGAGCGCCTATAAAGTGTGCCTTTAAAGTAGATAAAGCGAGCTGCACGACGACGAACATCCACTCTTCTATGCGGATCGCTTGGAAACTTCTCATACTTTAAGTAATCAACCAATACTTGGCTCCAATCTTCTTCTTCTATCTCGAAGACCTCAACGACATTGCTCTCATCATCTTCACAATCTTTTTCTTCGAAAATAGGTGGAACAACCCAACTTTGGCAGACTGGTACCGAAATCTTATCCTCGGACATGGCATTGTAGAAGCGAGCTTAGCCAACGCATTAGCTTGTTTGTTTTCACTTCTCGGGACATGTCCAAGTTCTACGTCTCCAAGCCATACAATGATAGTTTGGGCGTACTTGACATAAGGAAGCAACTCTGGCTTCTTCACTTCGTACAATCCAAGTATTTGGTTTATCACCAACTTAAAATCTCCATACACCTTCATGTGCAGTCTCTTCGCATCTACTGTCATCTTCAAACCAAGGATGGGCGCTTGATATTCTGCTACATTGTTGGAGCAATTTTCCATCAAAGTAAAAGAATATGGCAGTACTTCTTTCTCGGGTGTGACGAACACAATTCTAGCTCCGGCTCCTTCTCTATGAGATACTCCATCAAAGTACATTACCCAAGGAGGGCAAACATCAATCAAAAGTGCGTCTTCATCCGGGAGATCATCAGTTAACTCTCTTCAGCAGGAATCGGATGATCGGCTAGGAAATCTGCTAGAACTTGTCCTTTTACCGCTTTTTTAAGAACGTAAATAATCTCGAATTGTTGCAGTTGTAGATAACAACATACAAGTCTATCCGAGAGAACACGCTTAGACATGACATACTTCAATGGATTTGCTTTGGAGATTAGGCGCACCGTATGAGCTTGAAAATAATGCTTCAACTTTTGGATAGAGAATATCAAGGCCAGACATAACTTCTCGAGCGGAGAATAATTCAGCTCGTTGGGCGTCATCATTCTACTCAAGTAGTATAGGGCATTCTCCTTTCCTTCGTCATTTGTTTGCGCAAGTAATGCCCCCATAGAACGTTCTTGAGTGACGAGGTATAAGATCAACGCACGACCCGCTATAGGTGCAGCCAGAACATGAGGTTTCATCAAATAAGTTTTGATACTTTTGAAGGCATTTTGGCATGACTCATCCCATTCAAATGGTATGCCCTTCTTCATAATCCGACTATGAGGTTGACACCTTCCGGCTAGGTTCGAGATGAACCTTCTTAGGTACGCCAATTTTCCTTGCAAACTTTTTAACTCATGAATATTCCGAGGTTCAGGCATCTTCATAATAGCATCAATCTTGGCTTGCTCTATCTCAATACCTCAATGGCGGATGATGAAACCAAGAAACTTCCCTGACTTCACTCCAAATGCACACTTTAACGGATTTATCCTTAGCTCATATTTCCTTAGTCTTTCGAAGACTATCCTTAAGTCTTGAAGATGATCATTTCTTGCCTTTGACTTTACGACCACATCGTCCACGTAACACTCAATGTTCTTGTGGAGGATGTCATCAAATATCTTTTTGCATGGCTCTTTGATAGGTAGCGCCAGCATTCTTTAATCTAAACAGCATAACAATGTAGCAAAATATTCCTTTTAGAGTGCGAAACGCCTTCATTTCTTCGTCAGTCGGTGACATGTGAATTTGATTGTAACCGGAAGATCCATCCATAAAATATAATGCTTCATGTCCGGTTGTCGCATCAATCATCAGTTCGACAATGGATAGTGGAAAGTCATCTTTAGGGCATGCTTCATTAAGATCTCTAAAGTCGACACAAACACGGATCTGCTCATTCTTCTTCCTTACTGGCACGATGCTGGAGATCCATGTTGGGTATTTTACTTCCCTAATGAATCCAACCTCAATGAGTTTGTTTACTTCAGCTTCAATCAACGGGATCAACTCGGGTCAAAATCGATGTTGGGATTGCTTGACAGGCCGTGCCTCCTTCTTAATAGCTAAGTGATGAACATCTATCTTTGGTCAATCCTGGCATCTCCTTATATGTCCATGCGAATATATCTTTGAATTCTTTCAAGAGCTCAACATATGCATGCTTCTCATCCGGCATCAATGAAGCGCTGATGTAGGTAGGTCGTGGATCATCAACAGTACCCAAGTTAACTTCTTTCAACTCATCGATGGTGGACTTCACACCATCTTCAAATTGTGGGGGTGATATGTCCGTCCCTTCTTTACAAAGAGTAATGTGATGTGATGAGGCGACCTCTTCAATGATCTCTTCACTCCTTGGCACAAGGCTTTGAAAATCTATGCACAGCCTCAATGTTCCATCTCTTTGCCTCATTATAACGATATCTTTTATATCACTTACTCTAACAGCGCCGCTTCTAAGTAAACAAGCGATCTCTTGATGTAAATTGATTTGAGCAGCTTGATTTTAAGCAGATTGACTTTGAGCACTCTATATAGTGTAGTAAGACGATGCCACACTTTCTCTATCTTCTTTATCATCCTTTTCAGGGACTTGTGTATGAATGACTGTCTTCATCTTGGCCTTCAACACCTTTTCACATGACACAATTAAAATAGTACTTCTTTTCATGCGAGAAAGGACGATACTTCTCAACCTTTGGATTGTCCCTTGCTTGGTTTTCTTGTATTTGCCAAGTCTCTTGAAAACAGACACTTGTTTTGCCCATCCTTCTCCTAACCTCTTGAAGGTTGACACCGTTTCAACTTTCTTCTTTTTTGGGAGACTTGATGTAGATGACACCTCTCCTTCAAAGATATGGTTGGCAGTTGCCCTTTTAATTGCAATACGAATTGGACCTCGTGAGACAAATCCCAAGCCTGCCTTAGTTCCTTTGATCATAGGACCATCTTTCTTTGATACTTTCGAACTTGTCTTACGCTCAGGATCATGCTGGCTCGTAACCTTCGAATTCTCCTTGGGATCGTATCCGGCTTTCACAAGTAGCTCATATGTCTTTGGTCCAAAGCACTTAGCAACTTCAGGGCTTGTAAGTTTGCCATGCTCTGTAGCACTACCTTGTTTTGGCCGAACAAATCCTCCAAATGATTGTTGAGTGGGTTTCGTAGCATCAATCTTTGTTAAAGGTATGGTGAGCCCGTCCAAAGACTCCTCCTTCCCCTTTCTTTCAACTCCCTCTTTGGATTCAACTTGTGCTTCTTTTGGAGACTTTGGCTTTACCATGTAATACTTTGCTTCGGCGAAGTATGATTCGGTTTCCGCAAAGGGCTTATGATCACCAATCACTATCTTTACCGCACCATCTTGGTAATACTTGAAGTATTGATGCCATGTTGAGGGGATGACACCATATTCATGCAACCATGGTCTACCAAGGAGCATGTTGTACGAGGTTTTTACATCAATTACTTGGAATAATGCGGTTGATCTCATATCATCAATTAGCAATTCCAATCTTATTGTGCCAAGAGCTCTTTGTCCTTCGTAATTGAAACCATGAATCAGCAACCGACTGCTTGCTAGCTCCTCAACTTGGATTCCTAACTCCTTCAAAGTTCTCAACGGTAATATGTTTACCGCAGATCCTCCATCTATAAGTACTCTGTTTACCCTTTGCTCATTAGTATAATAACTCACGAACAGAGGTTGGTTATGAGGCTCGGATCTAAGTTGTAAATCTTCATTGGAAAATGCCACCATCAACACATCTTCATTCTCTTGATTTACTATTCAGCAAAAAGCTTCGTTATCTTCTTCTATGCTTTCGGTAGCGATGAGGTTTGCCCCGACATTGTCCTCTTCAAGCGTTATCTTTCCTTGTCTAGCCAGTTGCATAACCTTGTCCTTGAAGATGAAGCAATCATGTATGGGATGACCCACTAGCCTATGGTACTTGCAATATTTTGGATCATTAGTTTGTCCCGCTTCATTCGGTCGTTTCATTTCAGGCAGTTCAACAAGTCCCTCCTTGATTAAGTTATCAAATATGCCAGAGACATCCGAATCCAAGAAAGGATACTTCTTTTGCTGCTGCTCTTTCAGAGTCGGCCTCCTTTGCCCCATGTCTTGAAAAGCATTCGATTTTTTCTTTTGAACTTTGTCAAAAGAGTTGCCTCCTTTCTCGAATTCTTGTTTTTCTTTAAACCGATGAGGTTCTTGAAGTGGCGGTCCTCTAACTCCATTTGATTCCATGCTCAACTCCTTATCATGTGCTCTCGTGGCTAATTCCTCGAATGGCTTGGGTTGAATTCCACGAAGAATATATTGCAGGCCCTAATGCTTCCCTTGAATACACATTTCAATGGCAGATGACTCGGACAATCGATCTTTGCAGTTAAGATAAAGGTTCATCCATCTATTGATGTAGTCAATCACTACTTCATCTTTGAACTGCCGGGAACTTGTGAGCTCCACCATGCTGACTTCTAGTGTTATAGAATCGATTGAGAAACTCGTGTTCAAGCTCCTCCTAATGATCGATTGAGTTCGGCTCTAAATCCGTATACCAATCAAAAGCATTCCCTTTAAGTGAGCGAACAAACTGCTTCACCAAATGATCTCCAAAGATGCCGGCATTATTGCAAATTTCGATAAAGTGAGCTATGTGCTGCTTCAGATTACCCTTTCCATCGAATTGCTGAAATTTGGGAAGCTGATAGCTGAGGGGCATCATTAAGTTATCAACTCTTTGAGTATATGGTTTTGAGTAAACCAATGAAGACTTGGAACTCCCATCGAATTTGTCTTTTATGGTTCCTTCAATGAGCTGCTTGATTTGTTCAATTGAGATGAGAGTGTCTGAAGCGGATTTAGACTCTTTATCATCCAACTGCTTCTATTCACGTCTTTTGGACACATCATCATCATCCTCAATTTCATCTTCCTCTTCATCTTCATCATCATGTTTGGATACCCCTTTTTCTTTTGCAAGCTTTAAGATCATGGCATTTTGTTTGATCATACGCTTGTCCATAGCCTCCATCATTGTCATTAGATTTGCTATTTGCTCCTCTAAATTCATAGTACCGGTTGTCATAACAGACACCTTGGATGAGTAATTATTCGCTGAACGGTTTTTGGGTGATTCGGAACCATCACTTACGTCGTCGCCATCTTCCTTGACGTGTGGCTCCTTCTTTGTGGAAAAAGTTGACTTGGCAGCTTTGGCAACTTCCGCAGCTTCTCGCAACATCTTAGCCTTCCTTCGCATCATCATGCCGCCACCTTCCGCAAGGTTCTTCGAAGTGAAGTCGTTAGCAACTTTCAAAGGCTTTTTCGAAGTAAAGTGACTAACGTCCTTAGCTTTCGGAGACATTCTTCAAGATTTGGAGAAGAGTTGAGATGAGAGGTAGAGAGGTCCCCACCGGGCGTGCCAAAATTTGTAAACACAAATTTTAATGTATCGATAACAAACACAATAATTCGTGTACAAATAAGGATTTGCGGGTTTGAAGTAAAATTTGGGTTTGATCTCTAGCTTTTATCCTCTGATTCGTCTCTTCCACTTGTTCTTGAACGATCTTCAAGCTGCTTTCAGGATCCTTGGAGATTTGGCCTCCTTGATCTTGATCGGTGTTGATGCTTGATTTGATAACGTTAATCCAGAGGGTCGACGCCTTATTTCTGGATCAAACGCTGATTTGGGACTCTTTTGGTAAAGAACTCCTTGAACTCCACAAAGAACGCCTTGAATGTTGTAGAGAATTTTCCTACAACTCTTGAGCTCTTCAATATTATTTGTGGTGTGTCTTTGACCTCTCCAATCACCCCTATTTATAGGTGAAAATGTAGTGGATTTGGTGGGCTTTTGGACTCCATGACGGGCTTTAGGGCTGAAGTGGCACAATTCTATTGGCTCCTCAATTTTGGTAGTTATCTCCATCAAATCTTTGACTTAATGACCAAGAAATGACACTTGTCAATTTTTAATTGGTCGAAAATCTCCATATTTTAAATATCAATTTATATTTATTTTAATTTAGGAAAAATTCCTAAAATATAAATAAATATAAAATTAATATTTTTTCATTAATTTTATACGTCTACAAGAAAAACTAGGTAAACGTTTCTGTTTAGCTAATGGACATATCTCACAAATGGAATGTTTACAAGAAGATAAAGACAAATCTCTAGAAAGATTTTGCAGCTTATTGTAAGATAGATGACCTCATCTGTTGCCACACTTCAGCAGAGATTACACTTGCAAATCTAGGAAGGGAAGAACAAGATGAAGAGGTCTCCAAAGCATATAGATTCCCAACGAGATTAGCCTTTCCAATCACAGTTCCAGAGAAACTTCCTGAATAATTAAACCATCATCAGTAAAAGTGACAGAACAATTTGAGGAAGAAGTGAGACTACTCATTAAGATTAGATTGTAGGAAAACTAGAAACGCACAAAACTGAAGCTAGCTGCAGAGAAGAGGTAAGAGAAACAATTCCAGTACAAGTTACTAGACCACTACTACCATTAGGTAATCTCATGAGAGTTATGAGCTGGAGAAGAGGTCAAAAACAAAGAAGGATCACAACAAACATGATGTGTTGCTCCAGTATCTAACAACCAAAGAGAGGAAGAAGTAGTAATGGAACAAGCAAGATGATTGATAGTGATCATACCACTGAATGGAGAAGAGGCAGTTGTTGAGGTATAATCTGAAGTTCTGCTCTCTGAAGTAGTTGAGGTACTAGCCACAGAAGCAGAGGAACCAGATGAAGTATTGAGCTGCATTTGACTCTGCAAATAGGAAAGCATCTGTGCCATATCTGTAGTAGAAAAACCAATGGAACCTTGAGAAGAAGCTGCACTCATATGATTCACTACTCTACTTTTAGTATCAATTCTACTATCAGATCTATTTCCAATAGATCCATTATTAGGTGATCTTCCCCTACCACGACCATAACCAGGAGGATAGCCAATGATTTCAAAACATTTATCCATAGTGTGATTTGTTTTTCCACACTTTATGCACAGAAATTTTCCTCTGCCACCCCCCCTCCCCCTCCCCCCCCTCCTCCTCCAGCAAGACCTGTCGCATTAATTACTGAGCCCGATGATTCAACACTAGATGAAGATGTTGGAGGAAGAATAAACTGAATAGAGCACTGGCGTTCTTCCTGCAATACTAGAGCAAAAATCTTCGACATAGAAGGAAGAGAACCAGAAGAAATAATGTGAGATCGAAGTTGAGAGAATGATGGATTTAGACCAATGAGAAATTGCATGAAGCATTTCTGCATGTGAAAATCACTCCATTTCCGAGCACTACCACAGCGGCAGGTGTCACAGATTCACCACTTTGAAGGTTGAAAATCCTTGAATTCATTCTATAAAACACGAAGTTTCATGTAATAGGTGCCAACATCATCAAATCCTTGGCGAAGTGTGAACATTTGTTGCTTGAGCTGACAAATGCAAGCTAAATTGCCCTGAGAAAACCGATCCTAAAGATCACTCCAAATCAGTGATGCATCATCAAGGTACATGATGCTCGAGCTGATTTCAAGAATAACTGAATTGCGAAGCCATGAAACCACCATGGTGTTCATGGTGTTACAGCCCAGCCACTGTGAGTCCAACAAATCAGTGGATGAAGGTCGGGTGATGGTACCATTGACAAAAGCCAGCTTATTCTTCGCCATAAGAGCAGTGATCATAGATCGATGCCAATTGTTGTAGTTTGAGCCATGCAGTTGTTGAGTGACGAGTTGAACACCTGGATTATCACTGTTGGAAAGGTAGTAAGGACTGCTAACATCTTCAGATGGAGAAATGTGAGGAGGATTGCCCTTTCTAGCTGGCGGAGCCATCAGAAAACAAAGCAAAACGATCGCCGGAAAATCAGCGGAAGAGAAGTGTAAGCTCTGATACCATATTAAGGTACAGAGAAAAGTATTCATTGTATTGAAGCTTGATACAAAATGTGAAGAAATAATACAAGGGAGAAGCCTACTTATACAAGATCCTAACTAACTGATGACACGACGAAACCAATAACTAGATGACACATCAGCAACTAAGACACATCAGCAACTAGCAACTAAGGAAAGAAGAAAGATAAGAAACAGAAACATGCATGCATGCATGCTCTCAATACTTATAAATTTTGATTAAAAGTCTTTATCTATACATGTATAAAGCACGAAAATTTGATTCTATACATGTATAAAGCAGGAAAGCACCAGGATGATGATGTTTGAAAATGTTGTAATCGCTATCACTAGCCTTTGTATATCTAGGAATGACTCTATGTCACGTTAATTTGGTCATAGACTTATTATTGATGGGTGCACTTTCGTATTGTGGTGTATGTCAATTGGTTGAGGATTAAGCGCGTGTTACTAGAGTACATTTGTATTAAGAAATTGAGCAAACTTGGAATTAGGCGACAAAGATCCAGGTCGCGGAGATAGTCGGAACATTTACTCCGTGCCTCATCTGGTATGACATGGATACTCGTTGCCATCGATAGGGTTCAACCGTTATATCGGCTAGTTCTGTCATCCTTATGAATTCAAAACATAAGAACATATTCATGTTTTAAATTTATTTCAATGTGAATAAAAAAAAATTGAATCAACGTAATTGATATACATCTATGGAAGATGGATCATTTAAGAATAGATCTTAAAGTGAGAAATAAGAATATTTCTTAGCCATTCATCCTACTAGATCTAATGAAGGTGACTTAATCTTAACAACTAAAAAAAAAAAAAGAGTGAGAGAGAGAGAGATGAATCATGTGCCCAAGATTGATGCATTTATATGCACAAACTTGATGCACTAGATAGCATTACTAATACATCAAATTTATGTCCTTAATTAATTTCTTATTCTTAAGATAAGGATTATTTGAACAAAAACCACTCCTTGCATCAATGTGTACATAATTTAAATAGGGCTCATAAATCCACTAAACTTATATGTAATTTTGTCTTATTAAGAACCATGTTCATTATAGTAACTTTTCAATCATAAAATTATTTGGTTTTTTGTTGCAATCATAATAGTTCTTGTAATTTTTAGTTTTGCTTGGTATATTCAAACTATTTTAAATATTTTAGTTTTGGTTGCAATCAACATAGAAATATTTTAAATCATTTATGCCTACATATCAGTATCAGAAAAAGTTGTGTACATTTTAAAAAGTCCTAGATAAAAAAATAATATTTTGTAATTATTAAAAAATATAAGATGAAAATTTAGATTGTAAAATAAAACTGCAGATGTGGATATGGGAAAGAATAGTTTAGAATGACAAAAATCATGAAAATTAGTCACAATCACACGTAAAACACATGATTAAATTATCAATTGATAATGAATTAATATAAATAGGTTTATCAAACTACTCATTCATAACAAAATTTAATCAAGTTAAAAGTCGCATATCACAGTGTACATGTAATCTCTCCATTGTGTATCATAGTTAACAAATATAATACTAATATAGCTGAAGTTACCAAATATAATACTAAGATAGGAAAACCGATTATTGAATATGAAGGAATAAACAACATGGATAATTTTCATTCGTTTCGAGCACAACATTGTCAGTGTTCTTTTTCCTATCGAGTAGATCGCACCATAGCGGTAAGAATGGAGCAAGATTGCTTTCTTTGGTGGCATTTGTTGTGCTCTAGGGCTAATCAGTTTAGCATTTCTACCACGTGTGTTTGTCGGAAAAACTAAGAGACAAGTTGTCTCTTGGCTAAGATAGGAGATGTTATAACTGCTTCATTTGCTTGCCTAGTCTGGATATAGGGCAGGTGGGATCATGGGTACTTGGTGATTCGATTTAAGTTGTGCAGAATATTTTTTAGATGATTATTGAGTCTCTAAATTATGTTTCAGTTGGCTCCAAATTAATAAAATGTATTTGAAAAAGATAGTTATTTATTTTGATTAAAATGGCACCAGGATGATGCTGCTCGAAGATCTAGTAATCACAATCCTTGGGCTTCGTATCTCTAGGAACGATGTCGTCTCACTGGTTGTGATCGATTCACTATTGGTGGGATGCGCATTTGTGTTGTGGATAATATCAATCGGGTTAGGAATTGAGTGCGTGTTTGAGGAGTACCGACGGGTTAAAAATGAAGGAAACTTGGAGTAGTTGGCATCTTGTGTTGTGTTGCAGGTCTGTTCAGTTCGCCGAAAATGCTGATCATTTGGGCCCCGGTCGACTATATGTTCAGATCGGGGAAATAGTCGTGGTGTCCACTGTGTGCCTCATCTGGTACGGCAAGCGATCACGTTCAACGGGTATGCCGGTTGTGATAGCAGGCGGTGGAGTGCTAGAGAGTTAAATTTATATTTTATCTCGGTGTAGTTCGTATATGCTTTGTCTAATTAATTATGAAGTCATTAGTTGTTGGGTCGTCTCATAGACCTTAGTTCATGGGCCTTAGTTATTAGGGTTAGACAATTACTTGATTCTCAAGTAATTAAATATTTAAATATTTTAATAGGGTTTAGGAGTGGCTATCGTGTGATCAATAGGATTTGCGGCTTAAAGCTGTGGCTGCAGGATTTATTTCCTGTGAACCTCTCTTGAGGTGTTTATCGTTTTCCCTATCGTAGTTCTTTTCCTTTCTTCTCATCTTCACTCTATCAAATTTGTCCGACCTTCTCGGTTCATGACCAAGACCAGACAAGGGGCACTGATGGAGAAGATTGAGAAGTTGCTGGAGGAGGTGAAAGTAACCATGGAAGCTACCAAGACTAGGGTTTCCGCTGTGGAAGGGTCGTTGAGTATGCTGGATGAATCTGTAGGCCGACATGATGCTCAGTTTGCGGCGATCATGGCTAAGTTGGATGCTCTGAAACCTGGCGACCAGCCCCTGTCCTCGACGGGTGAGAAAAATACCACTGAAATGGGGGATTCTGCCTCTAAGAAGACCGACAACGGCGGAAGTGGGGTGCCGGTGACTCTTGCAGCCAACGCTCCATGGATGGAACTACCTTTGTTCGATGGCACAAATCCACTCGTGTGGCTTGCGCACACTGATCGAGTTCAACTCGCACTCATTGTGATGTCTGGCAAGACTATGTTCTGGGCGCAGTGGCTACTGCGTCATTCTGCGACCATCTCATGGGTTCAATTCACTCGCGAATTGCTCGAGCGCTTTAGCGACAATTCACTCTATCAGGATGGCTTTACTACACGAGCCAATGATAACCGAGACTCTGTCACTATCTCGGCAAGCCCTACTCTCCTGACTTCCGTGGAAACAACCACTGTCACCGTCACGACCGCCTCCACCTCCTTGCCTGTGAGTGCCCTCATTCGCGAGGCCCTCTCTGACGCCATCACTGCAGCCTCTGGTGCACAGGTTTTCCCCTCAACCTCCATCATCCCCAGCACCTCTACTCACTACACTTGTGAGACCATTGTCTTCCATTTCACCTCCTCTGATCCCTCTCCATAGCCGATGTCCTCCATTCCATCTCCACCGATGCCCTCCGCCACTCCATCTCTATGAGACTATTGTCTGCCATTTCACCACTTCTGATTCATCTCTCCACCACTGATGTCTGCCGCCAGCGACTTCCTAGTAGTTTTACGAGAACTGTAAATGTTTGATGAGGTGTATTAGATCATTTCTGATATTCACTCGGAAGGAGCATTTTGAGTGAAATAAAATGTTTTTTCACGTATTGTATATTTTGGTAAACGTACTAGTATATGCACATATTACGTTTGAGGCGTACGCCTCAAGGCGCGCTTTTACAACATTGAACCAACCAAACACTAGATGAAGCGAACATAATGAATTGAACTAGGAAAATATAAACTCAGATAATAAACTTCAAGTCTCAGGCCTTTGCCAGTACTGAAGATATTTCAGGAATCCGATGAGTACTCGTTTTCAATTAAGTACCTATTTGAGCTAATTTGAGCTAAATCAACATTGAATAAAGGCAAAATTCAAATAAAGCCAGCTATCTTTGTAACACATAAAACAATCAAACCTAATGCAACCCAAAGGAAAGGTATATAGGCAAAGGAACGAGACAATTAATAATACAAGTGTCGGACCTAGTGAGGTTTCAACTTTTTTTTTAACTAAGCTACAACAACATTAATTAAGATCATCATATATTTGAGACATTGCTGGCCAATATAATGCAATACTAAGGGCAAGGAAATCCTTTGTGCACGGAGAAGTGAATAATAAAGGTAATCAACAGATCAAGTTCCTAGGATAAAACTCCAACAAAATCTGAATTTGCAACAGTTTATCCTATTGTCAAATTTTGTTTCCGAGTTATTTGATCTCTCCACTTCGCAGAAAGTTATATACACATATATCTAGACAAACAGATCAGTAAGTTGTAAAATACTAGTACTAATTTCACAATGCAAGCACTTCCTTACGGGTTTAAAACCATTTTATGCACTTCCTATGGGACCAAATGCAGCTTGAGAAAAACTAGAAACTATTTTATGCTGACTTTTAGGACATACCCAAACAAGAAAATATTTTATGATTATTTTTACCATCAATTTTTTTTAAGAGTTAAGTAGTCAATTAATTAAACCTAACTTGAGTTTTTTTCGTTCCAAGTTAGAATATTTTGTTTTCGATCACGATCTGTTAATCCTATTTACAATTATAAATATCAATAACGATTTATTGATTCATATTAAGAGTATAATTCTAAATTAATAAAATTAAAAGATTCATGGACGGCCAAGCCGAGCCATTCTCATTTTAGATTCATATTGAGAGGGTCGCATGCTCATCATTTAACAACCATATACGTGGCCCACTTAGGCATTTTTTCCGTTTCATGGAAACCCACAACCGCTACTTTCGGTGCCAACTGAATAAACCCCTATTCCTATGCAGTAATTTGCAAACCACACAGGACAAATAAACTGCACTTTTTAACCTAAGATCTTTCAGTTTCAGACATCCACCTTTAACAATAAATCGTCTCCCCAAGAAGACACTTAGGCAAATTTCTTTTATCACTAAGGGGTTATCGACATAGAAAAATTCAAAGCACTAATTATTTGAATTTTTTTATTCACATGGTGCGATATTTGAAATTTAGGAGATACTCTTATTTCTATTTATTTACAAAAACTTGCATGCGACCTGCCGCATGGGATGCGGCGGAATCTTTCATGCGCAAGCACATGCAAGTCACACTCGATTTTTGGCCATTAAGATGGGCGCGCGGATCACATGCACCAAATAAGGCGTGTCCACGTGCTGGAAACTTTTTAAAAAATTTTTGTAAAGCACGCGTGTGGAACACGCGTCTATTATATTATTTTTTTAATTTCTCTGCCTATTGTGACACTTTGATGTGTTCTATTAAATCTGGAATAGGACATTTCAAAGTGTCCGAATAACTCATTTGACCAAATTTTTCGAATTAATTTTATTTACAATTTTTCTATTTTTTTCTTCAAATTTCTTTTTAATTAATCGATCCCCTTAGGATTTATTAATTCATTTTTTTAGGATTAATTAATCCACAATATATTAGGATTAAATTAATTCAACATCCATAGGGTAGGACATTTCCGTGGACAGGAAGATCGTCCGTCTCCAAACGTAATCTCGTGGCATGGGATCACTTATGCCTACCTAAGGAAGCCGGAAGTTGGAATTTGACTGCCATGAAAATATGGAACAAGGTAGCAATCTCTAAGCACTTGTGGAGTATAGTGAAGAAAAAAGACAAACTCTTGATTCGATGGGTGCATGGCTATTACATAAAGACGCGGGATTGGAAATCAATGATCTTGCCTTCCCAAGCCTCATGTATAATCAAAAGAATATTGGGAGCCAAAGACTATATTAGCACCATAACAAATGGCTCTCTCATGCTACAACAACAAAGCTTCTCTATTCGAAGCGCTTACCTTGACCTTCAAGGTGAATTTCCAAAAGTTGGGTGGCACAAAATGATAAGCAAAAACTTGGCTCCCCAAATGCTTATTCTTCATTGTGTGGTTGGCATTATTGGAGCATTTGGCGACATGTGATCTATTGGTGAGAGTCGGCATCAACTGTGATGCAAGGTGTTGTTTATGCAGTAAAAGTGATGAATCTTCCAACCATTTATTCTTCAAATGTGAATTCTCTGCTCAGCTTTGGAAAGATCTTGCAGGATGGTGTGGGATGAGGCAACAAGCTCTTGCATGGGATGATGAGAAAAAGTATATCCTAACTCAATGCAAAACCAAATACGGAAAGCAGGTCGTCTACCGCCTGCTTGTGGCTACTGTAATTTACCACATATGGCGAGAGAGGAATGTAAGAAAATTCCACAATAGTTACAATAGCATAGAGAGTCTGGTTAGGCAATGCCAAATTGTGATGGCTGTTAGAGGAAGCAATTACCCTAAGCTGGCTAGATATTTCAAGAGTTAAGGTTTATGTTGCTGGCCTTTTTGTTTTAGAGTTGTAATTGTATTTTGTCACGCCATTTTGGTTAATAAATCACTATTTACCAAAAAAAACAACATCCATAGGGTTTATTAATCTAATTAGGATTTAATTAATTATTAATTATGGTTAATTAGTTCTTTTAGGGTTTATTAATTCTCAATTAGAGTGTATTAATTCTAATTATGGTTTAACTAATTTCCAATTAGGGTTAATTAGTCCTTTTAGGGTTTATAAATTTCATTTAGAATTTATTAATCTCTCAATTAAGGTATATTTACTTTTAATTTTTAAATAATTTTTTGTTGAAATTTAAAAAAAAAAACTGAAATAAAAAATTGAAAGTCAACGGATTGACCTGCGTTGACCGGCTCAGCGACCCGGATTCGGTTGCAAGGATCCGGTTGCATAGTATCTGGTTGCATTGGAGTGCTTCTTTTATTTATTTATGTTGAACTTGAGCGTGCAAATATTTCAACATAATACTTTTGAGCTAAAAGCAGCGGGGATTAATTAGGCCCATATATGATATACTCCAATTTTGTTACAGCACAAACACTCATACTAATTACATGCACTCTCTTCTTTGAGGTTGGTAAGCTTCGTGGGGTGGTTAACTCCACACTCATCACCTTACTTCCAAAAAAGAAAATGCTAGCTCTATTAGAGATTTTCGTGCTATTGCTTGTTGTAGTGTTTTGTACAAGATAATTTCAAAAGTGTTGGCTAACAGAATGCAATACATTCTAAGGGATGTGATTAGTGAAAGCCAATCTGCTTTTGTGAAAGGCCGAAATATCTTTGATAATATTCTTCTTAGCCATGAGATCATAAAAGAGTATACTAGGAAAGGGATATCTCCTAGATGTATGATTAAGAGTGACATCCGGAAGGCATATGATTCAGTGGAATGGCCATTTTTGAAGTATTTGTTGTTGGAACTGGGATTTCCTTTTCGGTTTGTGAGTTGGATCTTAGCTTGTGTCACCACAGTCTCTTATTCGATCAATATCAATGGTGAAATTACTGAGGGGTTTGAAGCAAAGAGAGGCCTTCGGCAAGGGGATCCAATATCACCCTATTTGTTTGTTTTGTGTATGGAATATCTGCATAGATGTTTGATAGAGCTTAACATGAACAAAGCTTTTCATTATCATCCCAAATGTAGAAGGTTTAAGTTTGCTCATGTTTGTTTTGCTGATGACCTACTTCTATTTGTGAGAGGAGATGTGGGATCACTGAGACAATTAATGGTTGTTTTCCAAAAGTTTGCAGATGCTTCTGGTCTTCATGCCAATCAATCGAAGAGTTGCATTTATTTTGGTGGGGTTTCTCTGATTCAACAAGCTACTATTCTTTAAGAATTTGGGATGGAGAAAGGAGATCTCCCTTTTAGGTATCTTGGTGTTCCCTTTTCAACAAGGAAGTTGTTTGTCTCACAATGCCAACCTTTAATCAAAAGGATCACTGCAAGATTTGATTGTTGTCTTCAAAATTGCTTTCTTATGCTGAGAGGGTGCAACTAATTAAATCTGTGATATTTGGAGTCCAGTCTGATTGGTGTCAAGTATTTGTTTTGCCACAAAAAATCCTCAAAGCTATTCAATCAGCGTGTAGAGTTTTTTTGTGGACAGGAAAATCAGGATTAAGTAAGAGAGCTTTAGTTGCATGGGAGCATTTATGCCTTCCCAAAGCTGCAGGTGGCCTCAATATCACTCACATTCATAAGTGGAACAAAGCAGCCATTCTCAAGCTTTTCTGGAACGTGGCACAAAAGAAGGATATGGTGTGGATTCAATGGATACATGGGTATTATGTGAAACAATAAGATCTTCTCACTATGCAGATTCCTTTCCCATGCTTCTTGGGTGGTAAGGAAGGTCCTTCAATCTAGAGATACACTTGCTGGTATACCAAATGGAATGAATCTCTTGAGCCACTCGCAATTTTCCATTCGTAAGGTTTATTGTGATCTGAGGGGAGATGCAGCGAAAGTGGAATGGCACAGGTGTCTGAGTGATAATGCAACAATGCCGAAATGTATTTTTATCTTGTGGCTAGTGCTCATGAACAGGCTGTCTACATGTGATCATTTGCAGAAGATTGGAGTTCAAGTTGACCCTCTTTGAAGCTTGTGCAGGAAGGAGAATGAAAGCATCAATCACCTTTTTTTTGCATGCGAATTTTCATCAAGAGTGTGGATGGCTGTGACAGCATGGGGGAGCATACCAAGGCCTGCTCGTCTGTGGCATGAAGAGAAGCAATACTTAATCTCGCAATGTGGCTCTAAAACAAGGAAGCAAAAGCTGTATCGAATGTTGGTGGCGACAGTGGTGTATCAAGTTTGGAAAGAACGGAACAGGAGAATATTTCACGCAGAGGTTAGAGATGAGGGGTTTGTTATCAAACAATGCCAATTGATAGTAGCTGTTAGGAGTCAATATGATAGAAAACTTGCTAGACTGCTCTTGTCTTAGAATAGAATTGGGTGCGTAGTGTGTGTGGTTGGTAGGTGTGAAGTTCTTGTTTTGTAATGTAAACCTGTTTGGTGAAATGAAAAAATTTTACCAAAAAAAAAAAATTACATGCACTCATCAACCATATTGTTCACTGTGAGCATGAGGATCATTGTCTCCTCCATGCATTTCATGTCATTGTCAACCTGCAGTTTCATTAGCAGAAAATATCACATTAATTTGTTTGCAATCCAAATACTCGTGTGTGTGCGCGTGCAAGATTGTACGTGTATGGCATGTTTTTTACAAGACTAAAGTTGCTCAAATTAGAATGCTATGTTGGAAGTTTATATGAAAGAAAACGCCAGCAGACTCCCCAAATTATTTGGGAGTAATTTATTATCAAACTTTGATAGCAGTTTCAGAAGGGTCAATTATTATCAAAGTGTGCTTAACCAATGAAATGACCGCCAACATAGAGGATGAATGGCCAAAGCGGGTGAACAAAAAAGCACAATGAAATAAGATGATTTGGTTTCAGCATAAATACTGAATAAAGCCTCAAGTTTTGTTTATTTCTTGTTACATCAATACAAATTATTTTCAAACAGTCTAATATAGATTAAAGTGAATAGTGTGTGCATAGCCAAATGGAAAAACAATCAGGGAAAGCAAGATATTATATTCCAATGTAAAACTAGCTACACTCTATACATACACAAATAAGATTGATCAATGACTACTAAATCTTGAATTTTGAATTCTTTAAAGTGAATAAACTCTAATTTTCACTCTTTTCATCTCTAGACTAAACATGGTGAGCTTCGAAGATTTTATCATAACACTGATAGGGCTACGGATATCTCGGGATCACGTATCTGATACAGTGGTAGATTAGCTCCTTATTAGTAGTGTAGTCATCTTATGGTTCATGGCTATAGGACTAGCGATTGAATACGGGATAGAGAAGTATCACACCACCAATAAATGCAGCAAGCTCTGGATGGGGAAGGTGGTATCATGGCTACTTGGTGGGGTAGCTCATATTCAAAAACTGTATCGGATATTCTACCCAATCCCGTAGACAATCCCCACCTCAATCCCACAGTCAATGACTACTATATCTGTCACCACCACAATGAGCTCATTGCAAATGGCTGGCAACATCATTATCGATGCTATTGGTGCACGGGTCTACATTTCGCAGCCTTGCATCACCTCTACTAACTGTTATACATCGGAGACTGTAGTCTACAGTTTCACATGTAATCCGTCGCGGTCTCAGCTAGGCATACTCCTTAGACTTCCATGGAGACAAACATTGTTGTCGTCACACTCCTTCTATGTACATTTCCTCAACATCTAATGTCTTGTTCGGTTGCCTACATAATTTAGCCTAGACGCTTGCATTTTCCCTTCTTCCCTTAAGCTTTGTTGGCGTCTCTGATTTGCCTAAACATTGCATATTTCAAGCACCCGCACCCGAATCACACTTGAAAGACTAATTCATCACTGACGCTCCATCTTCACCATTATTATCGCCATCGGCGACTTGGTCGTCTTTGTTGATAGAAACTGTAACTGATTTAAATCTTAATTTTTTGTTGTGGATGATGTAGTTTGATAAACCTATTTATACTAATGCATTATCAATTGATCATTTAATCGTCTATTTTACGTGTGATTGTGATTACCTTTCTAAATAAAAAATCATCCCAAACAATTCTTTTTCATTTCAAACAATTCTTTTTCATATCCACATGTAAACCTTGTTTTTACTATCTAGATTTTTAACAGTGTTGAGCTTAACGAGAAAACGCAGAAACCACTGCGAAAATCAGAGTTGCGTGTCCATAAGCACTTTCATCTTATATTTTGTTAATAATTACAAAAAATTTATATCCGTGACGACTTTCTAAAATGTGCACAATTTTTTTAATAGTGATCTGTAGGCATAAGTAATTTATAATATTTATATGGTATACCAACCAAAACTAAAAATCACAAGATACAATTGCCAACAAAAAAACAAATACTTTTATGATTAAGAAAGAAAATCATGAACAAGGTTCTTAATATGACAAAAGTACAAATAGATTAATCTATATTATATGGGCAGATAGATGGACAATTGTTGGAGAATGAAAAGTTGTCATGCACGAAGTTGTGGTGGTTGATTGCCCAATTTGAGGTAATGAATTAGCTTCAGAACAAAATCACAGTCTTTCGAATGAATCCTGAACATCGATTTCAATGTTATTATAGTACTTACTTCGTCCACGAAATGGTTGCCACTTTTGTCATTTAAGTTTGTCCACGAAATGATTGTCACATTTGTTAATCAACTCACATTTATTGTAGGACCCTTACCTCACTCACAATAATAGTCACTATAATTCACTACTACCTACCATTTTCTTAAAACCAGTATCGTTCAGAATGTGACAACCATTTTGTGGACTGAGGGAGTAGTATTTATTGTTGTACTGTAATAACGTCTATTATTTCAATTATGTTTTATTAATATACTATAGCATTGAATTTTTATATATGGGGTATTTATTTGAACAGGGTGACATTTTATGGTTTGACTTTTATATATTTATAGTTTATAGTCTAATTTTTATTATATTTTATTATGTTATTGGACTATAAATATTACGGTGCATTGCACGGGAGTGAATACTAGTAGTAAATGAAGAAGTTAGTATTGAAAAATAATTTTCTTGAATTTAACTAGAATAAAAATCCACTTTGAAAATAAATTTCTATAATTTCAAGCAAATTATGTATAATAATATCCCGTCGATTTTCGACGGTTTGCACACTAGTATGACTCTAATCCATTGTTTTAGAATAATCTAATCCAAAGGTTATAAAATAAGTAAAATAAAAAGAAGGCATCTTACAAAAAAAAAAGTCGTTGTGCGGAACGTTATTTTTATTTTTCGGTATTTATATTGATGCATTTGTTGTGAATTAATTAATGCATATTGTTGGGATATATTTGGAACTTTTGGCTATTGCAAGAATTTGGGCTTCATTTCTTTAATTATATTGGATTTGGGCTGTACAGATTTGGTAGGGTTATTGGGATTTGGGGAGATAAATTGGGCTGAAATTGATTGCTTATTTGGGACTTGAGAAGGTCAAATTAAAAATGATACTGAATTTATTAGGACACATGTCGAATTTCAAACATAGACTTCATGTACTATGAATGAATAGTGGAATATTAATTTTATTTATTATTCCCTCGACCTATTAATAATGTCCCTCTTTTCTTTTTTGTCCGTCTTATTGATAATTTTCCCTTTATTATTAGTGGAAATATTATCCTTAAAAATGAATGTGACCTATCATTTTTTCTTATTTTACTCTTACTCCTTAATAACTGTGCCCAAAAAAGTAGGGAACATTATCAATGTATCGAAGGAAGTACTATATAATTCTAATACAATTTATAGATTGTTAGGTTTTGTTCTTTCTATATATACTAGTAAGTAGTTCGTCGAGACTCGACGGGAAATAATTTATATTTTCATGTATATAATATATTTTTAAAGAATCCATTGCATCTAAAAGTTCGAATTGTTAGAAAGGAACGAGTCAATCCATATATTATATTCCCAATAGATAACAAAGTGAAAAACGTAAATTCGGATTACAAATTGTCTTTCAATTATTTGTATTATAAATTGAATTTGGAACTTAAACTCGGGTGATAGAATCGATATATTAAAGTCTATGGTAGCAATCGAACATATAAAAAGTCTACTCCGCGTTTGAAATATTCCATAATTTAAGTCCTTTTATTTAATTTGTCGAACCTTGCTTTTCTTTTCTTTCTAATCTTGAATTTGAGAAAAGGTTTTTTTTAGGACGGTAACTTTAATCATTTTTCAATTATAGGCCAAAATTTTGCGGGCTTTCAATTTTAGAACAATATTTAAAATATTAATCAATTTTAGGACAATATCTAAAATATTGATCAATTTTAGGACAAAATTGAGCTCGATCGGGCTAAGTCGTACTTCACTCTCACGTGAACTCAAATCTTTTGCCCGATTCCCACTTCACTGCCAGTTAGGCGGTCCATTCATCAATTGTATATATTATTATTACAAACAAAAATCAATTATTCACCCTACAAAGTAAACTCGTCCAGAAAAAGAAAACAAAAACACACAACAACCACCCCAAAGCTGAAGAACCCTAGTCACAATCGATTGCAAATCAGAATTTTTACTGCCCAAACTAAATGTAATTGATATAATCGACTCTTGGGGCGGCTGCGGTGTGGTTTTGTTTTCTTTTTCTGGACGAATTTACTTTGTAGGGTGCATAATTGATTTTTGTTTGTAATAATAATATATACAATTGATGAATGGACCACCTAGTTGGCAGCTAAGTGAGAATCGGGCCGAAGATTTGAGTTCACGTGAGAGTGAAGTGTGACTTAGCCCGATCGGGCTCAATTTTGTCCTAAAATTGATCAATATTTTAGATATTGTCCTAAAATTGATCAATATTTTAGATATTATCCTAAAATTAAAAGCCCGCAAAATTTTGACCTATAATTGAAAATCAGTAAAAGTTATCGTCCTAAAAAAACGTTCTTCTCCTTGAATTTGAAATTCAGTTTCCTACCATTTATTGTCTACCAAATTTCCAGTTGAGACATAATTACAGCTAAAAAGATTGTTTACAATATTAAAACATCCGTCTCTTCCAAAAATTAGAGAAAGATGTGTGTTTTGGTGAGTATACAACCATTTTTTGTCCTATTATAATACATCATGTTTGACTTTTCAACCCATATTATTCATGTGCGGCACTGTTCATTACTGTTCACTGTTCATTTTTTTTTTTTAATTTCCTGACCCAGAGTGGTGATCAAAGTGATGACTAAAGTGTTCACCACTTCGGACTGAAGGCAACGGAAATAAAATGAACACAATGGATAAATTTTCACAAGATTTATCAATTAATAATCTTGTGAAATGTCTCAGGGCAAAATATTCACTATAAGAATGTGAACAACGAAAATACTTCGAGTAAACAATGGTCACTAAAAAGAAGACTATTCAACACTCCATTCACATAAGGTGGTGTAGCCTCAACTATCACTCGAAGAAATAAAGAAATAAAGATGAAAACTATACTACAAGAATTATTTCTAATCTATACATGTAGTCTACATCTTGGAGGCCTCAATATTCTTGTTACATTTGATCTCTATTTATAGAGGATCACAAAACTTAGGTTGCACTCCTCAAAATCAGCATGATCCACGTTTGAAGCTCACTAACTCTAACTGCCGTGCTCACTGCAGCGTGGACCACCTTCCTGATATTTCTCACCAAACTTTAACCGCTCCAACAACTTTCAAGCACGTTTGTTGACAGCTTCTTCCACTCTTTTAGCAGCTGCAAACTAACTCAACAATCTCATAGACCAAGTCTCCAAATTTATCTCGTTACCCCATAATCCACTATTTTAACACAAAGTAAATAGAAAAAAGACAAAACAAAATACATAATAATTAACTAATTAATTATTAAAAAATGTTGGTTCAAAAATAACACCAACATTTCCGTTTTTTTTCCTTTCCAGGTTACTGTTTTAGCAGGTTTTTTTAATTACATATTTTATTTTTCAGTTTTTTTTTTATGTTTTTCAAATTTTTTTATTTCCAATTTTTTTAGTAAATATTGTCATTACGAAACGTAAAGTTTCACAATCATTACATTTCGTCACGACAATATCTATTTTTTAATACAACAAGTTCTACTTTTTAGTCAAATGTTAAAGTAATTATTGTCGTTGGAAAAAGTAAACTTTTTCACTAAGAAACGTAAAGTTTCACAATCATTACATTTCGTCACGACAATGTCTATTTTTTAATATGACAAGTTCTACTTTTAGTCGAACATTAAAATAATTATTGTCGTTGGAAAAAGTAAACTTTTTCACTAAGAAACGTAATGTTTGACAATCATTACATTTCGTCACGGCAATGTCTACTTTTTAATACGACAAGTTCTACTTTTAGTCGAACGTTAAAAGGTAATTATTGTCGTTGGAAACAGTAAACTTTTTCACTAAGAAACGTAATGTTTCACAATCATTACATTTCGTCACAACAATGTCTACTTTTTAATATGACAAGTTCTACTTTTAGTCGAACGTTAAAGTAATAATTGTCGTTGTAAAATGTAAACTTTTTTACTAAGAAACGTAAAGTTTCACAATCATTACATTTCGTTAAAATAATGTTGAAAAAAACGAAGATAAAAAAAAAGAAAATGTGGAAAATAAGAAAATAAAAGAAAATAAAAATAAAGAAAAAACAAAATCTGGATAAATAAAAAAATGGAAAAATGGATAAAAAGAAAAAAAAAAGAACAGAAAAAAAAGAAAAAGAAATCTAGAAATAAAAAAAAAACAGAAAGAAAAAGAAAAAAATTCTGGAAATGAAAAAAAAGAAAAAAAAATTTGGAAATAAAAAAAACAAGAAAAAAGGGAACAAAAAAGCTGGAAATTAAAAAAAAAGGAAAAAATAATAATAAAGAAAGCAGAAAAAAAAAAGAAAAAAATATCTGAAAATAAAAAAAAAAACTAGAAAAACACAAAAATAAAACAAATTTGGAAATAAAAAGAAAAATAGGAAAAAAAGAACAAAAAAGCTGAAAATTAAAAAAAAAAAAACACTTAAACACTAAAAGATAAAATACCCTAAAGATAAAAAGTGAGTGTATAGTATACAACAGTTGCACCAAAACAAATGTCTTAGAGAAATTATTATTTTATGTCAACAATTTGGATTGAATTACTAACATATAATTGTAAAAGATGAAATCCATTCAAAATAATTAGAAAAGTGTAGTAAGAAAATATTAAGCCCAAACCTAATAGATGTACTACTCTATAAGACTATAACGCATAATTTCTCAATAGGGTACCAAACTACTCCCGCGATATGGTTGCCGTTTTTACCATTTAAGTTTGTCTATAAAATAGTATGGTTCACATAACATATTATATTTCTCACTACTTCACACACATCTTTTGTTGGACCGCACTATTATCCACTACTAAAACATAAAATTAAAATGGGCATTAAACTTTTAATTTCCTTTAAACATTATTAATTATCTATTTTTCACCCTTGTAAATATACAATTTATATCTTAAGCTTCTAATGAATTCCGCAAAGTTTAAATTCAAGATTGCTACCTAGTACAACCACCATAATCGAACCCAAACAAACCAATTCCTTTTCATCTCTCTCTCACACATCTGAAATTTGTTGGAGGTTTCCTAATGATATTGCAACATCACAATTTACTCAGTTTTAATAGCCAAGATCAAGACAATATATAGGATGAAAAATTCCCACATGTAATTTTTGCATTACTTACTTGGAATCATGTTAGACTGAGAAATACAATAATTAGACATGTAGCAATGAGTCGAGAAAATTTCTGAATAAAGGACAACTTTTCATAGTAAACTTATATTGGGTTTTCCCATATCCCTTTAACTTAATTGGTGGGGTATCCCATAGCAATGATTTAATTTTTAAATTTTGTTATGAATGGTGCAATTTGATAAACCTATTTATATTAATGCACAATCAATTGATCATTTAATCGTCTACTTTACGTGTGATTGTGATTAACTTTACAAAAAAAATCATCCTAAGTTGTCTAGATTTTCATATCCACATGTGAACTTTGCTTTTACTGTCTAGATTTTTATTTTTAGCATTTTCATCTTATATTTTGCTAATAATTAGTTTAAAATATTTTATATCTGTGATTACCTTTTTTCTTTTACATGATTTGTGACGACTTTCTAAAATGTGCACAACGTTTTCTAATAGTGTTCTATAGGCATAAATAATTTATAAACTCTCATTTCTATATTTATACCAACCAAAACTAAAACTCACAAGATACGATTGCCAAGAAAAAACCAAATAATTTTATGATAATGAACATGGTTCTTAATATTACAAAATTACAAATATATTAATTTAGTGTATTTATGCGCCTTATGTATATTCGGTACACATAGATGATATAAAATAGTTGATTTTTTTTTTTTTGTCTGTTTATATTCAACATTTAATTGATAATAAAGTATAATTAGAACACACTATTAAATAAGAAAGTTGAAATATAACAAAGTGAAAAGGTGAAGTAGACGTTTAGGAAAATGGGTAATTTACATTGTTTTTCCTTTTATTTATTTTTTGATGAATCATATTTCCGAACTCATAAACTTAAACCTCCTTTGCAATTTTTTACTGTAAAAGTACTTCTGACTTAGCAAATTCAACCAAAACTAAGAGCACATTTTTAATTTGAACCAACAAATGTATGATCATAAGATCATTATGATAGCAATATTGCTTCCTACATATCTGCATATATTTTCATAAACCTATGGGACCAAATGCAGCGTGAGAAAAACTAGAAACTATTTTATGCTGACTTTTAAGACATACCCAACCCAAACAAGAAAATATTTTATGCTTATTTTTACATTAAGAGTTAAGTAGTCAATTAATTAAACCTAACTTGAGTTTTTTCGTTCCAAGTTTGAATATTTTGTTTTCGATCAGGATTTATTAATCCTATTTAGAATTATATATCTCAATAACGATTTATTGATTCATATTAAGAGTATAATTCTAAATTAAGTGGCCTCATGCTCATCTTTTTTTTTTTGGTAAATAAATGATTTTTATTAACCAAATAAGCATGACAAAACAAACACTTACCGCTCCCAAACCTTACACTCTCAAGCCCCACAGATCAAGTAGAAAGCAGACGTTTTAGCTTAAGATCCTTACTGCAGCAGCTAGCAATTATGAGTTGGCTTTGACGAGCAACTTGCTCCCAACCCACACATCCACCTCTAAAAACCCTATTATTTCTTTCTCTCCAGATATTATAGATCACCACACTTAGGAAATTTCTGAAGAGCTTCTGCATCCCCGTGTTAGAACAGCAATACACAATCATATTTTGCTTCTCTTCATCCCACGCAAAATAGATGTTGTTGTGACTCTTCTTCCTGACCACAAAGCTTGCACATTTGATCAACCTCAACTCCAAATCTGGAAAGCTTATCACAAGTTGCCATCCGTCCAAGTATTAGCAGCCACAATATAAACACAAACTTTGGCGGGGCCAAATTATTGCATATCATTCTACTCCAAGGAACTTTATGAACATGCCCTTTCAATGCTATACACAGTTTCCGGATTGAGAATTTCTCTTGAGACAGCATATTTCGACCTTCTGCATTAGTGTATAGAATGTCACGAGACTCCAAAATCTTTCTCAAAACCCAAGAGGCTTGTGGGGGGATCCTCATAGCATCAATATTATGTCCCTTTACATAGTATTCATGGACCCATTTTATCCAAATTTTGTCTTTCTTCTTAGCTAGACTCCATAGCAGCTTGCAGATGGCTGCTTTGTTCCATACATGCATATTAGTCAAGTTCCAACCTCCTGCATGCTTAGGCAAACAGAGTTGCTCCCATGCAACCAGAGCTCTTCGAGATGCTCCAGAACCCCTGTCCAAATAAAGGTCCTACATGCAGTTTGGATTAATTTAAGTACTTTCTGAGGGATGATAAACACTTAACTCCAAAAAGCTTGTACACCAAACAAAACAGATTGAATCAGCTATAGTCGACCAGAATAGCTCAAGAGTTTAGAGGTCCAGCATTCTATTTGAGCTAGTATTTTCCTGATCAGAGGCTCATACTGAGAGATAGAGAGTTTCTTGGTAGACAATGGAACCCCTAAATACTTAAATGGAAGTTCTCCTCTCACCATTCCCATTTCATCTAGTATTTGTTGTTGAATAGTAGAAGTGACACCCCCAAAATATATACAACTTTTTGCCTGATTTGCAACAAGTCCTGAAGCTATAGAGAACTTCTGAAAAGCATGAAATAATTGACTTACAGAAATAGGATCTCCTCTGGTAAAAAGCAGGAGGTCATCAGCAAAGCATACTTGCACTAGCCCCATTTTTTTGCATCTTGGATGGAAATTAAATTCAGGATTTGTTCTAAGCTCCAAGAGGCATCTATGAAGGTATTCCATGCTCAAGAAAAAGAGATATGGTGCCATGGGATCACCTTGCCGCACTTCTCTTCTTGTTGAAAAAGGAGTTGTAATCTCTCCATTGATAATAATAGAGTAGCTAACAATAGTCACACATTTCATTATCCAGTCAACAAACTGATGGGGAAATCTCAAACCTAGCATTAGATACTTCAAGAAGGGCCACTCTAAGGAGTCATAAGCTTTTTGAATATCAACTTTTATCATGCATTTGGGAGATACACCCTTCCTAGTATAGCTCTTAATTAATTCATGGTTGAGAAGAATATTGTCAAAAATATGCCTCCCCTTCACAAAAGCAGACTAATTTGGGCTTACCACAGTATCAAGCACACTTTGCAGTCTGTTTGCCAAGACTTTTGATATTATTTTATACAGAACCGAGTAACAGGCTATAGGCCTAAAGTCTTTGACAGCACTAGCATTTGGTACTTTAGGCAGCAAAGAAAGAAGAGTAATATTGATAATCTTAGGCATAAAATCAGTAGTGAAAAATTGTTTGACAGCCTCAGTTACCTCACTCCCCACAATCTCTCAAGCTGCTTTGAAAAAGAAAGCATTGAAGCCATCAATTCCAGGTGCTTTATGTGAGCTCATGCTGAAGAGAGCTCTTTTAATTTCAACACTTGTGATTTCACTGCATAGAGATTGTCTGTGTTCTGTATCTAGTAGGGGCCCTCTCTCTATGACAAATCTATCCACCATAGGAATTTGGGCTGCTGCACTTCCCATCAGTTTTTTATAAAATTCTACAACTTCCTCCTTTATCTGAGATTGTGAAGTACACCTTACCCTATCTTGTGTGATCAATAGCTCGATGGCTTTTCCTGTTTGTGTGGCCTTGGCATATGCATGAAAGAACTTAGTATTTGAGTCCCCTAACTTAATCCAATCATTTATGGATTTCTGCTGCCAAATATTTTCTTCTATTTGACTCCATTTCTCAACTTCTCTCAAGATATCCTTCTCCTTTTGGATGTGTAGCTCATTGAATTTATCCTGCATCAAAAGAGTCTCGATCTCTGATAACTCAACTCTTAGTTGCTGAAACTTCTCATTTATGTTTCTGTAATGCAGGTTATTTAAACTCTTGAGAGGGCTTTTAAGTTGCTTCAGTTTATACAAGATGTTAAGCAATCCATTGTGATGTTTATGCTCATTCCAAATGCTTCTCATGCTCATCTTTTAAAAACCATATATGTGGTCCACTTAGGCATTTTTTTTTACGGTAACCCGCAACCACTAGCTTCGGTGCATACTGAGTAAATCTCCATTCTTATGCATTAACTTGCAAACCATATAGGACAGGTAAACCGTACTTTTCAACCTATGATCTTTCAGTTTCAGACACCCACTTTTAATACTAAACCGTCCCCCAAGAGGACACTTAGGCAAATTTCTTTTATCACTATGGGGTTATCGACGTAGGAAAATTCAAAGCACTAATTATTTGATATTTTTTATTCATATGGTGCGATATTTGAAATTTAGGAGATATTATTATTCCTATTTATTTATTCACAAAAACTTTCATGCGACCTGCCGCATTGGGTGCGGCGGAATCCTCATGCACAAGTGCATGCAAGTCACTCTCGATTTTTTGCCATTAAGACGGGCGCGTGGATCACACGCACCAAATAAGGCGTGTCCACGTGCTGGAAACTTTTTTTAAAAATTTTGTACAACACTATTATATTTTTTTTTATTATTTCTCTGCCTCTTATGACACTTTGATATGTTCTTTTAAATCTAGAATATGGACACTATTAATAGGACACTTCAAAGTGTCATTTAACCAACTTTTTCGAATTAATTTTTTTTCAATTTTTCTATTTTTTTCATCAAATTTCTTTTTAATTAATCAATCCCCTTAGGGTTTCTTTTTAATTAATCAATCCCCTTAGGGTTTATTAATTCATTTTTTATGGTTAATTAATCCACAATTAAGATTAAATTAATTCAATATCCATAAGGTTTATTATTCCAATTAGGATTAATTAATTATTAATTAGGGTTAATTAGTTCTTTTAGGGTTTATTAATTCTCAATTAAAGTGTATTAATTCCAATTAGGGTTTAACTAATTTCCAACCATGGTTAATTAGTCCTTTTAGGATTTAGTAATTTTCAATTACAATTTATTAATTTCTCAATTAAGGTATATTTACTTTTAATTTTTAAATAAATTTAGTTAAAAGTTAAAAAAAATAAAATAATAATAAAAAGTCAACAGATTGGCCCGCATTGACTGGATCGGATCGACCCGAATTTGGTTGCAGGGATCCGGTTGGATGGGAGTGCTTCTCTTATTTATTTATGTTGAACTCGCGAGCGTGCAAATATTTCAACATAAAAATAGACAGGCTTTTGAGCTAAAAGCAGCAGAGATTAATTAGGCCCATATACGATACTCCAATTTTGTTAGAGCACAAACACTCATACTAATTACATGCACTCTCTTCATTACTGGCATCATTACTTTTTCATAAAGTGTAATTAATTCGTGCATACTGCATGTCTTTTCCAGCTAAAGCAATAATTTTAAAATGATTACGATTGCATTGCATGAACTACATAATCTCATCAACACGTCCATCTACACGATTCAATTATCAAATCGTGTCCAATACGACTTGAAATATTTTTTTTCGAATAATAGAGATAGGATAATTTTAAACATAGCCTCATTTTTATTTTTGTAGCCGTATTTTAAAAGAATTGATAATTTTTTTTAATACTTTTAGGAGGTGATTGGTATGATGAAATAGAATGAGGTAGGAATGGAATGAGTATAAAAATGAAATGGAGTTAGGAATGGAATGAAATGGTAAGTTGATTCATATGCTTGATATGCATAAAAAATAAGTAAATGAATGAAATTGATATCTTTTATGCATTGTATGTATATACATGTGTGTGTGCAGTGTATGTGCGCGCGCAGTGTATGTATATGTGTGCAGTGTGTGTATGTGTATGTGTCTTCATAGTCCCCAATTTACTTATCTTGATAGCTTCCAAATCTGAAAAATAAATAAATTATTGTGTACTTGTTTCTGTTGAATTCTCGACTACACAAACACAAAAAGCACAATTCCAATTTTTGTACAAGAATTGAACTCTCACGCCAGTGAAAACGATTGACAACGGAGACTAAGAAAAAGGGTATTAGGTAGATTGAATATTTAGTGTAGTGTGAATGCAATATTTTTATAATGCTAATAAAGTTATACTCTCTCCGTACTTTAAAATGAACCATTTACCGTTTGGTGCGGAGTTTAAGAAAGTTGGTAAAGTTGTATAAAGTGATGTAAAAAGACATGAGAGGTAGTATTAAGCTTGGATTTTAATTACAATTAGCACTTGTCACTTTAGACCACCCACCCCCCATTTTATAAATTCTGTTTTTTTTATTCTTGCACGCCATTTTTTCTTTTTTCTGGTTTCTATATTTCAATTTTTATTAAGTTAATTTCTTCATTACTCCGGCAAATTAAAATAAATGGTAGGCAAATAATTACTAATTTCAAAATTACAGGTTTTTAACATTATTAAATAAATACTTGGCAATATTAAAATAAATTAAGAAATCCAAATTTAAAAAAATGTCAGATTTTCATTCATTGATGAAGTGATTGAAATTGTTACATTGAAATTGCATCCCTTGTTGCCAAAATGAAAATTTACATCCAATTTCAAATTTCTCACTAATAGTACAATTAGGAGGGAAATGAAGTACATCTGCCACTATAAAACAGCCATAAATACAACATTCAAGGCTCCAACCATTTAGATTCTACACTTAAAAAAACATAAATTTTGCAGCAATGCTTTTAGGGCAAAAAAAAAAGAAATCTAACTGACGAAGAGCGCAATAACTTGGCTCAATGGCTTCTCCAATACAGCAGGGACTCAGAATTGCATCACGGTGCCAAAAAGGAAGCTGCTGCACTCTTCAACATTGATCCCAGCACTGTATGGCGCATCTGGAAGAAAGGAACAGCTCAACAGGCCTTGGGCAGGCCTATACACATTGTAAGCATGAAGAATGGGTTAGTTCACAAAGATAGAAAGCACATTGATGCAGAAAAAGTGAAGAGTTTATCAGTTTTTCAGAGATCATTAATCAGAAATATAGCACTAGGCATGGGTGTGAGCAAAGGTTAGGTACAAGTTTTGTTGATACATAAAGAGTTAAGGCCTCATACTAGTGCTATAAAACCATTTCTCACTCCTATAAACATGCTGAATAGAATGAAATTTAGTCTCAATCAACTCAGTTGCATTAGTGAAGAGGGGAAGATACAATTTCAGCCTATGTATAATGTGATTCACATAGATGAAAAATGGTTCAAATTAACTAGAACAAAAGGAAAGTTTACCTGCTGCAAGGTGAAGATGAGCCACATAGAACATTTGTCGACCTCGACTCCACTCCAGTGGCAGGGTGAGATCCAAGAACGAAGAAGGCATACAACATTCGGAATATATTGAGAAATTCTCATTACGAGTAGTGCACTTCGCTGCCTGTTGTAGCCTTGTAGGGGAATTTTTTTATTTTAGTTTTCATTATATAATTCATTATTGGCAGCCATCAGAGTTCAATGAATCCAACGTTTTTCTCCTCACTCTTGTGCTAGGGCGAGATCAAGTAAATTGAAGCCGTAGGGACAAAATAGTAAAAGTATTAATATTTTTATTATTTTTTAACATAAAGGGCTACAAAGAGTAAAAAAGGAGATTTTTAGAATTAAATGTAAAAATAGTGTAGATGCTATTTAGAGCATGTACTACGGATTCTAGTTAGACCTAGGTTGAAGCACTGGGAAGCGTGATTTTAATGATTGATGGTGTTGAGTTAGACATAGGTTGATTTTCCCACTACAATGGGGTTGAGTAAGACCTGGATCTAAGCACTGGGAAGCGTGATTTATTGAATAGATTTTATTTTGTTGTTTTTTTTATTTGTAATAAATAATATAAAAAATAACTTAATTAAATTCAGAAATTAATAAATGACAATTTTATTGAATTAAAAAAAAAGACAATAACTAAAAAAATACAATAATTAGGAAATAAATAAAAACACAACAACTACTCGCGGAGTGGACCAAAACGTGCTCAAATCTCTTCAATCATATCCTCCATAAGGCGGTCGTGGGCACGTGCATCCTGAATCTGAGCTGTTCTCTCAATAACTTGGCGGAGTGGCACTGGCGCCCCTTGATGGACTGGTGCCCTGTTCACGTTTGCATCGCCCCTTGCGCTCGATTCAGCATGGAGTTCAGTTGCCCTCTGTCCTTCATCTTTAATAATCATGGCGCATTGAGCGTCTTCACGAAGATCCCACTTCGGATAGATGCCGTCGGCGATATAATATCCCATACGGTGTGGGCGGCCGTTTGCAGTGAAAGCAGTTGACGGCGCTCTACCATTGATGACGTCGGCGAAGACAGTGGACTGATTGAGCACATTGATGTCGTTTAGAGAGCCGGCGACACCGAAAAAAGCATGCCAAATCCAAATCTTGGGAGGCGACAGCTTCAAGGACGAGGGTTGGAGATTTATTTCGTCCAGTGTACATTCCTCTCCAACCCGTTGGACAATTCTTCCATTGCCAGTGCATACAGTCGATGCTTCCAAGCATTTCGGGAAAGCCGTGCGTCCTCTCGTGCAATGCAGTGATCCGGACGATGTCAGCCTCGTTTGGCCGCCTCAAATAGTAGTCGCCGAAAGCAGATCTGATGGCCCAACAGAAATTCTTGAGGATGTTATTGCCCGTTGTATTGCCACAGTGCAGATATTCGTCGTACTGATCGTCTGCTCCACTATTGGCTAGATGCCTCAGAGCAACGGTGCACTTGATCCAGGGGTGGAACCCCAATCTTCCAGTGGCATCCGGGTGTTGCTGAAAAAAATGCTCTCGATCCTCAAGAGTTTGAGCAATTCTCAAGAATAGGCGCTTACTCATTCGAAACCGCCAGCGGAAGACAGCATCACCCCATATAGGGTGGTCGACAAAATAATCTCGTCGGAGGCGATGTTCGGCCTCCTCACGATTCCGGTGCAGGTACGTCCTCGTATCCTAGTCGTCGTCGTCTGACGAATCAGACTCGACCACTATTTGATAAAGCTCCCTGGCTCGCTGCATACGTTGGCGGCGGCGCGCCTCCGCCTCTTCAGGATTGTAGCTTGCACCCGGCCAACTCATAATTTTTTTTTTTTGAAAAAACGAGTGAATTTGTATGATGAATGAATTAGATGAATTGATGTGGGGGTGTGATATGGATGAATTGATGTGGTGGTGTGGTGGGATATATATAGGAAAAAATTGGAGATATTACCGTTGCTTCTTCACATATATACGTTGGACACAAAAAAATATACCCGTTGCTTTCTTTATTTTTTAATCAGAAAATGAAAAAAAAAATAGGAGAGGACCAATGAGGACACGCCACGTGTCCCCATATTTCAACCGTGTGGAGTCGAAGGCTAGGTCGAAGCCTCGACACCGGCCTCACCACCGCCATTGACACAGAGGGGTATCGATCCCCCACTGTGGACTCGACACAGGGTTTGTCGAGTGGGGGGTGTGTCGAAGGCTTCGACACCGCCGATCAACACCCCCCTTAGAAGCTTGTTGTACATGCTCTTAAGATTTAAACATTTGAAATAGGTCAATTATTATTAATCTCATTCTTGTAGCCCCCGTATTGAATCATGCATGTGATTCATGTATATGTATGCTAGCTAGTTAATTAGATATTTTATTAATAAACCTATACACAAATTAATAAAAAAGAAGAATATGTAAAACGAAAGGGGTAGCATATTTTATATTTTGATGTTGCACACGCCGCCAGTTTAAAATTAATATGTACTTCTAGATAAATAATAAATATTATACTACATTATTTCAAATGGATGTAGTTAAAAGATAGCATATGGTTTGCTAATTAACAAAGCAATACCTCATTTAAAATGAGGGGTAAGTGGGACAATAACATTTTTTAGATAAATGATACTACTGCTACTTATAACACTTCTTTTAAAAATTACAAAAATATAGCGCATTTTAACTTTTGGTTATTCACAACACTAAATCACACTAAATGTGTAACTTTCTCCACTCAAAACCCACTCACCTAATTTTATTAAAACTTATGCTACCTTCTCCAAAAAATACCCTTAAAAAACATATATTACTACCAATCTATGATGCATAGATTTTTCTAAATATACTATATAGCCGTATCGGAATTTTGTTAGGGTGCGATTTTCGTCGGATCCTCGTACGATTCGCCTGATTCTCCACGTGAAGTATCCTTCCAAATAGAAAATAAAACACAATCGGATTCGCAAATCTCGTGCAAAAAATTCACGAATCCCATAAATGAAGGGGTTGTATGAGTTAATTTTTGAAATTTTATTTGAATTATGACTTATATATTGAGCTAATGATATTTGAATTGTTATTATATAACTTAATTAATTTACCTATTTAAAATTCTTAAGTTTTGAGTTAGAAAAAATATGAGTTATATATATTTAATCTATAAAACATTTAAATTTATATATATTTTATAAGTGTTACATATAAGTAAATAATATTAAATAGATGTATTCTTGCCGAATCACACCCTAAAAATTTTAAATTTCGTATCCTCGTATCCGTATCGTAACGCTCCCCGCACCTGCTCCCACGCACCCATGCAACATAGCTACCAATCAACGACAAACCCCAAAATAAAACGACATTGAAAGAAATCGGAGATTAATTGAAGGGTTGTATACGAAAGCAAGACTTTTGTTTATATACAATTGATATTTATTTCACTATAATTCTTCTATTTGAAATGTTTATTATTGCATATTAATTATCTGTCTAATTATCTCAATATTAAAGATTATATAGTGTGTTGTAGATCACAGAAGATTATATAATCGGTATCTTATGAAATATAAACTAATATTCACAATCGAGACAACTTGGACGAGTTGTTGGTTTAGATTGTAGCATAATAGTATTAAATAGTTTATCTTGACTATTTATTTATGCTAGTACGTTAATCGTATTGAAACGATCACAGTGAGATTAATTCTTTGTTCTGACTCATTAAGAATTAAAGATCTCGGTGATTTAAATAGTCTTAACTTTAATTGGCTTATCAGTATGAATAAGTATTTGACTATTGCTTTGATCTATTATAAATAAGAACTTGATAGTGGTTCGAAATTTCGTATTTTGGGCAGTGGCAGTTCTTATTTGATATTAATAGAGCTGCAATAAGGATCCATGTCCTATGAATAATGAGATGATGATATCCTCTCGAGGAACTTAATAAGTTTATTATACTAAACCCTGCAAGTGAAATTAATTCCGGTATAATAATAAGTTTAAATGGTAGCACTCGAGATAATTATTTATTAGTAAATAAATAATTGATTGATTAATTGCTGTCAGAAGTATTTAATTAATTAATGGATATTCGATAGTCTTAAACAAGGAGATTAATTAAGTCTAATACTAGCCCCGACTCAACTAAATAAATAAGAGGGTAAGTCAGTATTAATTCTTTTGTGGAATAAATTAATATTTATGTCTGATTTATATTCTGGGCTGAATAGATTAAATCGGATATTATCGGGCCAATCTTATTTAAGCTAGTAGATCCCTGAACTGGCCCAATGACCTGTGTCTCTAGTGGGCTAGGCGCCTACTCTCCTACGGCCCGTAAGGGTCATCTAGGTTTAATGAATGTGAGCAGTTATTTATTTATAACTACAAGTCTCATAAGACTCATTACTTACTTGCATTCTAAGCAACTAAAACCTAGAGTGAGAGAGAGAAAATCGGCGCCTTCTACAGTGAGAGAGAGAGAGAGCTCGAAGTCGATCCCATCCATCGTCGTGCTCTAGCCGGGAACAGTTCGGAAGATCAACTCTGGAGTCGTTGTGCGTCAAGTTTGCAGGTATTCCGAATAAACATCCTATGATTGTAATTAAATTCATAGGAGCATGTTAGATGTGGCTTTTGTGTGTGTTTGTTAGATATCTATAATTGATCCATGGGTGAAAACGAATCAGTTTTCAATAATCGGTTCCAACATTAATTGATGTGAGCAACATAACTTTTACTTCAACCTTTTAATTTCCACAGGAATTCTAAGAACACAATTACAGCATCATATTTTAATTTTGGCAATTACAAATTTTGCAAATTTTGATGAATATTGTTGATGTAAACTATACTTAAGTAACATCATTTTATATTCCCTAAAAGGAATAACATCATTTTATTGGTAAAAGATAGAATTACAAAAGTTGTGCAAAATTGTTAAAATTGAAAAATATTGCATTATTTAGCTTGTCGCAATAGCCCAAAGATATCAAATTTGACAAATTTATATTAAAAAAAAAAAGGAAAATTGCACGTGACAGCTATCCCAACGGCTGAGCAGGAGCACGTGATTGCGAAAATCGTCATTCGTAAAGGTGGTACATGTGAGTTCTGGTGGGACACTTCACCTTTCTTATTCTTATTTCTGTATGTATATTTATTTACTCCAAAAAAATGGTTAAAGTTGAACTCCAGACTTGTTTTCTTTTATGAGCATATGAAGCGGGAGTCGATAGGGGGGTGTCGATCGGGGTGTCGAGCGAGATCGACCCACCTCCACTCGACACACCCTGTGTCGATTGCTGGATTGGGGGATCGACACCCGATCGGGGTGTCGATGGCGATGTCGATCGCTCGATCCCCCCCTCGACTCCGCCACATTGCAAAATGGGGACACGTGGCGTGTCTCCATTGGTCCTTCAATATATATATATATATATATATATATATTTTTTTTTTTAATTTTCTGATTTAAAAAATAAAAAATCAACGGATATAATTAAAATGTGTCCAACGTCTAGATTTTAATCCTCAACGGTTATATCCCATTTTTTCCCTATATATATCCCTTCATCTCATTCATTCTCCACACAAAAAAAATTCTTTCTTCATCCATTCTTCTCTACAAAAAAAATTACTCTTTCAAATTTATTTTGTGCAAAAAAATGGCCGACGACCAGTTCAATTCGTGGTACTCGCAAACTTTTGGTTCAATCTCACCGAACCAATCTCCAAATCCGGCGAATCCACCTCCCAATCCGGCGAATCCAAGCTCCCAATTCTCATCTTCTCCCGATTTCGGCCAATACTCGGCCCCTGCAGGGTTTGGTGCTTTTTCGCAGACGCCGGGTTTCTCCCAATTTTTTCCGTCGCCGGGTTTCTCCCCATTCCCTCCGGCCACTGGGTTCTCGCAGTTCTCACAGCTCCAAAGCGGACGAAGATAAATGAATCCGGCGAGTATACTTCGTCTGCCAGCGGCAACGCATCCACCACATCCGCGAGCGATGCAAACACTCTGCAGGTTCGACCCGAAGGAGTGAAAGCGGCGAAAGCAGCGAAGAAGGGGAGGAAGGGCAAAAATGCGCTACGGGAGCAGGCGGCAGAAGAGTTGGCATCCCTCAACAAGCAATCGAGGGAGGAGTGGGCGTTCAATATCTATATTGCCGACACGTCGAATATGAGTCCCGAGCAAAAGACGAGGTACGAAAATGTTCGCCGCAAATTAAGTTAGTTTTTATAATATTTATTACAAATAAAAAAAAACAACAAAATAAAATCTATTCAATCATTAAAATCACGTTTTCCAGTGTTTAGACCTAAGTCTTACTCAACCCAATTGTAGTGGAGAAATCAACCTATGTCTAACTCAATACCATCAATCATTAAAATCACACTTCTCAGTGCTTAGACCTAAGTTTAACAAGACCCTTGTAGTATATGCTCTAAGGAGTTTGTCAGCTGTGGACATCGTCGAAAAGATACCTTTATTTTCTTTTATTTTTTTTGTATAATTTGAATTCCTATCAAAAATGTATTTTCAGTGTTGTCAAATGCCCTTAATATCAATAGATATGATAAAGAGATTAAAAGATCAAACATCATGTTGGGATCTAGCGTCCACTTCAAAATTGACATCGAATACTAACCGTATTCGTTTATACTACTATTGTACAATTTACACATATAATCGTAAGATTTATTTTGCATTATGTATAGGAAAATACAATACTATTTGCAAACAAAAGTATATATAAGTATCGTTATAGTGCCACCGTCGGCAAGGGCTGGCTTAACTTTCCAAACAACTGGTTCAAGTGTGGCGTTGATGCGGCCTTTTCCTGATGCGTTTATTTTGATGGAAAAAAATGGAACACATATATTTTCACTCATTTTCCATCATTATTAGTACATGTTTATTTTGATATAGAATTTTCTCCGGGCAGGGGGTAATATTTTCTCGGACAACCCCTTTTCACTCATTTTAACTTCAATGTTGGATAATATTATCTCTAGGTGGTGGTATGAAATATTTTCCAACATTTTCATCTTTTGTAAATATAAGATAAAAAAAAATGATAATAATTTCTAAATTTTTTTTATTCATCTTTTTCCTGTGATAACTTTACTATCAAAGTAATGCACCCTTAGAGATATGCAAGTGGCAATTTTTTTGTGGCAGCAAAAGTTATTTGTCTTCTAAGGATTTTGCGTGTTGACAACGGGGAGGCGATTGAGATGTATAGTGGAAGCTTCGTATTGGCTAATATATAAGGAAATTAAGAAAGTTTTTGTGGAAGTTGATATTAAGCTGGCGGTAACTATGATTTTTTCTTCTGCGACAGATCTCTCTGAATTGGAATCTATTGCTAATAGTTGCAAGGTGATCATTGGTTTGAGTAGTTCTTATTGTGTTCGAGGACATCATTCTAGCTCACTAATTAGCTAGAATGACTAGAATTTATCTTAGTTCGTATGTTTGAGATAAATTTTCAACTTCTATTGAGGATATTTTGCATATATCATGCTCTTGCTAGTAAAGTCCATAGACTTTAAGAAAATGCACATTCTCGTCAGAATACGAAATTAAATTGTACATTAATTAGATTTTTTTATTACTTATTATTTTTAGATGCCACTTATAAATATACAATAGATATAACATACAAAAAATGAAAAGAATTATCAATGTTATGATAGCTAGTATCATTAATTTTCAGTTCTTTTTACAAATGTTTGTCCGTTTATTCCAGATATATCAACAAATTAAACTGTCTAACTTTTCATAAGAACATATTATCTCTAAATTTCATAACAAAATAGCCTTTTCTAAAGTCTTATTGAGGTACATGCACGGCCTTTATTGGTTAGTACTCTAATATACAATATTAAATTATTTGACCTCAATTAAATTAACAATAGGAAGAGGGTTTCAGAAATTACCTTAAAATTCTCAAACCAAATACAGTAACATATTTGAATCCACTCAATTTATGAAATTTCTTTCATTTTTTAACCATACAAACCAAATTTCCAATTCGTCTTCATTAATTATATAACCCAGAGCAACCACTCTCATTAAATTAAAAATCTTCAGCTATAATGATGCATCATTACTATATGAAATCAATATATACCGGCTAGTAATTACTCACTAGTTAGTAACATCAATTATTAATTAAGCACTTACAAATTGCTACTACTCATTATTTTAATCATTTAATAAACTAGTAGTAGTAAGTAGTAGTTATTTATCCCCACCACATAAATTCATGCAGCCCACCTCAATCTATATCATAATACAAATAAAACCCCTCTCTCCCCCAATGTAGTCCGCCTACACTCCGCCGCCGTCATGGGCCACCGCCGCCACCGTCCGACCACCAAGTCCCACACCCTCCCCTCCTCCCCCACCCACTCATTGTCCTCCTCCGCTTCCTCCGAGTTCGAGTTCACCACCTCCCTCTCCCCCCGCAAATCCTCCGCCGCCGCCGCCGACCTCTGCCCCGCCGACGACCTCTTCTACAAGGGGCAGCTCCTCCCCCTCCACCTCTCCCCCCGCCTCTCCATGGTCCGCAGCCTCCTCCTCTCCTCCGCCTCCACCTCCTCCTCCTCCGACACCACCACCACCGCCTCCCGCGACTCCACCGCCTCCACGGACTCCTCCTCCGCCGACCTCCTCCTCCACCACCACCTCGACTGCGACTCCGCCCGCCCCAGCTCCGCCACCGACGATGAGCTCAAACGCCTCACCCACAACACCACCTCCACCGCCAACATGCAGCGCAAACCCTCCAAATACTTTTCCCTCCCCAAACTCTTCCGCAAAGACCACGGCGGTGGTGGCGGCGCCGCAGTCAAGCGCGTCAGCTCCGGCGCGAGGGACGTCATACGCAAGTACTTGAAAAAAGTAAAACCCTTGTACGAGAAGCTCTCGCAAAAGCCGCAGCAGCAGCAGAAGACATCTTCTCTGCTGCCGCTCAAGAGTTCAAGAATTTCAAGCTCGACAAATACGACCGTTAGAGATTTCAAGAGTCAAGAACTAAACTACCAGAAAGAAGAGACTAACACACATTCATTTTCTGGGAATTTAAGGTTGTATAATAGAGGGAAAAGCTGCTTCTCGAGCTGCCCCTCGTCGATCGGGTCGTCGCCGAGCCATGTCAAAAACGGGTACGGGCAAATGGGTCGACCCAGATCGGGAATTTACGACTCCGATTCATCATCTATGGAAGAGCTGCAGAATGCAATTCAAGGTGCGATTATGCATTGCAAGAATTCTATGCTTCAAAAAAATCTGGTTAGTCATGAAATTTGAGAGGCATGAATAATTTATTTTTATAAATGAGAAAACATATTTATTAAGTTTGATGTTTGGTTTGATGTAGAGAACTAATTCTAATTAGTAGTAACATCTTTTCCTGATGAAATTTTAACTTAATTACGGGCTGTTAATTAATGTTGCTTTTGGAATTTTCTCCTTGTTTGACTCATGAAAAAAATATTAAAATATTTCTGTGGCAGTGTTCATTTATTTTAAAAGGGCGTGGCTCGAGATTCTGACCATATGCAGTTTTATTAACGTTACTCTTTGAATCAAGTTTGATTTTTTGTCGCTTAATTTTAATTTTTTAAGTAATTTGTAAATTAATGTGCAAGATTTGTAATTATTTAAGTTGGTGTACTGTTGGGAATTATTACACCAAACATAGTAATTGCACCGAGTGTTTTGATCATTTTATATATGTATATGTTTACTACAGATGCATAATACGTAATAGGGTTTATGCGAGAACTAATTGCTAATTAATAAGATTAGATTGAATTAATTGCTGATTATATCGTTGGAATTAACTAATTTACACTGGAGAAGTAATAATGATTTAATTCACTGTAAAAACTTTATGTGAACCTAAAGAAAAACGAAAAACTAACTGCATTTAGATGATTCAATCAATCATTTTGAAGTTTCGGAAAGAATCTTGCATGTGCCTTGAGTTGATAGAGTATTAATTGCAAATTCAGCTTTTTTTGTTGAATAAGATGGGTGCGATATTTATTGTGTCATAATTTTATTTTTGTTAGATTTTTATTATTAAAAAAAATATTTAATGTCTCTTTGGTGCATTAAATACTTGCCCTGGTCCCTAGTGTTTGTGCTTTGTGCATGAATTTGAAGTTTGGCTCTCAAAAATTTGTTTGGGGTTAGGTTATTCGACGACAAATACAGGACATTGTCAAGATATCAATATTCGGGGTTAGGGTTATATTTATTTTCAATATTTTGGATTTTTTTTATGATTATTTCATTTTGATTCAACTTTAATGAGCAGAATGAGATCAAATGCTAAAGATATCGAAAAATTATTTTCATCTAAATAATCACCGCATCACTAAAGGTGAGACCTCTTCATCACATAAATGTGGAATTACTACACTACACCACCATGCAGGGTGGAACTACTACGCACCTTATAAGGTGAGAAATCTATACCGCATTTAGATGGGATTGAACCCATGATCTCTTACTAAGTATTGGATGCCTCAACTTTGCCACCTAAATAAATAATTTTAACTCTAAGATTTTGGGAAATTAAATAAATGAGCTTTCTAATTTCCATTCAAACTAAAATATTAATGTAATTTCAGAACTTCCAAGACAATTTTGTTTCGTTCATTCAACTATTTAATGAGATGAAGTTACATTTCCGTCCATCATCAAAGTGAGCTATTATGTTGCCCTTAGAAAACATGCAACCGTGAAGATTTTCGTTCTATTCAGAGGAAGGTTCACCATTGTTGGAAATTGTTTATGGTTAACCATTAATTTGAAGATAAATATTGTTAATTAAATATTTATTATTTAATTAAAATATTTGTTGGATGTTAATTTACGTCGTGAGTAGATGAATGTAGTATATTTAATATCTCTAAACCGATTTCCGGTGAGTGAGATATTGTATGCTAAAGGTTGGATGTTGAAGTAGTAATTAACATGTTATTAATTATAATAAATGTTAGTTGTCCCACATCGCTTATATGTGGCTGATTTGACTAGCATTTAAGCCTATGTTTGTATGGCTTAATAACTTGTTGGGTTGGTGTGTATGGGTGTCCTCGCGCACACACGCGCGCGCGCATTGACACCATTGTCCGGATGGACGGGTCGGGTTCGGGCTCGGGCCTGGGACTTTGGATCTTGGTGTTTGGGCCTATCTTTTTGGACCAACTCCACAAACTCATTTCGTTAATTGTTTTAGCCCAAGTCTGCAGCCCATCCGGAAAGCCCATGACTCTTGGCTTCTGTAATAGCCAGAGGCTCTTCACATTCAGCCTCTTCACGTTCAGAAACGAGCCCCTCCATATGTTCGAGAGCTGCTATATAAGGAGGCATGCTCATTTCATTTTTCATTCAACAATCTGCATTCTCTCCTCTCTCAAAGCAAGCATTACATACATTCTTTGAGTTCAGTCTTCGTTCTGGTCCAGTTCGACGGTGCTCGGTCCAGTTTGCAGTGCTGCTACTACCGAGACGTTAAGATCGTTTTTACCTTTGGGGACGAACCGCCTTTCTGTGAGCATTATCGGAGCGTATTCTCGTCTTGCGGGCAGAAATTTACTTCGAACGATCTCTAATTTTTCTAAATTTTGTTCTTCAATTTATGTTGTAATTTATTCGTGTTCAAGTATATTAATAAAGTATGCATTGTCCATTGTTAATTTACACGACTAAGTATCCGATTACTAACAACCCACATTGATATAATGTTTTGCTAGTCCATATGAAATTAGCTTAGTTAAAGGTATTTTCAGAGGGAATAAAATCATTTATTAATAAGCAATATCAAACACACAGTATCCAAAAGTTAAGAATAAAAGTCCGACTTTCAAATTATTACACTTATCCATTCTCGTTCAAAATGATCTAAAGTATGAGGAGCTCTATGTGCTTATAAAAAAAAGTTTAAAAAAGTTTGAATTCGGCGTTGTTGGTGCATCAGATGATATTTTGTGTATTCTTTTTTGTACATTAATTGGCAATCATTTAAGCTTGTGTTGGACCAATCAAGAAATTATATAATTTCAGAGGACCACCCTGCAAATATCCTTTTCCAATCAGTCGCCAGATCTCATAAATGGGCCTTAAATTTTGTGGTAGATACTCGATGACAGATATTTATTCGTACACATTTTGAAATAAATATAAATATATACTCCACCAAAATGGTTAAATATGTAGTCGTATATGTTTGTACTTGTACATTGTTCAAAAATGGTTGTACTGTATAATTTGGTCCACCAAAACTAGACACCGGTTACAAAAGCCCCACACGGGCCTTTGACAGATGAGTATGCGACGTCGTTTGCGCCCATTTGGGCCAAGGCCTGTTATATTGAGGACTATGTGTCGTGGTATGAAAAATTCTATACCTATATATAAAAAACATGAAATATAATTCGAACATTGTATTATTATAACTTCTAGAAAGATATAACATCTTATCCTTAAAAAAAATATTCATTCCGTTCTTTTGATAAATGGTTCAACACTATTAATACGAAAAATTAAAGGGAATGATGATAAAAGGAAATAAAAAAGGGTGCAGCCTATAATTTTTTGTGAGAAAGGAAAATTTCTTATTTAGGATGAAAATTTTTTAATGGGAGATCCTAAAAAGAAAAGTGAGTCATTATAAATGGAAAGGAGTACTAATAGTTACTACCATTCTTTTTATAAAGAAAATATTTTAGAAGCAAAATAACCGCTTTCTAACAAGAAATGTCACTTTTACTCAAAGTAATGATTATCCGACTTAATGATACTCCTTCCGTCTACAAAAAATCTTTTTAGGAGGAAGTGACACGAAGATAAAAGCAAAGGTGGTCGAGTTGATTGTGAGTGAAGAAAAGAGATCAAGTGTGTATTGTGTTTGGATAAATGGACCGACATTAATAGTAGTGATATTATTAATTAATTGACATAGTAATGAGTCATATATATTATCTTAGATAAATAAGTTGATAAAATTATACGGGTAGAATAAAAATCATGGGGTATTGTCTCAATATACTTAGGAAGGACACCCGAAAAAGAAAAAAAATTGAAGAGTTTTAGTAGATTTAGGGAGTATAATTTAACGACAGATTACCTAAATATAATGTTATAGTTACTTAAGTCAATAACTGAAACATGCATGCGAACAATAAGATTGCAAACGCATAATATTTTTTATATTTGTTATTTGAGATAAAATAAAGTAAGGTGCAATTTTTAACACCACTTCCTAGTATTAGACTACCTGCAGTGGTAGTGTCTCTAAGGGGTGTCTCTAAGGATTTTTTGGAGATAAAGACAGTGAGCTGCAGTGGGGCTGTTTCTAAGGATTTTCTGAATTTCTATTTTGCATTATTTTTAATAAGAAAAGTTGATATTTTCATTAATTTAAACAGATAACTAGTACAATACATTAATTGAAATAAAACAAATAAAAACATTACATTAATTGAAATAAAAAAAATAAAAACATCCTACTCGTCAACTGCTCCAAATCGGCTCCAAAGATGCTCGATCAAATCATTTGTGAGCCGATGGTGCCTCCTCACATCTCTTAATGCGGCGTCCCGTTTGATGAAATTCTTCCATGATTGCGGGTAGGGGACATGAGTAACATTACTACTCGAACTAGTTTCTGTGTCCTCTCTCCAGTTCTCGGCATCCCCCCTCTCGTCTTCAATGATCATGTTGTGCAAAATAATGCACGCAAACATGATGTTGCGGAGGTGCGGTACGTACCAGCCCCGCGCCGGGTTCCGGATAATTCCCCAACGGGCCTGAAGAACACCAAAGGCCCGTTCGATATCTTTCCTCGCCGCTTCCTGCATCTTCTTGAAGCGCGCCGCCTTGTCATCAACTGCAATCGGAGGAGCCTTGATCAGGGCAGCCCATTCCGGGTAGATCCCATCGGTTAAGTAGTAACCGCCGTCGTAGGACCTTCCGTTCACTGTGTACTTGCACGGCGGAGCACGTTCCTCAAGCACGTCCGAAAATATGGGAGACTGATTGAGGACGTTGATATCGTTGTTGGAGCCGGCTACTCCAAAGAAGGCGTGCCAGATCCATAAGTCTTGAGACGCCACCGCCTCAAGAATCAAGGAAGGTGCGCCTATATCTCCTCGAGTGTAGGCAGCCGACCACGCCTTCGGGCAATTCCTCCATATCCAGTGCATGCAGTCCAGGCTACCGAGCATCCCTGGAAAGCCGTGCCTCTCCTCGTGCATTTACAGCAGCCGAGTCGTGTCTTGTGCATTTGGCCTCCTCAAATACATGTCACCGAATAGGTCGATGATACCTCGGCAGAACTTCCGGAGGCAAAGACGGCCGGTGCTATCGCCGATCTTCAAATATTCGTCGAAAACATCTGGCGCTCCACCGGTGGCTAGTTGGCGAATGGCCATTGTGCACTTTTGCACCGACGTGAGGCCCCATTTGCCGGTTGCATCTTGCCTGTGCTGGAAATATCTCACATTCTGCTCCAACGCCTCGCAAATCCTCAAGAACAGATGCTTGTGCATCCGAAAACGCCGGCGAAAAAAAATTGGCCCGTACGTCGGGTTGTCGTTGAAATAGTCGGCCATCAACTGCTGCAGGGCCGCCTCCCGATCGCGGTTTACGACCGTCCTCTTTGCCTTCTTTTTTTTCTTTTTGGCGATGAGCCGAGCCGCAACAGCTTGGAGGTTGGTCACCATCGACATAACCTCGTCGTCGGTGCCATGGGAAGAGTAGCCGGTTGAGGAGTCGGACGACGAAGCCATTTTTTTTTTTGCAAGAAATTTGAGCGAAAATTAGAGAGAAAAAGAGGAGGAAGATAAATTTGGTGTAGAATAATTTGTGGTATGGAGGTTGGTATTTATAGGGATGAATTGCAAAAAAAAAAAAAAGAAAAGAAAAATCGGCTATATAGCCGTTTGAATTTTTGCCCGTTGAATTTTTACCGTTTCTGCCATTTTTTTTTTATTTTTTATTTTTGGCGCGTGCAACCTGTTCAAAAAAAAAAAAAAAATCGGAAACGCGTGGCCTGCACGCGCCATCTCGAGACAGTCTCGTCGCGACGAGACGGTCTCGAGCTCCGCCCTCCCGCATCGGGGTGTCTCGTCGGCCGGGGTGTCTCGAGACCGGCGACGAGACACCCGCTGTGGCTCGTCTTATCTTGGCTTGTACATAGAATTCGAATTGCTGCATCTACGGCTAATATTGTACCAAAAGCAAACTTTTTGCAATTATTTTACACCAACTAGGCGAATTTCAAGACGTTACATTCAAATATATATGTTTTTGGGGCTGATTTTATTTTAAATCTGTAGTTGTAGTAAATTTAGTCCAACAAAAAATTTGGTATTGTAGGTGGGAGGTGTGGTTTCTTAAGGATAGGTTCATTTCCAACTCAAAAGGAAAAAAAAAAAAAAATCGATTAATTGCCTAATTAAAGTATACCTTTTTTATTTATTCCTCAAGAAATGCAGTACTACTATTTTTAATCATAAACAAATAGTACAATATTAAACAAAAATTATGTGGAAATGAAAAGAAAAATATCACATGCATATCGTAGTTGGTAGCAGTTGGTAAAATAGCAATTGCGAAAATGGGAACATTTACTTTTGAAATGAGATATTACTATTGAGACATTCTTAAAAAGAAAGTCAGACCGTAAAATTGGGATGGAAAAAGAATAAAATTAGACGTAAGGAATTAGTTCCTGGACTTAGAAACAGCCCAAATCGGCCCCAACGAACACACTCTTGCTCTAGCGGATTCAACCAAATTAAAATTTCTAACATATCATTTACCTTTCATGTTCCCATGAACAATAATATTTTGATGTTTTTTCTTTATTTATTAGATTTAAAGAATTTAAGAAATAAAAACACGTAAGAACATTTGAACGTAAAATGATAATGGCATTGGAAACTAAAAATAATTAGACTTTGACTTGAGAAAATATATTTTTATAGAAGTAATTAACACTATATTATTCTCACAACCAAACTTATTATTATTATTATTTGGCTAAAATAACTCCCTCTACACATTTCGTGAGCAAACAAATATTACACATGTTCAAGAAGAGCAAACTTTTCTTTGGATTGGGGTTCCGGAGTATCAAGAAGAGCTTTAGTTGCATGGGAGCAACTATGTTTGTCAAAGCATGCAGGTGGTTGAAACTTAACTAATATGCAGTTATGAAATAAAGCGGTCATCTGCAAGCTTCTATAAAGTCTAGCATTGAAGACAGACAAAATTTGGATCAAGTGAGTTTATGAATACTATGTAAAAGGACAGAATGTTGCTACCATGAGGATTCCTTCACAAGCCTCATGGGTGGTGATGAAGGTTTTGAAGTCTAGATATATTCTGTATTCTCTTGATGAGGGTCGAAATATGCTATGTCGAGGGAGTTTTTCTATTAGAAAGCTGTATATAGTGTCGAGAGGTCACACTCAAAAAGTGGCTTGGAGCAAAATGATATGCAAGAATTTAGCTCCCCCCAAATTTCTGTTTATAACGTGGCTCCTTATACTTGGGAGACTAGCGACATATGATAAGCTTGCACGGTTTGGAGTTTAGGTAGATCCAGTTTGCAAGTTATGTGGACGGGAAGATGAGTCACAAAACCATATTTTCTTCCACCGTGACAATTCTTCGAATGTATGGATGGAAGTCCGAAGTTGGGGTGGTATGGATGGAGCAAATGTAGTAGGGGAAGAGGAGAAAGTAGCTATGATTGCAAACTGTGGCTCTAATACTGAGAAACAGAAGCTCTAAAAACTCATCCTTAGCGTGGTGTAGAATTCAGTAAACGGAAACGAGAGAAATTAGAGTGAAAATGTAGTTCATCATTTCACAATAAGAGTCTGGATACAATTCATGAAAAACTAAAACTCTTAGCTACACTTTCAGTATTTATACTACGTACAATTAACCAACTTGCTCTCAGCAAACTAACACACATGACAGCTCAGCAAATAGAATCTAAACCATCTAATCAACGTCACATCAAGGGCTAGAAATGCATCATAAAAGTTCACGCGGATCACGGATTGACTGCTTCACTTGTTGCATGCATGCATGCACACAACTCTACTGTATCATACCCTACCCCCCCCCCCCCCTCCCCCTTAAGATGAGCATGATGGAGATCAATCATGCCCATCTTGGACAGAAGAAGACGGAAACGAGGTCCTGGCAAAGCTTTGGTGAAAAAGTCTCCAAGTTGAGCTGCAGATGGTACAAAGGAAGGAAGAAGCAAGCCTGCTTGAAACTTGTCTCGAACAAAATGACAATCCATTTCTATGTGCTTGGTTCTTTCGTGAAACACCTGGTTTTTAGAAATGTGTAGAGCCGCTTGGTTATCACAATACAGAGGGAATGGAGGAGAAGACATAATCCCAAAATCAATCAAGAGATAAGAGATCCAAACCACTTCTTTAGTTGTAGAACTGAGAGCACGATACTCTGCTTCGGCTGAGGAAAGAGCAACGGTAGCTTGCTTCTTGCAGCGCTATGAAATCAATGATTTACCCAAGAACAAACAATACCCTGTCAATGAACAACGTGTAAGCTGACAAGTCCCCCAATCAGCATCACTATAAGCTGTTACTAAGAAGGAATTATCTTAAGAATAGAATAATCCCAAAGAAGGGCAACCTTTGAGGTACTTTAGAACATGCATGGCAGCCTGCCAATGATTCTTGCACGGTTTGCCAACAAATTGGCTCAACTGTTAGACTGCATATGAAATATCAGGACGAGTCAAATTCAAGTATAACATCTTCCCAATGAGTTTTCTGTAAGAATCTGGCTGAGCAAGATAATCCTTGTCTTTGATAGATAAATTTAGCCCTAGTGGAAAAAGAGTAGAAACTGAGGAACATCCTAAGAGACCTGCCCCATCAATCAAGTCTAGGATGTATTTTCTTTGATTCAAATAAGTACCATTCTCACCACGAGCTATCTCCATACCCAAAAAATAATGAGCTGGACCAAGATCCTTGATTGTAAATGCATCATGTAGATAAGTCTTAAGTTCAGCAATCAAGCTACTGTCTGGACTAGCAATCAAGACATCATCTACATAGACTAATAAGCAGATAAAAGAATCACCTTGACCCTTGATGAATAAGCAATGATCATGAGGTGACTGTGTAAATCCAAAGCCAAAGAGTTTCCTGCAAAATTCATTATTCCATTCTCTGGATGTCTGCTTCAAGCCATACAAGCTTTTGACCAGTTTGCATACTTCTCCTTGCTTGGCTTTGAGATATCCTTGAGGAGGGTGCATATAAATCTCATCAGTAAGAAAACCATGCAAAAATGCATTGTTAACATCAATTTGATGCAAATCCCATCCATTACCTGTGGCCAAAGCTATCAAGAACCGTACAGTTACTAGCTTCGCCAACTGAGAAAATACCTCTGTATAGTCTGTCCCATATTCCTAATTATAACCTTTAGCAACAAGTCGAGCTTTGTGCCTTTTCACAGTGCCATCTGCATGAAGTTTCACCTTATACACCCATTTAGAACCTATAGCACGCTTACCTGCAGGCAAAGGGCATAATTCCCATGTATTATTGGCTTCTAAAGCAGTCAGTTCTTGCTCCATGGCTGCCCTCCATGCCGCAGATTGACTGGCTTCTTGAAATGTAGCAGGTTCCCTCACACCATCCAAATTTACCAAGAATGTCATGTAAGTGGATGTAAGAAGAGGTGAAACCTGATAAGGAAATGTAGGTGGTGTTATAGTTCCAGCAGAATAATCAGGTAATGAAACAGTAACACTTCCTACATAATCATTCATCCAAATTGGAGGTTTTCTGTTCCTTTCATTCCTTCTTACCCCTGAGGGAATAGCTTGAGTAGGAGAAGCTGGAATGATCTCAGTAGAAGAAGAAGAGATGGGGGAATGTTCAGGAGAAGAAGAATCCTCAAAGGGATGTAAATGCTGTTCATCAGTTTCTATCATAGAATCATCACTCTCTGAATCTGATGTGTTCACCTGAACAGGAGTAGGAACAGGTAAAGGATTAGCCATTGAGTCATCTGAAAATATGTGAAAGGTGAAGTAAACACTCCAGAATGTGTTTCTTCAGAAGAAGTTGCAACAGAGCAGTCTGCAAAAGGGAAAGTATTCTTGACAAATTTCACATCTCTGGAGACTATTATCTGATCATGATCCAAATCATATAGTATAAAACCCTTTTGACTTGCAGCATGGCCAAGAAATACACATTTAAGACTTCTGCTATCAAACTTATCTCTGTGTGGTTGTAGATGTACTGCATATGCTAGACACCCAAAAGGCTGCATGTCCTTCAACTCAACTTCTTTACCAAAACATAGAAAATGTGGAGTTTTCCAACTCAATACTCTGCTAGGTGTTCTGTTTATTAACCGTGTTGCAGTAAGAATGGCTTGTGGCCAAAATTTTAAAGGTAATTTGCTGGAAAACATCAATGACCTAGCCACCACCAATAATGTCTTGTGCCTTCTTTCAACAATGCCATTCTGTTGTGGAGTATAAGTGCAACTAGTTTGGTGTATAATATCAAACTCTTCACATAATGACTCTACTCTCTGATTAAGAAACTCAGTTCCATTATCTGACCTCAACCCCTTTATTGTAATTCCAAACTGAGTCTTAACCATCACAATATATGATCTCAAAATACTACTAACTTGACTCTTTGAATGCATCAAGAAAGTCCAGATCATCCTACCAAAATCTTCCACAATAGTCAACACAAATCTACACTCATTCACATTTGGCACAGAATAAGGACCCCACACATCAACATGGATAAGCTCAAACAAATGATCAGTTCTGCGATTAAGTATAGAAAAAGGATTTCTAGTTTGTTTAGCTCGAATGCATACCTCACAGTTCAAAATAGATGTTTCTCCTTCTTCTGTGAATATCTTTGGCAAGTGTGTCATATGCTTCATTGCTTGCAGAGAAGGATATCCCAAAGTATTGTGCCACTCCATCAAAGTTCCAATCTCTGTGATTGCTCCAGCTAAATCTTTGAATCTCTGAGAAGGATCAAATATGTACAGGCCATTCCTCACCTTTCCTATCCCAAGAACATGATCATTTCTGACATTTTGAATCAGGCAATGAGTTTCATAAAACATGCATTTAACTCCTGAATCTTTGGCTAATTTAGTAACTGAGATGAGATTGTGAGTAAATGAAGGAACTAAGAAGACATTTCTTAGTATGACTCCATCAGTTAACTCTGCATCTCCATGCTCATTCACTTCTTGAAATGAACCATTGGGCAAGAACACTCCTGTGGAATGAGTCACTAGATGTAATTTGAGTAGCATATCTGGATTTCCACATACATGTGTGCTAGCTCCAGTGTCTAATATCCATTCGGTCGAACTAGTCTCCTTGCTACTGAGTATATAATCACTGATTCCAAAAGCATAATGGCCTTCCTTCATCATTGTATCTGTGCTCATGATCATATTGACCTCTCTTTTTGCTTGATGCAATCCTCCTGCTTTTGACATCATCTGCTCCATGCATCTTGCCAACTCTGTCTGTATCAACTTGCTCATATTAGTATCTCCATTTCCTGTATTGACTGTGTTTGAGTTTCCTGATGGATGATCAACAAAGTTAGTTCTGTGTTTTGCTTTAGTCTCCTTAAGCTTCTTGTACCATGCAACTTAAAGCATTCATGTTCTTCATGGCCAGGTTCTTCACAATGAGTACAACGCATCTTCCGCCTTTCTTCTTTGCTTTTCCTTGGTTTAAAACTATACTGCTTCCCATAGTTGTTCCCTGTTGGCTTGGTTCCTGGAGATTTACTCAGATTCATAGCCGAATGACTAGTATTATTCACATGAGATTCATTCACTAGTCTCTGATCTTCCATCTGAAGTATCATAGAGTAGGCTTTGTCAATCGATGGGAGTGGATCCTGCAGCAATATATGCTCCCTTGCATTTTCATATGCATCATTTAATCCAGATAAAAACTGCATCAGCCGTAACTCCTGCTCTCTTTTATTCAATTCTCCACTTACACCACAATAACACTCCACCGGTGGTAACAACACATCAATCTCATCCCATAGTGCAGTGAAATTGTTAAAATAGACCATCACAGTCTGTGATCCTTGACTAAATCTTCCTATCTCTCTCTGTAATCTGTAGATTTTAGGACCATTGTTTCTACCAAAACGCTGGTTTAGAGCAAGCCACAACTTCTTAATACTTTCTATGTTAACAAATGCATTAACCAAGTCCTTGGAAATTGAGTTTAGTATCCAGCAAAATACCATATTGTCAGCTTTGATCCATTTCTTATAATAAACAGAGATCATAGGTGGTTCAGTTAAGGATCCTTCGAGAATTTCAAGCTTACTACGTGCTGCCAAAGCTCTTCTAATAGATCTTCTCCAATGCATAAAATTGCTTCCAGTTAAAGGATTCATCACCAACTGCATACCTGGATGATCAGATGCATTTAGCTGCAATATCTCCTCAATCTGACGCGGATCCATGTGCATATCTTCATGTTCCTCACGTTGCTTCTCCCGATCGGCATTCGCCTTTTGTTTGCCGTGGAATTCGGCTTCTGATTCTGATTTATAGCTGAATTCAGCTCTCCTTCTTCTTCCATACTTTGATCTTGCTGTGAGCTTTCTCCTTTTTCTTCATCAACAAGCACTGTCCATGGAATGCGACGATTTCCTCTCGTCATTTCTACTCTCTAAGCCACCATGGCTCTGGTACCATGTAGAATTCAGTAAGCGGAAACGAGAGAAATTAGAGTGAAAATGTAGTTCATCATTTCACAATAAGAGTCTGGATACAATTCATGAAAAACTAAAACTACACTTTTAGTATTTATACTACGTACAATTAACCAACTTGCTCTCAGCAAACTAACACACATGACAGCTCAGCAAATAGAATCTAAACCATCTAATCAACGTCACATCAAGGGCTAGAAATGCATCATAAAAGTTCACGCGGATCACGGATTGACTACTTCACTTGTGTGCATGCATGCATGCACACAACTCTACTGTATCAAACCCTTTACGTGGTTATCTACAATATCTGGAGAGAAAGAAATAATAGAGTTTTTCATGAAGGACGTGTGAGATGGGAACGGGTTGCTCGCCGATGCCAACTCATCATAGCCAGCTGCTGCAGCAAGGACATTCAACTCAACCGTATGCTTGCCTCATGATCTGGAATGCTTTGTTTTGAGTTTTTCTTGAGTTTTTTGAGTTGTAGTTGTTTGTTCTTTCTTGCCTACTTGGTTAATAAACTCCCTTTATTTACTAAAAAAAGAAAAAAAATTATTACAGACATTCTTAATCTCTAAGAACTTCGAAAAGATCTTCATCCATTGATTGGAAGATCTCAAAACAAGTAGCTCATTAGTTTTTAATTTGTTTTCGTAAGTTCGTAACCCGAGTCTTAATATCGCTTATGCAAAAATTTGTTTCCGATGTAGTGCTATTTTTTAATTAATTGAATTTACTTTCTGCTAACGAAAGAAAATGGACTTATTTAGAAATTTAGAAGTACCATTCTTCCATTTTTATTTCCTATTTACAATCTTCAATATTGAATTAAACTTCCTAAAAAATAATTGAATTAACCTCATTCAAAAAAAATAAAGGGACTATACTTGTTGAAAAAAAAAAGAAGTAAAAAATGAGAAAAGAAAAAGAAAAAAACGAAATGGCTTGAACGAAAGTGGCCCCACTGCACGTCGTCGGATTGGAATCCGATTAGATATCCAGATTGCGTGCCCTTATCTTTTCTTTTATCTCCATTTCCATTCGATGTCTCCGTTAAACCCTCTTCTTTGTTAGAATTTCCCCTTTTTCCAGATTCAGAAAAATTCCCCATTTCCATTTTCTCGAGGGATCTTCCAAGCGAGATAATAATAATATGTCTTGCATTTATAGCGGCTCAGTTTCATCGTTTTCCACAAAATTGAATTTCCCCCCTCTTTATAATCACAAACCCAAGTTCTTTTGCTCTCTTGGAGGTAATATTTTCTGCCCTTGTGTTTTTTTCTTTAATTTGGGATAATATGTGATTTCTGAGCTGTTTCTTGCATAAAGATTGTATTTTTATTCCTCATCATGTGGAAAATTTAGTGAATTTGATCGAATTCTTGACATTGATCTTTGATTGTGATGTTGGCCTCCTTTATTTTTCGCCATTCTTGCATTTTGATTTATTCCTTATGCAGCATTTTATTCCCATTATTTTTGTTGATCATTCGAGGAAATTCAATTTAGCTCGAGTGCATTGCGTTCTTGATTGCTTGATAATGTTGGATGTTTTTCAATTTAGGGAAAATCTCACCTTCTCCGAGTTCTGTTGTATTGTAGGGGTTGTTGCGGAGCCAAAAGCTGTGAATGCTACCGAGCCATTGCTGCTCGATGCTGCACGTGGGAAAGATGTCGAGAGGCCACCTGTTTGGCTTATGAGACAAGCAGGGAGGTACATGAAGGCAGGTTTATATGACAGACTAAACTCTTGTTATTTCTCACTGCCTTAGTTGAAAAGTTGGCTGTTTTCTTCGTTGCAAATTGTTTCTCAAATTCCCCTTTGGCTGCTGTTGTGGTTTGAGTTGATCGTGAGAGTTTGGACTGCACGGGGTTTAAAAATTGAACCACACATTGTAGTACACGTGTTAATATTGCTGCTCGTTGCTTGAACTTGTTTAACATTTGGGACTGCTGAATCCTGAGCAGTATTTCTCTAGTATTGTAGTGTCTGAGATTGGATATCTAAAGTGAAGTGGTAATCGGTTCCTATCAAATGTTGAACAGCTAACTCCTTTTGTTAACAAATTGTTCAAGTATTAGTAACAGTTCATATTTACGACAAAATTAGTTAATTCAATAATGTGTGGATTGCTTCCTGCTTACTAGTAAAACTGTCTTACTGAAGCATTCATCACCTCTGGCACGGCGCGATCTTGATATTTCTAATTGTTTCTTTTGAAAGAAGGCAATTTTCCTCCTTCGTTTTGCTTATATCTTAGTTTGAGTAGTCTTTATACGTTTTTCTGATTTGCAAATATTTGACTGCTTTTAATAGAGTTACCAAACCCTCTGTGAGAAGCATCCATCTTTCCGTGAAAGATCAGAAAATGTAGATCTTGTCGTGGAAATCTCTCTTCAGCCATGGAAAGTTTTTAAACCTGACGGGGTGAGATTCATTTCCTAAATACTAATATTATAACGAATAATTGATCCAACTCTCGTTCTCCCCACCCCCAACCCCAGCGCTATTATTAATCACTGATTCTTCTTGTTTAATTAATTCGTGTTATCCTTGTTATACATTATAGGTGATCTTATTCTCTGATATTCTTACACCTTTGACTGGTATGAATATACCTTTCGACATTGTGAAAGGCAAGGGTCCAATCATATTTGATCCAATACGTAGCGCTGCTGATGTTGAAAAAGTGATAGAATTCACCCCAGACGAGTTTGTCCCGTATGTTGGAGAAGCTTTGACAATCTTGCGCAAGGAGGTGTGACTTTATCCAACTCGATCTTAATTTATCGATAATATTTTGTAGCACGTCATAGAAGATAGCTTTCTTCGTTCGGGTGCCATAGTGTCGCCTAAGATGGTTTTTTCTTTCTTCTCATGGCTTTCTCTCTCATTAGATTGCGTAGTTTCTCTCTCAACTATTTGTCCATTAAATAGCTTCATGCCTTTTGTTTCATCGACACGGGTTGTTAGGTGAACAATGAAGCTGCAGTGCTGGGTTTTGTCGGAGCGCCGTTCACCCTGGCTTCTTACGTCGTTGAAGGAGGTTCCTCGAAGCACTTCTCAAAGATAAAGAGATTGGCTTTCTCAGAGCCAAAGGTAAAAAGCTTTGATTTTTTGTACAAATATACGGTGCACCTATAATATCCTTGCTTATTTTAATTTCTAAGGACAATTTAGTAACTCATCTATGCCTATTGAAGTTTTTATTTACTTTGATATGCGATAAAAATTTTGATGAAATCTATCTAGATATGAGAGATATATTATTCAAATCCATAACTATTGCATGCGTTGAATTTACTGTTTTCCTAGCTTTTCATAAGACACGAATCTTTCATTTTTTGACTCATAATTTATAACGCTCGTTTAGGTCCTTCACGCACTACTTCAAAAATTTGCAACCTCCATGGCCAAGTACATCCAGTACCAAGCCGACAAGGGCGCGCAAGCAGTTCAGATCTTCGACTCGTGGGCGACGGAACTCAGCCCCGTGGATTTCGAAGAGTTCAGTCTTCCGTACCTGAAGCAGATCGTGGATACCATCAAGCGCACCCATCCGAACCTCCCACTAATCCTGTATGCAAGTGGCTCTGGTGGCTTGATCGAGAGGCTGCCCCTGACGGGTGTGGATGTCGTGAGCTTGGACTGGACTGTCGACATGGCTGAAGGAAGGCGACGCCTCGGGTCCAATGTGGCCGTGCAAGGTAACGTCGACCCCGGCGTGCTTTTCGGGTCGAAAGAGTTCATCACTGAGAGGATAAAGGACACAGTGAGGAAAGCTGGGAAAGGGAAGCATATATTGAATCTTGGACATGGAATTGTAGTTGGAACCCCTGAAGAAAATGTTGCTCATTTCTTTGAGGTTGCAAAAGGCCTTAGGTATTAGAAGAATTATGTATTTTTTTGTAGCATTAATATTTTTTTAATCACTATATTAGATGCAGCTTCAAGATGAAAATAATATCTTTATTGAGCATGTAAGCATTGGATTATGCCACTACGAAATATTTTGACTTGTAAAATATTAATGAGAATTCGAAACTCTGATGGCTAGGTCACCCACATTGATATTTTGAGTATAAGAGCACCTAAAATGCGGGTGTCGATGCGAGGAGTTCGACTCTCGCTCGACGTCGATGAGGTCGATCCCTGTTGCGGGATGTCGATCGATGAGTGAGGTTGAGGAAGAAGTCGATTTTTCGACACCGCTCTCGACTCTCTTGTTGCGGAGGAAGGGAACACGCGGCGTGTCCCTATTCATTCAATTTTATTTACTTTTAGTAATTAAAAAAAAAAATTAAACTCCAACGACTCCTTCATCCTTCTCGCCCTATAAATATCCTTTCAATCCCTTCACTCTTCACACCTCTTTCACTTTTCACTCTCACTTTCTTCCTTCTGTAAATTCTACTTTCAATTGTTCTTTTTTTTGTGTTGAAACATGGGTGATAACGAAAATCAATTCAACTCGTGGTACCAACAAAACTTTGGTTCGTATCCACCGAATTGGAGTCCCAATCCAAGCCCCCAATTCTCCACTTCTCCCGATTTCGGCCAATTCTCCACGTCTCTTGGGTTCAACCAATTTTCAACGCCGCCCGGTGGATATCGTTCGTTCGACATGCCGCCCTCAGTTGTGAACCGATTTAGAACTATCAACTTCAACGATGAAAATGATGATGTTGACGTGGACGACGAGGAGGAAGCCGAGGCCGAGGCAATCACCTCCTCGCCACAAAGGAAAAGTGGTGGACAAGGGAAAGGGCAAAGCACCGGCAACAAGCACTGGTGGAGTTCGAGGCTCCAACTACACACCCGATGAAATTGAGTGGCTTGCTAAATGCTACGTTGATATCGTTTGTGATGGGAGAGCACACCATTTGTCAAATCTTGAAGCAATTTTGGGACAAAATTACTGTTTGCTTCAACGAGTTTATAACTCCCGCACCCGCGCGAAGGATGGGACCAATGAAGTCGGCGTGGGGCCGCGCGAAGAAAGAGATTGCCCGCTTCAACGCTTGCTACATCCAGCTCGAGAGAGAAAATACAAGCGGGCGGAACGACCTTGACATTTATACCTTGGCCGAGGATTCCTACCAAGCCCAATCAATAAAAGAATTGGGAAGACGTGGAAGATCTTGAGGTATGTCCCTAAATTTTGCACTCCGGGAGTGAAACTCAACAAAAGTGGACGGGAATTAATGAAAAAGGCAACTACACAAGCAATTCTAGCGCCAACATATCCGCCAGCAATACAACCTCTACGCAAACTCGTCCTCTCGGGCAGAAATCGCTGAAGAAGGGAAAAAACAAGAAGGCGGAGGCCGTGAGCCACTTGAAGACCGTCGTCGAAGAACTATCCAAGGGGAACAATCTAAGTGAAATGAAGATGGCGTACAAAATCTACATTCGAAAAACGAGCGATATTGATCTGGAGCAATTGGAGAAGCACAAAAAAGTCTGTGCACGACTCGCCAAAAAAATTGAATGGGATTAGTTATTGTATTTCTCTTCATCTTTTTTATTTTAATTCAATAAAATTGTTCGGTTTTAATTCTTTCTATTTTATTTTACTATTCTTATTATTATTTATTAAAAATACAAAAAAATTAAAAAATAAAATTATTCAATCATTGGATCAACATAGGTCTATATCAACCCCCATTGTAAAATGTTTAACCCAAGTCTATCCAATCATTGAGATCCCACCAAAATCACCAAAAACAAGGATCAACCTATGTCTATATAGACTCCCACTGTGGATGCTCTAACCAAATTTAGACTCCCACTGTGGATGCTTGTGACATTTTCTTTTCGACACGGGTATTAAGAAGAAGAGTATTAAGAGTAAAGACGGTGATATAACGTGATATAGTATTTTTAAAGTGATAAAGTGATTTTGATATGATATAAATTGATTTTTAAAGTGAATAAAGTGATTTTCTAATTATTTACATAAAATGAAATGTTACAAGATGAGCCCGACAATCCAAAAAAAAGAAAAATGTTACAAGGTTAACGAGAAGGGTAGAGTACTTAGTTAATGCTTAGTTATGCTAGTATAAGATACTTGTATGTGGCTTAAAAAACAAAGAGATAGTATAGTCCTAAAAAAAAGCAAAAAATACTTGTATGTGATTGGTAATTGTAATAAAATAAACAATGAAGAACAATTATACTCCGTATTCAACTAAACTTATCACTACTACATTTAAATCCGACATGTAATCAAAACACATGATGTGAAGACAAATTAAAATTAAGAATTAGAAAATATTATCTAAATTACTTTAGTCAACTGCAGAAATTGGACCATGTTAATTCAGAAAAGTTTCAAGTTTTTTTTTTCTTTCTTAATAATAATTTTATGATGACGTGGGTAATGTATTTTTGCTGATAGCCACTACAATTCTATTGTATATAACTAATTAGAAGAATAAAGACATTTGGACAACAGTTGTCCGGACAATGATGTAATATTCGTAGTTAAATAGTCTTTCAATTTTTAATAATTAATATAATTAATATTTTATCTATAATACTCTTTCTCACCTAAGTATATGTCAATCATTAATTTAATTAATATTTCGAATTTTCAAAAATTTGTGCATGATATTAATTTATTTTAATTAATATTAGAAATTAGCATACAATTAAGTGGAAATGGTGTGATAGACAAAATACTAATTATATTAATTATTAAAAAAAATTGAAAGTATATTTAATTACGAAATGCTACTATTGTTCGGACAACTGTTGTCCAAATATCAATAATCTTAATTAGAATTGCATTTGCCCCTATCTAAGATGTGCTTTAAGAGAACTACTTCAACTATCATGCATGCATACACATAATATCTACCATATGCAATAATTATGTTTAAACAATAAATAAAAATTAAACAAAATAAAAAGAGCATTCATTTACAATCATTACCTAAAATTGGTCCCCCAATTCCACCACATCTTGATTATTTTCTTGCTTTTGGGATCTTTTATCCTTGTTTGCTGGTCCTCTTAACTTGTGCCCATTATTTATCTTTCCAGTTCAAAAAATTTAGTACTTCATCTTTTGTGTGTTTGTGTCATTGTGTGTGTGTTTGTTTGGTCCTTTTCTCAATAGTACCCACCACCCTTTATTGTTGTCATCAAAATTGAAGCTTCTTCTCCATAATTTTAATTTTGACTTGGGAGTTGCAAGTACAAGCCACAACAATCATCATGAAAAATTGACGGAGTTGTATGCGAAATCCTCTAACACCATCGAGCTGTTGAAGAGGAACGGTGATACCCCTCAAGCACCCATCTCCCAAATCGAACCATCAAAAAAGAAAATACTACTATCTCTCTAGCTAAAAGTCTCCAACTTAAAATGATGAGAAGTATAAGAAGACGTGGAGCCATAGAAAATAATTTTCTCCTTCCGCAATTGACTCGCGTTACGCACTAAGGTAAATTGTTTAAATCGAAACTTTTATTAATTTAGTGACATTTAGGAGTCATAATTCTTCAAAAATTATGTGACATTTGAAACATTTTGTTATAAATGTTGATTGTGAAACCAAAATCCCACATAGGCCAGTTAAGTATGACAGTTTCTTATTCCAAATATGTAAAGTTATTATTTTGATCAAATCATACATCAAATATAGTAGTATATAATAGGCCCTCTATAGAATCACAATAAACACCACGCATGGGTTAATTTAATTACTAGGCATGCGAGTTCAATGTAAACCATTTACATTGGTATATATCTTCATATCCGAGAATCAACAAACTCAACATGCACCGTTCACAAAAACTCCAATTTTCTTTTTCATCTTATATTACACAATCACAAATTCCTCTCGAGCTCATTCCTCTTTTGATAAGCTCAAAAATTATTTCACAAAAAAATCCATCATTTTTCACCGGCCAAACATTGGAATTGGATACATTCATATGGTAATTTATAATGTACCTAGTATAAATCAATTTACTGTAACATTTCAATGAATCTAAATCAAACTCTATTTCCGTGCTACAATCATCCGTACGTACACTATCAAAATTATTTATTTGAATTATAATTTTCTTACAACTAAGACCACAATTGGAAGCTGCAACAAGAAATAAATGTTTATAATTAAATAACGTGCAACTTCACTTGCTACAATTATTTCTTCCCATTCGTATGTTTGGCTAGAAATATGGTATGGGACCCTATTTCTATTTTATACTATTATTTATTCATGTATACGATACCAGATGTAATATTAAGTATAGTATATAAACAATTCTCACATACATTATTGACACTTGCTAATACACCTAATGGTGTGTGACAGATTCTCAATAATCTAGGCTTTGCATTAAAAAAAGAATCCCAATTGCAACAAAATATTTATACTCTCAAAAAAGATTTATCCAATGTCTGATTAGCTGTCTGAAGTAGATAAGACTTTGTTCAACTCTTAATGCAAGCCTTTTTCAAGAACACAACAAAATCATATCTTCAACTTTTGGGCTCCATGTAATGACAAGAATACCCTTCAAAGGGCGTGCGTGTGTGTGGGGGGCAAGAAAAGGAGCTGAAATATTTGGAGGGCATAACTGTAAATTCACATGGTGTTTGTTGCTTCACTTGAATTAAGTTGGGAACTGCAGTGTTCTCACATGGGCTGTAATTAGTTTCATGTGGTCACATGCTTAAGACTCCACCCATGTTATTATGATCTCTATTTTAGATTAAGAGAAGACTAATCTCTTTTCCCTCTGTCTCTCTGACTAATCCTTGTCTAATAATTCATCTCCCACTAAGCAAAAAAATTCTATTACATTACATGCATCTCGTATTTCAATTTGTTGATGTAGACGACGAGCGGATTATCACTATATACACACGAGACACAGTTCATTTCCTTTGAAATGCTAGGCGATTTCAAGGGGACGGTAAGCTGTAGTGTGGAAACAGTTACGCGAAGCTGCAAGATTTTAGTAGCTATGAGCTGTGCGAGAGAGGAGAAGATGCGTAGAATCCTAGCTAACTAAAATAGCTCCAGTGTTTGTTTGTTTGTATGGTTTGCTTTGTTTCTGTGTTTGTACATATCTTTTTTACTGGGTTCAATATAATCTATTTTACCAAAAAAAATATAAAAAATAATAATAATGTTGATATTTTGTTATAAATACGAATTTAAAAATTGTAACACGAAACGTAATAGAAGTAAATACAGTAATATGATAGTAGCTGCCATAACGGGCAAATACTAAATTTTGTCAGCTTAATTAGGGCCCTAATGTCCATGCAGCTCCATCAATTAAAAAAGTAGTACTACATTAATTGTCTAGTTTGTCTACAGCAGTTAATGTGGGGACCTAGCTAATTAATTACTCTGACTTAGCTTAATCTGTTTATTGTCATGCACGTTGTATATATTCCTACTCAGTATAATTCACTCTTCCCCAAAATAATGAATATAGTAATAATAATAATAATAATAATAATAATAATAATAATTGTAGTAGTATGTTTCGAAAAACGGTAGGTTTTAGAGAGCATATAGCAACAAGCCAACACTAGATAGCCGTAGGCGGGAATGGGATTAATGGACAAATGGAGTAGCAATTCATAATGATGTAAGGAGTTTTTGACAGTCTATATTTTATTTGAATTACTTTTCTTTTAAAAGTAAATTCAGACCCATCATTATAACTACAGTTATCCTTTAATTAAAGTTAAAACTAGCTATTTAGGATAAAATAAGGCAGATTAAATAAAATTTGGGGAGGGAAGGTGGTGGGTTACTTTCATCTTTTTATTTGGGACAGATAGAGTATACTTTTTTTTTGAGGAAAGATAGAGTATACTATTACTTTGAAGATTAATTTGATAGACACTTTACTACAAAGGAACGTATATAATGTAAGAACTATGCATTTTTATAGTAAATTAGTGAATAAATATTTTGTTGCATAAACTACAATAACTAGTACATTAATAATAATTTTATGCACCATGACAGCCCAAATTTATTCATATTTCCCCACCTAAAAAAGCATTCTCATTTGACTCTTTCCCTATAATCTCATATTTTCAATTAATCATACATACTCAAGTCTAAATCAACCAATACACTCAAATTTTACTATAATGAATACGATATTAATTGAATATGTAATAGTATGAATTTTCCATAAATAATTTTTATTTTATATTATACTGTAAATATGATTATGTAATTGGAAATCTGGAATAAGAGCTGACATTGATATGACTGAAAATCACAGTACATATTCAACCATATCAAACTCAAACCTTATCTTATATAGTATAGTAGTACATATTACAGAAAAGCATAATTAACTTAACACTCATCTAGCGATTAAGAAAGAAATCTCGTAGACAAACACAAGATTAAGAGTTTGGAAATTTAAAAAATGTCCTACCTGAGGAAATATTTTATGAAGAAAATAATATTGATGGAATTAGATGGGGTAAGTGAATAGGCCAATAGAAGGCCATAAACATAAAGAGTGTTGAAAGGGTTTTTGTCTTGTAGCTCTCAAGGTGTCCACGTGTTGTCCCTAACACATTAAACAGCCTCGCTTCGTTTTGTTTCTGATTAACCAGACCACCCACTTTTAATATTACTTCTCACCGTCCAAATCCCTTTTTACTCTAAATTAAAACAAGAAGATAAAAAAACATAACAAAATAACCTCTCGACATCGACTGTGATCAACGTTAAATTAATGCAAAATCTTGTTGATTAGTCAAGCTCATTTCACTATATTTTTGTAGTAAATGATTAGTATGTGATAAAATCACTGGTTCCAATCCTACCTAATCCGTCGGAAAAACTCATTCATCAAGTCTTACTAGTACAATTTACGAGCTTCAGTGCTACTACTATCTTATTGATCGAGTTTGTTCCATCAAAATTTTCTAATAAATAGATGAGTGTTAAAATCAAGGATTTGAGTCCTACCAACATTTTATTTGACAAGCTCATTCGCAGAGCCACTTGAGAAGGAGGTCGGGAGCTTAAGCCCTAATCAATTTTAATTTTGTTCTTATAAAACCATCAAAATATTAATATTTTGTGTGAATCTTTAAGCAGAAGTATTCGCTTTCAAACCGGATTTCAGAAAGGAAAAAAAAAAAAAAAAATTAAATATATAAAAAGAGAAAAATTGCCCCAACCAATAAATTTTTCTATTTATGCTATTGTTCAAGCTTTAGAACTACCAACATCTTGTTAGTCAAGTCCGTCTTATCAAATTTTAATTTTTAAATGTTACTTGGTCCATGATCTATTTTTAGCCGCTCCAAGTTAGTATGATGTTTCGTTTTTAATACATATTTTTTACCCTTTTATCCTTAGAATCTATGCCAATGTCTCACATCATTCTAAGTGGGAACGAAGGGAGTATGATTTAGAGGTTGGAGTCCTACCAATGCCTTATTAGTTAGAGCAAAGAGTCAAAATAGTCATTCCTAAAAACAAAAGATAAATTTTGTTATTTTGAAAATTAAGTTGTTTAAATAGCCTTTTGTTTTCTTTTATGACTTTTCTACCCTTATAGGTATACAAGAAGGCTAACGTTAATTTGAATCATACACGAAGACTAAACTTCATGTATGAATTTCCGGCAAAAAATTCCCGGCGGTCGTTTTCTCCGGCGAAAAATTTCCAGCGGTCATCTTCTCCGGCGACGGCGGTCTTCTTCTTGTATGCATTTTTTTTCTTGTATGTGTGTATGCATTCGTGTATACATGTATGCATTCGTGTATGAGATCGTTCTTCTATACGTTTTTTTTCTTGTATGAGATATGCATTCGTGTATGTTTTTTTCTTCGTGTATGATGCATACAAGAAAATTAATCTTCATGTATGATTTAAATTTGAAAATTTTTTTGTATGATGCATACATGAATGTTAGTCTTCGTGTATGATGCATACACGAAGATTAGTTTTCATGTATGATGCATACATGAAGTTAGGCTTCGTGTTTGATTCAAATTTTCGCCGGAATTTTGGCCGGAAATTGTTGACCGCTCATTAAGGATATTTATTCATTTCATAAATTAAAAGACTATTCTATAACTTTTAAAATGTGAGTGACATTTTAACATTTTTTGTTAGAAAAAGAACTATTTTGCACTATCACCTCTATTAGTTATATATCCCCTCCCAACAAGTGTTCATAATATGGTCTTTGACCTCTTACATATGTATGAACTTATTCTCTCTAGTACACCTTATACAAGATGTAAAGACTATTATTGGATATTATTTTAACCACAATAAAAAATAAAAAAAAAACAAAAAACATCATCATCATCATAATGAGTTAAACGGCATCTCTCTTCCCATGTTCACTCTTTATAAACTCATGCAAACCACATCGACAATATTGTCTTATAATTAACACCATACACACACACACTAAATCCTCACACAACACAATCTCTCTCTCTCTCTCTCTCTCATATCTGAAATGGTGTCACCAGAACCACCCCAAGCCACATCCACATGCCCGCCGGAGCCGAATTCCGGCCCTCGGATCTCCTTCTCCGGCGAGTTCCTCGACGACGAAAACTTCATCTCCATATGCCCTAAGGAGAGAGAGAAACAGAAGGAGAGAGAGAGAGAAACCACAACAAGAAACTTAGACAGCTTCGAGTTCCTCTCCGGCGACAAGACCAACATGATCACTGCCGACGAGCTCTTCTCCGAAGGCAAGCTGCTGCCCTTCTGGCAAACGCAGCCCCTCAGCAAAATCACCCTCAAAACCGACAATGCCGGCGGCCCGCCGCCGGAAACCGATCAAAACAACGACGACGGGCGGCGGATAAGCTGGTTTCTCGACGATGATCCCTCCCCCCGGCCGCCGAAATGCACTGTCTTGTGGAAGGAGCTGCTGAGGCTGAAGAAGCAACGGTCATCGACACTGTCGCCCTCGTTGTCGTCGTCATCGTCGTCCTCGTCTTCCTCGTCGGAGGAAGAGAGGAAGAAGGGAGGAGGAAGCAGAGATAAGGTGGCGAGTAAAGTGAAGAAAGGGCTGGAGAGAACTAGATCAGCTACTATAAGGATTAGGCCTATGATTAACGTTCCCATCTGCACGGCGGCGAGGAGCACGGCGCTGCCGCCGCTTTTTCCGGTGAGGAGAGGGAGGTTAGATAGCTGATGAGGCTGAGGAAATAAGAATTAATTTTTTTTTGTATTATTTTTTCATGCATTGATTTTTTTATTTATTACAGTTCGAATTAGATTAATGTTGTTATTACAAGGTAAATGTGTTTTGATTGATATAGATGGTGCTGACTTTTGTTATTACTTTCTGATAAATGCTGTCATAAAAATCAATTAATTACAGTTTTTGATGAGATTATATTCATTTTATTAGACTGGGAAACATGATCCACATTATAAGGAAGTACTCTTAATTTTCTCAGGAAATTAATAATTTTCTGCTCCAATTATATACTCGCTGGCTGCTGCTGCCATCAAGATTTTGATTTTTTTTTTTAATTCGTTGCCTCTTCTGTAGAAAAATTTAAATAAAAATCTTATCGCTATGTTTCGACCGATCTGACATAGCATTTAAGAGGAGAGGATGTACTAAGTCCTCTATTATGAATCCATTTTACCCAAGTCATATTAGATCGTGTAGAACTGTCAAAATCGACCCGATCTGGAGTCGGGCTGACCTGAAAAGATTTAACATAAGCCAACGGAGAGCCCCGAAAAACATATCAGACGGGTTTCCATTCCGGTGGATTTGGTGCTCGAGCCGGGCCGGAGCCTTGACAACTCTAATCATGTCACATGTACAAAGTAATGTCATCAATGTAAATAAATGAGACCTTTGCTGAAAATAGAAGAACATGAGCCCCAACACATTTAATGTACAATTGAAGTTGTTTCTTCCCTCATTGAAGGGAGAGGGGAAAAAACTCTCATTTCAGAAAGTAAGATTACTAATCTTCACCATTTTTTAGCTACCTGCAGTCGCTACTTATGAATGTAATCATACGAATATGATGTTACTTAAAAATATCAAACAGAACAAAGAGCCAAGAATTAATCAATCATTATCACTAGGCTAATTACAAGGTTGGTGGAGAAGTTTAGCAACTATGTGCTCCAAAACATGGTGGCAATCCTAAGACTATGCCCAAAAATCATAAAAACATACAAACAATTCAACTTTTTTTACAAAAATTAAATAAAAATGATGTACATTTTGATCTTATCTTGTAAGGAAACATGCCTGAAAACTTCTCACTCATCTTGCATGAGTTGCGGTGGAATGGACGATCTTATGGTGGTGAAGTCAACAATGGATTCCCAGGAGTGTACCTGATTAGGAACAAGAAAAGTCTCGATTAATCAGACGAGCATGATAGAAAGCAAACGAGCAGTAGCTCAACTAGACAGTTACCTTAGTGTCAATCCTTGTTTTCTAGTTAGGCTGCTCGGAACTTCACCCGTTAGATTATTGTTTTGCAAGAAGCTGAGAAGAGAAAACACAATTAGATTCTGTTCTACTATAAATGAAAACTAATTAAAGGTGGTTTTAATAATTGAAACGTCTACGTACAAACTCATGTTGAGATGCAAAATAACCTAAACATAATGATTTACGTAGATTAACCAACCCTAAAAGAAGTCGCTGAGATTCAAACTTACAGTTCGCTTAAGTTTTGTATGTTTCCCAAAGATGGAGGAATCATTCCACTCAGTCGATTGTCTTCCAGATGCCTGAAATGAGGATAGTTCGAGTTAGAGAAGAGAACGTTTATGGCCAAAGGAACATGAACGTGATCAGAACATTGCGACTTTCACTCACAAAATCTGCAGTCCCTTAATTGAACTGAGGTCTGGAATGGCTCCTGACAAGCTGTTATTTCCCAGCAAGCTGTTAAACACAAGAAGCCATTAATGTCCGAACAACAAAAAGAAGCAGTAGATGGAAAAATCGCACTTATGGATGTATTATCTTTCCGTATTTAGGCTTTCACTCACAGGGTAGACAGTGCAGTCAGCCTTGAAATGCTCGGAGAGATTACTCCAGAAAGCCCCATGCTCGTCAGGTTCCTGTGCAACAACAGAAAAAGGGATGAGTAAGGTGGAAGGTCGACTGCGTGACGATTGAGTGAGACGAGTGGGAGCAGGCGAGGGTAAGAGACTCAGTGCTCAGAATGAGGTAAACATCATAGTATATATGTAGTAAGATCTCACTCACAAAGAGACTATACGAATTCTAGGTCCTTCAGAACAAGTGACTCCTGTCCATGAATATCGACTTGGCAGACATGGATCGCCACTCCAATCAGCCGGAGGGTTGTGGAAATGCGTCTTTAAGTTTATCATAGCAATCACTGCAAGAAAAAACTAAATCTTACTCAACAATACGAGGCACAGTTTATAAGTCCATAGCAGCAAGAGTTGAGCTAAAGTATGATAAGAAATCAACGACTGAGCCAACATTTCATGCAAGAACAGAGCTCAAAACAAACAAGCTGAACTATAAACGATCGTTATATAGGATCGGGATCATACCATCACGGGGTAGAGTCTTGCCTCCAGCAGGGAGCACTTGATAAACCTCTCCAGCGTTAATCAGAGGGCCGACAGTTGCACCGGGTGCAGGAGTCAAGGTTAGATTCGTAATTCCAGCAAGAGGCCACTGGTTTACAAATACAACAAGACCAACTGGAGTTCTAATCAAGTTACTGTAATAAGGAACACCGTTTATGGTTATGTCCATTGCTTTCGAGTTGTTTGCATCAGAGGTATGATCATCAGCGAAGTAAAGAGCAATGTAGTAGTTTACTCCGCCTGGTAGAGGACCTGGTGGCCAGAGTAATGTTAGAGGTTCTACCATGCTTTTCGCCAGTCGTGTCTGAAACACTTTCGGAGGGGGAAGGTTCCAGATGCCAGAAACAGCAACATTTTGTGAATTAGATAGGGGGAATGCATCTGCTCCAAACGGTTCCCAGTAGCGGTTGAATTGATCATCGGGATATCTGGCAAGTTTGTAGATAAGTTAATACAGTGCTATCATCAGAAAAACTACTGCAAAGATCATTGATGAAGCAATCAAGAATGTAGTTCGAATAATTCGAAAATGTAAAGATGGGAACAAATAATTACTGCCTAATGATAATCGAAGAGGAAATGACCATCAACCTACATAGTTCTATTTGTTCATTATAATCAATTCTTTAACTATGTTTCTTAATCAAATATTACAACATATACAGTAAGACAAATATTTCAATAAGACCATTGAGCACTAAGCTATGATCATCTTAAGAGAACACATCAAAAACTCAAAACAATACACGGAAAGAATACCAGAGCTATCACAAAAACAGGTCCATCATATCCAAAACTATGCCTAGCCACCACCATCCACCTACATATTTCTACTTATTCATTACAATCAACGGTTCAACTATGTTTCTTAATCAAATACTATAAGATACAGAAACCTCAAACATATCAAATATATTGATAACACAAATAACTAACCACAAAGGCCCTTTTAACACTAAGCTATGCTCATATCAAGAAAACACATCATAAACTCGAAACAAAACGCAGAAAGAACTCGAGATTAACTATCAAGAAAACAGGTCCATCATATCCAAATCTATGCCCACAACCATCCACCTAATACTTCTATTTATTTCTTACCATCGATGCTTCAATTATGTTTCTTAATCAAATATAACAATACAATAAGGCTAAGATACAGAAACCTCAAAGGATTCATCAAACACCATTTGTAACACCACGCTTGCTCATATCAAGAAGACACATCAAAAACTCGAAAATCAAACCTAGAAAGAGCTCAAGAACTCACCCAAAAACAGGTCCATCATATCCAAAACTATGCCTAGCCACCAAACTCAAAGCATTAGCCCTAAAATCTGTGGAATTATACAACTGATCCCACAAAAGCACAACCTCAAGAGCCGATATAAAAGGGTCCGAATCCGTATACGTGTTCCCAGCCAAACACACACTCAAATTCTTCCCTGTAGGCATAAATACACCTTCATAATAACTCAAATCCCCTCTCAAATAATCCTCAGTTGTATTCACCACAGTCCACAATGTCCCATCAACAATCTGATCAAAGACAGGGGGGTTGCTATAAGCATTGCCATTCACTCCACCATAGTAATAGGTTGTCCTAACTAAATATTTCCTCCTCCGATCAACAGGAATCTCATAGCAGAACTTCTTGAAAACGTTGTTTTGCAGAGGGAATGATCGGACGGTGGAGAGTGTCCGGATCAGACCGTCTGCTGCAATAATCTTGGAACTCCCTGCTGATATGTAGCCGGAGTCCGGTAGCCATTCTAAGCCGTTGATCGTTGATCCAACGTCAGCACCACAGTCAATCAACACACCTGAAGAAACACAGAATTAAAATTCAGAAATTCCCATTTTTCTTCACTGAAAAGAACCCCCTATCAATACAAACACCATTTCATACCCTAAATGAAAGCAGCATAAAAAAGGTCTGATATTTAACAGGAAGCACAAGCCCAGATTAAATACCAGCAAGATTCCGCAAAACCCATGTCCAAAATGAATCAAGAATCACAAATCAAAAGATAAAGAAAAGCAAATAACAGAACCCCATCACTAATAATTACCTCCGAGAGGTTGGCAGAGGCAAATTGGCAAAAGCGCAAAGAGCACGAGAAAGCGGGTGGCCATCATGGTTGAAAATGGCAAGAGACGTAGACATGAGAGAGAAAAGACGGTCTCAAAGAGAGAGAGAGAGAGATAGAAGAGGGGTTGAAATGGTTTGTGTGGTGATGGAGTTGATGAGAGGGAATTGAATGGGTCAGAAGTTAGGTGAATTGAGCAAGAAAGAGATGAAGTTGGGGCGGAGCAAAGAATAAAGAATCAGAAAAGATTTAGTACTAGCTTTTGATAAACGCGGGAAAGGAGAGGAAAGAAATAATAATGGCAACTGAGAAATGAGACAAAGTCAACACAATGATTAAATGTTTGTCTGAATGAGTCGTTAGTTTGTGGAATTAACACTTCAAAGTTGAAACTTCAACGTGGCAGCAGCTGCAGCAGCAACAGCTCCACTTTCTTTATCTTCTGTGCAAAGCCTGGTAATAATAAGGTCCCATCGATGATGGGCTAGTGGTAAAAAGTGAGCGTTTGAAATTGAGAAGTCTCAGGTTCGAAGCTTATGAAATATTTTTATAGGTCGAGTTTATCACACTTGTACTTGAAAAGTATAGTTTATCTGTCCTATGTAATTTGTAGGCTATTACACAAAGGACGAAAGTTTATTCAGTGCGCACCAAAAATAGCGGCGGCGGGTTCTCACGATATTAAAAAAAAATAGTGGTAATAATATAATATGATAAAAATAATAATACTGTTTCATACGATTGATATATACTATTTCACTACAATCACAATTTTATTATTATTATTATTATTATTATTATTATTATTATTATTATTATTATTATTATTATTATTCATTCTCCAATATCTAATAGGATTTACATTCCAACCTAACATCAATCGTAAATTTTATTTAGACTAACATATTGTATTAGTTAATAACTAATTATTAATTATTATATCTAAACAAACTCAATCGATAAACCGAAAAAAAGTTATATTATTTGTTAATTATTTTAGGATTAAATCATTCGATTTTGCAATCTACTAAACTCGCTTAGAATTTATATGCCCTTAAACACATCTCAAATTCAATTAAAAAATATTTTTACTACATATTTACGTCTCAAACCCATATAGTTATGTATGTTAAAAATTCTAATCTAATATATTCTCATTCCTTTCGATAATTTTCAAAGTTCTATTATTCTATAAAATCGATGTGGGTAAAAATATATTTGTCGCTCAAAGAGATTGTCCTACATCAATTTTCAAAATTGAGATGGATTATTTATTGCAAATACTTATTGTCTCACATTGATTTAGAAAAGGAAAATAATTTTGAAGATTGGTAATAAGATAAAAGTGACCCTAAATACCCTACATTATGAGTTCAACATAAGATTAAGAAAAAAAAAATGAGTTGAACCACCGCTTCATAATCATCCTGTCTACCCCGACGGTTCTGACCTGGAACTGACCCATTGACTACAATATTGATTTATATTATATAAATAATCATCTTACAAATATATTCATAGATGAATTAATGATGACATTTATTTTCTTTTTTACCTGAAATTAATATTTAATTATATAAATTAATGATGATGATGATTATGATGATGATGTGATGAACTATAAGCTAAGTAATATGCAAGATTTGAAACTTCAAATTATAAATTGATTGCAATTTTAAATAACAAATTCTAAAAGTGTAATTGTAGTTTAACTTATATACTAAATTATAATTTTTTAATATTTGCAAGGTCCAAATTCGACTTATATATAATGTTGAATAGTGATATTGATAATTTTGCATGAAAAATTCAGGTAAACAAAACATATTTGGTCTCGCCTGCAGAGATTAGGAAAATTGATAAAAGGTATCTGACTATACATTTAGAAAAACAATTGATTAAATCTCAAAAAAATATAGTCGTGAGTGAAAAATGAATAGTATTCATCTCAAGATAAATTACAATTTCGTTTAGTTCAAAGATAAAGAAAGAAGAAGTATTTCGTAAATCTCAAAGACCTAGTTTTTCTTATTATTACTAATTGGGACATATTAACATTTGAATGTTTATACTAGGCAAATGTTTATACAACTCTGGTACAAATTAAAGATAGTTAGATGGCAGCAGGTCCATTGTCTATAAGATCAAAAGTTGTGAGCAACATCACTGATGGTCCCGAAACGAGTTATTGGTGTATGAGGGAGGGGGGGAATACACCAGTTAAGATTTTAAAACTTAACCCTGAAAAATACTTCAACCGAGTAAGAACACTCAGTTGTAATCTCACAGCTGAGTAAGCAACCTCAGCTGAAAGAGTTGTGCGGTACGGAAAGTGGTGGAAAATAAACTCGTTATAACAACTCACGCTTTTATGCTTGGTTGGTCAAGAACCAAAACAGTTGAATATGCAAATATGCAGTTTGTATGCCGGTTAGTTTGGTCAGTTGAAAGATGCTAATAGTAACTGAACAGAAATAAACACAGACACACAGAATTTAACGTGGTTCGGAGATAACCCTCCTACGTCCACGGGGAGTTGTGAGTCCACACAACTCTGTCCAAGTTCTTCTGGACAAACCACTCAGCTTACGCGGGCTGAGCAACCGTTAAGGATAAGTTTGCGGGTACTTATCAACCTTTACAGTTAAGTTTACGGGTACTTAACAACCTGACTACTCAATTACAGGAAGAGTAGAATCCTAAACCTTTTCAGGTGAAAGAAAGTGGGTTTCCAACTAAAAGCTCTAGCATGAAGCGAGCTAAGATCTAACTCTATACGAACTCTCACTAAGTGATGTTCTCAAGGTTCGATCTAAAGAAAAAAAAAAACTATCTATCTCTAGAACCCTCAACTAGTGATGTTCTAAGAGATTCAGTTCAGTTTGTGAAGAATATTGCTCTTTTCTTTTTGCTCTCAGATTTCTTCTCGCGTGTGTCTTCTTCCCCTCTTCAAATGAATGAGGGCCTCTATTTATAGGCGGGGAGTATCAACTAGCCGTTGGAGGAGCTGTTGATCTCTGATCGTTGAAAACGATGGCTTGTCTCTCATCTCTGCAGACTTTCCCGATATGGCATCTGAGTTCTTCTGCTTTCCATCTGAGACAGCCTTGTGTTGGGCCAAATGGGGTAATGACTGAACGGTCAAACCCTCATGTGACTTCCTTTTGAAATTCAAATTCAAACCTTTCTGACAGTCAACCTCGGTTAGTCGGTTGAAAGTCTTAATCTTTATCTGAGTGGTTTTTCAGCTAATGTTCTGACTGAACTGTTGAACTCTCAGCTGAACTTGAACACAGTTGATTCTGGATTTGCAACTCGGCTCCTTGTACGCACACCCTCGGTTGGATCGCCGATGATGTTGTCAGTGGAATGTACTTCATACCATCTTCGGTTGTGTCTTCCTTCTTCTTCCAACTGTGGCTGTTCCGAAATCTGAGTTGGAGTCTTTAGAGCTGGTGATTGATCAGCTGTTGAGTCTGGATCCTCAACATTGACATTAGTTTTAACTGGACTCGGTTGGGCTTCGGATGCTGATGCAGTTGGAGGAGCATCAGCTGAAGTTCCCCCTTGGGATGAGCTGGGGTCTTCGCATTCATTTTCAGAGGAGTATGGATCCTCATCCTCAGTTGCCCAAACCAGTGGTTCAGCTAGGTTCTTTTCCCTTAGAGCTTGCGATCTGGTGAGAACTAGTGGAACAGCTGGATCTGTTTGTTGTCCTTTAACCTGTTCCCTGCACTCAAAGGTAGATTCATCAAAACTAACATGAGGTGTTATTTCCACAACACGAGAGCTGTTGTTGAAAACTCTATATGCCTTGATTCGAGCAGCATATCCAAGGAATATGCCCTTCGAAGCTTTGGCATCAAAAGTTTTCAACAGAGTCTTCCCATTGTTGTGAATATAACACTTAGAACCAAAAACGCGAAAATAAGAAATATCTGGCTTCCTGCGTCTCCATAGCTCATATGGTGTCTTTCCCAACCGCTTGGTTAGAAGAGACCAGTTCTGAGTGTAGCATGCAGTGTTGATTGCTTCAGCCCAAAATCTCTTTGGCAGAGCTGAGCTGGCTAACATGGATGTGGCTGCATCCTTCAGCGTTCTGTTCCTTCGCTCAGCTACTCCATTCTGTTGCGGAGTACGCGCGACTGATGTTTGATGGGTAATTCCATTCTTCTCGCAATACTCGATGATGGTTTCATTTAGGAACTCGGTTCCACGATCTGACCTGATAGAAATGATCTTTATCTCTTGTTGGTTCGATATCCGATCCATCAGCTTGGGCAGCTCATCTCGGGTTTCACTCTTGTGGCGCATGAAGATGGTCCACGTATATCTTGAGTAATCATCAGTTACAACCAGGGTATATTCGTTCCCGTTCATGCTTTTTGGTGTAACTGGCCCGAAGAGATCCATATGAATCAGCTGTAACACTCGGTCGGTTGAGGGAGTTGACTTCAACCGGAAGGAGGATCTAGCGAGCTTTCCCAGCTGGCATGCACTGCAGATGTGTGTTGTTGAAAACACTTGGTTAGGTATGCCTCTTGCATGTTCTTGTCTGGCGAGTCAGTTCATCGTCTTGAAGTTCAGATGGTTGAGCCTTTTATGCCACAACCAACTCACATCAGAACTGCTCTTTGATAACAGGCAGGTGTCAGGGAGGCTGCTGTTCCAGTCAGCGTAGTAGACATTCCCTGTTGGTGATCGATTTCCCAACAATATCACTTGCTTTGATCCGACATCTTTAACCCTACAACCCTGTGCATCAAACTTGACAGAGAAACCATTATCACAGAATTGGCTGATGGATAGCAAGTTATGCTTCAATCCATCAACATAAGAGACATTTGAAATTGAAACATGATTGGTTTCAAGGGTACCGTAACCTCTGGTGTAACCTTTTGAGTTATCACCAAAAGTAACTGAGGGTCCTTCTTTTTCCACGAAACTTCCGAGCAAATCCTTCAGATTTGGCATGTGTTTCGAGCATCCACTATCCATCACCCACATTGTAGCAGACGCCTTCTTCTTCCTCAGCTGTTTCTCCTGTACCTGCAAAGAGAAACTAGCTTAGGTCCCCAATTTCAGTTGGGTCCTGGAGGGTTAGAACCAGTTCCCGCTGGAACTGTGCGTCACTTTTCCTTGTATACTCGGATGGATTTATCATTCCAGATCACTTTTCCTTCATCATCAACTATAACAACACCTCGGTTATCCTTAGGCTTGTTGTTAATAGAGATGTTCTGTTTCTTGGGAGGAGTTGGATTTCTCCCATGTTGAGCTTTAGGAGGTGAGGCTTTCCCCCTGTTTTGATGGCGATTTTTATCCTGTTGAATTTGTCTGTGAGGTCGGACGCCATGTTGAAATCTTTGTGGCTGATTCTGATTCCAACTTCCTGTAGGTTGTCTGTTGTTGTTCATGCCCTGTTGATGATTCATATTATGGCATGAATATCTCCAGTTGTTCGACCAGTTCCTCATTGGTTGACTCGGTTAGAACCTTTGGTCGAACTGATGTTGGAACTGCTGTTGATTCAGATGATTGAGCTCATGTCTGTTCTGAGGTCGGTTCCATTCCTTCTGATGTTGACTTTGAGGTTGATGCAGAGGTCGGTTCTGATTCTGAGTTCGGTTGTGGTTGTGCCTTCGACGCCTCTGATTCCGCTTCTGACTTTTGGAACATTCCCCCTCGGTTGATATCCCAACCGATGGAACATTCTGTCCTACATCAGCTACTACTTTTCCTTTCTCAGTTGTAATCTTATTGGTCGGTTGAACTTGCTGAGAGGTGGAGGTTGAATTAGCTTCTGGAGACTCAGCTGTGTCTGGCTCGACAGCTGTGACTTCTACAGCTTTGATGAAGGTTGCTGGTGGAATTCCAGTATCCTTGACAACATCATAGCCGAGTCCTGACACGTCATCCATCTGTCTACTATAACTGATAAGATTCTCTATGATCTTGGATGACTGATACAACTTGATTAGATTGTCCTTCTCAGTTTGCAACTCCTTGACGAGGACAATTATCTGCTCAGTTTGTCTATCTGACTTCTTTATCAGCTGTTCGATCTGAGCCTCTTGATTTTTCAACTGATCTTGTTGTTCCTTGATCTGCTTTGTCAACTCCTCATCAGTTGGAACCTTAGCTTCATTCAGCTGACTCTTGAGATTTTCAATCTCATCGGTTTGGTTTTTTATCCAATCGTCCTTCTCGGTTAAGGAATCTTTAAGTTTGGTGAACTGAGCTTGAAGACTCTTAAACTCAATCGATTGCTGAAGCAGTTCCTCACTGAGTTCTTGAAAATCACTCCAGGAGGGTTCCAACTCATCGTCCAGAGATTCCTGCATGTTAGAAGCATTGGAAGAATTTAACTGAGCATGATTAGATTGTACCTCAATGTCATCTTGGTCCGTTCCAAGTGCCATGATGCATTGATCCTGAGTGATGGCGTTGTTGGTAGAAGTCAGCTCATCTTCATCTTCCGTATCAGTGAAGATATCCATATCGTTAGCTGCTTCTTCTGCTATCATGGCCTTGTTCTTTGCAAATTGCTTGGCCCTTAAAGCTTCTCTTTCTTTCTTTGAGAGGTCTGGACAGTCAGCTTTGAAGTGTCCTTCCTTGCCACATTCGAAGCAACCATAGTGACTGGCTTCGAGCTGTCTCGAGTTCGGTTTGATTTGTAGAATCGTTTGTATTTCCCGAACCGAGTGTCCATGTCGGCTAGCTTCTTTGACAAAGCTGCGATGTTCTGTTGCAGTTCCTCTCTACTTGGCTCCTTTGCAGTCGTGTCAGCCGATCTGGTTGGCCTCGATGATCTCTATTTCGAGTAGTCAGCTCGGAGAGCAACTGACTTTGAGGCTGAGCCAACATCCTCAATTCTACTTGTCTGACGCGAGGACTGAGATCTCCTCCTGTTGACCTTATACTCATTTCCTTTTAAGATTGAGAACAATCTTTCAGTTCCCATTTCACCAAGGTCAGCTCGGCTTTCATGGTTATTGGTGAAAGTATCCCACTCAGCCGGTAGAGCTTGCAATACTTTGAGATTGATTTCTCTTAGTGTGTATTTTCCTCTTCGGATGGACTGGATTCTTCTGATGATGTCCATAAACCGGAGCTCAAGCTGATCGATGGTCTCATCAGGTCATAGACTGAAGTTGTCGAAATCTTGACATGCATGTGAGAACTTGTTTTCCTTTGTCTCGTCGCTTCCTTCACTCAATGATGCCAGGATGTCCCACATCTCTTTTGAAGTCTCACACTCCTCTATCCAAGGCAGATAATCTTGTCCAACTGTGGACATTATTATGCTCTGAGCCCAGATATCCAACTGACTCACCTTGGCCTCCTCTGGAGTGTAGTCTTCTGGCTGTTTCTCCACATACTCCACCATTGTATCTCCATTGTTAGGATTTGTGGGAGTGCGAGCTATTCTTTCTTTGATGACGATCGGTCCGGAAGAGAGAACTTGTTGCATCCTATGATGCTTCGAAAGTAGGATCTTCTTCATCCCTGTTCTCCATGATGTATAATTGACTACTGAGAACATGACGATGATCTTGTCCTTGACGTCCATCTGCACACAACAAACAGAACAAATATGCAAGCAAATATGCACTAGCGTGAAAAGATCTGTTCAGTTGACCACTGAAGAAAATTTCTCGAATTCACACCTTGTGAAACAAAGTCAGCAGTCTTTTGAACCACTGCTCTGATACCACTTGATGGTCCCAAAACGAGTTACTGGTGTATTGGGGGGGGGGGGGGGAAATACACCAGTTAAGATTTTAAAACTTAACCCTAGAAAAATACTTCAACCGAGTAAGAACACTCAGTTGCAATCTCACAGCTGAGTAAGCAACCTCAGCTGAAAGAGTTGTGCGGTGCGGAAAGTGGTGGAAAATAAACTCGTTATAACAACTCACGCTTTTATGCTTGGTTGGTCAAGAACCAAAACAGTTGAATATGCAAATATGCAGTTTGTATGCCGGTTAGTTTGGTCAGTTGAAAGATGCTAATAGTAACTGAACAGAAATAAACACAGACACACAAAATTTAACGTGGTTCGGAGATAACCCTCCTACGTTCACGGGGAGTTGTGAGTCCACACAACTCTGTCCAAGTTCTTCTAGACAAACCACTCAGCTTACACGGGCTGAGCAACTGTTAAGGATAAGTTTGCGGGTACTTATCAACCTTTACAGTTAAGTTTACGGGTACTTAACAACCTGACTACTCAATTACAGGAAGAGTAGAATCCTAAACCTTTTCAGGTGAAAGAAAGTGGGTTTCCAACTAAAAGCTCTAGCGTGAAGCGAGCTAAGATCTAACTCTATACGAACTCTCACTAAGTGATGTTCTCAAGGTTCGATCTAAAGAAAAAAAAAACTATCTATCTCTAGAACCCTCAACTAGTGATGTTCTAAGAGATTCAGTTCAGTTTGTGAAGAATATTGCTCTTTTCTTTTTGCTCTCAGATTTCTTCTCGCGTATGTGTCTTCTTCCCCTCTTCGAATGAATGAGGGCCTCTATTTATAGGCGGGGAGTATCAACTAGCCGTTGGAGGAGCTGTTGATCTCTGATCGATGAAAACGATGACTTGTCTCTCATCTCTGCAGACTTTCCCGATATGGCATCTGAGTTCTTCTGCTTTCCATCTGAGACAGCCTTGTGTTGGGCCAAATGGGGTAATGACTGAACGGTCAAACCCTCATGTGACTTCCTTTTGAAATTCAAATTCAAACCTTTCTGACAGTCAACCTCGGTTAGTCGGTTGAAAGTCTTAATCTTTATCTGAGTGGTTTTTCAGCTGATGTTCTGACTGAACTGTTGAACTCTCAGCTGAACTTGAACTTCATGTTGAAACTTCTTGATAACTTCCCCCTTCTTGAAGCATTCTTTTTATCGGATGGCATTCTATAGCTGATGTTTCAACTGAACAGTTAGCTTGAACTCTCAGCTGTCAAAAAGCACAGCTCTCTTATCTTGTAACTGATGTTCCTCATCCGATCTTTCATCCGGGGTTGTATCTGAGTGTTGCTCTGTTGCCGTCTTCAGCTGGAGATCTGTAAAGATAAAATCTTAACATTGCTCAAACAGCGAGCCTAGCAGCTAACAATAGGAACTGACAACATCTACTCGGTTGGGGTCAGTTGGTTTTGGAATTCATCAAAACTCATACTAAAAAATTTCCCAACAATCACTATAATAAAGAAAGAGTATGTCATTTATCTAATTTATATATTTTGTTGTAATTTTTATTTATTTATTTTGGTAAAAACGCTAACAGTAATTTCTTTTATTTTAAATTAATTTCAAATGATATATATTCCGTTCATTCACGATATCCTTGTCATTTTTACCCTTTTCATCTGTCTGCGATATACTTGCCATTTTCTATTTTTAGTAGTAGGGTTCACATAACACATCATCTTCTCAACCATATATTCCCTACTATTTATAGTTACCCCACTAACTATAATACTCACTACTACCCTATATTACCCACCTATTTCTTAAAACATGTGGAGTTCACAATGAGGCAAGGATACAGTGGACGGAGAGAGTATTATATTCATAAACAAATTTAATAACTTTTATTTCTTATATTACGGAAATCATTATATGAATATATTATGCCTTTGGAAGATATGGCTACAGACAAGAGAAATAAGTTGTAGCAAATTGTATGATAAAATTTAGTGATTGCTATAAATTTTCAGTAAACCTCATTCATAATTATAATTTTTTTAATGAACATAAACGAAGCATTATGCATTATTAACTACTACTACCACATACATTGTATATATGTGGTCTGGAATTATAAAGTACAATAAAATCAATATTACAATTTCACAGGAATGTCAACAAAATGAATCGACAGTGTCCAAATGTATGAAATTTGTAATTTTCATTTATTTTATTTTATATATAGTCATGTAATTGATCAACTTATTTGTATTATTCTTCTGTTATATATATAGTTCAAATGAAATTTATGATCTATTTTAAATTGTGTCAGCAAAAATAATCCAAAAAAATAGCAAGTGCTAAGGAAGTAACTTTGGAAGAACTTAAAGATAAAAATGATCACAAAAATAGTAAACGCAAAGAAAGTAACGTGAAGGACCTTAAAGATAAACTGCATACACTATATAAGATGTTATCTATATCTCTCCCACTTTAATAATATTTGTCTTTTGGACGAAGCACACCTAACAAAAGTAATAATTTCTCAAAATTAATTGTAATTAGTTTGATTGCAGAATTTAAAAATTTATATAGTTAAAATTATTGACGTGTTTTACTAAAATAATTACTGTTTCTTTTTTTTTTGAATAGAAATTAAAATTGTGTAGTTTTCAACAGTATATATGACTTGGTTGTAATATCCATCTATTTTATATATCTTGATTTATAATCTTAATATTTAACAATATAATAAAAGACATGCTTATGTGAATAAATTAACATAATTTCACATGTAGATTTGATAATATATTACATAAATTAATAAAAATGATGTAATTGTATTAATTTTTGCTCTTTATTTTAAAAGAAAGGAAATACATGCAACGCACGTTGCCTCAGCTAGTTTTGAAAAAATGCATAGTTTGTTAAGGTTTAGTATATTATTCAATTAATTATGTGGCTAATTTGAAGAATTGGGTAGGATATTTCGATGTTTGACTTCCAGTATAAACTTTTCCCGTGTTGTTTCGTTCATGTCATGCCGGCAGTAGTGTCACTTTGGTGAAGAACTTAGAAAATAAATTCAATAAAATGGGGTCCAGTTTTTTCCCTTTACTTTTGTTAGGTTTTCAGTAACTGGATATTACAAGTACTGTGTGAAGGTGTTGGGAAATTTAAGTAAAGTTTTGATTGATTTCAAAACCAACTGACCCCAACCGAGTAGATGTTGCCAATTCCTAATGTTAGCTTTTAGGCTCGCTATTTGAGTAATGTTGAGATTTTATCTTTACAGGACTCCAGCTGAAGACGGCAACAAGGCTTCACTCGGATAGAACATCAGTGGTAAGAAAGACAACTGAGAGTTTAAAGGGGGAAGTATGTAACAGAACATCAGTTGCAAGAAAGACAACTGAGCGTTCAAGAAGGAAGATGTAAGAGAACATCAGATGGAAAAAAGTCATCTGAGCGTTCAAGCCAACTGATCAGATTCAGAACACAAGAAAGACAACTGAGCGTTCAAGAGATAGAACATCAGTTACAAGAAAGACAACTGAGCGTTAGAGATACAGAACATCAGTTGAAGGACTCGAACCGATAAGATCGACAACTTGAAGTTCAAAGCAGCTGAGAGTTCAACTGTTCCTACTCAGACAGAAGGTCAGATGAAGATCTCAATCAGATGGAACATCAGCTGAAGACCAATCAGATGAAGATCAAACGACTCAACCGACTAACCAAAGTTGAGAGTCAAAGGTTGAAATTTGAATTTCAAATAAGGAAGTCACGTGAAGGTTTGACTCTCTGTCATTACCTCATTTGGCCCAACACAAGGCTGTCTCAGATGGAAAGCAGAAGCACACAGTTGCCAAATTCGGAAAGTCTGCAGAGATGAGAGACAAGCCATCGCTTTCACAGAACAGAGATCAACGGCTCCTCCAACGGCTAGTTGATTCTCTCCGTCTATAAATAGAGGCCTTCATTCATTCACCAAGACTTAGAAGACAGAAAAGTGCGAGAGCAAAGAGTTAGACGAGCGAACATCATCAGTTGAGAGTTCATATTGCAAACGAGCTAAACTGAAATCAATCTCTAAGAACATCACTAGCTGAGAGTTCCTAGAGTGTTAGATTCTGTCTTGGTGTTTTTGATCCAACCTTGAGAACATCACTAGTTGAGAGTTCATAGAGTGTTAGATCCTAGCTCACTTTCTTGTTCGAGCTAGTAGTTGGAAAAACCCACCCCTCACACACCCTTAAAAAGGTTTTTAGGACCCTACTCTTCCCGTAATTGAGTAGATAGGTTGATAAGTACCCGTAAACTTATCTGTAAGGTTGATAAGTACCCGTAAACATATCTTAACGGTTGCAAAGCCCGCGTAAGCTTTGTGGTTTTTGTCCAGAAGAACTTGGACTGAGTTGTGTGGACTCACAACTCCCCGTGGACGTAGGAGTTCTCTCCGAACCACGTAAATCCCTTGTGTGCTTGTGTTTTCAGTTCAGTTATTTCTTATTGCATATTCAACTGACCAGCTAACCAGCATACAAATCTGCATCTTTGCATATCAACTGACTTGGTTATTGACCGACCTTGCATCTGAGCGTGAGTTGTTTTTATACGAGTTTTTATCCACCACATTCCGCACAACACCACTCTTCCAATTGAGTTCTCGTACTCGGTTGTGAATCCAGCTGAGTCTTTTTACTCGGTTGAGATATTTTCAAGAGTTGTTTTAAAATTTCCTATCTGGTGTATTCCCCCCCCCCCCCATACACCAGTTTTCGTATCGGGACCATCAAGTGGTATCAGAGCAGTGGTTCAAAAGACTGCTGACTCTGTTTCACAAGGTGTGAATTCGAGGTGTTTTCTTCAGTGGTCAACTGAACAGATCTTTTTCACGCTTGTGCATATTTGCTTGCATTTGTTGTCTGTTTATTGTGTGCAGATGGATGTTAAGGACAAGATCGTTGTCATGTTCTCGGATAAAGAAGATTCTACTGTCAAAGCATCATAGAATGCAACAAGTACTTACATCTGGACCGATCATCATCAAAGAAAAGGTCACTCGCACTCCTACAAATCCCAATGATGGAGATGCAACTGAGGAGTTAGTTGAGAAGAAGCCAGAAGACTTCACTCCAGAGGAAGCTAAAGTGAGCCAGCTGGATATCTGGGCTCAAAGCACTATCATATCCACAGTTGGACAAGACTGTCTTCCCTGGATAGAAGAGTGCAACACTGCCAAGGAGATGTGGGACATCTTGGCATCTCTGAGCGAAGGGAGTGACGAAACAAAGGAGAACAAGTTCTCACATGCCTGTCAAGACTTCGACAACTTCTATCTAAGAGCTGATGAAACTATAGATCAGTTGGAACTTCGGTTCATGGATATCATCAGAAGGATCCAGTCCATCCGAAGAGGAAAATATACTTTAAGAGAAATCAACCTTAAAGTATTACAAGCTCTACCAGCTGAGTGGGATACCTTCACCAATATCCATGAGAGCTGAGCTGATCTTGGTGAGATGGGAACAGAGAGGTTGTTCTCAATCCTAAAAGGAAATGAGTACAAGGTGAACCGACGAAGGTCAACTCAGTCCTCGGGTCAGACGAGTCGACATGAGGATGTTGGTTTAGCCACAAAGACAGTCGCACTTAGAGCTGACTACTCCAAGCCACGAACATCAAGGCCAATACGATCTGCGGACACAGCTACGAAGGAGCCAAGCAGAGAAGAGCTGCAACAGAGCATTGCCGCCATGTCAAAGAAGCTAGCTGACATGGATGCTCGGTTCGGAAAATACAAGAGGTTCTACAAATCCAATCGAACTCGAGATAACTCAAAGCCTGTAAACAACGATTGCTTTGAATGCGGCAAGGAGAGACAATTCAAAGCTGATTGTCCAGACCTTTCGAAGAAAGAAAGAGAAGCGTTGAGAGCCAAGCAAACTGGAAAGAACAAGGCCATGGTTGCAGAAGAAGCAACTGACGACATGGACATCTTCACCGACACTGAAGATGAGGACGAGCTGACTTCCACCAACAACGCTATCGGTCAGGATCAATGTGTCATGGCATTTGGAACCGACTAGGATGACGCTGAGGTACACTCTAGTCCTGCTAATTTAAATTCTTCCAATATTTCTAACATGCAGGAAATAGTAGAGGAAGAGTTGGAACCCTCCTGGGGTGACTTTCAAGAACTCAGTGAGGAATTGCATCAGCAATCGGTTGAGTTTAAGAGTCTTCAAGAACAGTTTGCCAGACTTGAAGAATCCTTAACCGAAAAGGACGATCTGATTAAAAATCAAACCGAAGAGATTGACAATCTCAAAAGTCAACTGAATGAGGCCAACCGAACTAATGCTCCAACCGATGAGGAGTTGAAGGAGCAGATCAAGGAGCAACATGATCAGTTGAAAAGGCAAGAGGCTCAGATCGACCAGCTGATGAAGAAGTCAGACGCACAAACCGAGCATATAGCTGTTCTCCTCAAGGAGTTGCAAACAGAGAAGGACAACCTGATAAAGCTATATCAATCATCCAAAATCATCGAGAATCTCATCAGTTATCAAAGACAGGTGGATGACATATCTGGACTCGGTTACGACATGGTCAATGACTCTGGAATTCCACCCGCAACCTTTGTCAAGGTTGTGGATGTGACGGTTGCCAAACCTGACGCAGTTGAGTCTGCAACTCCCCAAATTAATCCAACCTCCACTTCTCAGCAAGCTCAACCGACCAAGGGAACCTCAACTGAGAAAGGAAAAGGAGCGGTGGATGGAGAACTGAACGTTCCATCGGTTGGGACATCAACCGAAGGGAAATGTTCCAAAAGTCATAAGAGGAACCAGAGGCGTCGGAGATACAATCAGAACCGACCTGAGAGCCAACCTCAGAAAGGATGGAATCAACAGAACCGACAGGGATTCAGCCATCAGAATCAACATCGGTTCCATCCACAGAACAACCAGAGGTTCAATCAGAGTCAACAAATGTGGAACAGTTCCACCAGCTGGAGATATTCATGCCAGAACTTGAATCAACATCCGAGCATGAACAACTGTCGTCAATAGTCAGGAAGATGGAATCAGACTCAGCAACACAGATTCCAACATGGCGTCCGACCTCATCGACAAAACCAACAGGATAAGAATCGCCATCAAAACAGGGGGAAAGCCTCTCCTCCTAAAGCTCACAATGGGAGAAATCAATCTCCTCCCAAGAAACAGAACATCAACACTAACAACAAGCCTAAGGATAACCGAGGTGTTGTTATAGTTGATGGAGAAGGAAAAGTGATTTGGAATGATAAATCTATCCGAGTATACAGGGAAAAACGACTCACAGTTCAAGGGGAAACTGGTTCTAACCCTCCAAGACCCAACTAAAATTGGGGACCTAAGCGTGTTTCTCTGTGAAGGAACAGGAGAAACAGCTGAGGAAGAATAAAGCATCACAAACCATGTGGATGATGGATAGTGGATGCTCGAAACACATGACAAATCTGAGAGATTTGCTTGGGAGTTTCGTGGAGAAAGAATGATGTTTCCATGGAGAAAATTCCAACTGAGATTCAGAGAGCTGATATCTTCACCAAACCTCTAGCCGAAGCGCGGTTCAAGATGTTATGTGATTTACTTGGATTGTTAGATCCATCAGATGAGGAACCAGCTGAGGTGAAGAGATAGATATCCATCTGAGGGGGAAGCTCAGATGAAGGGGGAATCTCAGATTGGGATCGCCAACCGAAGACATCAGACGTCAGCTGAACAGACGAACTCGAGTCAGCTGTTGGTATGCTGCAACATTGGATCAGACGTCAGCTGAACAGACGAACTCGAGTCAGCTGATGGTATGCTGCAACATCGGAACACAACTGATTCCGACATCAGCTGGCAGGTGAACACAACTGATTCCGACATCAGCTGGGAGGTAGCATTTATGGCTGAAGGTGTTTGTGTCTTAAATGAGAATGTTTGAAATAAATTCAAACATTCCTGAGCATGTCAGTTAGACTAAAATAGCCATCATAGCGCATTTAATGTAAAGTATGGCTGAACATCAATAGCCTACTTTATAGTGCGACTGGGCTGACATGAAAAACAGTTCACCTTCTCACGCGCTGGTTGGAACTCGGATTGTGACGTCAAGTCAAAGCTAGTCAACAGTCGCGAAATCTCAGCCGTTGATGGATTCGCGCCATTCAACCCTAGCCGTCGATTTCAACCGAGCCACTAACCTATAAAAGGAGGAAAATCAGGAAGTGATCTCTTACTTTCTACATTTGTGATTATCTGCAGTAACTGTTCATTCTCGTCTCCGATTTGTCTCACCATTTTCTGCAAGTTTTTCTCTTTATATATATCCTCACAGAAATACTAAATGGCACCTAAAGCTTCACAAGGAAGGAAAATGGCTTCTTCAGGACCTTTTCTGGTCCCTTCTTCATATGATGAGTCGTTTGAGATGATGCTGTCCAAGATCCACTTTGAACAGATACTTTCAGAAGATGAACTGGAATCGCCAGTATTGTCTCCCCTCGCCGAAACTCTCAGGGAGAACGGCCTCCTAGACTGAGCGACGCTCTTCCCGTCCCACTTTCTCAGGCGACAGGTTGGGGAGTTCTACCTGAACTTACAATCACCCATTGACAATAGAGATGGGCTCATTATAGAAGTTACTTGTCGTCAACGCGACGTTCCGGCCAGAACCATTCGCCGTGTCACCGTCCCCATTCCTGTCTCGGATATTCTTCGCCAAATCATTCCTCCAAATCATTCCGCCACGGACACTGTTGAGAATATAACCGATGCGGAAGCCGATTCATTTCTGGAAAGTGCTCTGATCACCCCAGAAAAACTGAGGAGCAATATGCAGAGAACCAAGTTGAAGCCAGAACATCGACTTCTATTCGATGTTGTATCAAAGGTCATCTTCGGATACAGTGGCGCTTTCGGAGAAATCAGCCGACCGAAGCTCAAGCAATTGATTGCTTTGGAGCACAAACACAAGCATGATGGCATCAACTGGTTCCAGTATTTTGAGAACCGGTTGACATTGGAGAAGCAGAAGATCTCCGAATCCACAACCGAATCTGGCGAGAAGTTGTTGAGTGTCAAGGGAACTCTCAACTTCGGTTGTAAAATTTCTGCCATGGTCCTTTTTGCCACAAAGGATCAGAACATGGTCTGGGAAGACTGTGAAGAGACCCCTGTGAAGAAGCAGATGCTGTTCCCAACAGCCAAAAAGGCTCAGGATGTGATTAGGAGCGTTTACACTCCTAAAAAGAAGAGGGAAGCTGTGAAGACAGCTGACGAAAAGGACACAGCTGAGGAGCTGCCACCAGCTGCCGCCCGCAAATCAAAATCAACAGCTGTACGCCGACACAGAGCTGAGTCGGAGAAGGAGAAAGCTAAAGAACCAGCTAAGAAGAAGCTGAGGGTTCGGATCAAAAAGTCTGTTGCGATTCCAGCTGAGGGGTTGCCAGCTGAGAAGGTTCCAACTGAGGATGTGCCAGCTGAGGACGCACCAGCTGAGGAGACACCAGCTGAGGAGCCATCTGAGTCGAGTCACTCAGTTGACGCGGCTGCCTTTGAGGTTGTTCCTCACAGAGACGTGATGGAAGGGATGGAAACTGAACCAGCTGATGAGCCAACCATCTCCTCGGATGCTTCTTCGTCCTCTGAAGAAACCGAAGATATTCCAACCTTCCCCACGGCAGGAGCTGATGCCGTACCGCCCAAAGAGACTCTCACTCTCACAATCGACACACAGCCAGAAATTCCGAGCTCACCGCTCGATGCCAACATTGAGACCACTCTTTCGGCCAATGTTGATGAACCTATTGATACCAACCTCCTCACTCAATCAGATATTCCGAGCTCCCAGCTCAATGCCAACGTTGAGACCACCTCTTTGGCCAACGTTGATGAAACCGTCGAACCGATCCCATATGAAAATCTATCTCCTTCCCCCATCGACGAAGAAGCCGATCAACAGGCCGTCGCACAGGAGCATGAAGGCAAAGTGACCTACTGTTTCCTGAAGCTGATCGGGATGTTCCCTGAGGCTCGTGACATGTCGACTTTCGCCACACTCGGAACCGAGCTGCTGTATTAGTTCTGCATCATCTTCAGTCACTGGTATGTGAAGGAAGATACCATAAGGATACACAACTGGAACCAGCTGAAGGCCGATGAGTCGCGAATCAGAGATTTCTTCAACTACACAAACCTTGAGCTTGCCTACAATAACAAGGTTGCGCTGCTGACGTGTCGTCTGGACATCAGCAAGGCTGAAGGAAAAGACACCAGGGAGACAGCCGAACCAGACTGTGTCGCCTTCCTCGACAATATGCTAATCAAGTCGGCTGAGTTCATCGATGACCTGGACGCAGCCGCCGCAGCAGCCAAAAAGGAAGAAGATGAGCTTCAATAGTACATGGTTAACCACCAAGCCATGGCCACTGTTGAACAGCCGACTACATCTGACCAACCCACTCCAGCTGATCAGCCAGCACCCTCAACTGAAGAAATTTGCGAGCTGATCGCTGAGAGGGTCAACCAGCTAAGGAAGGAGATGCTTGCCAACCTCCAGCACAACAAAGAAGATCAGCTGAGGATGTTGGAAGTACAGGAAGAAAAGCAGAAGAAGCTGCAAGAGGAGAATGTTTCACTGAAGATAAAGTTGGACGAATTCTCAACATCCACCAGCCAAGACATCAATGCACTAAGGACAATCGTTCATGGAATCAAATCCGATCTGAACGTGTTCAAGTCCTTATCTGATTCCAACCTTGCCAAATCTCAACAGACTCAAGATCAAGAATGGGAGTCTCGATTCGAGTCACGATGGGCTGAGTTCGTTGCTTTTCAAACCGAAGTCATTGAGACACTCGCTACACTGAAGAAAGCCGAACAAGAGTGCCTTGACTCTAAATTGGCAAAAAAGGTTGAGGTGGAGTGCGCAGTTGATGAGCTTTTCAACCGGATTCAACAAGCTGAACAACAACTCACTTCTCTAGATGGCTCAGTTGCAAGCCTTGTTGCTGATGCCAAAAGGGGGAAGATGAGATTGGTAAAGATAAGAACCGGGAAGCTGAGAAGCAGGGGGAAGATGTGGTTGGGGAAGATGAGACCCAGGCTGAGGAAGAGATTCCAGCTGAAAAATCTCAGCTGAAGAAAACACAGCCGAAGAAGACTCAGAAGAAGAAGTCCACTCCTAAGCCAACCGACGCCGGCGGAGCTTAAATGGCAAAGGACATGGAGCGAGCAGAGGAGTATGGAGTTTCTTACAACTCCATAGCCGAGATTGCGGCCGAGCTCGACGCTGAACTCGACGGTATCACAACCGAAGAGTGTATTGCTGCTGCTAAGGCTATGGATTTGCGGAAAAGGACTACATGAATCCCGACTGGATAAAGAAATTCGCTGCCAGCCAAGCTAAAAGAGTCAACCAGTTCGAGGAGGAGCTTGACAAAGTCACCAAGAACCTGGATAGGAACATTGCCTCTCGCAGCCGACGCCGAATAGAAAAACATCAAGTGAAGGCTGAGGCAAGGTTGAAGCAACGGCGTCTGCCAGGGAAGGTTAAGCTTCAAAGTCGATTCAGGCATGTGGACAAGTGGATGCCAGTCGAGTGGAATGAAGACTGAGAATCATTCAAACAGGAGTTTGTGAATGATTTCTACTACAGAAAAGTCTTCACAACTGAGGATCCGAGGAAAGCTTTCAAGGAAGCGCTGGCCGAGTTACACTATGGGGATCCGGGCATGTTCAGCCAGTTCAGGCTAGCAATGATATGCAAAACTGGATATGAACACCGTCCTCGTCCCTCAGAAAGTTACCTACCTTCCTCCATTCCTCCCAGATTCAAGAAACCCCAACCGTCAAAAGATTACAGCTGAGGCAAGACAAGTTTGTAGAGAGCATGGAGTTGACATTTCGAAGGAGTCAGAGGCAAAAAGAGAAATTTTTGTCAGGATGTTCAGCAAATATGGGCTACAGTTTTAGCCAAGTTAAAGTTTTTGAGCAACTGATGTACTTTTGACTTCTGTGCTTATTTTGTAACCATCAGTTGTAATGAAAACTTTCATCAGTTATCCGATTCAACTTGACGTACAATCTCTAGTTGTCCAAGCTCTGAATCGCAAAGTTATTTCAATACCATGTTATAACTGTGCTAACCCTTTGATGTTTTAATCTTATAGACTGTCTAGAATTTCAGCTGAGATTTTAGATAGGTCAGTAGGATTTAGATCAGTTTGATTTGTAAGGGTTTTGTAAGGGTTTTGGCATCATCAAAAAGGGGGAAATTGTTGGGAAATTTTAAGTAAAGTTTTGATTGATTCCAAAACCAACTGACCCCAACCGAGTAGATGTTGCCAGATCCTAATGTTAGCTTTTAAGCTCGCTGTTTGAGCAATGTTGAGATTTTATCTTTACAGGACTCCAGCTGAAGACGGCAACAAAGCTTCACTCGGATAGAACATCAGTGGTAAGAAAGACAACTGAGAGTTTAAAGGAGGAAGTATGTAACAGAACATCAGTTGCAAGAAAGACAACTGAGCGTTCAAGAAGGAAGATGTAAGAGAACATCAGATGGAAAAAAGTCATCTGAGCGTTCAAGCCAACTGATCAGATTCAGAACACAAGAAAGACAACTGAGCGTTCAAGAGATAGAACATCAGTTACAAGAAAGACAACTGAGCGTTCAAGATACAGAACATCAGTTGAAGGACTCGAACCGATAAGATCGACAACTTGAAGTTCAAAGCAGCTGAGAGTTCAACTGTTCCTACTCAGACAGAAGGTCAGATGAAGATCTCAATCAGATGGAACATCAGCTGAAGACCAATCAGATGAAGATCAAACGACTCAACCGACTAACCAAAGTTGAGAGTCAAAGGTTGAAATTTGAATTTCAAATAAGGAAGTCACGTGAAGGTTTGACTCTCTGTCATTACCTCATTTGACCCAACACAAGGCTGTTTCAGATGGAAAGCAGAAGCACACAGTTACCAAATCCGGAAAGTCTGCAGAGATGAGAGACAAGCCATCGCTTTCACAGAACAAAGATCAACGGCTCCTCCAACGGCTAGTTGATTCTCTCCGCCTATAAATAGAGGCCTTCATTCATTCACCAAGACTTAGAAGACAGAAAAGTGCGAGAGCAAAGAGTTAGACGAGCGAACATCACCAGTTGAGAGTTCATATCGCAAACGAGCTAAACCGAAATCAATCTCTAAGAACATCACTAGCTGAGAGTTCCTAGAGTGTTAGATTCTGTCTTGGTGTTTTTGATCCAACCTTGAGAACATCACTAGTTGAGAGTTCATAGAGTGTTAGATCCTAGCTCACTTTCTTGTTCGAGCTAGTAGTTGGAAAAACCCACCCCTCACACACCCTTAAAAAGGTTTTTAGGACCCTACTCTTCCTGTAATTGAGTAGATAGGTTGATAAGTACCCGTAAACATATCTTAACGGTTGCAAAGCCCACGTAAGCTTTGTGGTTTTTGTCCAGAAGAACTTGGACTGAGTTGTGTGGACTCACAACTCCCCGTGGACGTAGGAGTTCTCTCCGAACCACGTAAATCCCTTGTGTGCTTGTGTTTTCAGTTCAGTTATTTCTTATTGCATATTCAACTGACCAACTAACCAGCATACAAATCTGCATCTTTGCATATCAACTGACTTGGTTATTGACCGACCTTGCATCTGAGCGTGAGTTGTTTTTATACGAGTTTTTATCCACCACATTCCGCACAGCACCACTCTTCCAATTGAGTTCTCATACTCGGTTATGAATCCAGCTGAGTCTTTTTACTCGGTTGAGATATTTTCAAGAGTTTTTTTAAAAATTCCTATCTGGTGTATTCCGCCCCCTCATACACCAGAACGCGTATCGGGACCATCAGAAGGGTTGTATACGAAAACAAAACTTTTTGCTTATATATAATTGTTATTTATTTCACTATAATTCTTCTATCTGAAATGTTTATTATTGCATATTCATTATCTGTCCAATTATCTCAATATTAAAGATTATATAATGTGTTGTAGATCACATAAGATTATATAATCGGCATCTTATGAGATATAAACTAATATTCACAATCGAGACAACTTGGACGAGTTGTTGGTTTAGATTGTAGCATAATAATATTAAATAATTTATCTTAACTATTTATTTATGCTAGTACGTTAATCGTATTGAAAGGATCACAGTGAGATTAATTCTTTGTTTTAACTTATTAATAATTAAAGATCTCGGTGACTTAAATAGTCTTAACAGTATGAATAAGTGTCTGACTATTGCTTTAATCTATTATAAATGAGAACTTGATAGTTGTTCGAAATTTCGTATTTTGGGCAGTGACAGTTCTTATTTGATATTGATAGAGCTGCAATAAGAATCTGTGCCCTATGAATAATGGGATGATGATATCCTCTCGACGAAATTAATAAGTTTATTATACTAAACCCTGCAGGTGGAATTAGTTCCAGTATAATAATAAGTTTAAGTGGTAGCACTCGAGATAAGTATTTATTAGTAAATAATTAATTGATTAATTAATTGATGTCAGAAGTATTTAATTAATTAATGGATATTCGATAATCTTAAACACGTACATTAATTAAGTCTAATACTAACCCTGACTCAACTAACTAAATAAGAGAGTAAGTCAGTATTAATTCTTTAGTGGAATAAATTAATATTTATATCTGATTTATATTATGGGCTGAATAGATTAAATCGGATATTATCAGGTCAATCTTATTTAAACTAGTAGATCTCTGAACTGGCCCAATGGCCTGTGTCTCTAAGTGGGCTAGGCGCCTCCTTCTCCTACGGTTCGTAAGGATCGTCTAGGTTCAATGAATATGACAGTTATTTATCTATAAATACAAAGCTCATAAGACTCATTACTCACTTGCATTCTAAGCAACTAAAACCTAGAGTGAGAGAGAGAAAAACCGGCGCCCCTCACTGTGAGAGAGAGAGCTCGAAGTTGATCCCATCCATCGTCGTGCTCTTGCCGGGAACAGTTTGGAAGGTCACTCTGGAGTCGTTGTGCATCAAATTTGCGGGTATTTCTTACGAACATCCTATGATTGCAATTAAATACATAAGAGCATGCTAGGTATGGATTTTGTATGTGTTTGTTAGATAACCATAATTGGTCCATGAGTGAAAACGAATCGATTTTCAATAATCGGTTCCAATACTACGAATTAATTAATATGAACTATGTTTAACAATTTTGATTGACCGCCTAATATAAAGAAAATATGAGCCTGCAAATAAAATCTTGTAATTTGTGGGTGTGTATCATTACAATAAAAATTAGCGTATATATTTACAAAAATTAATAAAATTATACAAATATGTGATAAATTAGAAAAAATATTACTTGTTAATTATTATTGTGTTCAATCAATTGATTGTTTAATATACTAAATTCGTTTAGAATTTATTTGTACTTAAACATATCTCCAATGCAATTAAAAAAATAATTTTATCACTTGTTTACATCTCAAACTCATATAGTAATGTCTGTTAAAAATTTTAATCTAATTTACCCTTATTTCTTTGATAATTTTCAAAACTCTATTCTTCTCCAAAATCGATGTGGACAAAAATATATTTGACTCTCAAAAAGATTGTTCCAGTCGACTTTATATGAAAATTGAGATGAATCTTTTTCATTGCAAATACTTCTTGCCCCACATTGATTTAGAAAAGAAAATAATGTTTAAGATTGTCTATAAAAAAGAAATTGATCACAAATACTCTACATTATGAGTTCAACATAAGATTAACAAACTAAAAAAGTTGAACCACCACTTCGCAATCATCCCGTCTACCCCATAGTTCCGACCCGGAATCGGCCCGTTAAGTACAATATTGTTTTTATAGAAAATAATAGTAAAATATAAAAAGTTAAATTTCAACTATAAATTACCCAAATTTAATTTAAAAGTGACTATAATATTCGTTCTCGCCCTTAATTTGTATATAGAATAATATTTGCTAATTATTTGAACTCGTTTGAATTTATAAATTAAGTAAAGATTCAAATATTATGATAAAACTTTGTCGCAATAAAAAATCAAGCACATGTTAAACAATATGTAATAAATAAAAATCATATTATAAATTGAAGCGTCGGTTTGAAATAGGTCCATCTACCATCACGGTTCGAAGTTAGAATTCTCCCGTTATGTTGAACTGCCATAACTGAATCGGTCCGCTTACCCCTACAGTTCTGATGCCAATCAAACCCATTTTAGTTCTCGATTCAATAAATCAGTCCGTTGACCATGATCTTAATTTTTGTGCACAATAGAATAAATGATCAACATGTCGAAAATAAATAGTAAGTTATATAATAGGACTTAATAACATATTTATTCGGCCAACTAATAAATTGGCCAAAATTAAATTAAATTAAACTATAAAAATATAGTTAATTCGGCCGACTAATAAATAAATGGGCCAAATAAATTTTTTGATGCAAAAGATGAAAAACTACACATTAATTATAGGTATTTATAGGCTTTTCAATAGGTAATGTTTCATTGAATAACCGATGTGAGACACAAGATATTAGTAAATATTTAAAATCTACTCCCTCCGTCCACAAAAGAGTGCCCCATTTGAGTGTCCGCACATGTTTTAAGAAATTTAGTAAAGTTGTTATGAGTGGAGTTAGGGCCCCACTTATTGAGAGTGGAAGAATTGGAATGGAAGTTAAAATTATAGTTAGTGGAAAAAAGGTCTCACTTGTTGTGAGTAAAAAAAGTGAAATGAAGTTAAAGTTATTGTGAGTGGAATATGGGTCCACTTGTTTTGAGTGAAATGAGTAAAATGTGAGTGTAAGTTGTTATGAATGTGACTTGATGTGATTGGAAAAAGTGAAGTAGGGCACTTCTTTGTGGACAAATATAAATGGGTAAGTAGGACACTTTTACATGGACGGAGGGAGTATTATTTTATATTAAAAAATCCAAAAATTTGAGAATTTAGATAAATAGGAATGGAGGATTAAGAGGGGTGCCACATAGGATTTTAAAAAAAAAGAGTCGTTATGTTTCATTGAATAACCGATGTGAGACACAAAATTTTAGTAGATATGTAAAATCTATTATTTTAAATTTTGAATTAAATATTCGAATAGTATGTTTATAATAAACTTAAAAATCCGAACCGAATATTCGATTCAAATCGAATATTAGCGAATATCATTAAGAATCGAATACGAATAAAAAAAATATTCTAAGTCAATTTGATTACTGATTCGAATATGCGAATAATATCACAAATCCGAATTTGGAACCATTTATTCGGCCAACTAATAAATTGGTTCCCTGCAAAAAATTAATTATTTATTCGGCCAACAAATAAATTGACCAAATTAAATTAAATTTTAAACTATAAAAATATAGTTATTTATTTGGCCGATTAATAAATAAATAGGCCAAATAAAACTTTTGGTGCAAAAGATGAAAAAATACACATTGATTCTAGGTATTTATAGGTTTTTCAGAAGGTGATTTTTCATTGAATAACCAACGTGGGACACAAGCTTTTAGTAAACATTTAATAATAAAATGTATTATTTTATTTTAATAATAAAGCTTTTAGGCGAATCTTATATTTTTATATTTTTATTGTATGGCATATTTACGTCTATGGCTTAATTGTTTTTCATTCTTTTGTAAGATGGTTTTATGACACATATTCTAGATTAATATTTAAATAATAGGTTGTTCAAGTTTTTTTTTTTTTTTTTTTTTTTTTTAAGGAACGTTTTTAGTTTAGCCTATCCCTATATATATATATAGATATAGAATATATTAAAATATAATAGATATAGCTAGATTTTGAAAATTTGATTTTGTTAAGATTTTGTTTCCATGTCATATATAATATAATATATAGAATATAAATATGGTAAATATTGATTTTAAATTCAGAAAAATTGAGAATTTAGATAAAAAAGAATGGAGGACTAAGAGGGGTGCCACGTAGGATTTTTTAAAAGAAGAGTCGTTTTCGTTTATATAATAACTAGTAAGTAGTCCGTCGAAATTCGACGGGAAATGAGTTTATATTTTTATTTATATGTATATATTTCAAAAATAATTTTATATCTTGTCGTAATGTTGTTCAAAATAATTATAAATCAACTATAAGAAATAAATTTTATTTCATGTATCTAAAATTGTAATTAGAAATGACAATTAATGAACAACACTACAAAGTTAATATTAACTAAAATTGGTAAAAATATTTCTCTTTATGGTTATTAGAATCGTCTTGTTAGTTACATTACATTGATTGCTTATAATAATTATTCGAATTATTTTTACCCATTCTTGTCACAATTTCTATTAAAATTTGTCTCTATTATTAATACTTGTCTCGAATCTATTGGGCAATGCTCGATACACGATGGGAAATAATTCTATATTTTAATTTATATGTACACATTTTATTTTTGTAAATCAAGTTTAATTATTTGCTAGCTACTTACAATGAATAAAGCAGCATCACCCCAGTCCTGCAAAAATTCCAATCAACCGTTGCAAATAAGTAATCAAGACAATTAACACAACATATATATCATTTGTTTCAAAGGAAAAATAGGAAGATTTTCATATTTACCCAGCCAAAGAATGAAGGTAGGTGAGCAAAGTCCGTCTTTTTGAATCGTCTCGTTGATTTATATTAAATTATTTATTTATAGTAATTATTCGAATCATTTTACCCATTCTTGTCCTGACTTTCATTAAAAATTATCTCTATTATTAATACTTGTCTCGAAAATGTTGGGTAATACTCGATACAGAACGGTAAATAATTCTATATTTTAATTTATATGTACATATTTAAAAATATATATCTTATTTAGAAGTCGTGATGTTTTTTGTGTTAATTATAAAGTAAATATGGGAAATTATTTTTATTTCATGTATCTAAACTTATAATTAACAATTACAATGGATCAAATACTCATTCATTAAGTACTTTTCAAATCCAAATTAATTTAAAAAATACTACATGTTCTCGTCCTAAACTAATGACTTTACTATACTTATCCGTTTCAATTCATACTTATTGGTTTACAACGGATTAAAATAATGATTTTATTGTACCTATCTGTTTCAAATTCGTTTGATAATACTCAATAAAAGTTTGAACACTAATATCACTAAAATTTGAAGAAAAAAATCCTTATTTTTATGTATATTTGAATCGTCTCGTTGATTTATGCTAAATTCAATCCTCAGTCTTAGTCAAAAGGCGTACAAAGATATATTTACATTTTTCATTTATATTTTTCATTTTTTAGCTATCTAATCCATACATTTGATTCAATGTGGTGTATTTATAGTGGGTAACCATCGAGATTTTAGATAAATGAAGATTAAATATATTTATTTAGTTTTTGTAGGAATTTTCTATTAACCTTTTAAAATATTTATGTGTTGCTTTTTTAAAAAAAAAATGATATTTTAAGGAAAAGGAGAATAAAAAGAAAAGTATAGAAATATTGTGTGTTGCCATCTCCCAATCTGCAAACAGAATCAATAAGACACAAATCCATAAATAATCCTATTAATTTTATTAAATAATAGTTTTTCGTCGAGATTCGATGAAAAAATAACTTATGTTTTAATTTATGTGTATACATCTTAAGAAAAAGAAAAACTAAACATGTATCTTATTTTGTAGCGCCCCGCCACCTGGGCCTATTGCGATCGGGCGGGCCGCTACGGGGGTGGATGAAACCGTAAAGACTTAACTTGCTATGAATTCGAACTAAATATAATTGAGAGCGGAAGAGTTGGTTATTGATATTAATCAAATGATAAGACAAAAGAGTACGTTGAGGTGGGTTTTATTCGAAACAACATTGCCCTAACTTAACATAACTGGAATCGATGTATGAGGACACTGGCCCCGCACTGCGGAAGCGTTCAAAATACAACTATCAAACAAGAGATAGTTCAGACCATAATGAGATAACAAGTTTAAGAGTTCAAACGAGAATACAAACAGAGTCACTTAGATCCACAAAAGATATAAAGAAAGCCATTGACGACGACCCGCAAGGTCATTACCCAACCTACGTTTGACTACACCGACATCTCCTCCTCAACCTCCATGTCGCTCAACCTGCATTACGGAAAACAATGCAGGGGGTTGAGTACAAAAGCACTCAATGGTTCCATGCCCCTCTTTGAAAAATATTTTAAGGATATTGCATGCTTCAATTCTTATGGAAATGGCAACTTTAGTAAAAACACCATTCACATAAGTAAAACATTTTGTACGACAACTTAGCACGCGTGCCAGACTTCTCACATTCTTGGGTCACCATCCCGGTTCAAATAGAGGGGAGCCACTCATTCTATCCAAACCGTCATAACTTCCTGTGCGCACTACCTTGACTTGATCAAAGCTCAAGGCCGATCGTATTATTGAGATGTTCCAACTTGGTAAACCACAAGCAATTGAGCATAAAAATATTTAAGCATGCATATCAATTTAAAAGCTTGTTGGGCTTAATAACCCGAAATGTTACCTCGTGGGAATCTAACCCACACTTGAAAATAGGATAACCCACCTTTCACTTTCGGTCCTCGAATTCTATTGCCAAAGTCCCCTACAAGGTGGTCTTAACAATCTTAGGCACTTAATTCAAGGAAATGATTAACCGACTTACAACAATTACCTAGCTCTACCTATTCCCGATTTATCTTTAAGTCTCAAAAAAAGTCATCGAGGAGTTCCCTCGCGTTTTTTATTCATAAACATGAACCAAAGGTCCAAGACTTTACAACAAATGCTATGTCATGAAATGCACGTAAGAGTTCACAATATAAATATATTGTGCACATTGTCACTTAGAAATAATTTTATAGAATAAATAATTAATTTATTCTATCAAATAATCGGTTAAGATACCGATTCTAAATCTTTATCAACTGCTCCAAGACTTAGGAAAATTATGCATCCAGCACTTAGAACATGTATAAAAAGATGCCCTTAGCTACAAGTTCGTTAGACATTTTATCAATTGTTCAAATAGTTAATTTGAACCTAAAACATTAGTAAAAATGGCTAAAAAAAATAATAAGCTCACACTTCAAGGTCACACGTATTCTTAGCATATATGTTCGTCATTCATGTAGTTACACATCCCACAATATCATAAGCATGTAAATTAAAGTTAAAACTATCGAAGACATTTCTACAGACAATTGGTGCACACAAAATGATTTCAAGTAGCCACCTTGGGAGGATTACCACATAAAAACACATACTTTATCATAATAAAATCCTTATACCACGTAATTTAACATACCATTTGACCTCATGCAATTCTAATGAATTGTTTAAGAGTTATACTCAAGAGAAGTTGGCTTGGTACACAATAAAAGTTCTTAAGGGCCTGACTTTGGTTGATTAAAAAACGTATCGAATAATCTCATCTTAGGCCGAAACTTTATAGTAGCATATAAGGAATATCAGACTAGCTATTGATAAAATTTGGAGTTAATCCTATTTACTTATGATGGAACAAGCCATCTGACCGGAAATAAGGATTTTCTTAAAAAGTAACTTGAGCAATTTCAAGAAAATTTTTCTGCACATGGGCTATATAAAAACTCAAATCTGACTTTGCTCAGACCCTTTGAAAGTTAGTGATTTACATTTTCAGAATCTTACGGATGTCTAGTTTATGTTAGGAAAAAGCGGTTCGTGAATACGTGTCCCGACGAGCGAGATATGCCCGTCCGAACAAAATTGCGCAGAGCTGACAGAAAACTGCTCGTACGACCATTTTGTAAACTCTACCGTAATTAATATACTCTTTAGATCGCTCTCAAATTTAACAGGATTATAGAACACATAGTAGGCTATAACATATCAAAATTTCAGATTAATTAGATGACATTTGGTCTCTGAAATAGGGGCTTCAAACTGACTAGTTACCATGCACAAAAAGGGCAAAATTCCGAAATTCATAAGATCTTATTTTCTAGTTCTCACATGCTTCACACTTCATGAAATTCACTCGTAGGGCAGTAGGTATATTAGGAAAGATATCATGCTTGGATTCACAAAATCATCATAATCACATACGGAGTAATTAAAACACAATCTTCAACATAATCACAAGTCATAGTAATAAAATTAGGAATTTCACTTAGGCATCTAATCAAACAGTTGGCGTATGTGAAAGCCATTCAAGTAGTCCTCTTTATCGACTTACCACAAACTGTACGAACATAATCTAGGCACACAATTTACCAATCTAAAAACCTTTAATGACATAGTTTCACATGAAATTAGTTTTACTCAAAAATACCTTACAGTTAGGGAGATATATTTGACTCAAAAGGGTCACTTGAAGTTATCATGCCTTTGAAGATTTATACTTAGAAATTTTCTGAAAACTAACATTTATGCAGTACTTCCACTTGATTTTATAAATATAGCAAATCAACTCCAATGAATCTGATTTTTGGACCACATCTAGTTTACCTGTCAAGGTTTTCCCAGAAATTTTTAGGTTTCAAATTGGAGGTAACTAGCACGTGGATTTAGGCCTTGTACAGTAGCCAAAAATAGACTTAAGTCTGAAATTTGACAGCACACTGCTGTTTACTAAAACCTCTACCAAGACTCGAGTTTTGATCCTCTGCCAGTGAATCTTATCATTTTAGAAAGCTTAGACTGTCGTTGATACACTCCAAAAAGCCGTTTGATAAAATTCTTAGTAGTTTTTAAGATATGACGACATCTTTCTAACTATACAGATTTTGACAGATTTACATACTTAGAAGGTAGGCTATGTTTGACACACTTTTACTTGAGATAAAATTCTCATTTTCGCAAGCAACAGAAAAGACTCATCAAGAATTCATGGAAACTTAAATTCATTCGTATCTGGTGCCTAGAAGAAGAGAAACAAGTTTGTATTCATGCAACATTTCCGCATGTGCTGTCACCTACCATACTTAATCTTAATGCATCTAAATCAACATGTAGCTAGTATTTATCATCTTATAACTTCGTCTAAAGTCATCTTAACATAAAATAGATCATATTCATTTCTTCTAACACATCATGCTCAATAAAAACAGTAAATGAAAGAGATCAAGCATTATACCTCTTTCTCTTAATCTTTTTCTCACTCACATTCTCTCGTCTGAGCTCTCTCCTCTCTCGGCCTCTTGTGCTGCTGCTGCTGATGTTCCGCCTCGTCGTGGAGTCCCGACGGCGGCGGATAAAATGGTGGGGGTGAGGAGATGGCAGCAAGTGAGGGATGAGTGCAAAGAGTGAAGAGGTGGTGAGTGAGTGTGAGTGAACGAGTTGCTTGATGAGAATGAGGCTGAGAAGGAGCTAATTTATAATGGAGATGGAGTGTTGTTGTTGCTATGTTTTGAGAGGATATAAGTTTTATGATTATGAAGCAACAATTATGATTGGATGAAGAGAGTGGCCATAGGTGTAGGGAGTAGGGGTGGACTTTGTTTAAACATCATTATTAGACTAATCCTTCTCTTATTGGTTAATTTGGAAGTGATTTGGCATGCTTGAAACATAGAGAATCTGCAGCAATCTCTCCCTTCCTACTCTCTCGGCAACTTCTTTCCCTTTTCCTTATCTTTTTAGTTTTTGTTTTATGCTAATGGCTAATTCAATTACTAACATAACTAACTACTAAATAATTAACTTGGCTCCTTAGATTTATTTACACACACAGTAACATATCACGCACACAATAAATATACACACGCACACACATTAACACATATATAATACTATTATATACTTTGTTGTCTTATTTTATCTTTCGGATCGTAATGTGTTGTATCTTACTCGAATTATATTTTTGACCAAGTAAATGAATAAGATTATTTATTTTGATTCCAACGAGGCCAATATTGAGTATAAATTTTTACAAGGCATTCTCTCTAAAAATAAATAAATAATTAAATAATTCACATCATTACTTGTAATTAATCATAACATCAAATAATAATGTCATAGAACAATTATTTCACATTGTACAATTAGTATGAATGCTCGTGCTTATGCATACGTATGGAAAATATAAATTTTAACGTTGAAACCCTTAGATTTTATAATTTCCGCTAAAATTTATCTTAAAAACTTATCGGGAATAAGTGACCGTTCTATTTTTTCTAATTATTATTATTATTATTATTATTATTATTATTATTATTCTATTTCGTATAATCAAAACGAAATTTTTAGGCCCAAAATTTTGGGGTCTTACATATTTAGAAATTGTGATGTTGTTCAAGTTAATTTTTTTCATGTATCTAAACTTATAAATACGAATGGCAATGGATTATATACTAATTCATTAAGTATTTTCACAAATCATAATTTATTTAGAATTTTCTACATGTTCTCGTCCTAATATCGGTTAAAAACTTAAAATAGTAACTTTAATGTACATTTCTATCTTAAATCCGTAGGGTAATACTCGATAAAAAATATGAATACTAAAAAGTTAATATTTTACACGATTATGTCTTTGTTTTTTGAACACACGATATATCATCTTATGATCAAATGATTAGTCTATATATTATTATTGAATATATATTGTGAGATAGATTAGAATTTTTATATATATTATTATATGAATATGTTATATATGATGTGTATATATTGCGTGAAATTAGATAAATCTTGATATAATAGATATACATATTAAGCGTGAGGAATTATTATATGAATATAATATATAATGTATGTGTATTATGAATTAATAATGGCAAAATTACTAGAATCAAGAAAAATTGGAACGGAGCATCTTGGAAGGAACACCGTTTATTTTCTTATTATTAATAAGATAAAATAATAGATAGATATTTCTCCTTATTATCATATTCTTGTATGTTGCAATGTGGGGCTTGCCAGAAATATTAAAAAATAATAGTATCAAAACTATCTTTCCAATTTTCACATCAATTAACTCTAAAATATCAATTTAAAAAGCTAAAATTATTGGAAGCAGAAATTGAAAATAAAACCAAACGTTCCCTTACTTGTTAAATCGTTGTTTATTCTCTTCCAAACTCTTGATTCGCCCAGGCCATAGTCCATCCCTATTAATTAAATCCACAAAACTCTTTAGGTACGTGTATTTCAAGTTGCTGATGGAAAATAATTGCGGCCTGCCTAAACACAGATGGGCCAAGTAATGAGTGATGGATGAAGCCCAAGCGTATTATGTTGAAAATTATATGGGCCAAAACGTTCCTTTTTCTTATGTCGGTTGATTCATCTTTAATGTTGGGGCAAGTAATTTCAATTTTAATTTCTATTTTCTTAACAACGTCGTAAGGAAATTTAAATATTGCGTGACGATGGATCCATGATCTTTGGCCCGATCATTAACCATACTACCACTAGGCTAATACACATATACTAATTTCTATTTTAATTCCCTCCTCCATCCTTGAAAAGAGTGTCAATATATGTGGCATGAGTACTGCCTCCGTTTCGAAACAAGTAGCTCATTTATTTTGGACAAAAATATTAAGGTGAAGGGTTAAAAGTGGTTAAAATGGTATGACTCATAACTTTTAAAGAGAGATAATTGTTTCATTATTCGGAAGCGATCCATTTATTACGAGACGACCTAGTATAATAAACAAGACACTTTTTCCGGAACGAAATTGTTTAGTAGGCAAAGAGCCCCATCACTTGAATTGTTTTGAAGTATAAAATATACTCGAATTATAACAAAAATGAACCTGGTATAATTTTAAAGTAGTGATATTTGAACAACCGTTGTCCGGACAACGGTGACATATTCACAATTAAATAGTCTTTCAATTTTTTTTCAATAATTAATATTTTGTCTTTAATATCCTTAATAATACATCATATTAATATCTAATATTAATTAAATTTACCATTATTGTCCGACTGTTATTCAAATATCTTTATTGAATTTTAATACGGTGATACAGAGGAAAGAAGGGAGTATTACTATTTGCTTCCCCTCTTGGAGAAAGAATATTCTTGTAAAAGCAGATCTTGGATTGAGTTTCATTTTTAGATCCGATTCTTTTTTTTTTTCTTTTTGTTTAAGAACGTAAAAATGCATATATTTACCTATGAGTATTTTTTTTTTTTCCATGACGAGCTAGATAACAGTAACAACTATTGAAAGTGCATGTATACAAATAAAATTTTGATTTCTATACAGAAGCCGAGAAGCGTGTAAACCCCATTAAGCACATTAATATATTGCACGGAAGAAATATTACATGTTTTTTAAAGGCAAAATTGTATGGAAAATCCTGACTTTTCCCAAATTTTGGTTTAAAACTAAATTTTTTAAAATTCGCAAATAAAATTACGAGCTTCCAATTTATTGCAATTGACATCTCCGATGCACCTCCGGCAAAAATTAACTGCATACGTGTCAATTAGTTGCCTATGTATCAATTACGCGTATAATTTTTGCTTACGTGGTATTAATTTGCTTACGTGTTACACGGGGAAAATTGCACCAAAAACCCTGACCTTTTTCTAATCTCCGGTTTTAAACCAAACATTTTAAAATTCGCAAATTAATGTACAACCTTCCAATTTGATGCAATTACCTCCCGTGCCCGATTTTCCCCCAATTTGTTGTTGACATGGAAGCCGAATCTTTTTCAACAGACATCATCTCCATAATTCTTCTCCATCGCCTTCCTCATCTCCATGGGTTCTTCATCGGCACAATCTGGATCTTGGAATAATCCCGAAGCTCAGCAGCGGCTACCTGCCCCCCATTGTTTCTACTTCATCGCTATCGGGACCACATCTCTACCAGTTGAGCAATGATAAAGCGCACAAAGACAAAAGATGAACAATAACCTATTCTCTATCAGTAGATTCAAGCAATAATTTAAGCCAAATCATCGAACAAAAACAGAGCAAAGTAGATTCGATTATGTCTGTAATAGAGTATTAGGAAATTAGGATTATTGATTCAGAGTGTTGTATCGTTTTGGATTTGCTTTTTCACCTCACATATGATTAAAGGAATGACGTCGTTTAGGACAGGAGTAAAACGACGTCGTTTTGTGCCCATTCACCAATTAATATCAGATATGCATAATTATTTAACACATAAGCAAATTAATACCACGTAAGGAAATAATTTACCACGTAGGCAATCGATTTCTGCCGGAGACATGCCATGGAAGCTAATTGTATCAAATTGGAAGGTCGTACATTAATTTGCGAATTTTAAAAAGGTTTGGTTTAAAACCAGAAATTGGAAAAAAGGTCAGGATTTTTTATGCATTTTTCCCTCATTTTATATTTGCCTAGTACGACGTCGTTTGTTTAGCCGGAGAGTTTTGCCACGTAGAAAATTCCGGCTTCCATGTCAGCAATAAATTGGGGGAAAATCAGACACGAGAGTCAATTGCAACAAATTGGAAGCTCGTAGTTTTATTTGCGAATTTTAAAAGATTTGGTTTTAAATCAGAATTTGAGAAAAGTTCAGAATTTTTCATGCAATTTTGCCTTTTTAAAAAATAATTTATAGCAATGACTTGCAAGTTGCAAGCTATTGCAAGCCACACGTTTTCTGGTATTAATCAATTTAATCATCTCCACGAATTGTTTCGCACACATATATATCCAGTTTTTTGTGTGTTAAAAATTGGGAGATACAGTATATTTAAGGTAGCATGATTTGAAAAGTGGCCATAACATTAATTATTGCCAAATTCACAGAATTTAATAGGGCTACGTGGATGGTGGCACCACCCGTGGTGCATCCCATATCCATAATCTGCTGACACGTGTTACAGAGATTTAGAGGAATAAAACTAATTCAAAAATGTAAACTGTGAACTATGGTTGGGCTTTGCTTCAAAAATTTATAATGACTACTTTGCATTTTTCAAAATTTAAATACACTTTTATTGTCCACGACCCCACTTAAGTTAACATTTTATAATTATTTTTCTCTTTACGTGGCATCTTCTTTTATTTTTCATTTCCTGTCTTATTTAATTACATATAGTCAGATCTTATATTTAATTATTTTTTAATATTAAATTTTTAATTATTCACGACCTACTGTATCCAAATGAATCTACTTTGGTAGTACAATTATGTGTTGATTGCTATGTTTTGACTGAAAATTATGATGTAATAAAATATATTTTGAGGTATCTAAGTACAGTAGTTAATTTCTAACTACAATAAAATGGTTCGTTGAAATTTAAATTCAAAAATAAAACCCTATTTATAAAATAAATAACCCTATTTAAAATCATTAATTCAAAAATAAATATTTATAAACATAGAGTGTAATTACGAGAATGGGTTTGTATTGATTATTTAAAAAATGATTAATTATAGAAAACAATAAGGACCTGTCATATATTAGTATATTACATATCATGTACGTGTATATATGAGATTGAAAACAAGAGAAATGAGATGTAAGTTTTCTTTGACGAATAAGAGATATGAGTGATATACTATCAAAAACTGATATATATATATATATATATATATATATATATATATATATATATCAAAATATTGAAAATAAAGATATCAAGATATCAAAGATTTTAATTTGATATTTATATACAGATATACCAAATACAAGGTATGGATATGATTCATCTCTCATACTTATACTTGATATACCTATATGGATACCAAATGACATCTGAAGTAATTAATTATGGTTATGAAATAAAAAGTGGCTAATTAAAAATTACCAGCTACAAACTAAAATAAAAAAAATTACAAAAATATGAAATGTAATGACAAAAAGGAAAAGGAAAAAAATAATAGTTACTACTGTACAACAGAAGAAAAAATCGATGACTAATAAATTGATTTTGGCTAACTAAATATACAAATACATTCGTTTTTTTATTTATTTATTTATATTCTATATAACAATTATTACAAGTTGCAAAGTCAAATCATACTTAAACACATAAATTGTGCTTGAAAACAAATTCGTCGTTTGTATATAATACTTCCAGCATATTTCATAAATTTATACTATTAATTTTTCATATATTTGATTTTATCTTTATCTTTTAATCACATCACATGCTATCTTTTATTCAAGTCGAAAAAATTCATATAATTATTTATAATTTTCTAAAATCTTGAAACCATGTTGATTTACCAAATAAATAACTAATTCATCGTGCATTACTCGCTAGAAAAAGAATCATCCAGTTTTCTTTGATTGAAGAAGATATGAAATGATCATCGCACATCAATTTTTTAATAGTATTCATTAATTGAAGAAATATATAAGAGGATCACATATATTCAAAATGTTACTCTTTAAACAATTTTATGTATATATTTATATTATATCATGCAATCTTTTGAAAGATAATATCATATGAGAACAAATCTTATCCTAAGAAATGAGAATAAATCTCCGCCATAAATTTATAGGTGATGGATGATTAGATTTGACGGGAACCGGGTTAAATCCGGTCAATGCATTTTTTTCAATTTTTTTTACAGTCAGATCATATGCACCACAATGTGTATTTATATGAACTACACTATTTAATGAGATGCACCACTAAGTGTATTGAGATGCACCAATTTATTTATTTTTATTTCAGTTTTTTTTTTAATTTTAGTATTTTTTTTTACGATTAGATCATTCGCACCACAACGTGTATTTATATGCATTACACTGTATAATGAGATGCACATCCATGTGTACCGTTTTTTTTTCTTTTGTTTTAAGAGTCGAGTGAGGGGAGCTGAAGGCCTCGGAGTGAGCTAAGGACATGAATGTTGTCATATTATTATCTATAAATTAAAATCGAAGCTGAAGGCAGAGCTGGAAAAAAAATTTAAATTAAAAACTAGTGTATCTCAATTAACTTAGTGGTGTATCTCATTATACCGTGTAATGCATATAAATAAACGTTAGGGTGCATATGATCTGACCGTAAAAAATATGAAATGCACCACACAACGTAATGAAATACACTACACTTTATTAATGAAAATCGAAAAAAACGGGAAAAAAATCGAAGATAAAAAAACAGAAATTAAAAAAATTTGAAAAGTCAACAGATTGACCCGAGTTGACCAAGGTTAGATCTTAACCGTCCATCACTCATAGATCAATGGTGGAGATTAATTTTTATTTATTAGCATAATGATCTTTTTCAATAGAATCACTCCTTATAATTGGAAATTAAAAAAAAAAAGGACACTTAGATTCACATTAATTTTACTAAGAAAGATATGGAATATTTGGACATCAAATTTTTAATTTTATACTTATACGTCTCATTTTTCTTTTTTATTATTAAATTTGGGATAACTAAATGATAATTATATTTTTCTCTCCTATCTCTCCGTCGAAGGTGTGGCTGCCGTAGATTCCATAAAAAAAAAACTCTTTTATCAATGCTACAGATGTTTTGCTCGTGCTATCAATTTTATAAAGAAAAAAATTTGAATTTATGAAATTTGAAGTTCTGATTCTAGGACTTAGAGTCTTTGGAGAGTAATGGAGATCTCAAAGAGGATAAGTTTTGATGAATTCAGTGCGATTAATTTGCTGATAAAAGACATGAACTGAAATAAAATGATAATTAACGAAATAATCAAATCTATTAAGAATAATTAAGTAAGAATGAAAAAATGAGACAAATGAAAAAATTGGAATGAAAATAAGAGAAGGTAAAAGGAAATTTGTGCCAGCTAGATTTCTAACTATACCATAATTTAAGACTTACTATCAAAATATTACAAAAGCATACCAAAATATAATTAATTCAAAATAAAAACTGAATTCCACATATATGGTTCATACTACAAGGATGCATGTTGGGTGGTGCCACCATCCAATTTGCCATTTAATAGTTTGGTATAAGTCAAAGAGTTTTAGTTTGGCACGTTTTGACACAAGTGCTGGAAACGAACTACAAACAAAAGACATGCATGCAATATCACATGAAGCCGATTTTTTATTTTAATTTTAATTTTATTATTATTATTATTATTATTATTATTATTATTATTATTATTATTATTATTATTATTATTATTATTATTAGGACTAAATTGCATGTTTCTAAATTCTAAATTCCTCATCTTTAACTCACATAAAGTACAGTCAAGGCAGGTATGTGTTTTACAAGACCTACACGAAAACTAAAAATCGGGCTTTATAATTTTTTTAATATATCGACGACACAATAATAAACTAAAATAACTTATCATGTGAAACTAACAAGGCAACAAGACAACTGTATTTCAACAATTCTAACTACTTTTTTATATCCAGCAAAATATAAATGTGTTATTGTATAAAGAGAAGCACTTGGGTGCAAATGTTGCACCGTGCAATACCTAATTGTCCGATCCGATCCTACCCGGTTCACCCGGGTCAACCCATTTTGAACACTTTTTTTGTTTTTTCTTTAAAATTTCAGTTTTCTTCCGACGGAGCTTTCGATTCCAATTTTACGGCTCCGTCTTCGTTCCGATTACTAATATAAGGATAATCGGCGGACAACAATTTGAATTTTTTCGGCTAGCTCCTAGGCCTTCGGCTCCCCTCGCTCGAATCTTGACCAAAGAAGAAGCGGCAAACAAAAATTGAAGAGGCCAACAATAAAAAAGAGGGAAAAAAATTCTGAAAAAAAAATTACTATAGCGCGCCTCGAGGCACGCGCGTGCGTCTCACGCGCTTGGTCGGGAGGGTCTGATCGGGTGTTGCATGGTAGAAATATTGAACAGGAGTTTTTATCTTATATAAATTATTTAATTTGAGAAATTCTTTTTGTATACTAGTATAAAAATAAAAATAAAAAGTTGGGCCCGTAAAAATATGGGGAGGCATATGCCTCATAAATTATAATGTTTCTTTACATTGTCTTCTCGTCTCTTTCTCTGAAATAATTTTATTAGTATAACTTGACAAACAAAAATCATAGTATATTAAAATATTTTTGCTTTATAAATTTGTCATATTTTTTTTTATTTACCTTGAATATATGTATTTCAAGAATTTTCATAAGACTTTACATAGATACACATGTACAGGGGATAGATAGAAACTAGAAACATTTTTCGACCATTGATATTAGAGATCAACTAATTAATACGAAATTATAGATGCTGTTGATCGACTAATTAATGTGATAATTGATTTGTTTTCTCAAAAAAAAAAAATGCATGTAATATGAAAATGCATTATCAAGTATGGAAAAATGCATGGAAATGTTCAAATAATGCATTATGAAAACTTGACAAATGCATTATGACCGCCATCATGTTTATTGAGAAAATGCATTATGAGGTGGAAGGGAAGGAGAGTTGAGATGGACTTGCACATTTTTATTTCTTATTTTCCACATCAATGTTCAATCATCTCATTCATCAATCCGTCAACGGATTTTTGTTCACGTGCTACAAGTATCACAATGGTGTAAAGATCGGACCAAATTTGTATATTTTGAAAGCTTGGACTATAAATAACTACGAGATGAATAATTAACCCAAAAAATAATTTTAATGATATTCATCCTTTCAATCTTTTTTCCATTTTGCAAAATCCACAAACATAGAATATTATAGAAAACAATAATTGCTTTCCTAATTACCCGCAAACAAGATTTCAGGGAAATCTGCATATTCAAATGAGACCATTGTACGGTTTGTACCCTATTCAATAATGTAATGGCGAATTCTTGGGTGAGACTGGTCTCTAGCGGTCTCACCCTTAAGGAATATTTACAAAAAATTGGGAGTTATAAACAATTGAACTCGTTAGCCTTGTGGGTTGCTTCTCAATCTACCCTCCCAGCCCATGTGTGTTCAATTCCTAGCAGCAAAATTTCTTTACTTTACTTTTTTTTATTGCTTTTCATTTTTTTTCTGTTTTTTTTTTTATTTCTAGATTTTTTTTTGTTTTTCATTACTTTTCATTTTCTTTTTTTTCAAATTTTTTTTTTGCCTCTTCGTTTTTGGTTTGCCTTCGTTTTTTGTTTGCCGCTTTTTCTTTGGTCAAGATTCGAGCAAGGGGAACCGAAGGCCTCTGAGCGAGCCGAAAAAATTCAAATTGTTGCCCGACGATTATCCTTATATTAGTAATCGGAGCGAAGGCGGAGCCTTAAAATTGGAGCCAAAGGCGGAGCCATAAATCAGAGCCGAAGGCGAAAAGAAAAAAAAATACGGGTCAACGGATTTGATCGGGTCAACCCGGTCTCTAATAAGAGACCGGTCTCACAGGAGACTGGCCTCCTCTAATATAATATATTAGAAAAATATCTATCAGATAAATCTTGTACATTAATTTAATCTATGGTGGAGAAAATGTTTCCATTTTACACTAAGATAAGTTTTTACAGGAACTAAAAACCCCACATGAATACTAAACTATATAACAACCACAAACTTTTGTCGTAGTAAAAAACGATGAACATTTATTCCATGTGTGTAATTATTGAATCTAATATGTGGCTAGTTCATGATTATTTGTCAATTTATAGTAACATCCGACACTTAGATATGCCAGTCGTTGTAAGATTTAATTGGCTCAGATGCAAGAATTAGATCATACGAAAGGGAGTTTGTACTAGCTGAGGAACTAGCTAGTGTTGGAAATTAAGTTGTAGATAATTTGGTTTTATTTTATTGTTTTGGAGATTTGGAAAGTTGTAGAGTTCATAGAATTATTTTCAAAATTCACAAAAATAAAAATAAAAATTAGTGAGCATTAACAACTTATATTTATATACGGGTATTAAATTTTTGTAATGAAGAAAATGCATACAATCCTATGTTCTTTTCTTTTTCTTAAAACCCTACATTTTTTGAAAGGAGGCGGATGAAGTACTTCCTCCGTCTCACTCATCTCTTGCCTATTTTTCTTTAAACGGACATTTCATTCATCTTATCTACGTTCAAATAGGAAATAATTTAACAATAAATTAGGGATTTAATTAAAAATAAATGGGGCCCACATTGAATTGAAAAAATACAAAAAATCCTACCTACTCACATCTAAATAAAGTTCCAATAACTTTATACACTGAACAATTTCTTCTTAATCTGTGTGTCCACCCAAGGTAGACAAGATGAGCGGGACGGAGTAAGTATAAAATTCAAATATTTGGTATATTATGCTTCTTACTCTCGTCATTCAATCGCGAATGGAGGATAGACATGTGCAGTACAAAATTAAGAACCACAAACATTTAATTTGTTGCAATAAAAAACGATGAACATTTATATCTCAAGTGTTTTGGAATTATTGAATCTAATACTCCCTCCGTTCGTCAAAAAGAGTCTCATTGTGTGCTGGGCACGGGGATTAAGAAAGTTGGTAAAGTTGTTGTTAGTGGAATAGGGGTCCCACTTAGTGGGAGTGGTAGAAGTGGATTGGAAGTAAAATTATTGTGAGTGGAATAAGGGTCTCACTTGTTGTGAGTGAAAAAGTTAAAATAAAGTTAAAATTGTTGTGAGTGGAATAAGGGTCTCACCTATTTTGAGTGGAAAATGTAAAATGAGAGTGGAAATTGTGGTAAATTGAATAAGGTCCCACTTGATGTGATTGGAAAAAGTGGAGTAGGACTCTTTTTCACGAACAAAAAAAATGAAGTTAGTAAGACTCTTTTTCACGAACAGTATGTGGCTAGTGCATGAACATTCGATACTTAGATTTGCCAGTTGTACGAATTGGCTCATGAGTTCTGCAATAATTATATCATACGAAAGGGAGTTTGTACGACAGAGGAACTATAGTACTATTTCTTTATAAATGAAATAAACAACAAAAATAATTAAAATGGTTGTACTAAATTATTGCGAAATATCACTTTTATATACTAATAAATTAGACTATGAGAAAGAATTTTCGTATCATGTTTGAAGAAAGTGTAGTGTAGAGTTGAAAATTATTTTCAAAACTAACAAACAAATTTTTTAGTGAGTATACATACATAAATTTTAAAGTTACGTACTTAAAAGTTATGGGAGAATCTGCGCGTGCAGTGCACTTGTCACGCGCCGGTCTCACATTGTACAGGAGTCTTACTCATAAAAAAATTACAATGATAATTTTGGAAATACATGGATCTATGGCTTTTTACATATATAGATTAGACCGGATTGATATTGATAGAAAAACGTATAGCATTTATTAAAAAAACTTTTTTTTTTACTTCTCACAAAGATTAAAGATATTAATTGTTGGAAAAGTAGATTATGTAGGGACGAAATTTGTGCAACATTATTAGATTGTACTATATGTTTTTTTTTTTATATATATATTCAATCATTATTAACTATTGTTTAAAAGTTCATCATTAATTATTTAATTGGAAGAATATCAAGATACAGTATATTATAAATGAGAAATAAAAGATTTGACATTTGTTTTATGTATCATTTTAATATAAGTGGTCTAATTTTTTGGAATGAAGGAAAAAGAATTTATACTTACAACCTATAAGAGGGCGTATCCAGGGCCCGACCGACCCCGCAGCGCAAAAAAATATATATATAAAAAAAATTGAAGTTGTTTTTTTTTATTTATTTATTTTTTAATATCTTTTTTCTCCTATTCTACATGTATTATTGTAAGCTCATCTGTTCAAATCTGTGACAAATTACAGAAACGTAATTCCCCCCAGTCAATTTTGAATAGGCCAATGTTTTTTGGATAGGAGGATGAACTATAAAATTCTAATATTTGTATATATAATGCTTCTTACTCTCGTTATATCTTCAATTTTTTTTAAGGTCTCAAGATTTTCTTAAACTTAGATGAAATTCATACATAAGACTCGAAAACCCCCATGGGCAAATTCAGAATTTTTTTTTGTTTAAATTAATACTGTTAACATGATATGGTTCTGAAAAAAAAAAAAAATCGTAACCTGTACAGCGAAATGAACATTATAATCTTTTTTATAAGAAAACTGATTTGTAAATATTAATCGGCAGTTTGAATTTTTTTGATAGGGAGATATGCCACGATGATTTGTACAATAGATGATTCGGCTTGATCCGTTCGAGATTTTGTTTTGTTTTTTCGTTTTTTTTTTTTGCTAAGTTTTTATTACAGTCTTAATGCTATAGTACACACGGTTCTGTTCCTCTACCCACCATGAGCACTATTAATGTGCCCACCAATCATGTAGCAATGCCACGTAGGCTAGGGAATTAAACACATAAATAAGTTGTTTTAAATTATTAAGATAAGTCCACAATTTAAGGAACATTATCTCTTAATAATTATAAACTAATTAATCCAAAAGAATTCCTAAACACCAACAAAAATCACGAAATCTTTCTGCAAATTATTTGCTTCAACAAATCTCAATTCACAATCATCTTCACAATTCCTTTCCCTTTTCTCAATACTTGAATTGATTTAATTAAACTTCTTTTATAACTTTATAATTAATTGAATGATAAAATTGGATTAATTGACACATTTCTGGTATCTGACTTCTTGAATGTTAATTTCGTCTCTTGAGCAGTGAGTGTTCTTATTCATTTTATATGTATGTTAACCCCGCTTCAAAGAGTTAAGTATAGCTGTTAAATTTCTTGTTATTTTCCATATTTTCCTACCAAAGCGTTCCATATATCTAACTAAAATTAGATAGTAAGATTATCAAGAAAAGAGAAAAGAATTGGGAGATGCCTGTGACTTGAGAATTCTTGAATAAAATAATTTGCAGAATAATTTCGTGATCTATGTGGGTGTTTGAGAATTAATAGGAGATAATGTTCCCTTAAATTTGTAGAGTTATCTTAATAGAAAATTTAAAATAACTTATAATATGTGTTTGACTCTGTGACCTCTGTGGCATTGCCACATCATCGGTGGACATATTAAGGGTGCCCACGGTGGGTAGCAGAGCGAAACCGATAGTACACATTCTAGAGTTTGAAATCAAAAACATAAATTGAAATGCCACTTGCGTGAATAATTTTTCCTCTATAAAAGGCAAGGCAAGATCCTAATTCAACATCCACTCAAAACCAAATACAGTAGTAGTATTACTTTTCAAACACCAAAAATGGCCATGAATTACGAAATTTCATCGTTGATAGCATTATGTTTAATTTCACTAATCTTCTTATTCAAACTCAGATCCATGAAGAAAAGATCGAAGGCAGCTCCGCCACCACTTCCGCCGGGGCCAACGGCCTTCCCAATCGTCGGCAGCCTGCCGCAAATGTTGACAAAGAAGCCCACATTCCGATGGATACACAATCTCATGCAAGAACTCAACACCGAAATCGCATGCATCCGCCTCGGTAGCATCCACGTCATCGCCGTCACTTCTCCCGAACTTTCTAGAGAGTTCTTGAAGAAGCAAGACGCCGTCTTCGCCTCCCGTCCCGACGCCCTCTCGGCCCGCCTCACCAGCGACGGATACTTGACGCTAGCCTTCTCGCCTTTGGGCAACCAGTGGAAGAAAAGGAGAAGAGTTATGACGTCAGTGGTGCTCTCGGCAGGCGTGTTTCGACGGCACCACGCAAAACGAAGCGAGGAAGCCGATCACCTTGTCCAATATGTATACAACCAGTGTCGAAATCCACACAAAAATGGGGCTGTGAACCTGAGAGATGCAGCGCGCCACTACTGTGGGAATGTGATAAGGAGAATGGTGTTTGGAGAGAGATTTTTTGGGGGAGGAGAGAGAGATGGAGGGCCAGGAATTGAAGAGAGAGAACACATGGATGCAATGTTCACGATTCTTTCTTATCTGTATGGGTTCGCCATTGCTGATTTTGTTCCGTGGTTGGAGGTTTTCGATTTGGATGGACATAAAAAAATTATCACAAATGCGATTAAGAAAGTAAGAAAATACCAAGACCCAGAAATCGATAAGAGAAGGAAGATGTGGGAGCTAGGGTTCAAGAGAGAAAAAGATGATATTCTTGATCTTCTGATTAATCTCAAGAACTCAGAAGATAAGCCCCTCTTGTCAATTCAAGAGATCAAAGCACAAATTGTTGTAAGTGTTTAATTACCTGTTTCCTTTATATAGCTACTTTAAAGTGTTGTTTCTTTTGTTTTTTGTTTTTTGTTTTTTTGAGGGGAACTTTAATTTATGTGTTGTTGATCTCACGTGAACTTGAATATTCATGTAAAAATTATTTGGATTGTTTAATTAATTAATGATATGTTGTTGTACAGGAAATAATGCTTGCGACGATTGATAATCCATCAAATGCAGTTGAGTGGGCTATGGCGGAGATGATCAATCAACCGGGCATTCTAGCCAAGGCATGTCAAGAATTGGACCGAGTCGTAGGTAAGAAGCGGCTCGTCGGAGAATGCGATTTGCCTAAACTAAATTATGTAAAGGCATGTGTGAAAGAGTCATTTAGGCTACACCCACTTGCACCTTTTAATGTGCCTCACGTTTCGAGTGAAGATACTATTGTTGGAGGCTACTTCATCCGAAGAGAAGCTATGTGGTGCTCAGTCGTCTCGGGCTAGGGCGCAACCCTAGGGTTTGGGATGAGCCTCTCTTGTTCAAGCCGGAGCGCCACATAGTTGATGAAGCCCCGGGAGTGGATCTTGCGGATCCAGAGTTGCACGTGTTGTCATTTAGTACCGGAAGACGAGGATGCCCGGGCATTGTGCTTGGGTCTACCATGAGCACAATGCTTTTGGCTAGGCTTATTCAAGGTTTTAGTTGGAGACAACCGTTTGATATGACTCGCGTTGATTTGTCTGAATCGGAACATGACTTAGCATTGGCCAACCCTTTGATCGCTCATGCAACGCCTCGATTGGACTCACAAATTTATCTTCAACTCATGGGAAACTAGTATTTTTAGATTTATTAAAAAAAAAAAATACTACTACTATTGATTCATATATTTATCTTAGTGTATGTTTATGTGTGTGTATGTATATGTGAAGGGTTGTATACGAAAGCAAGACTTTTGTTTATATACAATTGTTTTTTTTTTTATTTCACTATAATTCTCCTATCTGAAATATTTATTATTGCATAATTATTATTTGTCCAATTATCTCAATATCATAGATTATATAGTGTGTTGTAGATGACAGAAGATTATATAATCGGCATTTTATGAGATATAAACTAATATTCACAATCGAGATAACTTGGACGAGTTGTTGGTTTAGATTGTAGCATAATAGTATTAAATAGTTTATCTTGATTATTTATTTATGCTAGTACGTTAATCGTATTGAAAGGATCACAGTGAGATTAATTCTCTGTTCTGAATTATTGAGAATTAAAGATCTCGGTGACTTAAATAGTCTTAACCTTAATTGGGCTTATCAGTATGAATAAGTGTCTGACTATTGCTTTGATCTATTATAAATGAGAACTTAATAGTGGTTCAAAATTTCGTATTTTGGGCGGTAGCAGTTCTTATTTGATATTAATAGAGGTGCAATAAGGATCTGTGTCCTATGCATAATGGGATGATGATATCCTTTCGAGGAACTTAATAAGTTTATCGTATTAAACCCTGCAGATGGAATCAGTTCCGATACGATAATAAGTTTAAGTGGTAACACTCGGGATAATTATTTATTAGTGAATAATTAATTGATTAATTAATTACTGTCAGAAGTATTTAATTAATTAATGGATATTCGAGAATCTTAAACACGGAGATTAATTAAGTCTAATACTAGCCCCGACTCAATTAAATAAATAAGAGGGTAAGTCAGTATTAATTCTTTAGTGGAATGAATTAATATTTATATCTGATTTATATTTCTGGGCTGAATAGATTAAATCAGATATTATCGGGCCAATCTTATTTAAGCTAGTAGATCCCTGAACTGGCCCAATGGCCTGTGTTTCTAGTGGGCTAGGCGCCTGTCTCCTACGGCCTGTGAGGGTTGTCTAGGTTCAATGAATGTGAGTAGTTATTTATCTATAAATACAAGGCTCATAAGACTCATTACTTACTTGCATTCTAAGCAATAAAACCCTAGAGAGAGAGAGAACTGGCGCCGCCTCCCATAGTGAGAGAGAGAGTACGAGGTCGATCCCATCCATTGTCGTATTCTAGCCGGGAACAGTTCAGAAGGTCAACTTTGGAGTCGTTGTGCATCAAATTTGCAGGTATTTTGATCAAACATCCTATGATTGTAATTAAATTCATAGGAGCATGCTAGGTATAGTTTTTGTATGTATTTGTTAGATATCCATAATTGATCCGTGGGTTAAAGTTGAATTGGTTTTCAATAACCGGTTCCAACAATATGATCAATATATAGTTAATTTGTCACATCAATGTTGTCGATTGCTACGTCTTGCCTAATATATATTTGAATGCCTCCTGAATAATAAATTACGTTCGCGTAATTCTTATTGTTGTGTCCTTTAATTTAACATATACTTTATATGAACTCGTAGTGTAATAAAACTTCTACATAGATTACAACCGTATTCACAGTGCAAATTTAACATTACTAATATTTCAAAAATTACACAAACGAGACACGCTATATATATGTAATTAAGTTTTCAAAGATATCCAAGCGACAATAGTCTTATTTGTGATCAAAGATAGGCAGTCCAAGATTCAATCTATTCGATCTCCACCACTCGTCCGCTTTGGCTATTTACCCTGAATCGAAATAAAAAAAAAATGAAAATAAGAATGAGAGTAGATTAATATATTATTGGAAATTGAGAAGTATATGATATATTTATTTGATTCAATAAAATGATATATAAAATATAAACAAAAGATGTCATTGTATATATAATCACTTTCATTGTCCTAAGAATGTCGAAATTTCAGACATTAATTAGGGAGGAGCTACGACATTTAACTGACGTGTGCTATTGCCCATATAAACACAAAATATTTATTTATTTAAATAAATACAAATATGAATACAAATATACGAATTTCGAATATATGCGGGTTCAATCTCTATTTGATCCTCCGATTCTTCTCTTCACTTTGATCCTCGAACGGTCTTCAAGCAGCCTTTGAGATTTTTTTGTAGAATTATGCCTCCTAGATCTTTTTGGACTTGATCTTCAAGCTTTGTAACATTGATACGGATGACTTTCACCTTGCTTCCGAGGTAAACGTTGAGCTTTGATTTGATCTTTGACTTGATAGCTTTGACTTGAGCTTTTGGGTTGATGGCGTTGACTTGAGCTTTGGGGTTATGGTGTTGATGCGGAGAACATTCGCCTTATTTCCGAAGTAAACGTTGAGAGTCGAGCTTTATAACGTTGACGTGGAGGACTTCCACCTTGTTTCCGGATCAAACACCACTTTATATGATTCCGCCGAAGAACGCGTTGATTCCTACGAAGAACGCCTTGAATCTCGCCGGGACATCTTGAGTATTGAGAGAGAAATCTTGGAGAATTTCTCTCTTCAATTCTTGAGCTCTCGAAGATAATTTTTAGGTGTGATTTAAAGTTGTGTAGAGACCCCTATTTATAGTTGTAGGAAGAGAGAAGTTGAGTGGGCTTTGGACTCCATCATGGGCTCTAAGGGCTTAGATGGCGCGATACCATTGGCTCTTGAATATTGATGTATATCTCTTTACTTGTTGCCAAAGAAATAGATATTTATCACCATATAAAGGCATACTTATCAATTAAATAGCTTATATTAATATGGATTTGATAAGATTCCATAATAAAATAAGATATTAAAATCAATAAAATATATCATTAAATTTCGATATCTACAAATGCCCCCTCGAGACTTGTTCATGAACGATTTGTCGTGAAAATAAATGAGTCTCGATAAATTTAAATTTATTAGATAGTTTATACTCATACTAAGGAGTTCTTGAACTTCAACTTGTGAAAATTTATACTCATATTCAAGAGTTCTTGAATTTGCTAGAAAGTTTAAACTCATTTCAAGGAGTTCTTTGAATTTGAAAGAAAGTTTATACTCATTTCAAGGAGTTCTTGGATTTGTTAGAAAGTTTATACTCATTTCAATGAGTTTTTACTTGATTTGAATTTGTTGACGTTTTATACTCGTGTCAATGAGTCTTCACTTGATTTGAATTTGTAGACATTTTATACTCGTGTCAAGGAGTCTTGGACTTTCTTCAAAGAATTTGATTATGATTTTAAGGAGGGGTCGTACACAGTTTATACTCATGCGGGCTAGGAGTAACATGCAGTTTAGGCTCATGCATCATGGAGCGTTGTAGACAGTTTACTCTTATCAAGGAGCGTTTGAAGTTATATTGTTTGAAAAGTTTTGACGGTTTTTACTCGCATCTAGGAGCATTTTAGACGGTTTAAGCTCTTATCAAGGAGCACTTGAAGTTCTTTGATTGAAAAGTTTAGATGGTTTTTACTCGCATCTAGGAGCTATGTAGATAGTTTAAGCTCTTATCAAGGAGCATTGTAGACACTTTAAGCTCTTATCAAGGAGCACTAACTTCATGGATTCAACCAAGCATTTGAAGATTGACTCGTAGCATCTTCTTCGTCTTCACTTGGAGCTTCTTCATCACTTGAAATTTCATTAGGAGATTTGCCCCCATAGGTTGCTTCTTGATTTTCTTCAAAGTTGTGACCTTCTTCATTCGAAAGATCTTCAACTCTATTTGCGATTATGCTTAACTCCATGTCATGAGCTCTTGTAGCCAATTCTTCGAAGGTCTTTGGCTGAATTCCTTTAAGGATATATTGAAGACTCCAATGCATGCCTTGGATACACATCTCAGTTGCTGAAGTTTCCGACAATCGATCTTTACAATTTAAGCTTAAATCCCTCCAACGATTGATGTAGTCTATAACGGGCTCTTCTTTCCATTGGATTGACTTTGTAAGCTCCACCATGCACACCGTCCTTCGAGTGTTGTAGAAGCGATTGAGGAATTCTCGCTCCAATTGCCCCCAACTATCAATTGAATTTGGTTGCAAGTCAGCATACCAATCAAAGGCATTGTCCTTCAAGGAATGTACAAACTGTTTCACCATGTGATCTCCATATGTTCCAGCGTCGTTGCAAGTCTTCACAAAGTGGGCTATATGTTGCTTTGTATTTCCTTTGCCATCAAATTGTTGAAACTTTGGAGGCTGATAGCCGATCGGCATCTTCAAGCTTTCAATCCTTTGAGTGTATGACTTGCTATAAGTCCATGATGATTTGGAGGTCCCTTCGAACTTGTCCTTGATTGTCTTCTTGATGAATGCTTTGAGTTGATCGACATGCATCGGTCCATTGGAAGAGACTTCAAGCTCCTTAGTCGGAGATTTGTCACCATCTTTTGGCTCCATGAAAAGCTCGGCTTCTTGATCGTCCTTTTCTTGTTGGCTTCTCGTATCCAAAGTATTTTCATTTTCCAGCTTTGCGAGTTGAACATCTCGTTCTTCTAAGCGTTTGGCAAGTCCTTCTGCAAGCTTTGTCAACTTCACGATTTGCTCCTCAAGACTTGTAGACATCTTCTTTGGATTTGGCGAAGAGAAGAGATGAGAGGTAGAGATTGTCCCACTGGGCGTGCCAAAATTTGTAAACACAAAATATGTATTTATTCAAATAAATACAAATATGAATACAAATATACGAATTTCGAATATATGTGGGTTCAATCTCTATTTGATCCTCCGATTCTTCTCTTCACTTTGACCCTCGAACGGTCTTCAAACAGCCTTTGAGATTTTGTGTAGAAGTATGCCTCCTAGATCTTCTTGGACTTGATCTTCAAGCTTTGTAACGTTGATACGGATGACTTTCACCTTGCTTCCGAGGTAAACGTTGAGCTTTGATTTGATCTTTGACTTGATAGCTTTGACTTGAGCTTTTGGGTTGATGGTGTTGACTTGAGCTTTGGGGTTATGGTGTTGATGCGGAGGACATTCGCCTTGTTTCCGAAGTAAACGTTGAGAGTCGAGCTTTATAACGTTGACGTGGAGGACTTCTGCCTTGTTTCCGGATCAAACACCACTTTATATGATTCCGCCGAAGAACGCGTTGATTCCTACGAAGAACGCCTTGAATCTCGCCAGGACAACTTGAGTATTGAAAAAGAAATCTTGGAGAATTTCTCTCTTCAATTCTGAGCTCTCGAAGATGATTTTTAAGTGTGATTTAAAGTTGTGTAGAGACCCCTATTTATAGTTGTTGAAAGAGAGAAGTTGAGTGGGCTTTGGACTCCATTTCGGGCTCTAAGGGCTTAGGTGGCGCGATACCATTGGCTCTTAAATATTGATGTATATCCCTTTACTTGTTGTCAAAGAAATAAATATTTATCACCATATAAAGGCATACTTATCAATTAAATGACTTATATTAATATGGATTTGATAAGATTCCATAATAAAATAAGATATTAAAATCAATAAAATATATCATTAAATTTCGATATCTACAGCCCCATCTCAGTTTTTCTAATTAAATTACCACAATGGCACAATTTATAAATACATTTATATAAACTAGTATAAGTAATGTACACTCGCATGTTAAAATTGAAAAACTGTACTATTTATTTTATTCTTTTAAAAGTGTACAATCTTCAAAATTTTGATACATTTTTAATATTCTTTCTAAGTTTATGTTTATGCATTGCAGATACTATTTAGCTAGTTTAATAAATGAAAGTATTAATTTTAATCGACTCATCATAAATAAGCCGAGATAATATTTGAGTTATGCTCCAAGTTTATGGTCTCTAGCTTAATTCGACTTGATTATGCCCATTTCTTTAAAATCAAGATCTAATATACAGTTGAAATTTTTATCAGCAATAAGAATTCAAGAGTATCTGAAAATTAATTAATTAAATTCGAAATATATATAGATACTTACTTCCTAATAAATTCTATATTTTATTTAAAAAGTTGGGGCGGGAAGGATAAAAATTTCCTAATAAAGATTAAATTAGTTGAACATGATTGGATCTAAAAATTATTTAAGTTTTTAAGAGGAATCTCTTGGAAGAGAAGCCAACTTTGAGTTGAAAAAATAAAGAAAAAGGCACAATATATGTGAAAATTCATATACGAACTTAAAATCATATTGGTATAAAAAATCAATAAGGTTAATCGCAAGATAGATATATCATTTAAATATTAATAAGGTAATTTTGATTTTCACTAAACTAATATATTTCATATATAAGGTAAATAATAAACTATAACTAAGGTAAATTTGTATTTCTTGTAATTAATAATATATTACAATATTAACATTATTGTATACGCTATTGTCCTTAATTTTGCTTTATTGTAAGGATATTTTAGGCGATTCAAATTTGTAAAACAAGACTCTTTTTATATAAGTATAGATAAAAAGTTTCCTAATAAAGATTAAATTAGTTGAACATGGTTGGATCTAAAAATTATTTAAGTTTTTAAGAGGAATCTATTGGAAGAGAAGCAGCCAACTTTGAGTTGAAAAAATAAAGAAAAAGGCACAATATATGTGAAAATTCATATACGAACTTAAAACCATATTGGTATAAAAAATCAATAAGGTAAATCGCAAGATAGATATATCATTTAAATATTAATAAGGTAATTTTGATTTTCACTAAACTAATATATTTCATATATAAGGTAAATAATAAACTATAACTAAGGTAAATTTGTATTTCTTGTAATTAATAATATATTACAATATTAACATTATTGTAGACGCTATTGCCCTTAATTTTGCTTTATTGTAAGAATATGTTAGGCGATTCAAATTTTGTAAAACAAGGCTCTTTTTATATAAGTATAGATATAGGTATAGATAGATATAGATATAGATTTTGATCTTGTCTCATTAAAATTTAAAAGAAAAGGAAAAGCAGAACGAAACTAAAATTTAAATGTATTGTCCCCTACCCTCGGCGTTGCGGACATTGCTTCGCCAACCAAAGAGGTAGAGCTTCCCATACTAGAAATTATAGGCACAATTAAATGCATAGAACTGCAATTAGCTTTAGTTAGCTACATTGTCGTAGCTTTTGTTTAATTTGGGGTGCATGATTCAGAAAATTGAAAAGTTCGTGTATATATTTAGGAACTAGATTCAAAGTTTATGTAAGAAAATAAGAATTCTTCTTAAGTTTATTAATTTAGAAGCAATTAACCCTGTGTTTTGTTGTCAAATTCATTCCGTATAATTTGAAAACCTGGAAATATTCTCAGTTTCTTTCTTATGTTGGTAGCGCTCAACTGATTAAATCTATCTTATTTAGTTTGCAAACATATTGGTGTTAGTTATTCATTATTCCCCAAAAGGTTCTAAAAACCATCCAGACTATGATTCGAACTTTCCTTTGAACTGGGGAGATCACTGCTTCAAGAAGAGCCTTGGTTGCTTGGGAGAATTTATGCCTTCCCAAATTTGCAGGTGGATTGAATTTCATTGATATTCACCGTTGGAACAAAGCTGCAATAGAGCTTTGGAATTTAGCCCAGAAAAAGGAGAAACTTGGGGTTAAATGGGTGCATAGTATTATGTAAAGCATCAAGATCTCCTCATCATGCCTCTTCATGCTCAAGCTTCATGGATGGTGAGAAAGACTATTGTTGTAAGAGATTTGGTCCGGACAAACTATGGAGCTCAAGGTATTTTTTTAGAGCCTTCATACTCCATTCGAAAGATATACCTGAAAATTCAAGAACCTATTCAGAGAGTTGCATGGCACCATATCTTGACTAGTAATTCTGCTCCCCTTAAATGCAATTTTTTCACTTGGCTTGCAGTGTTAAGGAGATTGACTACATGTGATTACATTCAAACTTGGAGTTTGTGTACTAGGGATCCTGAGACCTTAGATCATATCTTCTTTGCATGTGATTATGGTAGAGAGATTTGGGAGGCTTTGACTGGTTGGAGTGGAGTGAGTATGGTGGCTGGAATGATATCATGGGGGCTCTTCTCTCCCACTGCAGATCCTCCACGGGTAAACAAAAGTTGTTTCGTCTTGTTCTATCTGTGGCAGCTTACCATATTTGGATTGAGAGAAACTGTAGAAAGTTCCAAGAGCAATATCGAAGTATAGAAAAAGTGGTGAAAGTGTGTAATTTTCAAATTTGTATTTGTTGTGCTAAGGATCCCAAGCTCAAGAGATTTTAGTCTAGTTTCCTTCCAATAGAAGAGCTGTGGAATCTTTAGTTTTGGTTTGTTGGTTCCTGTTCTTTCTTGCCAAGTTGGTAATAAAATCCTTTTACCAAAAAAAAACCTGAAAATAAATTTACATTGACATATGATTTTTACTTATGTTTATTGTACTTGAAATTTCCGAGCCCTAAATGAAACATATATAGGTTTTAACCTCGATTATGAATAAGTGGTTGTTAACTTGTTATGTGGCCTTTGATGTGGATTTTCTCACACCACTAAAGCTTTAAACTATCGGGAAAGTCAGTGTTTTTAAAACTAGACCGACCCGGCCGGTAAGACTGAAAAACCAGTGACTCGGTCAAGTGGCCGGTTCGGTTCTGCTGTAAATTCAAAATTAAACCAACCCGAAGTGAACCGATAAAACTTTTAAAAATCGGTGACCCAATGACCTGATGACCCGTAAAAATCCAACAACCCGGCCAACTAAAAATAAATAAATTTGGCGTTGCGTCTTTCCAAATTTTCGATTACAGTATACAAGTAGAGCTCTTCAACTCGAGTTTTGATTTTCGATTTATGAACAAAAAAAAAACATTAACAACCAAATTTCATCTATCTTTGCTACGGTTTGTCGCGAAAATACGTATACAAGCCTTACAAGAAACATCAAGTATTCTCTTTATGTTCTTGCTTAATTGCTAGTAGAATAAATTAATAATTACACGTGGCTTGTTTGAAACTTATCTTTAATCTGCAATTTTCCCCTATCTTTATGCATAATGTTGAAAATTTGGAATATACTTAAAGTTTTAAAATCTAATTTACATAATTTAATGTATATATATATATCATAACTATGTGAAATATATAAAATAATAACTAAATAAGAAGTCGTCCTATTCTTTCAGAACGGTTCAACCGGTTGAACCGATGACTTTCAGTGACCGTTTCGCTTTCCAGTCCGGTTTTAAAAACATCGGGGTAAGTTTTAGTATAGAGTTATTCCAGTCAAATTTGATTACTAGTTACAATAATGAATATCGATTTTATCAATTTGCAACATATATTAAGTTTAAAGATTGTATCACGGTTAACTCGAATATTAGCCCTTTGCCTTCAGAGTTCAGACATTAACCATTTCAATTTCTATGCCATCTCTGGCAGAATCTTTTATTTTCGATTTGTACGACATTCTTTATTACTTCTGTGAGCACTAATAACATGCAACCCATCTAAAAATTTGAAGTACGGTAAGTATGATTTATTTCACACAATTAAGATATTATATAATTATTTTCAAATCAACATGCACATATAATTAAGGGGTTTTGGCGAATTAAATCACGAATTTTAGGATCTTTTGTAATTTTAATCCGAACTTTCAATTTTGACAAATTAAATCACGAATTTTTCAATTTTTACAATTTTATCCCGAACTTTCAACTTTGACAAATTAAATCACGAACTTTTCAATTTTTGCAATTAAGACCTAATCAAACTTTATTGACATAAAATAATAAAATTATAACAAATAGTACAATATTATTTTATATATCTTTATTGATTATAAATAAATATGAATTAATTTGAAAGTATAAAAAAATAGATAAAACATACCATACTTATTTATACTATTGTATTTATTTAGTTTCGACAAAATTACACCTATGTCTAACTATATAAATGTATAATATTTTAATTAATGAGTGTCAAACTTCTCAATTAAAACGAATTCTTCAAAAATTATTAACATTTTTTAATTACTATTATTCTTATTATAATTGTTCTTATTAATAAATGCCAATAAACTTATAATGTGGTTCTTTTACCAAATTTTTTGTACATATACATAGATATGTAATGGTCCCGGTAACGAGTAACTGGTGAATGGGGGGAATACACTAATAGGGAGTTTTAAAACAATCAAAATCAAGTTAATGATTCTTCAAGAACTAGGCAGTTTAATTGACTCGACAACTGTAAAGGACACTTGGAGGCACAACTGACTTCTTTGACTGAGGATCAAATTTGTTACACCAACTGAGGTTTTATCAGAGTTATTATTTTGCGGAATTTGGTGGGTTAACTCGTCACATAAACTGAAAACCTTTTGGAGGGAAGGTCAAGTTCCCTAAAAACTTTTTAGTGCAAGTTAAACGTTTGTATGTAAGTCAGTTGGTTAGCTAACTGAAATATAATATAAGTCAGTATTTCAACGTGGTTCAGAGATCAATCTCCTACATCCACGACTTCCTTTTCGGGGAAGCAATCCACTAGATAAGTTTAGGCGTGCTTATCAAACATTCCACTTAGTTTACGGGTAGCAAAACAACCTAACTAGTTCAATTACGGTTCGAACCAAACCTTACAACACTTTAGGGAAGCAAAAACTATATATTCTAGACTTAATCAATAAAGGGCTTTTTCTGAGAGACTAGACTGCGGAACTGGAGGAGGGATGACACTCTACTTCTACGGTTCCGTCTTCTGGTTCTTGCTTGAGAAAGATGTGCTCTGAATCTGCTTGATTGCTCTTTTGAGTGTGCTCTCTCTCTCTCTCTCTCTCTCTCTCTCCCTTGTAAATGGGGAGACCTCTATTTATATAGAGGGAGGTAAACTAGCCGTTGGAAGTAGTTGTTTGACCTCTGCCAAAAGTATGACACTCCACCTGCTTTTCTGCAATATTTCCTAAAACGGTAACTTTGACCCTTGCTTTATGCAGGTCCTCTTGGTTGATCCATTTATGAAAAGTTTCCAACTTGTCTTTGCGCTTCTGAGTAGATTTGAATTTCAAACTCTAACTACACTTCTTTCTCTATCTTCAAGGTCTTCTCTTCTTGACTTTGTGACGTGTGAGTTCAACACGTGATCTCGACATGCATGAATTGCACGGATACTCAATTGTGGAGTCAACTTGTGTAGAGTTGAACTTGGCCAAAACTTCTTCCTGGGATGAACTGGCAATCTTCGCCTTTTCAGTCTAACTGAGGTCTTCTACTTGAAACCTGTAAAGATAAAATTCCTACTCTCAAACAGTGAGCTCTATCTAAGTTTAAACTAATGGCTTCATCTACTCGGTTAGGTTCAGTTGAGTTTTGAGATAAATCAAAATTTTTACTAATTTTCCCAACAATATGGTATTGGCATTTATTAATAAGAATAATTATAATAAGAATAATAATAATTAAAAAATGTTAATATTTTTTGAAGAATTCGTTTTAATTGAAAAGTTTGACACTCATTAATTAAAATATTATACATTTATTTAGTTAGACATAGGTGTAAGTTCCTTGAAACTAAATAAATATTAATACAGGGTGCGCTCATTTGAAGTATAAATTTATACCTCTAAATAGAGGGATAATATAATGAGGTATTTATACCTAATAGTGAGGACCATAAGTTTAATATCTTGTTTAGTTGGAATGATAATATATTTATCTCCTCCCCTCGAGGAGGACCACAATTATATTCTTGTTCAACTTGGATGAAATTGATGGATAAATGAAGAAATGACTAAAACACACAAGAGGTAAAATAAAGTATAATATTAAACCTCCAAATTAGTTATAAATTTATACCTTGGGCAAGGAAAAAAGAGCTGCCCGAAAGTTTATACCTCCTGACCTGATTTTCTTTGAAAAATGAAACTAAACATGGCATAAAGTGGTAAAATAATATCACTCCAAGTGAACACATACGGTATAATAAGTACTGTCTATCACAATTGGTATGAATATATATATCTCGATCATTCTTTATAATAGTGAAATATAGCGATGATGATATGTACGGTTCTATCAGCTATGCATTACTTCGCGAATATCGAGCTTTTTTGCGTGTTTAAATTAGGAGAATTTACGGTGATTAGCAGTGGATATAATATTTAGGGTTATTCGCATCTAAATTCATAAGTTATAGGTGAATTCTGATTTTTCTTATAATTATAAACTTAATTAATTTCTAAATATATGGTCTATTAGTTTTGTGAAATTTACCCTTAAATCAGTTTCTGGCCAAATCAAAACCACGGTGACTAGGCGTCAGATTTTGCATGTGGCATAAACGACCGAGAGTCAACCTAAATGACGATGTTTCAAATAAATTCGTACCCGGCCATCAAATTCTTATAAAATCAAACATTACGTGTGTTTTAAGTTGGCCGGAAATTGGAGTGAATTTTCAAAAATTAAAAAATTAATGTTTTAAGAAACTAACAAGAATCCACCTAAAGTTTATAGATTTAGAGGCAAATAAACCTAATATTTATTGTCAAACTCATTCCGTATTTGAACACTTGGAAATAACGATTTGCATTGACATGTGATTTTTATTTATTAATTTTACTTGAAATTTTCAAACCCTAAATGAAACATAGGTTTTTATTAACCTCGATTATGAACACGTGGTTTTTATCTTGCCTTTTGACGTAGATTTTAAATACCACTAAACGATCGGTAAGGTCTACCTCGTAGTGCATTAATTCTCATGTTATTTGCGCTCCTTTAAGCTTTTCTTTTTCTATTTTTTTCTACCACCACTTATTTCAGCACGAGTTAGGAGGCGGCGAGGGCTGAATCTAATGGTGGAGACATCTCTACTACATTTTCGCTCATTTTCCGTTATCTATGCAGCAAAAATCCATTAAGTATAGTGGTGTTATGTATGATGCGCTCATATATAATGGAGAAATCCGTTATCTATGTGCTCATACATAACGGTTTTTTAAATATACATAATAGTGAAATTTACGTTATCTATAAGTATTATACATACGCTTTTCTCCGTTATGAAAGATTATCTTTCTCCGTTATCTATTGTTTCATAGATAACGGTTTGATCAGTATACTCCTTTAATATATACTAGTATAATTAACGTGCACTCGCACGTTAAAAACAATAATTATTACAAAGTTCAAAATAAAGCTCATAACTCACACTAATTAGCCATTTGATTTTAGAGTTCAAAATATAATACACAAATCTTATCAAGTGCTTACTCTGAAAAAGAAAATGTTCTCTCCAAGTAGATTGATATCCCTGTTTTTGCATTTGTTGCATGAAGAAAACACATTCTAAAAAAAATATACATTATTGTCATTGTCTAATTTCAAAATCTTTTATATATGTCAATTGATCATTCTATTATTTAAGAACATACAATTAGTTTCAATCTCTTCATGTCGTTCTTGCTGGTTTTAACTACGGCACAATGTAGACCATAAAATGCATGCTTATATTAGAATGAAAGAAGAACATAGAGCAAATTAAATTTCATCCATATCTTTAAGCAAAAGAATACTTGTAGCCAACTTATGATACTCACACAATTATCTGTTTTAACCTCAGCTGATAAGAATGTTCAAAATTGTCTAGTTATGTAAAACAATAAAATTTAATGTCACGTGATCATATATGTCAACTAATAACATAAACAAAAGAAAAATGCAGTTATCTCCTTAATCTTTAGACATAAATAAATCGTTCAACTCATACAATGAATATCATGTTGATCTTCCTAAAGTAAAAAAGAACAAATCCTGAATATTCACTTTTTTTGTTCTTTCAAAATTGAACTCATTAAATTAAATTTTGAACGATCATACAACACGGTCCAAAAGAAAAGGGGTTATCAATAACAAAAACAATCGAGAAAAGAAAAAAGAAGCAACTTATCTTAGAAAATGAAATATGAACAGTTCGATCCTATAGATATATGACTCTTCATCAAATTGCTACTCTCTTTGCATTAAGAAATTGTGTTAAGAAACTTAATAAACCGTTCTATCTTTTTTTGGCTTCTATCAAGAATAAAAAGAATATATTAACAAAAATAGATAAGTATCCCGCACAAGTATATATATAGAGAAATTACCTTAATATGGTTTATCATGAATATAGACTATATGTTTACGTTTTGAAATATGCAGATGCAATATACCTTTTTGATGGACCATAAGTGAGAATAGAATCAGTGCCAAGTTTTGGTGCCTCGAAAAGAAAAAATAAATTATACGGATGGATTGAACCTAAAAATTATTTAAGAATTTTAATTTGCCCTCTTAGAAGATTGGAGGCAACTTTAAGTTGCAAAGTAAAGAAAAAAAGCTGCACAATAACGTGTGTAAAATAACGTATGGACGAAATAACAAAATAAGTATCACATATTAACAAGGATATAAACACAGATATGCATATTAATAATATATTTCTTTCAAACTATAATATAATATAAGATAAATAATACTATATATTATCAATAAGGTAAGTTTGTATTTCTTATGACCTACTATATATTATATTTTATATTACGCTATTTCCCTTAATTTTAATAAGTAGTAAGGATATTTTAAACAATTCAAATTTTGTAAAATAAGGCTCTTTTTATATAAGTATAAATTTATAACTTGGGTTCCTGGGAAAGGATTTTACAATAATATATAGTGCAACACTTCATTTTTAAATCAGGTTATTCTCCGTAAAATTTTACGTAAAGTTAATCTCTGATAGATCTAGGGTTTGCAAAAGTAGCTGAAAATAATAATGATGCGATGACACAAGGATTTACGTGGTTCGATCAATGTGATCTACGTCCACGGGAGAGAATATCTAGTCTTTATTGCTTGAGAGTACAATGAATATTTGAACATCTAATCTATCGACTATATATAGGCCTTGAATCGAGTCCTAATCCTCCTAGGATTCCTAATACATATCTTGTTTCTTTGTACATATCCAAATCTCCTTAGAAATCGGATTCCTTCATCTCCGAGGTAGGGCTTCGTTACTTGGTCTTCAAGGCAGTTAGTAATTCGTCAGGGCCGAGCTCTATAGGCCGAACTCTGCACAGGCCCAACCAGATTGGGCCTTAGGTCAGGCCCAAGATGAGGCCGGTCCTATCACATCCCCCCCCAAAAGAGAGGAAAGAAGACATGTAGATGCACAGTCGGGTCGAATTTCCGAGGTGAATAGTCGCACAAGCCAGCGTGGGCACGGCCTGAATCAGCGAGCTTACCTTCCGAGCTCGAATTGCAGGTGAGCTAAAATACGAGATAAGTAATCAGCTGTCGAGATCTGCTACTCAGATTACCAAGTAGACGGCCCATATTCAACCGAATTCAATGGGGGGGGGGAAGTTGGAGGGCTTTTTGAAAACTTTTTTGGAGGCGGTTCAGATACCGAAAAAGCTGCCACATTCACACGTGTGCAATGTTCAACGGCGGGATCCAAACATTTATTATGGGATTTCAAACGACTCCCTTCATATTACGCCATTTCACATCCGCCATTACAGCAAAAGGATTCCGTCCCAGTAAATCTTTCTTCCCTCCACTTTTCGCTCCAGAAATTTCTGACTAGTCGCACCGCCGTGCCGCCATTTCACATTGGGTCTTTTGCTGACAGCCGCTAACCGCTCGCCCGACCGTTTATCTTAATTGAACAAGTAAGTATGGCTTCCCCCACTTGCAACTCACAATCTAGTAGGGGTAGTGAGTCGCCGCCGGCCGATTCTGCCGATAGAAGGGTCAATTTTATTATTTTTTCATTGGGATCCCCCACTCCTACTGTTGAGGCTCTAGTCGTGCCCCCCTGCGTAGAGGGGAAGGTAGCCGAATATTCTTCAGTCCTAGACGAGTCTAGGATAAAATTTCTTGCCCAGTCCTACAATTTCCCTTCAAACGTTGAACTTATAGAACCCCGTCCGGAGGATAGGGCGTGCTCACCCCCGATGGGGTTTGTGACCATTTATGAAGACAGCCTTCACTCCGGTCTTCGTCTACCCCTTCCTGTGCCCTTCACCGAGCTCCAAAGGAAGCTCGGGTTAGCTTTGGGCCAGATAACACCCAACGCTTTTAGGCAGTTTACCGACCTAGGCGTGGCGGCTATCCGTCACAATTACCCCTTATCTACCGAGCTCATCCACGAGCTTTTCATCTTCAAGTCAATGGCGGACTAGTACTATGCCACCGCCCGCACTGAGTTTAAAGGGAGAACTCAGAACAAGGTAGAGAAATGGCATAGGAAATTCTTCTTTTGTCGGCACGATAGTGTAGTCGACCTGATGTGGAGGGTGGGCAAACCCCGCGTTTGGGTAACGGACGAGGTGGATGAGGGCTTGGAGGGTATAGCTAGGGCGATAGCGAGTTGTGGCCCGTTCGAGGAGAGTTACGGAGAAGATTCTCTAGCCGAAGCGGGGTTAAGCCCGTTCGAGTCCCAAAGTATGGTGGATCCTGCAACGGGTGAGGCTCCGCTAGTGCTGTTAGGATTGTTTAGTTTTGTTGATCCGTTGCCTAACCCCTTTACTTACCTTGCATTTGCAGTGAAGTTCGGGAAGATAAAGGGAGCCGATGCCAAGGCCGCAGCCCGCGGGGGCAAGAGGCCGAGGTCGTCAGGACGATCTGCATCATCTGACCAGGGTCAGCTCGGAGGATCCTCTGACTTGGTTCAGCGAACCGAGGTAGTAGGGCCTGCTGCGACGGGTGTTCTTTCTCCTTCCGGCAGTCCATCTCTCAAAAAATCTAGGGTCGACGTGGAGATTGTCGACATTTCGGGTGGTGACGCGAGCTCGGCTGCTCCTCCAGCCCAGCTAGGGGATTTGCCTTTTCCCGAGGTGAAGATTTATTGTTTTCGTTAATTTTTCTGTAATTCTTGCTTGTGTAGCTAACTGCATTCCTTCTCGCAGGGCATTGACATGTTCGTGGGATGGCTCAAGAGTGGCGTCGGGGAGATGTCAGCGAGGCACGAGGACGAGAAAAGTCAGTACTCCGAGAAGCTGATGTCGACCACGGCCAAGCTGAAGAAAGCTGAGGGGGAGTTGGCCAAATCCCAGGACGAGGTGAAGACCATCAAGTCCGAGCTGGCCGCTCAAGTCGCGAAGGCCGAGGTGGAGGCCGAGAAAGCTCAGAGAAGGTTTGAGGCCGAGCTGAGTGCGGCCAATGACAGGGAGGCCAAACTGGCATCTAGTCAAGGCGAGATCCTGCGGGCCTATACAAAGAGGCTTCTATTGTCGGAGAGTTTCTCCGGCCTAGCCAATGAGTTGGCTGGGCTTATCAATGGAAACTACGTGTTGAGTGCTCTGGACGAGGCCGCCAGGGACTTCCCCGACCTCGACGTTTCCAAATATGGTTACGAGCGCCTAGAGGATGAGGCTCTCCCTTTCCAGTATGCCAAAGTGATCCGACGTCACCTCGGCCAGCTACCTGTTTTGGGCGACCTCACCAGCTCGTCCGTGCTCCTATCCGCCGAGCAGATTGTTGCCTGCTCGACAGATTGGGACCCCACCCTCGACGCAGTCTTCGATTCTCTTCCTGACGAGGAAGAAGACAAGGAAGAGGAAGAGGAGCATGAGGCCGCGGCTGATGAAGACCCGAACTCTAATAAGAGTTCGGATGATCCCAAGAATGCTGGCGCTGATGGTTCTTCCAAGGATCTCCACTCCGGACAGCCACCTCTTCAAAACAAGGAGGTCGACGCTCCTTAGTTTTTTTTTTTGTATATATGTAATTTTGTACTCAGACCTTCTTGAATAAACGAATTTTGCATTTCCTTGTGTGTGTAGACTTTGGATTCTCCTGATATACTTTCTTTACACAAGCAAATGAGTCTTCTTTCTCAAGATCTGTCTGAACAACGACCCCTAGCTCAGCTATGGATGGAGAGATGTCGCCAAGCTGAGGCACTTTTTGATAAAAAGTGTGCTCTGTTGAAGTTAAAAGAATCCGAGCTACAGGAATGGCAGGGGAAGTTTGAGTCACTCTGTGTGGAGGCTGAGGTCAAGCAGCTCGCTGGTCAAGAGAATGCCGATTTACTTCAAGCCAAGCTTCTTCAGGCAGAGGAAGAGTTGGAAGTTGCCCGAGGTAGAGCTGGGCGTGTTCTGAAGGATCATGAGAAGATCGTCGAGCAGCATGCTGAATATGAAGATATCATCCGCCGCAATGGCGGTATCACCATATCTGAGGCGGAATTAAAGACGAAGGAACTGCTGGAGCAGTATCTCGATTTAAAAGCAGCATGCGGCCCCGAGTCTTGGGAGCTTCAAGGGGCTCATGAGATGCTCAAAGAAAGCGCGAACATGTATAAATGCGTGATGTCTCGTCGTCCTAAACTTCATGCATTTCTGTCCAATAGTGCAGATGAGTCTGCTCCGTCGTCTTTTCGGACTATGCCTGCTCGCAAGGTGAAGGCTGCTTCTCGAGGACGTCAGGCCGGCCCGAGCCGAGGTGGCCGGGCTGCGGGGCGGAGTTCGGCTACGTCGCGAGGTCGGAGTTTTTTCTCTGGAAGAAATCGAGGTCGGGGACGAGGTCGAATTTCCATTGACGACCTTATGGGATCTACTTCATTCGAAGAGCAATGGCTCAACTTTAGTAGGCCAAATCCCCCTCCGTATATTAGCTCGGTTCTTCCTGTAATTTATGTACATACAATGTTCTAATTAGTCAGAAATAAGGTAATATATATCGTGTTTTTTGAACTTCCTGTCCTTCGGGAAGAATGCTTCCTTGGTTTATTCGTGCTTTGCTTTTTGGAGGGAGTCGAACTCGGACCTCTCTTTGTGACAAGGGAACCATGGTTCAGACCTCGTAGTATGATTCTCCCGGGGGAACTTGGTTCCGACCCCAGTTGAGAAATTTTTTTTTTTGATGAGGGAGTTTGACTCGGACCTCGTGGGATCTTCCTTTTTGGAGGGAGACGAGCTCGGACCTCGAAAAGGGTTTCCTTTGCGCATTTCTTAGGATATTACCCCATGTCGGGTCATTGTTGACCTCGGAAGGGAACTTTAGTTCGTCCTTATGAGGGGATTTTGTTTTGTGGATACTTTGTATAAGCAAACTAAAAGACACGAGAGTATGCAAAAAAAAATGTTTGGACGAGCTCGTTAAAAACAAAACATTAAGACTCGAAAAAAAAAAAGAGACAAAAAAAAAACTTAAGACTCTATATGCAAGACTTTGCTGCTTATACGAAGAATCTCTTTAGGTGGGCGATGTGCCACGTTCTGGGTATCAGCTCGCCCGAAAGGTAGGCGATTTTGTAGGCTCCTTTGCCGAGAACTTCGTGCACTCTGTAGGGCCCTTCCCACGTGGCTTCAAGTTTGCCGAGCTTCTCCGAATGGCTTACTTCGTTGTTTCTAAGCACAAGATCACCGACCTGGAACTGCTGGGGTTTGACCCTTTGGTTGTAATATCGGGTCATCTGTTGCTTATACCGAGCTTCTTTTATGATGGCTAGTTCCTGCTTTTCCTCGAGTAAGTCCAGGTCGGTTCGGCATTGCTCTTCATTAGCTTCAGCTGAGAAATTGATGGTGCGGGGGCTCGGTGCCCCGATCTCTACGGGTATGACCGCTTCTGACCCGTATACTAAACGGTACGGGGTTTCTCCCGTTAAAGTTCTAGGTGTAGTCCTCTATGACCACAGGACGTTTTGGAGGTTGTGGATCCATTCCGTTTTATCCTTCTCTAGGCGGGCCTTGAGTCCGTTCACTATTGTCCTGTTGGTGACCTCAGCCTGGCCATTAGTTTGAGGTCGGTGGGCCGAGGTAAAGTTTTGCTGGATATTGAGTCCTTCACAAAATTCTCGGAATTCTCTGCTCGTAAATTGTGTCCCGTTGTCCGAGATGAGGACTCTTGGAACTCCAAATCGGCACATGATATTCTTCCAAACGAAGTCGACGGCTTTCTCACTTGTGACTTTTGTGGAAGGTTCGGCTTCGACCCACTTGGTAAAGTAGTCGACTGCAACTATTAGAAACCGTTTTTATTTAGGGGCCGGGTAGAAGGGTCCTACGATGTCAATGCCCCATTCCACAAATGGCCACGGGCTCTGTATAGTAGCGAGGTCGGTCTGGGGTACCCTCGTCACCTTGGCATGCAGCTGGCATTTCAGGCACTTTTTCACGAATTCTTCCGCATCTTTTGCCATTGTTGACCAATAGTACCCCCACCGCATGATTTTCTGAGCTAGCATCTGAGCTCCGATGTGGCTTCCGTACGATCCAGTGTGTACTTCATTTAGTACGTAGTCCGCTTCCCTTGGTCCGACACACTTTAGGAGAGGTTGTAAATATGACTTTCGATAAAGGATTCCTCCTTCGAGGACGTACTGCGTGGATCTAGCTAGAATTTTTCTAGCTTCCGCCTTGTCCTCAGGAATTTCCCTGCTCTCCAAACACCTTTTTAGAGGGGTCATCCAATTCGGGCCGTCCTCTTCGATTGCATTGATTTTCGCCTCTTCTATACTCCGATTCCGGACTTCTTCTACTAGAGTCGAGCTAGTTGAGTTCGCCAGCTTACTTAGCTCGTCAGCTCGGGTATTTTGGCTTCGGGGAATGCGAACTATTCTGAAGAACTGGAAGGATTGTTCTAGGAGCTTGACCTTCTCCAGGTATTTCTTCAGCTTCTCACTCTTCGCTTCGTACTTTCCCAGCACGTGGTTGACCACGACTTGGGAATCACAGTGGACTTGGATAGCTCGTACCTGGAGGGTTTGGACGAGATGTAGTCCGACAATAAGAGCTTCATATTCCGCTTCATTGTTCGTAGTGGGAAACTCGAATCGCAACGAGTATGTCAACTCCTTTTTCTCCGGGCTGATTAGGAGTATGCCAGCCCCGCTTCCTTTCTTTCCCGAGGCTCCATCCACGTACATCTCCCAGCAGTCTAGGGGTGTCTTCTCTGGGATTTCTTGGAGTTCGGTTTTGGCTCCAGACTTTTTTGGCTCGTCGATGACATTATATTGAGCTTCTACCAGGAAGTCTGCCAAAGCTTGTCCTTTTATAGCTCGGTGGGGATCGAATGATATGGAGTGCTCTCCTAGCTCGATTGCCCATTTCGCGATCCTTCCTGAGGCTTCCGGCTTAGTGAGGACTTGCCGGAGTGGTAGGTCGGTCAAAACTTGTATTGGGTGAGCTTGGAAATAAGGTTTTAGACGTCGAGCTGCATTTACTAGGGTTAGAGCGACCTTCTCGAGAGGCTGATACCTTGTCTCTGGGTCTTTTAGGACTCTGCTGACGAAGTACACAGGTAGCTGTCGATCTCCTTCATCTCGGACCAACACTGCACTTATTGCTTCCTTCGATGCTGCGAGGTACAGGGAGAGGGATTCTTCCTTTTTGGGGACTGACAAAGTTGGTAAGTCACCGGGGTGGCGCTTGAGCTCCTCAAAGGCTAGCTCGTGCTCTGTTCCCCATCCAAATTCCGGTGCCTTCTTGAGAATTTTGAAGAAGGGAAGTTGCTTCTCGGCGGCTTTGGAGAGGCAACGACTTAGTACAGTTATGCAGCCTGTCAACCTATGCACGTCGTGAATAGTTCGGGGTACCTTCATTTCCTGCACAGCTCTGACTTTCAACGGGTTGGCTTTGAGACCTTCCGGTGAGATCCAGCACCCTAAGAATTTTCCAGATCGCACGTTGAAAGTGCACTTCTTTGGGTTCAGCTTGAGGTTCGCCTGCCTGAGTACGTCAAGGGTCGTTCGCAGGTCGTCAACTGTGGAGGCCATTTCCTTACTTTTGACGACAATGTCGTCCATGTATACTTCATCGTGCCGATGTGATTTCGGAAGAGGAAGTCGACCATCCGTTGGTACGTCGCTCCGGCATTCTTTAACCCGAAGGGCATGTATTTGAATACGAAGACACCAAAGCTTGTGGCAAAAGCTGTCATGATCGCATCTTTTTCATCCATTAGAACTTGATAGTACCCTTTGTAGAGATCGAGAAAGAAGAAGACCTCTTATCCCACTAAGGATTCAATCTTCTCGTCAATGTTGGGGAGAGGATAGCAGTCCTTTGGGCAAGCTTTGTTGAGGTCAGTGTAATCCACACACATCCTCCACTCCCCTCCTTCTGCTTTCATCACTACTACCGGATTAGATAGCCAAACTGGGTATTTGACCTCGAATAGGAGTCCTGCTTTCAGCCATTGTTGCACCTCATCGTAGATAACTTGATTCTGTTCGACAGCAAATGTCCTCCTTTTCTGCTTGATCGGGGTTGAGTTCGGGTTAATGTTGAGTTTGTGCGTAATGATATCTGATGATACCCCCGTCATGTCTGTTGGCGACCAAGCGAAGACGTCTTGATATTCCCTAAGAAGCTGGATTACCTGCAGGCGGGTCTGGGGTCCCCCCGTAAAGCCGACCTTGACAACTTTTGCAGGGTCTACTTCGGATAAGGGAACCTGTTCCGCCGAGGTGTCTGAGATCGACATCGTTTCTTCCAACTCCTTGGGATACTTTAATTGCTATGCTTGCTGTTGACCTCGAAGAGCAACTTGCATGTACTCCTTGGCCTTTTTCTGGTCGCCTCGGACAGTTAGGATTTCGCCCGAGGTCGGGATCTTTAGTAACAAGTGATATGGCGAGATGATGGCTCTGACTGCATTCAGCCAATCCCGACCTAATATGATGTTGTAGGGGGAGTTCGCTTTGACCACGTAGAACTGGATTAGCTTGTTGATGCTGGTCGGCGGGCTGCCAATGGCGACGTCAAGCGCGATGATCCCTTCAAGTCGCGTCTCATGTTGTGTAAAGCTCTTGAGGGGCAGGGGCGTGGAGTTAACCCGAGCTGGGTCGAGTCCCATCCTATCCAAGCAATGTTGGAAGATGATACTCACGCTGGCCTCACCATCAATAAATACGCGGTGTACCATCTTATTGGCCACTCCGACCTGTATCACCAGGGTGTCATTATAGGGCGTAGCTGTAGGTACAGGATCATCCTCGGAGAATGTGACGGTTTCACTTTTCTTGAACCTCTTTTTTGTCTGCTCCTCTTCTGACGGGATTGGTGGTCTGCGGGCTTCTGTCCTCAGCTTGGCCTTCGTCATGCCTGGGGTTAGCCCGGAGATGGTCGACACCACCCCGTCGTATTGTGGCAAGTCGCACTGAGGGTCATCATCCTCCTCATCATGATTGATCTTAGCTAGCTTATTATTTAGAGCACAGCGACCCTATCCGCCTTTTCGCTTCCCCCTTTTGTTCTTCCTTCCCCCTGCTTCGTATTTCTTTAGGGCTCTTTCCTGGGCTAACCTCTCTATCTCTTCTGCGAGGTCGCGGCAATCTTCCGTATGGTGCCCGTGGTCGTCGTGGAAGGAGCAATGCTTGTTCCTATCTCGAGGTTTAGCCCCCGACATAGGGCGCGGTTTGGTGAACCAGTCCTCATGAAGTGCGAAGATCTCCGCATTTGTTTTCACAAAAGGAGGTCGTTGAGATTGCTCTAGTCCCATTCGAGGTCCGAGCCGGAACTGGATAGGTCCTGGTCCGAGCCGGGATTGGATGGGTCCTCGCTGAAGACGTTCGTGAGCACTTTTCCGATCACGATCATTCCAACCTCGATCAACTTCAGTCCTCCTCTTCTCGGTTTCTTCTCGCTTCAACCGGTCCGCATCTTGGCCATCCGCGAACTGGTATACAATCCTCCACATTTTCAGAGCTGTCTCAGGTTTCTGTTTAGCGAGCTCCTGGTTCAGGGACCCAGGAGCGACCCCATTTCGAAAAGCCGAGATGAGGACGATGTCGTCGATTTTATCGACCTTCAGGCTTTCCTGCATAAATTGGGAGGCGTACTCCCTTATAGACTCTTTATCCTTTTGCTTTACTGATAGGAGATAGGCTGTGTCTCGGCGAGCCTGGACCTTTATATGGAATCTTTGTTTAAAGATTCCTTCAAGGTAGGGCCAGGACCCTACACTGCCAGTCGGTAGACTGTCAAACCAAGCTCGGGCGTAGTCGACCAGTATCTCGGGGAACAGCTTGCACATGTGTTCTTCTTAAGGCCCTGGTTGTGCATGCTGTACTTGAAACGCGTCAGAAAGTTGAGGGGATCCTCCAACCCATTGTAGGGTGGTATGCTTGGCAACTTATATGCCGTAGGAAGCTTGGCGTCAAGCAGTTCGTCAATGAACGGGCTGCAAGTCGGGTTGATCCGCTTTCACGTCGGTGTCGATCTTCCTGGGGATTGTGACTCCTGCAATAACTCGGACTTCGGCACCTGCTGGGGCTCCAATGTCGCCTTGGGAGGTGGTGTCGCCTGGGACTCCGATGTGGACTAGGACTCCGGCGGCGGAGTGGACTCCGTCGGGTGTCGTATTTTCCCCTCAGCTCGGGCCCCTGCGTCTTGGCATGGTGAAGGGTTTTAGATATGGATTTCCGCGTGGAACTCTCCCTGGCTTCGGGCACGGGGGGCATCCGAGCTGTCGTGAGGAAGCGTTTGAAGCTCTCCTTATTTGCTCTGGCGAATTCAGCTGCGGCAAAGGCGGTAGCGAGATCGAAGTCGTTGAGGAAATCATCTCCCTCCTTCGGCTCGGGTTTCTTTGGTTGGGATTCATTGCTTACTTCTTCGACAAACCCTTCAGTAGTCTCGTTCGTGTTGAAGGATCGTCCATTATGCGTCCTCCGACGCGGGTTTTTTGGTGGATCCCTCCGAGGGATGTCTTCTAGCTCGGGCATCCCCCCGTATGGATCCTCTTCTGAGTGGTTATTATCACGTCCCTCCTTTGGGGGATTTTCCCCTTCGTTGGGATTCCCATATCGGTTTTGGGCCTCCCGTTCTCTGGCGATCGCGCTTTGTGATCGCGTATTCATTGTTAATCAGCTACAAAAGAACCGTCGATTTGAAGAGGTGTTCCCACAGACGGCGCCAATGATAGATCTAGGGTTTGCAAAAGTAGCTGAAAATAATAATGATGCGATGACACAAGGATTTACGTGGTTCGATCAATGTGATCTACGTCCACGGGAGAGAATATCTAGTCTTTATTGCTTGAGAGTACAATGAATATTTGAACATCTAATCTATCGACTATATATAGGCCTTGAATCGAGTCTTAATCCTCCTAGGATTCCTAATACATATCTTGTTTCTTTGTACATATCCAAATCTCCTTAGAAATCGGATTCCTTCATCTCCGAGGTAGGGCTTCGTTACTTGGTCTTCAAGGCAGTTAGTAATTCGTCAGGGCCGAGCTCTATGGGCCGAACTCTGCACAGGCCCAACCAGATTGGGCCTTAGGTCAGGCCCAAGACGAGGCCGGTCCTATCAATCTCCTAGTCAAAATTTGACGGGAAAAAAATAATTTTAAATTGAATTTGGAACAATTAGGAATATAATATATACATTATTATAGACAAATACATGGTTGAACCCTAACCTAGCCTTATCATTTCAGTTTGTTGTTGTGATTCGTTATGGCCAACAACATATATAGGATGATTGAACCTTTGCCAAAAGTAAGCTAATTGTTTGTAAATTTCGAGTTATAATGTAAATGATTTTCCGTAAAAATTTGACAGAATAATATCCAAATGCATTACCCTAATAGATTTATATATGTAAAGACTCTTTGCTTGGTTACGACCATAATAAGAGACATGAACGGTCTATTTGACGTAGAACTACACCTACCGATTGGGTTTTTAGTCATCATCAATGGCAACATAAATTATAACATAGAGTTATTCCTTTTGAACTTTCATGGCGAGCAACTTACTAGTTTTCGTTAGATTAAATATGTCTTGTATCAGATTTCTTTCTTCTTCTATAATTGTAACATTAAATTTAGACGATGTCATGCTGGACTTAAAATTACGACTACCAACTCATACAAAATCTACTTTTGTCAATTTGTGAGACATCCTTTATTGCATTTGAGAGTTTAATAACATGTGACAATCTAAAAGTGTAAGAATGGTAAATAGGATTTATTCCACTCAATTAAGAGAGCCTAGAGGTTTTTTAAGGACTGTAACTTTGGGGTATTCGACGATTAAGGACACTTTTTTGCGGGCCTACTATTTGAGGATATATGTTAAGGAAATTAATATTCCGTAGGACAATTTCTGGCCCGATCGGGCTCAATCGCACATGAGCGAATTTCTGAGCCCGACCGCCTAGGTGGCAGCCCAAATCATTTCCACGTCGGCCCACCTATAAATCATAAAAAAAAGAGCATCACATATTACCGTTTATGGATACCACTTCGTTCTTCTCCGGTTTCCCCCACCCGAAATCAGCGTCGTACAGATCGAATTTCGGCGATCCCGCGACCGCGAAGACGCGTTTTCCTCTCAGCTGGGCGCGCAGCGCCAGCCACCCGTCGGCATCTCTGAGGAATTCTTCCTTCTTATTCACTTTGTTTCTGATCACATCCCCGATCAACTAGACGGCGGTTAGGAAGCCGTCGCCTCCTTTCAGCTCCGCGTGCGTCGATTCCGCTATGGCAACGCCGAAGTACTCCGGTTCGTCGTCGTCGACTTCCTCACTGGATTCCGCTGTGGATCTGACCAAACAAGTGCAGACGTAGGCACTCGCGATCGTGAAGGAGGATAAGTAATTTATATTTGGTTTCTTAGACTGGACGAAATCCCTAAGTTTCTGAATATCGATTTACTGCAGAATAGGAAGCTTCCTCATATCCGGAATCGGACCGGAGAAATTGTTGCGCTCGACGCTGAAGCTGAAAATCGGCAGATCGGCGAGCGATTCGACGTCGATCCGGCCGGCAAGGCCCATGCCTTCGAGCCTCAACCCGACGAACGAACTGTTGGAGCAGAGGCAGCCGGTCCAGACATGGGTGTTCCGCGAACAGAGGCGGTCGACGGCCATGGGGATGGAGAAGAGAAGGAGGGAGGGGTTGGGGGAGAGGGAGAGGGAGGGGTTGCTGTTAATTTTTTTTTTTTTTTTAGCGTGGTATAGCTGTTAAATTTTTATTTTTTTCAATATATTTTTAGGTGGTGCCGACGTGGAAATGATTTGGCATGCCACATAGGCGTTCGGGCTCAAAAATTCGATCACGTACGATTCACGTGCGATTGAGCCCGATCGAGCCAGAAATTGTCCTACGGATGCTTAATTTGCTTAACATATGTCCTCAAATAGTAGGCCCGCAAAAAAAATGTCCTTAATCGTTGAATACCCCAAAGTTACCGTCCTTAAAAAGCCTCTAGCTCCAATTAAGATGTATAATTATTTTCAAACCTACATCCACAATGATAAATTGAACGGAGACAATAGAGGATGACGTCACACAAATTGAGAATAAATTTTTTTGAACTGCAGTTGTATTGTGCAAGCGTACATTCATAAAACATGCATAAATAGTATAGTATAATATATGGATAGTACATGCAGGTTAAGAATATTTCTAAAGCTCAAATAAATTTGCGTTTTATTGTAATTTGAAACAAGATATCTTTGTCCTAAATTTTCCTCTATAAAAGCCGAATTAATAAATTAAGGTAGTTGTAACTAAACCTAGATCAACATCAGCTCAAGAAAACACACACACACAAAAAAAACAGCTATGAAAACAGAAAATAGCTCTAACGTCGTACTTACATCCTTCCTAGGGCTATGTATAGTTTCACTAATCTTCTTCAAACTCATAACTACCAAGGAAAGATCGGCGGCGGCGGCGCCCCTGCCGCCGGGGCCGGCCGCCTTCCCTTTCGTCAGCAGCCCACCGCAAATGCTGACGAACAAGCCCACATTCCGATGGATACACAAACTCATGCAAGAGCTCAAAACAGAAATCGCATGCATCCGCCTCGGCAGCGTCCACGTCATCGCCGTCACTTCTCCGGAACTTTCTAGAGAGTTCTTGAAGAAGCATGACGTTGTCTTCGCTTCCCGGCCCGATGCCCTCTCGGCCCGCCTTGCCAGCGACGGATACATGGCATTAGTGTTGTCACCTGCCGGCGATCAGTGGAAGAAAATGAGAAGAGTTCTTACATCAGAGGTGCTCTCGGCAGGTGTGTTTCGATGGCACCACGCAAAACGAAGCGAGGAAGCTGATCACCTTGTCCGATATGTATACAACCAGTGTCGAAATCCACAGAAAAATGAGGTTTTGAATGTGAGAGATGCAACACTACATTACTGTGGGAATGTGACAAGGAATATGGTGTTTGGAGAGAGATTTTTTGGGGGCGGAGGGAGAGATGGAGGGCCAGGAATTGAAGAGAGAGAACACGTGGATGCATTATTCACGATTCTTTCTTATATGTACGGTTTCGCCATTGCTGATCTTGTTCCGTGGTTGGAGGTTTTCGATTTGGATGGACATAAAAAGAGTATAACAAATGCGATTAAGAATGTAAGAAAATACCAAGATCCAGAAATCGATAAGAGAATGAAGATGTGGGAGCTAGGGTTCAAGAGAGACGAAGATGATATTCTTGATCTTTTTATTAATCTCAAGAACTCAGAATATAAGCCCTTGTTGTCAGTTCGAGAGATCAAAGCACTTATTGTAGTAAGTACTAATTTAATGAGCCCTTTTTTGGTTTAATTATCTACAAGAAATTGATCTTATGTTCATATGTCACAGGAAATAATGCTTGCGACGGTTGATAATCCATCAAATGCAGTTGAGTGGGCCATGGCGGAGATGATCAATCAACCGGACATTCTAGCCAAGGCATGTCAAGAATTGGACCGAGTCGTAGGTAAGAAGCGGCTCGTCGAAGAATGCGATTTGCCTAAACTAAATTATGTAAAGGCATGTGTGAAAGAGTCATTTAGGCTACACCCACTTGCACCTTTTAATGTCCCTCACGTTTGGAGTGAAGATACTATTGTCGGAGGCTACTTCATCCCGAAGAGAAGCTATGTGGTGCTCAGTCGTCCCGGGCTAGGGCGAAACCCTAGGGTTTGGGACGAGCCTCTCTTGTTCAAGCTGGAGCGCCACATAGTTGATGATGCCTCGGAAGTGGTGCTTGTGGATCCGGAGTTGCACATGTTGTCATTTAGCACCGGAAAACGAGGATGTCCGGGCAGTGTGCTTGGTTCTACCATGAGCACGATGCTTCTGGCCAGGCTTATTCAAGGTTTTAATTGGAAAACGACTATGGATACGAATACCATTGACTTGGCTGAGTCCAGACATGACTTGGCATTAGCCAAACCGTTGATTGCTCATGCGACCCCTAGATTGGACTCACAAATGTACCTTTAACTTATATAGGGATGAGTAATGTATATATAAAATTCATCTATATATGTATTATCGCATCGCATCTGGATATGTGAAAAATATTTCATTCCTATTTATGCATGGAGGGACATGTCTACATGTTTAGAGGCCATAAAAATCTCAAATTCACCCCACCAACAATTTTATAGCATAGGCTCCCATAGCTTGCGGTCGGTAGCCTCGATATTGGATAAATCTCTATAGTACAACCTCTATAAATTAATATTATTGGACAGGAAATTTTATTATTTTAAAGATATATAAATTAATTGATATTAATTAAATTAAAGGAGGTGCCATATGATCAATTTAAGTCAATTACATATTAATTACAACAAACATATGGACAAGTACAATGTAATACAACTGTACAGTTTAAATACATTCACCGAATATATATACAGTTGCGTTACATAAGAATTCAACGAAAATAAGTTTCTAAATTAACTCAAAGAAGCTCCCTTGAAAAAAATACGAAGTGCTAGAAGTTTTTGTGTACTTTATTATGATGTCTATGAAAATGATGTTTTAACAAGTTTTGCTTAGGTGCGTTGTATTGAGTAATATAAGTTTACCACAAGTCCCACCTAGACTTCAATGTGGGCAAGTTTGAAATTTTAAGGGAATCCCAAAACGGTCTGAAATTCATATGTATTTTCACCGCTTTTATTTATTACTACAAGAGACAACGCACATTTCTTTTTTTTAATACAGAGCAAATTTTCTTTTCTACTTTGTTTATTGATAATCAAATTTACATTCCATATATATGACATTAACTTTTTTACGTAAGAGTGAAATATTAAATTTATAAATCAAGAAGATATTAAATAGATGGGATTAATTATGTAAAAATTAAAGAGTGATCGCGCAAAAATTTAGTAAATGTACTAATAAAAATTAAACAAAAGAGTAAAACCAAAACCAAAATATCATTGTTAATGCATCTCAATTAATGAAATTGTGAATCTATATTCATAACAAATCTCTTCTTGATTTTGATGAGTGGAGAACATTTCTCCTTTTTGTTTTTGCTGCTGGATTATAGTTTATTTAATGTTTGTTCATCGTGGTCGTAGCCATTTGGAATCTTAAAATAATCTTCACTCTTTTTTTTTGTGTTTTTTATTTTTGTCTTGCTTGCACTTCTTAAGGCTGCAACTAAGAGATTTTATATTCAACATGCTCCAGTTTACAAAGCCTTTTAATTATTTTGCAGTTTCTTTTCTTTCATTTTGATTGTTTTTCCCTCCTTTGTCTTTGATTTGTCTTCAGTTCTTCAATTGATGGAATTGGCAATACAATTTAAGTACTAATATAGTTGCTTTTTTTGGTAAATAACAAACTTTATTTAACCAGTTAAGTCAATGAAGAGTACAAATCTTCGTACACAGAGATCTCAAAACTACCAAACTCGCAAGACTAATGTTTTAACAACTTTACCATGCCCAAATCATCATCATCATCATCATCATCATCATCATCATCATCATTATCATCATCATCATTATCTTATTATTATTATTATTATTATTATTATTATTATTATTATTATTATTAAACAAAAACGACTCTTATCTCCTATATGACACTCCTCAACTTCCTCAATTCCCATTTATCCAAATTCTCAAATTTTCTAAATTAAAAGCAATTTTATCATACTTTATATTCTATATATTACTCCCTCCGTCCACACTTAGTATGGGGGGGGGGGAGCGTGTACAGGTTTTAAGAAAAAGTATATAAATATTTGGTAGGAATATTTTAAGTGGAGAAAGTGACCCATTTATGTTGTGTTGCTAATTTCTTGTGAATGGAGAAACTTTATAGGAGTAAATATTTTGAACTTTTAAGGGCAAAAAGTTAAAAGATATGTCCTAAAAAGGAAACATCATACTTTGTTGGGACAACTAAGAAAGGAAAGTAGTCATACTAACCTGGACAAAAGGAGTATTATTTATCGTATTTCTTATTCTATATACTAATTTTAATTCAATTGTATAAGATTTGATATTCAATATATTATAACTTCCACATAAAAACGTGAATCTACCGAAGAAGGAAGAAAACAAATAATATAATATTTATTTATTAATCTGGAATGTTAATAGTTAAATCTTTCATCCCATATCAGGTTTTAATCAAATTTAATCTATTGAAAAATTTATAAATACTTAAAATCAATGTGTATCTTTCTCATTCTTTGCACCACCAATTTTATGAAATCAATTTATTAGTTGGCCGAATAAAAGTATATATTTCACTATCGATTTAATTTGGCCAATTATTTAGTTGATCAAATAAATCATTATTCATTTGGTTATGGAACCTTTGCCAAAAAGTACTATTGTGCATCAAAACTAAAATAAAAATTAATTAGTCAAATTATACCACAAAAATCAAAACCGTTTTCGACCCAAACCATGGGGGCAAACATGCTGATTTCAAGCTAAATCACTATGGGACATAAATATATTTGTTGTCAAAAGGATCGACCACGATTCTCATATGAAATCGACGTGGGACAATCTTTTTGATAGCCAAATATACTTTTGCCCCTCATTAATTTTGAAAAAAAAAATAGAGCTTTCTAATTTTCTATAAAAATGCATGTTTAAATATATATATATATATATATATATATATATATATATAAATTTACTTATAAAACTACGTAATGATTTACCTTCGAAAAACTATAAAATAATTAACGAACAATATTTTTTTATAATTTTATTAAATAATAATTTTCCGTCGATTTTCAACGGGCTACACGCTAGTATATTATTATAAGGATACATGAGTTGTGTGATTAATTTAGAACTTGAGTCATTTTTGTAAAATATTGATGTGTTGTAATTTATCATGCTTTTTTTTAAATATTGTTATGAATTAGATATAATTTTTTTGAACTACTACGATGTATATATATACTATCAAATAAATCTCACCACTATAAATATGGAACCTCAAATATATGTTATGGTACATTTTTTTTTACGTGGTGTTATGGCATATGTTCAGAGACTTTCGATGTGAATTAGAATATGGTATCTATTATTATATTAGTATATATAGAATATATTGCTCTAGAGGCGTGGGAATATATTGTTTAGAATTTGACTTGATTTTGTTCACTAAGTACGGATGCAATTTTTCCCAATAAACCATATTCAATAAATTATAATTAATTTTTGTATATGTGAACAATAATTCTATTCGGACACATGTTCGGAAATACGTAGTTGAAATAGAAAAGAAAAATCGACCGGTTGCTATCAAAATTTCACTCCCGCCCAGACCCCCCTTCCGGAAAAAGCGATCTCACACCAGCTTCTTCCTGAATTTTACCCCTATTCACACTCATCTTTTACACTTTTGAATTTAAGTTAGGATGAAACTTCTTAATAAAGGCTTTCAAAGTTGCCGTAATTGTTAATTTAAATTATTAACTAAAAAATTACCTAAAATTTTTATTTTGTCACCGTGTGGCTTGGACATATTGGTAATAATATGTAATAATTAATTGGCTGGACACATTTAAAATTTCTTATTTTAAATATTTTTAATTTGGTAATAATTAATTATTAAGAAATCATGATACTTATATTAATAAAAGAACCAAGTAATTAACACTAATACTGGTTTAATAATTTATTGGGTGTGTAAGAATATATTGTTTAGAATTTATTGCTCTAGAGGCGTGGGAATATATTGTTTAGAATTTGACTTGATTTATTCATATGTTGTGGTAAGAAATTGAGATTCTCGGAATTCAAATCTATAAGATATAGGGGGAATGGTGGATAGTTTTAGAATCATGATTTTATATTAGTATATAAAATAAAGAGAGAATTTTAGAAGTAATACTTATTTGATAGTTTTTTTTTTAAATTTTAGTATTTTTTGATATTTTTACCTTTTCACCACCTTCACCATCTCTTTGGTAACAAAAAAAATTGTGACTCAACAAAAAAAAAATTCACCACCACTTTTCCACCGCCGCCGCCACTGTCACCGGCTGTCCGATTTTTTACTTCTGTCTTTCAAAAAATGGAAATATTTGTCAAGTCACAAAAAGAAAATGGAAAAATTTGTGAAGTCACCAAAAAAATCGGAAATAAATTGTGAAGTTACCAAAAAACATGGAAAATTTTGTGAAACCACAAAAAAAAATAGAAAAATTTGTGAAGTCACCAAAAAAAATGGAAAAAAATTTGCGAAGTCACAAAAAAAAAATTGAAAAAATTTGTGAAGTCACCAAAAGAAATGGAAAATTTTGTGAAGTCACAAAAAAAATGGAAAAAGAAATTGTGAAGTCACTAAAAATTCAACATAACAGATCTGTTTTTTTTTTCTTCGCGAATTTCGGCTGTCTGTTTTTTCACAAATTCCGACGACGACACTTTGAATCAATGGCTGAGACCAAGATCATTAGCTTCGCCTCATCGTTTCGCGCCTGTAGGTGGTGGTGATGAGGGCCAAATCTGCCGGAAGTTACAGATCAGAGAGAGAGAGAGAGAGAGAACAACAATCCACTTTCTCATAAGAAATGGCTTGGCCATAACGCCATTACCAAATGAAAATGATCGCAAACTGCCAGATAATATGCTGCAAACACAATTTTAGCAATGCAACAGAATGGAGTAGAAGGAAATAAAAATCATCACTCCAAAAATTGAACAATTCTTCTATACCTTCAAAATCAAAACCAGATAAAACTTCCTACATCTAATTAGAGGGAATGGCGGCGGAGAGGGAGAAGACGCCGCTGCAGACGGTGGCCTGCGTGCAGTGTTATGCCAGAAAAATTCCTCCAAAATTGCAGTCTTCACGTCGGAAAGTGAGAGAAAGAAAAAGAGAGAGTAGAATAGAGAGAGAAGAATTCGGTAAGATAATGGAGATGAAAAGAAAAGGTGAGGATAAAGTGAGGGTAAAATGAGAGGAAGTGCTAAATTTTTAAAGAATTATAAGGAGTGCTAAAATTAAAAAAAAAACTATCAAATAAGTGCTAGAATCATGTATATTCTCTAAAATAAATATAATATTATAATACGATATTACATTATTATCCTTAAATTATATATATAATAGGGATATAATAGGTAAATCAAATTTTGTAAATAAGCCTCTTTTATAATAAGTACGGATAAGAGAAATTGGAATTTAGGTGTAATTTACAAATTTAAACCAAATTAACCCTAAACTTAATACAATATCTTAAAAATTTGTAAACCAGGCATAAATTTTAATGTTTTTTTTATACATTGAATAACCAGATAATATTACACAGCAGTTCCACTCCCTTACCCATCATGGACACCATTAACATGCTCATAGTTGATGTGACAATACCACGTGGGATTGAGGAGTCAAACATATATATAAGTGTATTTTAAATAAATCTATTAATTAACTCAACAATTTATGGAAAACAATTTATATGCTAAATTAAACTTCCGATCAAGAATTCCATTCCTCTGCACCAATTCCTTGTCCTCAATTAATCAACAGTTAAGTCATCTTCTACTTTACTTTTTCTTTCTTAAAAAAATACTTTAAATACTTTATTACAATGGAACTACAAGATCCAGCCTTCGATTCCCGAAATTCCTAAGCCTAGAATTATGAATCGACGTATAAGTCTTTATTTTGTTCTAATTTTTGCAGTTTCAATTCACATTCCATTAATTTATTGATTACATTTTACTCTTGTGTACAACTCCGGAGAAGAGACTACGAGTTCCATCAGCGTATGATAAGTTTATTAAGTAATGAAATTTTAGCAACATCATACATTAATTGTTCCTCATCCGTGATTTTTTTTTAATATTATATTAAAGGATTTGCTAATTGTGAGTATTGATCATCGAGGACAAGGAATTGTTCCATAGCAAAAAAAATGGCAAAAGGTTGTTCTTGATTGGTGGTTTAATTTAGCATATTTTTTGTAAGTTTATAGTAAAGATTGTTTCCATAATTCAAGGGATTGTTTTCCATAAATTGTTGAATAACTAATAGATTTATTTAAAATACACTTATCTATATGTTTGACTCCCCATCGTACGGAGTATATAAATCCAGTTAGATGATCTACGATGGACAACTATTCAAAATCACAGTTTTAGATTCTGTTACATAAATAGCCCCATTTTCCATTAAATGAATCAAATTGTGATCATCCAAATGTATAAAGCAAGATCGATGAAAAAAAATCTTCAATAAATTCTAGCCATGGATATCTGAGAGTTAATTAATTACACAAGATTAGCTATTGATACATAGTAGAAAAATAATCATCTTTCTTAAACAGTTTACATTTTATTTTCAAATTAATTAATTAATTTAATTTAATTTCACATATTACTCTATTGTCCTTAGCACTAATTAAAGTATAAATTTGAACCCATAATTAATTTCAATTATATCCATAATAATCTCAATCGCACCCATAATTATTTTTCAAATCTTGGTATATTAAGAAGTAAAACTCGAAAAGTCAAAATCATAAATATTTATTTTATTAAATAATTTCAACTATGGAGGTTTTTTTTTGAATTAATATATTTATATAATGCTATTTTTTTAAGTAACGAGATAAATATTTGTTGAAGTACAATTAGTGATATTCTATGAAAATAATAATTTAACCAAGTTTTTTTTTTTTTTTTTGAAATATCAATAAATGCAAATCTAAAATAAATATGAAAAATTAATAATTATATTATGTCACAATAGTATTCGAATAAATTATTTTATGAAGGAAATAAAATTAATATATTCATTTTATGATTTTCTTTAAATAAAGTTATAACAAGAATAGATATATTCTATGAAATAATTTTGTAATTAAAATATAATTATATTAATGGAAAATATTACTGAATACTATATACATATAGGAATATTATAATTGTAGGATCATTTATATATATATATATATATATAGTGTATTATATTAAATTGTATTTCTTTCGTTTAAAAATATAATATATATATATATATATGTGTGTGTGTATGTGTGTGTACATAAAACTAATATAGATTAGCAATAAGAATAAAAAAACATATGAGAAATGATAAATTTGTTTATTCTACAAATAAACATATGGAACGGGATTTGAAAAAATTGGAACATTATTTGATTAGGTAATTTTAAGGATATATACCTAATTAAGATTATATTAATAATTAAAACATTCCAAAATTATATAAGGTTAAATCAGAGAAAATAAAAAAGAATCAAAAATCAAAGATTATGAAGCCAATTTTTAAATTATATAGGTAAAAAAATTCAATTATGTCTAGGACATTATGTCCCATTATCACTATCCATAAATTTTTCCAAACAAGATTCGACGTCTAAAGACACATTTCCATATATCTCCCAATTTTTATATTTTTTTATATATAATCAAGCATTCACTTGAAGCCGTTGATTAATTAATATTGTATTTCAAGGAAAGAATTACACGAACAAGTTTAGCTAATACTATTATTCAAATCATCAGAGTACATTCACCTACTATAATTAATTAATTCTTTCATTATCATCTAAAGTAGACACTCATAAACTATGTCATGAAATAGTTTTTACCTTTTCTAAGTTACTCAAAGTAGGGTAAGTTCATAAAAATTACGTACATTCACAGATTGCTCTATATATACATGCCTTTTTTTTTATTCAAGTAAAGGCATTCTGGTCACTAATAAAGGTGTTGTCATATCAAAAGTTTTTCAGTCGACTTTGCACTTCATATATATACACACACATTATACAAATATATGTATATGCATGGTGGTGTGTAACACACAAAATAACACAAATTTATAGCGCATGCTGCCTTTCACTTGATAACAAACTAATCAATTTGCCTACAAAACAAAATACACAAATCTTTCAAAAAACAAGTTAAGTGACGATCTTGTGATTGAAGGATCATGAGTTGGCTCGACCAACCCCTCCCTCGATTGAAACCCGTTCGCACCTATAGGTAGCATCAACGGGTATCTTAATCTACAGTGCTAAACAAAGTACAAACTTTGAAGGCTAAGACTCAAAAAATTATGCCCCTAATTCGCAGAAGTTAGTGCTATAATCTTACCAGCTTGCACTTTTTCGCCAAGTTCAGATTATTGAGTTCGTCGTTCATATTTCTGTGAAACACGACTTATTGGCTCTTGAAAATATTGGAGTGATATAAGGATCGCTTCCTGCATCCAGGAGAGCAATTTTAGGGGTGGCATAATAGACTGGAGGGCAGGCTTATTTGAATGGAACGGGATACGGTAGGGAAATACATACCTCTGTCCGGATAGTTCGACTTCCTTGATGAGGGCAAGTATTTAGGTATGAGTCGAATATGTCCCTCACATTTTTGCCCTGAAGTTAGACAACATTATTCGTTTAACACTACGATACAGTCCAAACTTGTGAACGAAATTGGTAATCAAGAAGTTTGTAAAACAAAAAACACCTTCAAACTTGCATCCTCTTCAACGCACTCTTCCAGCCCCGCAAGCCCACCGAAAGCAATTAAAAGGTGCTTGAATGATGGAAGAGTAAGCCTTGAGGAACTAATAACCGAACCGTGTTCAGAGGTACCAATCCGATGATCATATCCTCCCTGTTAAGGAATAAAAAGTTGGTTTAGTGTAACACAATAAACTTTCAAAACAAAACAAAAGATGATTAAGAAAATACCTCGTATGGGCAGTTCTTGAACACAGAACTAATGTTTGGAGCATATCGCAAATTATATCCCCAATACATTCCTTCATCTCGAGGCCTTGAAGATGGGACAATTTTCCGCGGACCTGAAAATTTGGTGTTCCATAACTCATTGTTCTTGCATGATTTTAACCTCATTAGAAAGGTTTTACTAACCTCCATCCAGATTACGGTTTGTTCCCATCTCTACGGTTACTCTTGTTCCTGGTTCAAGAACTTGATCTACCGTAATATTCTGTAGAGAAGGGCCTTAAATTGTAATTGATCCGAATCCCATAGTCCAACAAACTAAGCTACTATTGAAGTAAGAAGGTCTAGTAATATAATCCTTCCAATTGTCGTCTAACAGCAGAATATATTCTTTTTGAAGAGATCATGAACAACCATTTACGAGAAAGGTGGAACAGTTACCAACATATGAATTATACCTTACTGAGACCCACATCAACAAGCGTCGCGGCAGAACCTTGGTATAGTTTTTCTCGTGCGATACCTAGAACAAAGATAGTACTCACTAATTAAATATATAAGCTCCTCAGATATTTTGTGCCAAATGATGATCCTAAAGAGAAAATGAGAACAAAGACTTTGATATTAACTGCCTTATCAAGCAATAGATGTTTTGAGAGAGCAATGACAAAATTTTGTACAGATATGATCATAAGATTACCAAATGTTAGGAATGACTTAAAAGTTAAAAACGATATTCTTGACTTCTCCGACAAAGCAAGTCGCACAGATCTCATATTCACTCAGGCTTAGCTTGGAAAAGTTAGGGGGGCAAAGATCACTCAAAATAAATCCCTCCAGCTCATTTGTAGCAATTGTCGATAAAGGGGCTTTGGAGACTTTGAAAAAGAACAATCTATGATGTCAACTCAAATGGGATCAAATAATATATTCAAGGTTGATTAGCCAAAATCTGCCTGGAACTTTCTATCAGAAGATTGTTATGGACTCCTAAAGAAAAACAGGGAGAAAAGCACTAAGATCGAAAAGTTATCCATGTAGGAAAAAATCAAGGGCATCAGGAAAATGATTGTCGACACAAAACTTACCTGAAGTTCAGCGATCAAGTGTAAGCCATCATTTGCCCAACTTGATTCTCAGATTTCATGAAAAGGTATAAGAGACATATGCCACACAAAAGTAGCTTAAAGAACATATGCCAAAAAAAAAAATGAATACATTCACAACTGTTTGACAATTTGGAAAACATGTGAAAGATAATAACTTCTCTTGGACATAGAACAATCAAGTCGTTAACATGCAAATCCTCAACGACTTAGACAGGTGCAAAGTAGTGGGCATCAGAAGTTCAAGATGTCAACAGGAAACTTACCTGAGTTTCAGAGATCAAGTGTAAGCCATCATATGCCCAAACTTTGCACCAAACAAGTGAACCATTTTTATATAGACAGAAGATATACACTAAAGTGACTAGAAGAGCCTGGAAATGAAAAACATAGTAGGACCATCTGTGTTACATGCTCAGACATTTACAATAGTCTCTGCACAGTGGAACCACTTAAAAGGAACATCAAAATGAAACAAACAGATAAAAATCAAACACGAGCATCTACCAGAGTTCAAAATCATTTAAATCAGTGCAAAATCACATTAGATACTCCAGTCAGGCAGTCGCAAACGCAGGCAAACAATATGCAATAAATAACTATAATAGAGGTTCAACATGCTACCTTCCCTGTATGAAGCCCATTCGTGCTTGCGCAAATGATGTGGAGCGTCAAGTGGCGGCAACAAACCCTGCAGAAACACCACAAATGTTCTAACAAGCATAAGTAGGGAATACTGATTCCCCAAAGTCGTAATGCTAGCAGATGCTCACCACAAATCTTAAACTGCTATGCATTGGGAAAAGACTCTTCCTCAGATACTGCGGTGTCTCCAGATATCTCAAGATTCTCATGAGGAAAGAAGCACCACTCTCATTATCCCCTGAATCATTATCCATTATTTCAGGTGAAGCATCCTCCTTGTTATCAAATATGACCACCTGTTAACAAAAGCAAGGATGCAATTTTTTTGCAGTTGAAAGCACATTTCAAGAATCCGCATGGCTATACTCTAGAATTGGCATACGGCGTGTTTCTTTCATTGGGGCAGGCAGGAATTTCAAGTTTTTGCTAGAACCCTTTTATTTATTTAGATTCAAATTATTGTTTCCAACTAACACAAATCTGAACTAATTGGATTACAGTGAACTGACTCGCGGATATATCAGAACCTGGAGTAGGTCATACAACAAAGACTAGCACCAAAAATAGGTCCGAAAATTAAAAAAGAACTGTTATCTTCAAATCTTTATGACTCAGTGCCTTACTACATAAAAAAGACAATAAACATTAACAATAGGATCCGAATGAACTTTTACAGCATACAAGCTTCAAATCAAGTTGTTGTCATGATATAATGTGTAATCCGTAAGACTTTATGGCACATGGCAGATGTGTGTTAGTTCATATATGTTGTTCGCGAGTCGCTTCCTAAAAACATGCCCAATGACTACATAGGCATGATCCAACATGAAGAACTCCAAACAACTAGTAACAAATCTCCTACAAATTTGTGGCAAGATTATAGAATGTGTAAGGTCGGAAGCAAGACTTATATCTTTATTGAAATGAGCATATAAATCTCACAAAAACTTGTTTGATATATACAGAAACACCCGTCATGTTGAAAAACAGAAACAGTCACCAACCTCATCAATTCGGAAGATCGTAGCAGCACGCGCAACCTGACCGGCCAACTATAAGGAAGTAAAGAAATGACAATCAGAAGATTGTTTACATGATAAGATCCCCCTCAACACAGCATTTAAATATAAATAATCACATCCAAAGAGTTTCTACAAGATAAACACAGTGCAACTAACAGAAAACAGAGGAAATCACATTCATTTTTTGAATATAATAAAATGGCTCGAATTACTTTCATAGAAATTCCTCAAGATAAACATAGTGCAATTGGCAGGAACCAGAGTAATACCGTAAATGAAAACTGGATTCACACATCCAACATAACCCGCATTTATCTCATAACATGGCTCAAAGAATATTGTCATTTAATCAAATAACTGAAAGCATAATAATCAGCCTTCATTAACAAGAAGTTCAATCTAAAATGAAATTTTAACAGAACTCGGAATGACAAACGTAGTCTTTCAAGTTAAAAAACGATTTTAAAAAGTATATTACTCGAGTAGCGAGTTCGAGGGATTGGGTATTATCGACAATGGAGCCGGGAAGAGCAATGGTGATGGTGGGTATTTCATTTGTCGACGGCACATCGTCGGTTTGCTGTTCTTCAATTTTGTCTATGTTTTTCCTCTTCTTTTTCGAACGCTTTTCGTTAGATTCGGATCCGCCGTTCCCGAAACCCTCTATGTTTTCAGCTTTCTCTCTCTTCTTCTCCTTCTTCCCCATCTCTGTCTGTCCCTCTCTCCCTCTCAGCTTGCCTTGCAGTTGTTAATTTATGTGGTTCAGGGCTCTGAGTTAAGTAGGGTTTTAGTCGATTAGGGTTTTTATGCTAGGTGTGTGTGTGTGTGTGTGTTTAAACTTTACAGAATCTCTGTCAGAGATTGAATTTGTGATTTTCACATAACTTTGAAATATTGTAATTATATTGAGTTTTGTGATATTTTACAATAATAATCTTTAAATACATTGTTAATCATTGGCAAAAATTACACACCTACATGATTCAAACCTCCAATTCAATAGTATCCTTACAATTAAGTCCACTGCTCCACGATTTTTGGTTTTTGCAATTACAAAAACGAAGTGATCATCTTAATAGGATATTAAGGCCACGTTTGATAGTCGGTATTGCACTCGTATTGCACTGGATTAGCAAAGGTATACCTCAATACATGTGTGTTTGATATTCTATGCACATATTATTTATGGCCTGGAAAAATGCAATGGCCCGGTCATAAGTTACTGTTCACTTTGGAATACGTATATGGCACCCCTTATCCGATACGTTTTCCGCCCTTGTAAATTGAAATCCTTCTTCCAAATTTGTCCTTAATTTTTGACTCAGCAATTCGTCAAAAACGAAATTTCCCCCAATAGGCAATTAATGAAGGGGCTTTTGTGTCTTTTTATTTAATTATCTGCAAGACGTTGTTGACTATCAAACACTCACTTTGTGTGATTAGTTTATCTATTTTATGGATCAAACACAAAAGAATAAGTAATAATATCAACTAATCTACGAAACATAACTAGAAATAATTAATCTGCCCATAACCGTTATGGTATATCAAACATGGCCTAAGTGGCGCAGCTTTAATTTGTAAATAATAAGATTCGGAAATAATAAGATTCGGAATCAAGCTCAACCGTTTCCTTTTCCAAATAAAAAAAAAAAAAAAAAAGGATTACAAAAATGTTAAAATTGTAAAGTACCAAAATTACATAAATTTAATATTAAATAGAATTAAAAATTCTTTAACAAAAAAAATGATAGGCATAACCTTTAAAGAACCATATGAAAATTACAAATTTGAGTAAACGTGGCATTATTTCCAACAATTAACATCCCAATTCCTCATCCATTTCTTCCTTTTTACCCCTTTCTAATATTAGATATTCCTCTTTGAGTGTTTGGTTTTACCACCCCCCCCCCCCCCCACCACACACATTACCCCTTTAATATCAACATAAAAACTACACAGTTTCCTTAACAAAATAACAAAATTAGAGCTACACATTTATATGACAATAATAGAGCTAGAAATTTATGCATATATATATCCTGATATTAATAAGCTCATGGCAAGATTTCTGTACATGATGATCAAGACTCAGTACAACAGCAGCAAAAGGGACAAATTCCCACATGCACTGACCTTGAAATGGTAGAAACAAAAAATTATATATAATGTTTGTATAAATTGAAACCTACTCGAAAAATTTTCCTCTCTAGGTATCAAGTTTACAAGAGCTGCCTTGGCTGCTGGTAAAATCTATGTAAATTATCGACGTATTATCTTTTGTACGCTGTGTTCTTGCCTCACTCAACAAAAAATTAGCTATCTTCTCCGCTGAATTCTCTGTGTCCATTGTGTTCTTCTCCATTGCCTATCGAAAAAAGAAATCTGGGATTCAGAATTTCAAGAATAATATGCTTTGAAGAGAGAGAGGATGGTTTTCACACACACGCACGCACACAAACAGAGAGAGATTACCTGATGCACAAGGTGAAATGCCTTTTTGGTATTAATAACATCCCAGAAACCATCACTATATACAAGATCAACAAATTTATGAAGTTAAGAGAGAGAAGCAGGTGTACGGTAACATAATTCCAGATAGAGAGAGCAGAAATTTAATTTTTGGAGTCTTTTTTAGTTTTAAAATTGTCTATGTAATTGAAACAAACTAAAACTTTGTGAATTTATTTGCTAATAACCAACTCAAATGAGATGACACGCATTAAAGAGAGCACACATACTTTTGAAGTCACATCAACAATTGTCCATTCAAATTCTTGTTCATCAATAGAAAAGGAAAAAGAAAAAGAAAGGAAAAAAAAAGAGAGCTCATGAGTAATGTTGGTAATTTGAAAGTCAATATTGCTTAAAGTTGGTGGATTTTTGATATTTGACCCTTCAGTGAGTTCGTTGAAAGCAAACTCACCTTGCTAAAAGAGCAAAGCCCTCGCTTGATTGGTCTATGTATACTACTTCACTAATATAAGGTTCTGCACTGAAGCGGCCGTCCTGCTCCTTTAAAAATTTATCTCCAAGCATCCTAGCAAGGTTAATACCTAGATAGAAAATATTTCCCACAAATGAGCATGCACGTTAGAAGAAATTCTTGATGATAAATTCTAAACTCATTACCACATATCCGAGTTTCCCCATCTTTCAGAGGTGTTCCTATTGCCTGAATACGGACTCTTTCAGAGTAACTAGTTACCCTGTGGTCTTCGGTCATCTTTATCTGTTTTCCCCCAATACTGCAAGAAAAAAAGCTTGAATGAGCAAATGCGGAGAAAACTAATACCGTCCAATTATAATTATTACTAAATATTAACAAATATTCTGGAGCTCCATAGAATGATATGCTGCATATTTCCAATAAACGTAAACATGGTATAAATCAAGACCTACTTTGCTACACAAGCTGAATCTCCAACATTTGCACATTGCGCATAGAAATTTTGATGGCCGTCAGCCCACACCAGAAGCACTGTCGCAGTGCAACCCTGAAAGATAATCAATCGTACAACAGAATGTGCATCTTCTAAATATCAGATTTTATATATAACTATACGGAAAATAAGTGCACGCCATTTTGTTACTGCAATGAACTCAAAAGAATTAGGAAAAAGTTTCTGGGTGGAAACCTCATAGTAGTGGTTAATGCGTGCCTCTGTCTGGTAAAATGCTTCTCGAAGGACTTCAGAAGCGTCACACTGAGACAGAACTTTTTCTCTTCTGAATGAATCTGACAAGATTCCAGCAATTACTTCAGGCATTATTCTGGATAGTACAAAAAGCTAGAGTAAGTATTATGTGAGAACAGGAGAAAGATTTTGGATCAATATCGAACAATATAAGATGATTATAAGTGATATCTAGGTACATAGAAGAGGGATTTCCCCAAAAAAACAAAAAAGGGGGTACACTATAGAGGGAGAAAATGTGTTTCACTCAGATCCTCTTCTATGCTATGCTGTTGACATTAGAAGAAGATACTCGATTTCAACATTTCTTTTATGGAAGAAGTTTGATTTCCCAAGAAAGGTAGAATGTGAGGATGGAAATTATGGTACCTATTATTCGAAATATATAGATCCCTGGTTTTATTTTGAAACTTAGTATACAGTCACAAAGAGCTGAATAAAATTATGTTTTCCAGAAGTTGATACAGAGTGGGAAAAATTTTTCGGGGTCAGTGGAAAACTAAAGACCATTTTAAGCCAGTAGATATGAAAAACTAACTTGCTAACAGATGTTGCCGCATCTGCTCCTCCATGTCCATCACATATTCCGAACATCCCAAACTGCAAAATCAAAATTCAAAATCTTATTATGCATCTCAAGTTAGCACGTCGATAACTAACACAGGATTACACTCCAAAACCTGATCCATTCCATGAAGAGGCCACTGGTAATAGCAAACATCTTCCATGGCCAATTTTTTCCCTCCTCGACGCAAAGCCATAGGATCTGATGCTATACCAATCTTGAAAGGTATCTTGCACTCTGATGTAATATGGACCTACCATGTTAAATGAAGAGAATAAAATCAGAATTTCAAGTAATATCAGCAAATGCACAGACAGTGATCACGTGGCAAAATGTCCCAGTGGGTGCACTGAAATTCCACAAAGTTGCTTTTATGTACCAAAATCTTTGAACTTGTGCCAAATGTTACTGTGTCACCACTTGAGAGTTCGATTGGGTTACTCCAATGTCTGCTTCCAGATTGAGTGGGGAGGACTGCCTGGGTGTTCAACGTCGTACCATTCAAGCTACCCATGTCAACCAGCTCCCACTTCAGTTTCTGCAACAATATGAAGTTAGATAGCATAGAGGCTAAAAAAATGCACTACTGCTTATTAAAGTGCAAAGCTTACATTAGCATTCCAATTTATCATCGCATGCTTTCCAGAGACCTCAGAATCCCTAAGTATTAGATCACCAGGTGACACTCTTCCAATAGTCACTGGAAGCTCGGTTGTATTGGTTGACTTCACAGAGTACTGAAGCCCACGAGCAGGGCCAGAGATTACGTCCAGCTTGAGAATGCTTCCTGCACTTCTAAGAGAACAACGTGATCACACGTTTTACATATTCAGAAGACAACAGATGTCAAAAACATCACGATTTGTGCAATCAAGAGATGTCAAAAATATTACCCTGGTACTCTGCGAAAGTGTCTTTATCTGGACCATATTTCTGGCTATAATTATCCCCTCGTTTTTCATTTCTTCGATCTTCAGGAAAAAGATTTGTTGCAGGAGGACGCTGAAGTGTCTGACCCACCAAAGAATTCTCTGAAGTATTTGGAATGTCAAGAACAAAACTATCATCTGGAACAAGCAACAAGTAAGATTTTCTTCTCCTTAAATTCACAGGAAATTATAAACAAAGAGAGCAGTAGAATCTTTTACTGTGGGTTAGCTGGGAGGACGCAGATGGGAGCCTTTGTTTTGGTGCTGCCGAAATAGAATGTGTAGAACTATAACTACCCTGAGTTTGACGACCAGCCTGCTCGGTGGGGTGAATTAATGTAGACTCGTCACTTTCAACAGTAGTAAGATCTCCCGAAATAAGAGGCCGCTCAATGTCATCAACCTACATTTGCAACAGAACAGTTAAAAGGATACATAATAGAAAACCATACAGCTTTAAGAGCTAAAGGGATGAACATCAAATTCCAGGTAAATGCAGATTGTATAAAAACCAGAGCATCACAAATAAAAAATCAATGATACTTTTGTCTTCAACTTTCAGTGTAAGTGGACTATGTGTTACAAAATTACAAATATGTCAAATACAAAGGTCAAAATTTATTACTGTGCCTTATATTTTCCAAACTGGATTAAACTCCAGTACTAAAGCTGAAAGAAAAGCCAAAATTTTAATCATGTTCACTACACGCAGAAAAGCATATCCTAGAATGAATATTTAATGACTATTCTATCATAAACGCACAAACGCCTCTAACAACCCCCTCCAACCCCAACAAAACATCTGAAGTTCAGTATTATCCATTTTAAATATCTCATAATTTTCTTCTAAAATTGGTGCTGATTTACTTAATCCATTTTCAACACTCACATTCATCAAGAACAAGTTAAACGAGCTAAAAACTTGTTGGAGTGAACGTAAAATCAATATACTCTATATTCATATAATATCATGTACAGGAAAATGGGCGAAATTAACGAAATCAAACAATGCAATCTCAGAGCAATCAATTAGGCACAAAAAACGCTCACGAATCTTAGCCGAATAGTCAAAAAACAAATTCTTAAATCCAAATCCAACCATGAACAAACACTACAACCCATCTCCCCCCATTAATCATAACCTAATCAGAAGAAGAAAAAAGTCTTGGCAACAAATCAAATCCGAAAACACACATAAAATCAATCCCGAGGCAGACCCTGATCGAGGCCGGGGCACGGCGGCGAGCGGCGGCGGTGGAGGCGGAGAGGAAGCGGCGCCATGGTCGGAACTTGCAGGCGATGAGGATGAGGATTAGGACTAGCAAAAGCATAAGAATCACTAAGGCAATACTCAACGCCGATGATGATGAGAAAATGCTGCTAAGGCGCATCGCCTTCTCCATCGGACTGTTACTGAGATGGTTTTCTCTCACTAGAAACGATGAGAGAGAAAATTAACCCGTTTTCATTTTTTTATGGGAAAATTGGAATTGCAACCAACCATACCAACCAACAATACTGTGTGACTGTTTGCGTTGTGTAGCCTCTGCGAGAAGGCCGCTTTGAAATGGTCGCATTTATTATTTTTATTTTCCCTAATTGTTTTGTTTCATATGGGCGAAAAATAACTTCCAAAAAAAAAAAAAACCGAAAATATTAAAGACAACAAATATTTGTTTTAGACATCTTAATTGAAATATAGTTAGTTTAGTTTGGTGTTTTGAGTGGTCCATTTATCTTCTTTAAACTATCTTCGTTAGGCTCTCTGCAGCGGCGCCCGTACGAGCGCGCGCACCGCTAGCGAGCATGATCGATGGCGCGCGTGACCACTACCGAGCTCGTTGGAGCGATCGCCGCCCGCACAGCGCGCTGGCAACTTTAGACAACACGTGGCGATCGTTGTCGCACAACGATCGCAACGGTTAAAATTCAATTTCTTTTTTTTTTTATCCTCATTTTTTCCCCTATAAATATCCTATTCACCACCCTCAAACATCACACCTCTCCTTCTCCCTCTCTTTCAATATCTCTTAACTGGCGATCTCCAGCGATCTTTCGACGATGACACCACATCCCTACATCGAGGGCGAAACTTTGAAATTGGCGCGGGCGCGGTTATACGTCCAAAATGGCGGCGGCGGCAACGGCACCGTTTGGACGAGAGTGGCGACTCGCTACAACGAGAATCACCACAATACTCGGCGGAGCGCAACTCGACGCAGTTGCGTCACCACTGGCACCGAGTCAAGAGCAGTTGCGGGTTATTCCATGCGATGTACCAGAGTACCCGCGCTCAAGTTTCGGCCGGCATCACGGAGGAGATGGTGTTGAACTCGATGCTCAATGAATGGGCGACCATGAACGGCGAGGCGTTCAAGCATTTGGCGGTTTGGCACCTCTTGAAGGACCGACCTGATTTTTTTAGTGAGTAGGGTTTTTTTTTTAATTATGTCAATGTATCTCTTATTAGTGTTTTTTTTAATTATGTTATTGTATTAGGGTTTTATATTATCATCCTTGTTTTAATTTATTTATGAAAGTTAATGTAATTTATTTTAGGATTTTATTATTGTTCAATAATAAAATAAAAAAGTAAAAAAAAAAAATAATAGCGAGCTCGCCGCTGTAGTGCTAGCGAGCCCACTATGACGTGGCATGTGAGCGAGCGATATAACCACGATCGCCGCTGCTCACAACCTTAATCCGATCACTCAAATATGTTGTACTCATTGTAAAATACCTCATTAATATTAGTGAATTATATCTTATTGTCCTCTCATATATTTAATTTATCTATATACTATATGATTTAGTTTTTATAACATTGGATATTATAAACTTAAATTAATATGTTTTATTTTTAATATTGAAAAATCCTATCTCACAACCTCGGGTCGTCCACACTTATAATATCAATGAAAGTAAATAATCATTTTTATTAATCATGTAAAATAAATATTTTTATTGATCAACATGCAAACTACAAAACCAATTAATCGAATAATGATATGCAATACAAACACAATTGTACATAATTTTGAGGATTAATTCCGTTACCGTCCTGAAAACACAATTCGATAGTTTATGATTTATACATTATTCTAATCTATAGACTACTTTCAAGTATTTCATGATTCATTTATTTTGTTGCAAATGGAAAACCAAAATTATTTATTTAAGTCTACAACGATGAAGGCTATGTTTACTTGTAAGTTCTTGAATTCTAAACTTTGTTCCAAAAGGACCAAACACATACGTATTCATTATTTTTTGCTGCAATTTTAATTAGTATATCATAAATATTTATCTCTTATTTTTTAACAACTAGTATTTTTATCATTCCCTCAAAAGAAAAGAAAAACTGTATTTATCATAAGACCCATTATTTGAATATTCGCCGAAAGTTGGATCAGAATAACTCGACCCGATCTGTCTTTACATCATATTAAGCCCATAAAATTTGGGCTAGAAAAAATTTAAATGGGCCTACCATATACGAGAACCTTTAACCATAAAAGCTGCCTTTTTCTATCTTTACCTTTTTCCGAAAGGAGATGTGTTTTGGTGATTCCCTAATCACCTTTTGTCCTATTATAGCACATCAGGTTTATAGAATATCATATGATATAGCCAATATGAGTATTGAAAATATAAATTATAGCCCACCCTCTTCATAAATATAAATTATAGCCATTTTTTTGAACTTAAGACCTAAATATGTCTTTCCCTATTTTATTTGTGATCCATCACTCTTTGATCCATTTTATTGACACTTAATTTCCTTTTCAATTTTTTTTCTTCTTTTTTTACTGTTTTTTTTTTATTTTCCAGTTTTTTTTCTTTTCTTTTTCTATTTTTTTTCTTATTTTCCAGATTTCTTTTTCTTTTTTTCTGTTTTTTTTAATTTTCCAGATTTTTTTCCTTTTTTTCTGTTTTTTTTTATTTTTCATTTTTTTTTTAATTTCCAAATTTTTGTTTGACTCTTCGTTTTTTTGTTTGCCGCTTATTCTTTGGTCAAGATTCGAGCGAGGGGAGCCGAAGACCTCGGAGCGAGCCGAAAAAATCTAAATTGTTTCCCGACGATTATCCTTATATTAGTAATCGGAGCGAAGGCGGAGCCGTATAATCGGAGCCGAAGACAGAGCCGCAAAATCGGAGTAGTATAACTTGAAATAATTGGAATGTTCGTCCCAAGAGTACCATATCATAACTTGGAACATCTTGAACTAATTTGATTATTCGTCCCAGTTGTACCAAATCTGGAACAATTGGCACTAATAAGGCTAAATTCGTACCAAATGCCTCATACCCGCCCGACCCGACCCGCGCCCGCCCGCGTCAAACCCGACCCGCTCCGCATTTCATTAAGGGTATTTTCGTCCCAAATTGAAAAAAATGGCCAAAATTTATATTTTTGAAGAAGGTGGGCCAAAATTTATATTTTAATGATCATTATGGCTATTTCAAAATATGTCTCTCAGGTTTAACTATTCAACATACTATTCACACGACGCGAGTTACTGTTAACGCGCGTGGTTACTGTTCATCCATTTTTTTTTTTTTTAAATTTTCATTTATTTTTCTTTCCAGATCACTGTTTTAGCGGGTTTTTTTAATAAAATATTTTATTTTTCAGTTTTTTAGTTTTTATATTTTTCAGTTTTTTTTTCTAGATTTTTTTTTCCAAATTTTTTAGTAAACATTGTCATTACTAAACGTAAAGTTTCACAATCATTACATTTCGTCATGACAATATCTACTTTTTAATACGACAAGTTCTACTTTTAATCAAAAGTTTAAGTAATTATTGTTGTTGGAAAAAGTAAACTTTTTCCTAAGAAACGTAAAGTTTCACAATCATTACATTTCGTAACGACAATGTCTACTTTTTAATACAACAAGTTCTATTTTTTAATCGAACGTTAAAGTAATTATTGTCCTTGAAAAAAGTAAATTTTTTCACTAACAAACCTAATGTTTCACAATCATTATATTTCTTCACGAAAATGTTGAAAAAAACAAAGATGAAATAAAATAAAGAAAATGTGGAAAATAACAAAAAAAGAAAATAAAATCTGAAAAATAAAAAAAAAAAGAAAAAAAGAAACAAAATCTGAAAAAAAAAGAGATAAAAAGGAAAATAAAAAAATAAAATAAAAAAGAAAACAGAAAAAAAAGAAAAAGAAAAATGGAAATAAAAAAAAATAGAAGAAAAAACAGGAAAAAAGAAATCTGGAAAGGAAGGGGAAAAAAAAGGAAAAAAAAATCGAATGAACAATAATCACGCACGTGAACAGTAACCGCACGTGGCGATGAACAGTAAAAGTGACGTGAATTATGAGTTGAAAAATAAAAAATGATGTTATATAATAGGACAAAAAATAAGTGTATAATATACAACTGGTACACCAAAGCAAGTGTCTTTCGAAAAAAAGAAATGATGTTTTTTTATTATTTTCTTTACTCACCTTAATACGGCTATGAACTGAAATATGAATGTTAGTTGTTGCAAAGGAGGCTCACATATGAATTTATCTTTCGAAGGAGTACACAATATTTATTTTATTTTTGATAGACTAAGTAATTGAAAAATACACAACTCCGACCATCCAAAATTCGTCTAATACAAGAGTACATACTTAATACACTACTACATTAATACTCTCTCCGTCCCGCCGAATACGGCCTAGTTCAAATGGACACAGAAATTAAGAAAAAAAGTATTTGGTATAAAAAGAGTGTTTAGTGTAGTGTAAATATAATATTATAATGCTAATAAAGTTATAGATGAGATGATAGATAGTGTGTAGTGGGGGTATGTTAATAAGGTTTAAATGGAATGGTGGGCCAAATATAGTGTGAATGCAACATTTTATAATGTTGAATATAGACAAATTATTTCCTTTTAATAAAACATACCAAATATAGTGAGACGTCGTAAAATATAAAACATGTCGTATTCGGTGGGACGGAGGGAGTAACACCCAAACATATGACGAGATAAAATGTCAGTGAAATAAAAGCAGCCATACGATGAATGAGAATCGTAGCCTTGTGAGTTTGGGTATCAGAAATGTGAAAACAATGATCCTCTCCTTCAACCTCCACCACTTCCACTTCTCCTTTCCACCTACTCTTCTTCACCGCCTCTGCGTAAACTCTGCCCCGACCCGCTAACAAATCCTTCTCCGCCACACACCATCATCTTGGAGCATCCGAGCCCGGATAGGCTCGGAGCCCCGGCCGCCAACGGATTGGTCATCGGGTTATCAATCCCGCCGGCCGCCGACGGAAACACAAACCGCCATAGCCTAAACGGCAAGCTCTGCTCAATATCCTCCTTCGGCTCGTTGCCAACAGGAACCGAACCCCAGAAGTAAGGATGAGAGAGAATCACGCCCGCTATTTTCACGGATCCGGGTAGAGGATCCGACCCCGCCCGCATGGCCATGTTGTGGGCGATGTTGCCGCCGGCACTGTCGCCGCCGATGAACACCCGGCTGAAATCGCCGTAGCTAGCGATCCATTCGTCCCTCACGAAACCGGTTTGCTCTGCGGCGGCGTGGGAACAGAGCCATTTGAGGGCGGTCCAAGAATCGTCGTACGCCGCCGGGAGGGGGTGTTCCGGGGCGAGGCGGGAGTCGACGGAGATGACCAGAGCGGCGGAGGCGGAGGATAAGAGGGTGAGATAGCGATAGTCGACGCCGGAGAAGGCGGATCCGACACAGAAGCCGCCGCCGTGGAAATGGAGGAAGATGGGGAGCTTGTGGGTGGGGAGTTTTGGGAGGTAGAGACGGGCGGATATGAAGGGAGAGATGGCGGTGTCTTTGGTGGCGACGCCGGTGGTTGGGTCTTCCGGTGGCGGAGGGATCTTGGGGGAGGCAAAGAGGCGCTCGCCGGTGCCGTCTGTGTAGACTCTCTGATCACCGGAGAGAGGTCGGTGAGCAACTCTTTGGGGTTGGAAACAGCCATGGCGCTTTGGAAATAGGGAAATAATAAATTTCTTTATATAGATACTGCACATAAATTTAAAAAACTTCGCTATTTTTAATTTGTTATAATTATGTCATTTTTAAATATTTTTATCTTTTATTTGACCAATAAATTATTAAAATATCTTTTTTATATTAAAGTTTTTGATACCAGATACAAATTTATACTAATAAATTATTTGGTGATTTCATAATTTTTTATATTTCTCAACTCTGAATTGAAAATCCTTTCCACCGCACCACCTTCCGGCCGTCGCACCACAACTGCCACCGCTGGTGGTGGTCACAAAAGAAAAATTGTGACTCATAAAAAAAAAAATTGTGATTCACCAAAAAAAATGTGACTGACAAAAAAAAAAAAAAATTGCCGCTCCGCCGCCACCATCGCCGCCGCAGCCGACGTCGTCGATGGTCACATAAAAAATTTTGTGACTAAAAAAAAGAAAAAATTGCCGCTCCGCCACCTCCGCCTAGCCACCGACGGTGGTCACAAAAAAAAGTGACTCGCCAAAAAAAAAGTGACTCACCAAAAATAATGCAACTTATTGTTACAACAAAGTAATACTCCACCCGTCCCACCAAAGATGAGCCCTTTAGTTTGGATACGGAGACTAAGAAGAAATAGTAGTGGGTGTATTTAATGGAGTATTCAATTGATAAATAATGTAAAAGTAGTTGAATAAATAATAAAGAATGTAAAAGCAGTGTGAATGCAATGTAAAAGAGTGTGAATGCAATTAATTATTTCCCAAAACAGAAAGGGCTCATCTTTCGTGTGACAGCCCAAAAAGGAAAGTGACTCCTCTTTCGCGGGACAGAGGCAGTATAAGATTATTTGTTAGTAACATTTCTATTAAGAGTCAACTTATGAAATACCCATAATGAGGATTAAAACTCAATACAACCACTTTTTAAAAAAATACAAATTTTAGCCATTTTTTGAATTTGGGAAAAAAATATCCTTAATGAAGGGCGCGCGGATTGGGTCATGGCGTAATCATACCCTAATCCTATCCAAGTATTCATTCAATTCAATGGTCAAAGTACCAAATTACAACAGATCAAAATTTACACTTGGTACTTTGGCAATAATGACCAAATTTATATATAATAATTTTTTTTACCAAAGTCTCTTTTTGAATCCTGATCATTAGTGTCAAAGTACCAAATTACAACAGATCAAAATTTACACTCAATTACAACTCGTAATCATAAATAAAGAATAAAATCAAATTTATCACTCGTAATCTTACATGAGTCAAGACCACTGTTTACTGATAACAAAATGTCAATATTTGATGTGTAACAGCAGAAGCCAGAAAAAGTATAGGAATTAAGAAGAAATTAAAACAAAAGACTCTGGACAAAGGCCACCATATTTTTGATAACGAAAAAAAAAAACAACACAAACAACAGCCACAGGATTGTCTTCCTTTATCAAAACCTTCACTAAAAAGCAACGAGGCATCTCAGCACCTTTGATGTTGGATGGTTGCTGATGCCTCGATTCCTAAACGTATCAGCAAAACAAAAGTTCAAATAATTAAAGCACCAAAAAGCAATTTAAGGAAGACTTGAATTAAAATCCACATTTCCTCACCAGCAATCAAGTAAACCACTGATAAAAAAAAAAAGGACTCGCAGTCACAGTCACACCCCAATCCTATCCAAGTATTCATTCAATTCAATGGTGTTTGTTGCTCATGCGATGCTGTTGCTGGGATCAATATTATTATTGTCACAGCCCCGCCACCATCGCCTACCTCTTCTCTGCCGACGCCGTCCTCATCGCTGATGATTCGCTTCATTAATGGTGATATTTGACTGCAATCAGATTTTTTTATTCCTATTTTTTGGTGCTTTTGGGTAAGTAACAGCGATACAACAGCTACACAAGTGGCAACTTTCTTTGAAAAATGCTGCAAAAGGCCAAAAGAAGGGAGGATATGTGTATATATATATTTCTGGTGTTTTCAATTATATCGAAATTTCGATTGGATTAGGAGCAACTGAATTCGTCAAATTATTTGAAATTTAACCCACAAACAAAAGAAATATATATACACACATATCGAACCCTTACAACCTCCGTCGCCTGCTCCCAAGCATGAAGCTCACCGTCCCCCTCCGCTGCACCTGTTCTACCCCTGCCTAGTCCTCCGCCAACTTCCCCTTCTTCCTCACCTACCTCGTCCGCCAAGGAGACGACTTCGACTCTATTTTCGCCGAGTTCGCCGCCGCCTCTGGGATTGGGGAAAACTGTGTTCTCGCTCGCTCGCGATTACTTAATTATTGTTTGAGTTAACATAATGAAGAGAGGGGATGTGGATCTGGCCGGCGGTGGCGGGAGAAGAGGCGGAATTAGGTGCCTGAGAGATGAGAGGGAGAAAGAGTTGCGTGGGGGGAGAGATAAAGCTACAGATGCTCTATGAGTCTATGACTGTGAAGGATGGGAATGGATTTGGGTACATGAGACGGGTCAACAAGAATAAGGGTATTTAGGTTTTAAATTACAAAAAGTGGTTATAATTTGTGTAAATTAAAAAGATGGACTATATATTGGGTTGTAATCCATATTGTGGGTATTGCACTACATAATTTTTTCTATTAATGTGAATCATGTAATAAATTTGGAGTGAAATTACAAACAAATAGTTGTGAATCACAAACAAAATCATTGTGAATCAGAACAATTTTGACATGAACAAAATTCTTTTTGGGAAACAACATTTTTATTACAGCATAAATCACAAACAAATAGTTGTGAATGACAAAAAAAACTCATTGTGAATCAACATATTCGATGTGAAAAAAACATAAAATTGGAAGAAACATTTATTAAATTGTGAAGTCACAAAAAAATAGTACTGAAATCACAAGAAAATCGAATTCCAGATCTAGAAGTGGTGGTGGTGGCGCCGCCGTCTGGTTTTTTAAAGATTCCGGTGCTGACACTATGAATCAAGAGTCGGGAATTACACGGTTGACTTTGTGTCCTCATCCCAAAAATCCTAACCAATAAATTCGGTAAAATTAGTGTACTCCTAGCCAAATTAAACCTAAATTGGCGACACACATTATTTTGAATAATTATGAACATTTGAACTATGTTTTCATAAATCAAATGATACATAAAAGATAAGCAATGAATGATATTCCATGTTTCATCATTAACTAACCAGACACTCCTAAAATAAACAAATTGTGAAACTATTTTCATGCCATGTAATATCAACACCATAAGAGAATTCATGAGTTCATGATTAAAAATGGCAAAGAGTTGAACATTGAAATAAATCTTTGAATCATTACAAATTGGACTAAATCTGCAACACAAATCAAATTCTACAAGTTCATAGCATAAATTCAACAACAAATCTGAAATGCAATCACACGGTTTTAGCTTTGGCGAGGGCTTTCTTCCTCTGCCCCAACATATATCCATAGAGATAAGGACTACCAGGAATGTAAAACGCGAGAATTAACAACGCACCGTGGTAATAATCGAACGAGAAATTCAACTGATTCGACATTCTGAGGATGAATTTTCTAGTCTTCTTTAAATACGGTAGCGAGTGATTCCGGTAGTGTAATACCCCGATTTATAATGTCTTAATAAATCTTCCTAATTATGCTCAAGTGTGCCTAAGTGCTCATTAAATATGTTTATAAGTGATTATGAGTGAAATTATGTGATAAAAATTTCTACGAAATAAATTTTCTCGTGAAATTACCAAAATGCCCCTGAAGGGCAAAAACATAATTTTCTCGTTTTGGTGATTCGAAACAAAGATGTGAAGAGTTATATGAGCGTAAGAATGAATAGTAACTTTTTAATGATAGTAACTTTTTAATGAATTCCGAGACGGCTGACTTTTTAATGAATAGTAACTTTGACCGAAAAGTCAACTCTTCGTCAACGGACTCCGAATTCAGTCTAATTAGTGTCATTGGAATCTAAAATTTATTTTAAGACCAATGATACAAGTTTGAGAATTTTCCAAGCTCGTTTGAGTCGAGTTTGAAAATTTTATTTCCATGGAAGCTAATATGAATAGTAACATTTTACATTTTCTTCGTGATTCGGAATTTGCCCCTGAAAGTTGGGTTCTTCCGAATCTAAAAATTATTTTATGACTAATGAGACGAGTTAGAGTGAGATCGGAGGTCTAGAAAGTGTCGAAAAAAGAGATTTAAGTTTGAGAGAATTAAGGATTAAAGAGGGATATTTTGCACCGAAAATTTTTTATTTTCGGCGATTTTTATCGCACAAAATTTACTTGTGCAGCCCTCCCTCTCTCTTTAAATCTATTCCCCACTCTCACTCACCTCACTCTCTCATCTCTCTCGACAGCCTACACACACACTCTCTCTCTCTCTTTCTCTCCCATCTCTCTCTCACATAGCCCACACAAAATACACACAAAAACTAGCCATGGATGGGCAGCTCTTGGAGTTGGTTTGGAGCTTCAAAGTGCATGGAAATTGAGCCAAAATCATCAATCTTTTGAATTCAAGTAAGGATTCATGATCCTTGTCTCCTAGTGATCATTTTAAGCTAAGAAATTTCCTCTTTCTTTCTCGCTTCTTGTTCGATCAAAATGGGTTTTAGAGTAGGAGTTTTGATCATTGTATTTTTAGTATGATTCCTTGTTCTTGTGAGTTTCTGTAATACCCCGATTATTTCTACAGTCGTTAAAAATAAAAATTAATAATAATTATGGCTTTGCACGCCTAAGATCATGAAATTAAATTCTAAAATTTACAGTGAAATCCGTTTCCAAAAATAATTTCTAGAAATCGGACGAACGACTACTGTATTAGGGTTTTCGCGTCCGGTAAGTTTTTCGTCCGAAAACTCAGAATCAAATTCCGTCAGAATTTACATTCACTTTTTCTTCAAGACGAGTTCACCGGAGAAAGTTAGTTTTTATGATTTTCCGGACGAATTTTGGACTGTGAAGTCCCGTTTCTCGGATTTTGAAAAACGAATTAGGTTTTCCGAGTACGTAAATTATTTCCAATCTAACGGACGAGTTTTATTTCGTCAAATCCGTAACTATCTAGGAAAGTATTTCTCGACTTTTAAATCGACGTTTAAGAGCCGGAAACGAGATTTTATCGTCAAATAATTCCACGCCAAACAACCCTTAACGAGTCACTATGCTTTATTATATATTTTTCCTTACTTTATGAGTCACATAGTGAGTCATCCATCTCCCTCACATCTCCCTCAATACCGCCACCCCCCATCAAGCTCTCTCTCTCATTTCTTCATTCCTCCATTGAAGAACATCAAGCTTTTGCAAAATCCAAGTTCATAGCTCATCAATCTTCCATCCGATTCCACTTCTTCCTTCATTAAAATTCAAGGTAATCATCTTCTCTATTGTTCTATCCAATTCAAAATCCATTCTTTTCATTTTTCCTTGAGGACCGAAAATGAAGATGATGATGTAGGAGTTGTTTTAAGTATTAATATGCAATTAGATGTATAAGGGAGTGATTCTATGGTTTAATTGAAAGAGGAAATCAAGAACCCTAAAAATCTAGTGATGACCGATTTTTTTTTAAATTTGGGACTTTGATCGTAGCTCGATTTCTTTGTCGATTGAATGATAGATTAGTGTTCCTCATGATATTAATTGACTCTAGGAATTGTTTTAGATTTTTCTAAAAATAAAATTCAAAACCTAAGAGACGAAGAAGGGTCGATTTAGGATAGTAAATGTTGTGATATGCTCGATTGTTTAATGGAAATGAGATGTATGATGCATGAGGATGATTATATATTTAATTGAGATTTTTTCTAAAAATAAAACAAAAAACGTAAGAGACGAGGATGTGTCGATAAGTTAGAGCTTGTTAACATTTTGATAATATGATTTGCATGTTAGTAATTCTCGTTAGATGATAATCGTTGTCGTAAAATTTGAACGAAAACGGAGAACGTAAAATTTATCGTAAGAGACGAACAACGGACGATAAGTCGAGATTAGATAATAGTTTGAGGTTATGATTTATGTAATTACGATTCTTGATAGATGATGAATAAGATTGTAGAATTTGATTGAATTCTAATGATGTTGGATTTCTCGTAAGAGACAAATGAATGATGATAAGTAATGATAGAAAAGTCGATTAAGGATTCTAATTGGATATTAATGATTATTATTGATTAATGAACGAGTTTGTAGTTGATGACATGTTCATCCGAGTATTGAAAAGATGAGTTGCAGTTATAAACGAGAAGTAGAATCGAGAAGTTGAACTTGATTTGGTATAGTAATTGCTTAGTCGGAAATGACGATGTTTTAAACGTCGTGTTTATAAACGAGAAATGAAAAGGGGTCTATCACATATAATGATACGAGTAGACTGTATTGAGTCAGTAAATTCGTGAGAATTTAGGTTCGATAACATAGAACGAACCTAGAAAACCGTGCGTCGATTTTATCGAGCATTAGGGTTTCACTCGGCAGTTTTGCGACCTTCCACAGAAACTGCAATATCTCCTAGCTCGTTTATCGGAATCGAGATCCGCAAATTGGAGAGTAAACTAGACACCCGTACCTTTCTTGTGGTATAAGACTCGTCCCCAGTTTCGAAATCTTCTGTTCTGGGTGGACTTACTGACCTCGTGCAGAGAATGTTCAAAGCCAGATTTTTAAGTTGAATTCTTGTCAACTTGAACTCTTTCGATCTTTTTAGTCGTTTCAAGTTATCGACTACCTTCTTTCTACCGACCTAAGTGTCAAGATCAGAACCGATTGAGTGTCAAACGAGATGCGTTCGTATCTCGTTTCTTTTTAACTAAAAGAGTTTAGTTAGCGTGCAAATGCCTAGAATGTCTAAAGAACAAAAAGCTTAACTCGACTTTTTGTATTCGTTTATCGTTTGCGACCGAGCTTTAAAGTATGATTTTTACGATGAAGGAGGAAGTCGACACCAAGGATAGGATGCAGACCAGAAGACGGAAGCATGTGTCTTAAGTTCTGTATTTAATCAAGGTGGGTTTTCTTTTATATATGAAACAAAATGAGCAATGCTCAAAAACTTTTCTTTATCGCTTTGATAATCGTGTTTTCAAAGTGATAATCATGGCATGAACTATTTGTTTTATGTGAGTTCTCTTGTACCTTTTGAGTTAGCCAAAAGAGGATAACTAAACGATCGGCTTTGAGTTAGTCAAAAGGGACTTTCCAAAGTTTAGTGTACACTGTAGCCTGTGGTGTATGTGGTATCCTGTTGAGGGGTAACCAGCCACGGTGAATTATGAATGGTCAAGATTGAACGTAACAATAAGAAATGTTTGATCAAGTTAAGTTATGAAAATGAGAAAGAAAATGTTTAGTAGACACGAAAATTTGTTGAAAAACCCCGATGTGCTACAGAAATGAAATGCCTGATTATCTATACTTATGATTATGTTTTCGGCAACGTGTCCACTAAGTACTATTGTACTTAGCCCTACATATGTTTTCTAAATGTGCAGGTTGAAGCGACGGAAGCGGCGATGGTTGAGTTAGAGTTGAATAGAGTTAAGGAAGACTTTTGTATATAGTTCACAAATCCGCTGCTAAACTCTAAACTCTTTTTGATGTTATGTATAATAATCACTGTAGTCTAAGTTCTGTAATATAACTTAGAAGCTTTTGAAGTATCTTGCTCGAGTGATCCTTCGAGATCAACTCTTTCTCTCATTAATGAAGTCTTGTTCATAGAAAGTATGCCGTCTCTTATGTATGTTTATTCTTTCATCCCCTTTCTTCCCCGCTTCCTTAATCCAACCCCAGCCGCACCCCGGCTTCTGCCGTCCCTCGGGATTTGGGGCTATGACAGTTCTATGCATGAAATCATGAGAGAAAAACCTTGACCTTCCCTTCTTGTATGTGCTGAAAATTTCTAGAGAAATTAGGTGTTTCCATGCCTTAATCTTGATCATGAATTTTATGATTTATTTGAGTCTTATAAATTATTCTAAGTATGTGTGTATGATCAATTTGAGAAAAAGAATTCTTATGCTCTTGATGATGAAGATTTTGAAGGTGATGTAGAAATTGGGATTTTTCATGTTGTGATCATGATAATCAAATTGAGTATGTTTAGGATGAATTCAAGTATATATGAGCATGAATTTTTGATCAAATTGAGAGCTTGAATTCTATTGTTTTATTTCCTAACATTTTTGAAAGGATTAGGAGTATAAATATGAATTTTTGAGTTCTTGAGATGCTATTGAGTGATTGATGATAGATTTGTGAAATTAAGAGTGATTTATGAGTGAATTTTAAAATCAACTTGAAGATGTGAATTTCCAAGCTCAAAATCTTAAAAGTTTCGAACCAATATGCATAAGAAATTGTGATTTTCGATGTTCTTGAGTTTGGTTTGATAAATCGATGATAGATTATTGAAATCGAAATTATTTGAAGTATGTTGGGGTGTCGAATCGTTGAATTTGGAATCCTACGGAAAAATCCCCAAAAATATCGATGGTTTATTCCTTAAGTTATGATTTTTGATGTTTGATGTAATTTGTCGAAATTGATTGGAAAATCGATCAATTGGAATTTTCTTAAGTATATTAGAGCCTCGAATATTTGACTTCGGATGAGTTATGCCCAAATTCCTAAAAATTCGAAACTTAGTGAAATTTGGAATTGGGAATTTTTGATTTTGACATTGTTTAGGTCAACTGATGTTAAATCTATGAAATTAGATTTATTCTAAGTATGATAGAACTTGAAATTGATGAAAAAAATCAAGTATAAAGAATTTAATTTCGTGCAGAAAATTTAAAGAATAAATCGAGGAAATTTTGATGATTTAATGATAGAATTGATGATCCTAAGTTAAAGCAAGTATGTTAGCCTTTTGAATTTCTGAATTCGGATGTCGTATGAAAAAGTTATGGAAAATCGAAGATTTTGTGTACTTAAAAATTGAAATTCATGAATTGAATAAATTGACGAGTTGAGCTTTGATAATTAAATCGAGCATGTTAGAACTTGAATCGAGTAAAAACGAACCCTTATGCATGAGACGGAGTAAAAGTCGAAGCTTTTAAGGAAATTGAATTTAGGGGTTTTCGATTGACAAGTCAAAAGTTGAAATTGATTAACTATTCAATTAGATTTATTTTAAGCTACTTGTGAAAGTTTGAGAATTTTTCGAGTATGTGCATATTTTTTGAGACAATAGTGCCTTACTTTATTCCGAGAATTTTTGCATGAGGTTTCAGATTTGAAATTCGATTCCATATTTGAATTCCTTGAAGTTTTATAAGAGAAATAAAACTATTTCCATTCAAAACCGAAAACTTTTATGTTTAAGTTAAAATTCAAGCAGGATCGAGTCAGCATGAGACAGTGTTTTGAGTCTTGAATGAGTTTCTGAGTATGAAATCGAGCATGTATGAATATATGTGAATTTCTGGAATTTTTGTAGAATATTTTGAGAAGTTTTGAATTTTTTTCTTTTTCCGACTAATTATTGAAGTCAGTCGTTTAGCTATTTGTGAATACCTGATTTGAGATGTGACGACTTGAATGTGAATGAATTGTGTTTAAAGTGACCGAGATTTAATCTAGTAATTTTCTGAAGTCGTTTGATGTGTGAAATCGAAAAATTTCAAGTTTATGGAATGAATAGTGATTTTCTCGATTTTGATTATTTGAATGAGTTTCAACTTGTCTCATATACCAAGTTTGTTGAGTATGAATGTTCGAGTCTGAGGAAAGTCTGTTGGTATAGTACTTGAGTAGAGTCAAGAGTCGAGAAAGTTCGATTAGTTGAGCCGAGAAAATTCAGAAATCCCGTGTCAAATAGAAATTCGAGCAATCGAGTTTAGATTCCGTTTTCATTCGAGAAAGTAGAACTCATCCTTATAAGAATGTTATCCTTGAAGGAACGAGTAAAGTTCGATAGTAAGAAACGAGTGGAGTCCAGAAATAAGGAGTAAGACGAAAAGAGGTATTCTGAACAAGCCACCGGATGACATGTGAGCTTTCTAACCAAAACAAATCGATAAATGTGATTACTATTATCATATTATTATGTGAGTTTTTAAATTAATTAACTTGCCAATGTTTGAGTTTTATGTATGTTGCCATCTACTTGAGAAGAACGAATTCGGTCCTGTGTGAGACAGGATTTCTATACACATAGAGGTGATCGTGTGCTTTCCTTTGGGTGAGCCGGTCACGGTGTTTGAGAAGGAGTCCTACTTCTCGACACTCATATTTGATTGTAGAACTGGTATATACATGAGTTACATATTATTATTGTCTGCGCAGACATTTTCAAAAGTGAAATGATTTTTCTTGCATGCACAAGTTAACTGTTTTATAACTCTAACACTTGTGATCAAGAAAGATAAATTCAATTATATAGCTCTCATGAGCAAGCTTTAAATTTATTTTGGCATGTGTTCACTGAGTACGAAGTACTCAGCCCTGCATGTTATTTCTAAAACATGCAGGTTAGCTCGAATGATGATGATGCAGTGTGCTTGGCGGCGTTCGTTGTTTCTGAGTCAAGTCTGTTTAAGCTTGGGTTATATGTCTTCATACATATAACTTTGGGACCTAATGTAATTCTCCATTGCAACACTGATATTTAATCGTGTCTTCCAACACTGATATTCAATTAATGAGTTTCGTGCTCGACGCTTTATTTTGATTTACTCTCGACTCTTAATTAATAAACTTATTTCATTGAGCTTTTGAAATGGATAATTGAAAGTAAGTTGATTAAATGTTATCACTTTCCAATAGAGATTCCGTTGTACATGAGCATGTTTCCTTGTTTATTTTTCATTGTTTCACCCTCATTGACAAATGGTTTCTAGTCGTTTCATACATTAGAAATCGAGATGTGACAGGTAGGGTAAAATATTAGAAATATGTTGTACCTCAGCCAAAGCAGCCATGACGCCGCACTTGAATCCGAAAAATGAGTACCTAATTATCTCGGTAATCGACCAGCTAATCACTAGCGATGTGAAAAAAATGCGTTCGGATTTTGGGAAAGCTGTAGAGGATTCCCCAGGTGACGTACAATCGGGAGCCGACCTGCAGCAGAGTGGCGGTGACCGGAGATCTGACGAGTCCAGCAGAGGCTGTGGAGGATTTTGACTAGCACGGCCGACTGCGCAATGATGAGCGGCTTCTCGACGACGGCCGGCCAATTCGGATAAATGTCGTCGGCAAGATAGTAGCCATGTTGTGCTGAGTGCCATTGGCGAAGAAAGTCACTGCCGAACTCTTTCCCTGTAGAAAATTTTGGAACACTCCAACTGATTAAGGACATTGATGTCATTATTTGAACTGAAGACACCTAAGAATGCATGCCAAATCTACAGATCTTGAGAAGCAACTGTTCAACTAAAATAATCCTAAGTTGTACGTAAATTAACGTGATCATTATAGATTAATTATGTTAAACCCGAATATCGTATCCCTCCAGTAAGACTTAACAGGGAAACTTTTGTATTACGAAAAGAAAAAGAAAATAAAACTAAAGTAGTAAAGATTGGGTGGGGTTGTTGTTTAATTCTAAGTTATTGAAAGACAAATTAATCTAGACAGAATTATGAACCCTAATTATAAGAACATGATAAATCATAGACATAATTTGAGCAGAATAATAAACTCACAATAATTGAAATAGAACTTGAATTGAAATTGAATATGTGGTGGAAGTCTGTCACAAAATTCGTACGAATCACTAATCTATGAAAACAATAATGAACTAAGAATAAATCCTAAGGTGTTGCGTGCTGAAGTCTGAAAATTGTGCCCAAGAGGAATTAGGGCGAAAGGAATTAAAAATGGGCATATTTATAGATATTTTCACGCCGCCATAGGGTCAAGCGATCGCTTAGGGTGTCAAGCGATCGCTTGGCCGTGTCCTCTGTCCAGTGCACCCTTCGTCGAGCGATGGATTGCCCTATCGAGCGAGCGCCTACTTCGTCAAGCGATTGCTGAAAGATCAAGCGATCGCTTGACCTAGCTTGCAGTTTCTTCGAGCTTTCTCCTTCACACGATCGCTTCCTTCCCGAGCGATCACTTGCTTTATTTTTCATCATTGAGCGATCGTTCCGGTTGATTAAGCGATCGCTTGCAAGCTTCGACTCCCTGATCGTCTCAAACTCTTCTTCTCTCCTTCTCGATTAAAACCTGTAAGCTCAACATCAAAACAAACCATTTTCCACACAATACTTGGTCCAGAAGATTAGTACATTTTCTATAACAAAACATAATCATTTTGCAACAAAAAACCTCGAAAATGTATTAACTAAACTAGATAAATCACGACCAAATACAGGTGAAACAGCAACAGCTTCAAGCACGACCGTGGGGTGACTCTTCTTCTGGTTTGTGTATGCCTCTTTTCACACAGTCAGACAATTCTTCCACTACTAATGCATGCAGTCGATGCTACCAAGCATGCTGGGAACACCTTGCTTTTTGCTTCATGCATTTGTAGAAGCCGCACGTAGTCACTCGTATTTGGCGGCCTCAGATATTCCACACCAAATGTAGACATAATCGCTTGACAGAAACTATCAAAAGATTCACGACCCTTTGTGTCGCCCATCCGCAAGTACTCGTCATACTGATCAGTGCAGCCGCCGTTTGCTAGTTGACGCAATGCTATCATACATTTCTGGAGTACGGAGTGTCCCAGCCTCTCTGTGGCATCCGAGCGCTGCTCAAAATAAGGTTCTCGAGCCTTCACTATGTGATAGATCGTGTTGAACAACTTTTTGCTCATGCGAAATCGGCGGCGAAAGACGTCTTCACCCCACGTTGGGAAGTCGCCAAAATAATCGGCCTTGACGCGGCATGAGCATCCAAGCGGTCACGATGATCACCCTTTTTCGCTTCGGCTCATTTTGCTCATCCTCTTCATTGGCGGCAGCTTTGGTGAGAATTCCGGCGAACAATGAAGTTGCTTTGGCAGCGAGTGCTCTCATTTCTTCCATTCTTTGCTCAAAATCGTCGTCACCTGACATGATTTGTAAGAATACCAAAGAAAAATGAAAGAATTGAGGATTGAGGTATATAGAGAATTGAGAGAGAGTGAATAGAAAGGTGTATGAAATAAGTTGGGAGAGTGAGTATTTATAGAAGTAAATAAGAGAAATAAAAAATAAAAATAAAAAGAAATTGTGACCATTGGCAATTGCAACGGATATGTGATTGCCCTACTAGCGATCACCACGTGGCCAAAGGTGGCAGCGATCGCTGGTTTCAAAAGATCGCATATACGATCATTTTTGAGCGATCTCGAAGATCGCTAATAGGAGCGATCACGCTCAAAAGATTGCTGCAACTGTGATCACCCTAGTGATAATCATCTCTGCAGGTGGTCTAATGACTCTTTTTTTCAAAGTAAATTAATGGGAAAAATGCACCTAAATACAAGAACTTTGTCATGTCTTCGATTTGACACATACTCTCTCCGTCCTTAATATATCTTTCTATCTTTTCTTTTTGGAGTGTCCCCCATATATCTTCCTACCTATTTTTGGATATTATCCCACAATAAATTATTACTACATACCCTTACTTTATCAACTTATTTACCTAAAATACCACATATGGCCCACCACTATCTCAGTTAATTAATATATCACTCTTTCAATGTGAGACTCTTTCTCCACTCATAACAAACTTAACCACCTTTTATCCACTCACAACCAACTCGACAATATTTTTTCTTATTCTCCGTGCCACTCCCTCCTAGAAAGATATATCAGGGACGGAGAGAGTAACTTTTAACCGTTTTCCCAAAAATTGTACTACTACTATTTTAATTTTGTCCACTTTTTCATAATTTGCAATTTGATTGTAATTAGATCTGACATGACAGCAAAAATTGTGTAGGTGTCTATGCCATTGGACAGGTGGTAGCAAAAAATGTACATATATATATATATATATATATATATACTGTATAAAAATTAATTTAATGAAAAAGAAATTCTCTCATCTCACTCCCGCTCTCTTCAATCGCCTGTGTTTTCAACCTTCTACACCATACCTTTATTTCTTTTTTCTTGAACGTCCTTCACACGTCAAAATTTCAGCCAATTTTCGAGAAATCTATGGCTGCGACAATCTATTAGAGGTCATCCAGATCAGACAAGGCACGTGACGTGGCGCGGTGGCAAGCCCTCCGCAGTAGAAGCAAAAATTGAAAAACAAAATCAATTTTGCAAGAGAAAGAAGAGCTTTAGCGCAAAAAAAATCTCGAGTTCGACATTGCTGAAAGTTTTCGCTGCAAGAAATTGCAAGATTTTAGTGAGATGGTTTGATTGTTCTGCAAAAATAATTAAGTTCAGTTCTGTAATATATTGGGTTTAATTTTTGGGATAATTGGATGTTTGAGCGACATAGTTCATTGATGATTGATAATGAAGCTGCAGATTTCTTGTTGAATATGCAAATGATGTTGATGATGGTTTTGGCTAGATTTTGAATTTTGGGGAAATAGAGGAACCTTACTTTGAGTGTGCGATGTTTGAGATAATTTTATGATAATTGATTCTTTAGTTTATGCAATTGTTAGTGATGATTTTTGGTTTCTGTGTTTGCCGCCGGAGGAGATCGTTTGTGGTCGGGAAGAGATGGTTGGTGGAGAAGGAGAAATTCTTGTGTGGGTCTAGATGTAGTACTACCTCTTATATAATAATATTTTAATATTATAATTTATATTATTAAAATATTATCATGTGAGAGGTGAGTATAGTATATGTACACTCATTATCAAAATAGGTGGGCTCTTATTTTAGTTTTTTTTTTGTTTTTTTTTTGGTAAATTAGGGTTTTATTTCACTAATAAAACAGATTCATACAACTTCTTACCACTTCCAACCACCAAAATAAAGAAACTCAAGAAATCTACCGGAACTAGCTAAGTCCAGTCTGAAATAACTGAACTAGTTGTTGATCTTTCCTACTTTTCATTGTCAAAATCAATTGACAACTTCTCACTACTACCTCCACACTTAATTCTACATCTTAAAATTTTCTTTTATTTCTTTCCTTCCAGAGTTGATACACAACCACAGTGACCATGGATCTATATAGCTTCTGTTTCCTCATGTTTGAGCCACATTGTGAGATCAAATATTGTTTCTCAATCTCTTATTCCTTTGCTTCTCTTGGCATGTTGCACTATGTTGCAACCCATTCCCAAACCTGAGTTGAGTACTGATATTTAAAGAACAAGTGATTGATATTCTCTAGCTCTTGCCCACACTAACAACACAAAAGATCCACAGTGATACCTATTCCAAGAAGATTATCACAAGTCACTAATCTTCTCAGTACTAAGGTAAGCCACATAATAAAAATACACTTATTTGGAGCCACATTACTACAAAGCATCTTCTGCCACCTTACTCTTTGTGTTGATTCTCTCAAATTATGGTAAACTTGTCTAATAGAGAATATAGATTTACTCAAAAGAGTCCAAGTCATAGCCACAATTGTTGGAGCCTCAATAATTTTCCTGACAACCCAAGATGCCTGAAGTGGCACTACCATGTTTGAGAGGGATTGGTTCTTTATATAATACGCATGAATCCACTTGACCCAGATTTTATCCTTCTTGTGTGAGAGACACCATAGCAGTTTACATAAAACAACATGATTCCACCATTGTATGTTTGCAGTATTCCAACCTCCTGCTGATTTTGGAGCACACAACTACTCACATGCAACTAGAGATCTTTTAGAAATCTCACCTTCACCTATCCATAAGAATGTTCTACAGGTTGTTTGGATGAGCTTGATTATCTTCTGAGGTAGAAGAAAAACATGGCACCAAAAAGTCTACATCCCAACCAAGACTGATTTGATCAGCTGCAATCAACCTACATAAGAAAACAACTTTGATGACCAACATTCTATCTTTAATGTGATTTTCTTAATTAAAGGAAGGCATTGAGTGAGAGATCTTCTTTATGGAAAGAATAAACCCCCAAATACTTGAAAGGCAATTCCCCTTGTACCATGCCAAATTCACCGATAATCTTTTCCTTTTCTTTGTAGTTACACCTCCAAAGTAAACATTACTCTTAGCTTGATTTGTTGTCAACCCCGAGGAAATAAAGAATTGTTGAAAAACCTGGATTACTTGTGTGATTTCTCATCACCTCTTGAGAATAAGAGTAGATCATTTGCAAAACAGACATGAACTAATCGAAATCTTTTGCACCTTAGATGGAACTGGAAATGGTTATTTGTCTTCAATCCAATCAGACATTTATGTAAATATTTCATGCTCAACATAAAGAGGTATGGGGAGACATGATCACCTTATTTAAGGCCCTATTTTGCATCAAAAGGCTCAGTAAGCTCCTCATTCACACCTACTACATATGAAACTGTGCTCACACACTCCATAATCCACTACACGAATTGGTATGAGAAGCCAAGTTCTAGCATAAGATACTTGAGGAAAGGCCATTCCACATAATCGTATGGCTTTTGGATATCAATCTTGATCATACACCGAGGTGATTTTTTTTCTTAATTCATATCCTTTTATCAAATTCATAGCTCAATAAGATATTATTGAATATCACCCTTCATTTCACAAACGCAAACTGATTCTCACTAATTATGTCATTTAATACCAGTTGCGACATGTTTGCCAACACATGACATAATCTTATACAACACAGTACAACAACTATAGGCCTATAGTCTTTTATTGTACTTGCATTCTCAACTTTTAGCAAAAGAGAGATGAGAGCTGTATTGATCAATTTAGGCATGATTCCAGTAGTAAGGAACTGTTTAATAGCTAGCACAACCTCTTCACCAATAACATTCCAAACATGCTTAAAAAAATAAACATTAAAGCCATCAAAACCTGGTGCTTTAAGTGAGTTCATGCTGAATAGAGCTGATTTAATCTCATGGCTTGATACTTTTTTGTAACAGTTGTTGTTCTCTACTTAGTAGAGCTCCCTTCTAATGATTTGTCTATCCACCGTGGGAAGATAGCTTGCTACAACATTGCCTATTAAATTCATAGTAGAGCTCTACTTTTTTGGAATTCTGCGTAGCTCTTGTACAAACATGAAAGAATCTAGTGTTGTCTCCCAATTGAATCCAATCTACCCTTGATTTCTGTTGCCAAATATTTTCTTCAATAGTGCTCCACTTCTCAATCTCTTTCAACAATCTTTTTTCCTCAGCAATAAGCTCCTCATTTAGCCTATCCTGCATTAGTTGAATTTGTACACCTTTTGCAACTCAATTCTCATTTGTTTCAGCTTCTTAGGAATATATCTGAAGTGAGCACTGTTTCTATGCTTCAATGGTTGTTTTAACTCTTTTAGTTTTTTTTTCCATATATTCACCAGCAGATTTGTGCTACATTATACTGTTCCAACTAGCAGCTAGAACTTGTTGGAATTCATGTCTTTCAGTAATCGCATTTATGAACCGAAATGGAGCTTTATTAATACGGACGAGGACCCGTGGGATAAAAGATCCAAGAACCCAATGTATAAGACATGGGCAGCGGTCTCCCTAGATCGAGAATCCAGTTTGATCACCTCCTAGAGCGAAGAAAAACCTCGACCCGTTAACTATAACAAGAACCTCGGTGTGGTTGAACACTACAAGACTTTGCTCAATTGTCTTGATAAGTTCGAGAACAAGTGAAATACTCTACAAAGAGAATTCAACTCACAAAGGCAAAACCAATTTCGTTTATAACTCAAGGTTGGTTGTTTTACAAATGATAACATGAATATTTGACAAACATGGATTTTTCACGTTGTTTTGGATGTATTCAATGTCATTTGATAGTGAAAATCATGTCGTTTAGCCCTTTACCTTACTTAAACCTTGTTATATCAGTTTTTATGATTGTTTTGTAGTTTTTGAGTAATTGCAGAAGAATGGAGTTAACATTAGAGTAAAAAGAGATTAGAATGAGATAGAGGAGTTCGATACGGAGCCATAGAAAGAAACGAGAGTCAATTCGGAGTCCGAACGAGAAAGAACGAGCAAAAACTTAAATGTTGCATAGTTCGGAGAGGACTACTGCACGTCCGCGCGGACATAAGAGAAAAAGTAGCTTTCGGAGCGGTCCACAAAGTGGACAAAACCGTCAGGGGTATGACCGCTTGCGAGCCCGATTTTCAGTGTAATCAGAGCGGTCTAGAGAGCGGACGAGCATCTTTCTCACCCAAAACACGTTTTATCACCAATTTTACTCCTAATTTCGGATTTCTACTCCCAAAATTGTCTCTCTACTCCAAAAACATATAAATACATCTCCTAATACAAGCCCTAGCCATCCATCATCATACAAACCCACCTCCTACACACACCAACACACTTTTCCACACACTACACTATTCCACCATTGTTGGAGCTTGGATCTTGGGAAAGAAGGAGACAAGTGAACAACATTGAAGATTCAAGACTAGGATTTGATTTCTATACTTCTATTCTCTTGTATTTAAGATGTTTTCTTCTCTTGACTTTGATATTTTGTTGATTATGAACATGATTAGTTAAATTACTTAGTTGGTTCTAGGGAATTGTTGAAACTCATAGATGATGATGTTGTTAATCTATAAATATTATTTTCCCTTCCATTTCATGATTGTGGTTCTTGGTGCTTGATTTTCATGTTAGAATAGTAGGCCACTTTTCTATAGATGCTAAGTGTTCGTATAAAGTACTAGCCGATTTATATGTTCATTGAATGCAAGAACTATCAATATGCAAGAAATTGAGACCTAGTGGAGATATTTGCAAGCATAGGAACCTTTAATCTACTTGTGCCCTTTTGAGTTAGTTGATTGTCTCGAGTCCTAACCGGAGAGAGCATTTTATTAATCTACTTTTGCATTCTCATCGAGAGGTGGAGTGTAATTAATTGTGTGGTTGTTCATCATGTTTTGGATTAAAATTGGTTGAATGGATTAATAGGATTAGACCATCATTGTTGCCGAGTGGAAGCATTCCTTAGAATTGACCCTTTTATCTCTTGAACCTTGCATATCTTCATTGTTTGTTAATTGTTTTACTTGTTTTCATTGCCAAATTTCCTTTCTAGTAAATCACCCCAATTTTCGATTAGTCTAAATAGAGTTGAACAACATAGTAATAGTAATGAGAGTTAAAAATTAGTCTCCGTGGATACGATCTTGCTTGCCACTATCTATACACACATCGTACACTTGCGGATTATTTGTGCTAATTAAAAGGCGAACAAGTTTTGGCGCCATTGCCAGGGACTAATTGATTTACTACTTGTGATATTATAAACTGTTGTGATAATCTAGATTAGACCTTATTTATGTTATTTTGCAATTTTAATTTATTGTGTTTGACTTGTTATTGACTTGTTACTTTGTTTGATATTAGGTAGTACATGAACACAAGGTCTAGGGAATTACCAATTGATCCTTTAGACCCCGAAATCGAAGCATCTTGCCGACATAATCAAGCAACAGCAAGAAGAGATCGAGAAGCACAAAGAACAATGGCCGATGCAACTTTGGTTTGAGAACTTAAAGAGCAATTGGATGCTATGCAAGCCCAATTGAGAACCCAAGAGGAAGCAATGGAGGCTGAAAGAAATAGGGCACAAATTCCTCCTATTCGAGATGCCTTCCGACCGGAATTTCATTATAGAAGTTATCATGGTCCAAGAATCAATGCCAACAATTTTGAGCTTAAACCCGCCTTAATCTCCATGGTACAACAAAACACTTTTGGAGGACGTCCACAAGAGGATCCCAATGACCACCTTATCCAATTTTTGGAGATGTGTGGCACCACGAAGATAAATGGGGTGTCGGATGATATTATCAAGCTTCGTCTATTTCCTTTCTCTCTTAGGGATAAGGCGAAGCAATGGTATCAATCTCTTGAGGATGGAAGTGTACAAACATGGGATGACATGGTGGAAAAATTCCTTTTGAAGTTTTTCCCACCGAGGATGACTATAAAGTTGAGGAACAAAATTATGCAATTCCAATAAATGGATCAAGAGTCATTCTATGAAGCATGGGAAAGGTTTAGGGAGTTATTGAATAAATGCCCAAATCATGGTTTCAACCAAGATTCACAAGTTAGTCTCTTCTACAATGGATGCAATGGCGAGATGAAGAAGTTTTTAGATGCATCGGCAAATGGAGACTTACTTAAAAAGGGCTATGCAATTGCTTTGGAGATTATTGAGAATTTGGTCAACACAAGCTTCCAATGGCCAATGTGTTGGATTTGAGGTGTTGCTGCTCAAGAGGTGATACTGCTCGAAGATGTTGGCAAAGTTTATGTAGCCAAAAGTACATCTAAAGTGTCGAAGCCGCTGCGTAGAACAAACTCTATTATGTGTGCTTCAGTCTGTGCTAAGGAAACCTAGAACAGTCTGGCAGAGACTTACCTTATCGGTGCAGATTTTGCGGGATCTTTTCCAAGTATATGATAGATGCGGACAAGATACATATCAAACAGATAAGAGTCGTGTTCCCCAAGCCTTATTCTCACAAGGAAAGAAGATCTAAAGAGATATACATGATGGAGAAGAGATCTAGGGTTTCGCCTATATATATTCGACATCTACATTGTGAGGAGCGGCTGCCGTTGTTTTATTGTTTGAGTGCTTATACTTTCTTGAGAGTATTGTATTGTGAGAGCACGAATTATTGTGAGAGTTTATCTTTGATAAATTAGTTCCTAAAGAGAGTTAAGGGTCGAACTGGCGGTTCGGACTTAGGTTGAGCGATTGTATATCGTCAATCACGAATTCACGTGACGTTAGGAAGAGGGTGAGCGAAAGAGTAGCATAAGGTGGTGACCTGTATGTGTAAGATCCTCTGTAGCCATTTCTTCTAATAGTAGATTGGTTCTCTCTTGGGCAAAGGCCCCCCAGACGTAGGTTGCAAAACCGAACTGGGTTACCATATCGTGTCTTTTATTTCAGCACAGTTTATTGTTTCTGTTACACTTTCTGTGCTAAGTTTTTCAGTAACGCGAATACCTTTATATGTGTAAAGTATACGTTTAGATCTAACAATTGGTACCAGAGCGGTACACCGATCTTACAGGTGTTGATCTTGGGACAAACATCTAAACGTGTTGCTGCGTTCGTGATAAGACACAATGACTTCCACAGGTGGCAGTTCGATGATGAAACCACCAATTCTTGATGGATCCAACTATGGATATTGGAAGATTCGTTTGATGGCACACATCAGAGCCATCAATGAAGAGGCGTGGGAGACGATAAAGTCAGAATTCAAACCTCCCATCATAGCCACGGGCCAACCCAATGCTGGCAAAGTCAAAGACAGGAAAGACTGGTCGAAAGCTGAAAAGAAAGAATTGGGGATGAATCAGGTTGCTCTGAATGCCATTCAAGCATCTGTTACTATGGAAATATTCTCCCTTATTTCCTCATGCGATTCAGCAAAGCAAGCATGGGATATTCTAGAGACTTCCTTTGAAGGAAATGATCGTGTGAAAGGGCAACGTCTTCAACAACTAGCAACCCAATTCGAGTTATTTAGGATGGAAGAACATGAGTCGATCAGTGACTTTCATGCAAAGCTGTTGAAAATTATCAACGAAAGTGTGGCCCTTGGGAACAAGTACACTGATGAATATCTTGTCAGAAAGGTATTAAGATCTCTTCCCAACAGATTCGAGTACAAAGTGGCTGCAATTGAGGAAGCTAGAGATCTCTCTAGCATGAAACTGGATGAGCTCATTGGATCTTTAAGAACCTTTGAGATGGGGAAGAAGAGTGAAAGCGCTGAAAGGAAAGGAGTTGCCTTTCAAGCTCACAACTGGCATCCTAAGGCGCCGACTGTGCCAAAAGAAGAAGTAGCAGCTGCTGAAGCAATGGCCCTAGTCACAAAGTCATTCAAGAAGGAGTTCAAGAAGTTTACCAAATGAGGGCTTGACAAGAAGAAAGGAAGTAAATCAAAATCCAGTCAATTGGATAAGGAAGACTCCCAGTCCACTCCAAAGACTGGACCTTAATGTCATGAGTGTCATGGTTATGGACACTTCAAGCGTGAATGCATCAACACAACGCGGAGGCAAGACAAGTTATATGTTGCCACCCACAGTGACGAGGATACAGATGATAGTGAGAGTGACACTGATGAAAAGGTTGCTCATGTTGCAATATCTGTGGTACAACCATCCATTTCTGTGCCTGAGTCAGTGCCCACTAGCAAGAACAATCCAGTGGATGAAGAAAGTGATGCAGACAGCGTGGATGAGGAGTCAATGATTAAGAAGTATGAATACCTGATCATTAAGTGTGATGAAGTTGGAAGAATCAACTTAACCCTCAATGCCCAAATTGAGGAAGTGACGAAGGAAAGAGACAATCTGAAAGTGCTGAATATGTCTCTGCTCGATCAAAACAACATGCTTCTTCACAAAATGGATCAGATGGATAAGTTTATTAAAATAATGAATGGTGATGCAACTTCCAAGCTTGATAAAATAATTGAAGCTGGTCAGAGCTCAACCAGCAAATCTGGTTTAGGATTCCAAGGAAAGCGGTGGGTGGCTGTCGAAGACAAGGAAAAGAAGGTGAATTTTGTTCCTCAACACAAGAAATCTCAGGGGAATCCAGCCCCCAAGTCAAATCATTCCAACAATAGGAGGCAAACTAGAATTCCTTAAAGGAATCTGCAGAAGCAGACACAGACGCAGACACATATGTCAAGGAGTGTTCCAAGAAATCAGAATCATCAGTTCAGGAGGGGACAACTGCCACAACAAGAAGAGTTGTTCAGACCAGTCTGCCATTATTGTGATCTTCCTAGACACATAAGGCCACACTGCAGATATTATCTTGGTGACAGAAGAAGGATGTTTCAATCCAGAAACAACTACACTGCATATGTTGCTCTAACATCTCTTTGGGCTCGAGCGGATAACAGGTGGTACATGGACAGTGCTTGCTCCAAGCACATGACAGGAAATCCTAATTTCTTGACCAATATTGTCGATGTCTTCGATGATCACGTTACCTTTGGAGATGGAAATCAAGCCATAGTGATTGAGAAAGAAATTCTAAACATACCTGGATATGCCGCCTCTACGAAATGTGTATTTGGTTGATGGACTTAAGGCCAATCTTCTCAGTGTTGGTCAAATATGCGATGAAGGATACAAAGTGATATTCGACGAAAGTACATGTCAAGTATTGAAGAATGGAGCTGAGTTTATGACTGGTCGCAGATCTCATGATAAGTGTTATCTTGTCACACCCACACATGTCTGTATGCAAGTTAGTGCTGGAATGACGGAAACCTGGCACCAGAAATTAGGACATGCGAGTTTGAGGAGCATGAAGAAACTTCTGAATGCTGATGCTGTTCGAGGAGTCCCTAAACTGGAGATTGATGATAAGGTTGTGTGTGGGCCTTGTCAATTGGGAAAACAAATTGAGGTGGGACATAAGAAAGTTCGAAGCATCACCACCTCTAGCATTCTGGAACTAATGCATATGGATCTAGTTGGACCAATGCCTACTCAAAGTATAGCCAAGAAGGAGTTTGTTCTTGTATGTGTTGATGACTATTCAAGGTTCACTTGGGTGGAATTTCTCCGACACAAATCAGAAGCCTTCAAAAGCTTTAAGAACTTGTGCATTCGCGTAGAATTGGAGAAGGATCTTCCCTTGAGAAGAATAAGGAGCGATCATGGTGGAGAATTTCAAAGATTTCATCACTTTCTGTGCTGAAAAGGGGATAACACACGAGTTTTCAGCCCCGAAGACACCTCAACAAAACAGAGTTGTTGAGAGAAAGAACATGACTCTACAAGAAATGATGAGAACCATGCTCAAGGCGCATGATGTAGCTGACAGATTTTGGGCTGAGGCAATGAATACGGCATGCTATATTGTGAATCGAGTCTATCTTCGTCCAAAGACAAATCAGACTCCTTATGAAATCTGGAAGGGAAGAAAGCCCAACCTCAAACATCTTCATGTGTTCGGGACAGTGTGCTATGTTCTGAATGACAGAAAATACACTCAAAAGCTTAATGATCGAGGTCTTGAAGCTATATTTATGGGATATGCTCGTGACAGCAGAGCATTCAGAGTCTATGTCAAAGCAAACAAAACTATCATGGAGTCTATCAATGTGGTCTTCACTGATTCTACAGATGCAGAAGCAGAAGAGGAGGCACAACTGCTATTACCTGTGCCAGAGTCTGTGCCAACATCTTCAAGTACACAGACCGGATCCACTGACACGTCCACTGATTCCGTCAAAGTTGAAACTCCATCTGACTCCACCTCCGGCGAGTTAGCCCCTACCACTCCAGGTCCATCCAGAAGACTATCTAAGTATCATCCACTAACAAATGTCATTGGAGATGTCACCGGAGGAAGATTAACTAGAAACGTATCAAGAGACTACAAACATATGGTGGCAAACATTGCATTCATGTGCTATGTCTCTAAAGTCCTTCTAAAGAATGTCAAGGAGGCCTTATTGATTGAAGATTGGATTGCCTCCATGCAAGAAGAATTGCTCCAGTTTGTCCATTGCAATGTTTGGTATCTTGTGCCACGTCCCATTGATGTGCATGTGATTGGGACGAAATGGATTTTTCGCAACAAAACAGATGAGATGGAGGAGATTATTCGTAACAAGTCGAGATTAGTAGCTCAAGGATATTCTCAAGAGGAAGGTATTGATTATGAAGAGACTTTTGCTTCGGTCACTCGTTTAGAAGCAGTTCGATTACTTCTTGGAATGGCATGCTGCATGAACTTCAAGCTATACCAAATGGATGTTAAGAGTGCCTTTCTCAATGGTACTCTTCAAGAAGATGTGTACGTGGAATAGCCCCCAGGCTTTGTCGATCCAGAATTTCCCAATCATGTCTATAAGTTGAACAAGACGCTTTATGGTTTGAAGCAAGCACCTCGTGCTTGGTATGATATGTTGTCCAAGTATCTCATCTCCAAAGGATATGTTCGTGGAGGATCTGACAAGACTCTTTTCTATAAGAGTAATTCGAAAAGTATCATCATTATTCAGATTTATGTTGATGAATAATTTTTGGCTCTGTGTCTCAGGATCTGATCCAGGAATTTGTGGGACATATGACAAAGGAGTTTGATATGAGTCTTTTTGCCGAATTGCATTATTTTCTGGGACTACAAATCAAGCAATCCGAGGAGGGGATATTTGTGACTCAATCAAAGTATGCTCGGAGCTTAGTGAAGAAATTTGGACTAGAAAATGCCAAGGTGCGTCGCACACCTATGTCAACTTCAATCAAGCTTAGCAAGGACACAGAAGGTGCTTTTGTAGATCAGTCTCTATACAGAAGTATGATTGGAAGTTTGCTCTACTTGACGGCCAGTAGACCAGACATTAGCCACAGTGTCGGAGTTTGTACCAGGTTCCAGATGGATCCTAAGGAGAGTCATCTTCTAGCTGTGAAGAATATTATCAAGTATGTTCGAGGAACCAGTGATTTTGGTATTTGGATGACTAAGGACAGCACCACATCCTTAGTGGATTACAGTGATGCGGATTGAGCAGGTAGCCCAGACGATAGGAAGAGCACATCTGAAGCTTGTTTCTTCCTTGGCAACAATCTAGTATCCTGGCACAGCAAGAAGCAGGTGAGCGTGTCTCTGTCCTCAACTGAAGCTGAATATATTGCTGCAGGATCAGCTTGCACTCAACTCATGTGGATGAGCCAAATGCTTGAAGATTATGGAGTGCCCTTCGAGTCATTTACCCTTTATTGCGACAACAAGAGTGCAATTGATATCTCGAAGAATCCTGTGCACCACTCTAAGTCGAAGCACATTGACATTCGCCATCACTTCATAAGGGAGCTGATTGAAGAGAAGATACTCAACATGGAGTTTATGCCTACGGAGAAGCAATTGGCAGACTTGTTCACTAAGGCATTGGATGCAGCGAGGTTCAAATCTCTTCGAGCTTCATTAGGTGTTTGCTCTCTCTAAACTCTCTAGAGAGACCTCGTGCTTGTGGTCTTTTGAACAAGCACAATGTATATGTACATTATTTTTTGGTTTTCTTGGTGTTTCTCTTTTTTCTGTGTGTTTCTGTGCCAGGAATTTTGCACAACCAATGGCACACGCAGTATGCTGGAGCTAACAAGGGCTAACGTCATGTCTGCAGCCTTTCAACTGCTACTTTCTGTGTTGAACTCTGTGACTTCCAAGTGTAGGCAACAGATGTTTTACGTTCAAATTTGAACGTTGGAGATAAGGATCTCTTCAAATCTTGATATATATTTCATCTTCTATTTTATAGGGATTTATTTCCATACATATCTTTGTAGAGAGAGAAATCATCCGCCTTTGTGCTTATATATATCGATTTCTTCTGCATTAAGATTTCACAAATCTTTGCTTAGCTTTGAAGTCTCTCTCTCTCTCTCTCTCAAAGATCTCTACTGTGTTCGTATATTGCGGTTTAATATTCATCATGTCGGATGGAAGCCGTTCAACCCAGCATCTCTCTGATGATTCCGGCGATGATAATGTCCCTATCTCCCGTCTCTACTCTGCCGATGGTAAGAAGAAGAAAGGAAGTCCTCCCCAACTTCAAGCCATGGGAATCGTTGATTACTCTGACTCCGGATCAGACTCTGGAGAGAAGGATCCCTCTACAGCTCCTCCAAAAGAGAAGCCTTCTCCTGCTAAGTCCTTCTCGCCGGTGAAGACAGTTACTGAGTCGCCGTCAAAGCACTCCCTCCCTTCGTAGAAACAAACTGTAGAGGACTCCGCATCTGAGACGAAATCTAGTGAGAAGGAACAAGCGCATGTTCCTGTTGCTGCCATGAAAAAGAAGATTACTCCATCCAAGTCTTCTTCCTCGAGATCAATTCTTCGACAACCTGCACCTTCTGCCGGAGGCTCTCAATCTGCTCCTAATCAAGCTATTATTCCTCCTGTGATTCATGTGTTCCAACATGCTGAGAAGGAAGCCACGACTGTTAATAAGGAGGCTAATATTGATGAAGCAGCACTTGATGAGTTTGTAGCTGAACTTGAAGAAAATTCTGCTGAGGAGTCTATGCCAGCAGCAAAGAAGCAAAGAGCTTCCAAAAGACGTCTTCGCAAACTCTCTGACCCTCCAAGAAAGAAAGTCAGAATTGAGGAAACTCCTCTAACCATCAAGGAACCTACTGCAACCCCCGCTACTCGAACTAGGGGTCAACTTGCTAAGAAGATTGCTGCTACCCGTGAAGCTAATGGTAAAGGGAAGGTTGGTGAATCTTCCAAGAAGAAGAAGAAGGCTGTCTTTAAGCCAAAGAAAGGGGTGGATCCCAATCAGCCCATTGATCTTGAGTCTGGGCTTGATCATGTGTTGGAGAGTGATGCTGGAAATTCTGAGCACGAAGTATCTCATCAGGGTGCATCATCTGCTACTCCAGTTAGAAGATCAACAGCTGAGGTCATTCAGAGATCAAAGGCTGTGGTGGATGCTCTCAGATTCAAATCTGATGAGCAAGCTGAAGCGTGGAATAATGTGATCCACAGGAAGCTGGTCTATGAACAACCTGTGAAGAAGGAAGATCTGGAGGGAATTGGCCTGGATAAGCTGCTCGAGGACGCTAAGTGGGATCAGACTGTCTTCCCTGTTCGTCGTTATGTGCGAGCGGTTGTGCTGGAATTCTACTGCAACATGTCCAAGAGTATTACTGACCCTTCATCTCGTTATCATTTCAAATCTTACATTTGAGGGAGATACATTAATTTCTCTCCTGCTGTTATATTTGCATTTGTTGGGCGTGATGATCATGGTGTGCAAGAGGAGGATGTGTCTCTGGACACAATTGCTAGTGAAATTACTCACGGGGTGTATCGAACGTGGAAGAAGAACATGTCCATCAGTTCTTCTATGCTGTCACAGAAGTATGCGATCTTGCATAAGATTGCGGTCAGGAATTGGTGCCCCACCTCACACACCGCCACAGTAAGCCAAGAAACAGCAAGGGTGCTGTACGGGATAGGGCGCTTCAAGCCCTTCGACTTTGGACGTTTGGTCTTCGACCACGTCACTCAACATGCTGGAAATCTGACGAAGCCTTAGGCTATCCTGGTTTAATCTTTGGTATTATCTCTTCGCAATTTTCTGATGTGATGCAGGTGGGAGAGCAGTTTGAGCGCACTCCAAAGAGCATTGTCATCCATGACAAGCTATTAAACGAGGCTGTTCATCCCAAGGACATCGAGGGTCCCTCTGTCCGTATTGTGGAAAGGAAGAAGCCAACATCATATGTGCCAACGCCTGTGCTGAGTGAGCCTAACCTCAGGGCTATTTCTACAAGGATGCTGCGAGAGCTGGAAAGGGAGTATAACTCCATTCTGTTCCAAATGAAGAAGCTTCGCATGCGCAAGAATGAGATTGCTGCATTACTCAATGATGCTAAAGCAGTCTTTGCTGGAGGAGAAGCTGTGCCATCTGGATCGGCAACACGTGTTGTAGAGTCTGTGCCAGAAAAAGATGACGATGTTGAAGATGATGATGCTGAGGATGAAGATGCAACTGATGATGGTGATAAGGCTGAGGATGCTGAAGAGGACTTGAGTGATGAAGATACCCAAACTGATGAGGATGAAGAAGACCTCCAAGCCTCAGCTCAAGCTGCGAAGAAGAAAGACTCCTAGTCTTTCTGAAGATTGGATGGAAGACCCCCCTACTTTGTCATTTCTGCCAGACAAAAAGGGGGAGTAGAAGAAAATTCGAAGTTTTTGTATTTATTTTGGTTTTCTGGTTGTTTTTGTTGGTAGTGTCTGTGCCAGTTTTTGGGCAGACTTAGTTTTTGGTTCCAAAGAGTTATTCCCTCTACTCCTTGATGTTTTTGATGGACATATATTATAAGCTCCCAGTTTATTACTTATGGTTTTAATGGTGTTCTTTGGTGCTGTGTTGAAGATCATCCGCTCGATGATTGAAGATTTACTTGGTGATCGGTTTACTCCATGCCTTACTTAAGGGGGAGTTTCAACACAGATTTCTCCAATTGCTAGTTGGAGGGAGAGCTTTGGCATACTTCATACAAGTTCAGTCTTGGAGGATTTGGAGGTATGAAGATGCTTATGGTTGATTATTTTCTTGATGATTGGTTTTGTCTACATTAATGCCAAAGGGGGAGATTGTTGGATTTGAGGTGTTGCTGCTCAAGAGGTGATACTGCTCGAAGATGTTGGCAAAGTTTATATAGCCAAAAGTATAGCTGAAGTGTCGAAGCCGCTGCGTAGAACAAACTCCGTTATGTGTGCTTCAGTCTGTGCTAAGGGAACCTAGAACAGTCTGGCAGAGACTTACCTTATCGGCGCGGATTTTGCGGGATCTTTTCCAAGTATATGATAGATGCAGACAAGATACATATCAAGCAGATAAGAGTCGTATTCCCCAAGCCTTATCCTCATAAGGAAAGAAGATCTAAAGACATATACATGATGGAGAAGAGATCTAGGGTTTCGCCTATATATATTCGACGTCTACATTGTGAGGAGCGGCTGCCGTTGTTTTATTGTTTGAGTGCTTATACTTTCTTGAGAGTATTATATTGTAAGAGCACGAATTATTGTGAGAGTTTATTTTTGATAAATTAGTTCCTAAAGAGAGTTAAGGGTCGAACTGGCGGTTCAGACTTAGGTTGAACGATTGTATATCGTCAATCACGAATTCACGTGACGTTAGGAAGAGGGTGAGCGAAAGGGTAGCATAAGGTGGTGACCTGTATGTGTAAGATCCTCTGTAGCCATTTCTTCTAATAGAGGATTGGTTCTCTCTTGGGCAAAGGCCCCCCAGACGTAGGTTGCAAAACCGAACTGGGTTACCATATCGTGTGTCTTTTATTTCAGCACAGTTTATTGTTTCTGTTACACTGTCTGTGCTAAGTTTTTCAGTAACACGAATAACTTTATATGTGTAAAGTATACATTTAGATCTAACACAACGGAGAGGACAATATTGGAAAAGGTGGCTTCAACTTCAAGTTCGGATCCTATTGCCTTCTTGGCGGCGCAAATGTCTACCATGAATAGCAAGATTGATGCTATGGCTAAGAATGAGTCAAAGACGGATGGACCTCCAAGCATAGAGGATATGAACTACGTCAACAACAACCGGAATTATGGAAATTATCGTCCTCAATAAGGTGGATACCAAGGTGGAAATCAATACCACCAAGGATATCAAGGAAATCGAGGGCATCCTAATCTATCATATGAGAATCCCAACAATGCTCTTCAACCTCCACCGGGCTTTTCGGTGACTAATGGAGTTATCAACGAAGAAAAGAAGCCGAGCATGAATGATATGCTCATGAAATTTATGGAAAGTACTCAAGCTCGAATGGAGAAACAAGAAGCCATTGTCGAAGCTTAAGGAACTCAACTCAAGATTATTGAGAAGTAATTGGGGCAAATGGCCACTTTAATGAGCAATCAACACCAACAAGAGCAATTTCCGAGCACTACTATTGTAACTCCCAAAGAGCATTGCAAAGCTATTAATCTTAGAAGTGGCACATCCTATGAAGGGCCCAAGATGCCGAATGAAGAAGATGAAAATATGGGTCATAATTTGGAAAGCATTGAAGAGGACAATTCAAAAGAATATGGAAAGAAAGGTGACACCCATTCTCCTAAATTCACAGGTGATACCCATCCTCCTTCAACAAGTTCATCTATTCCGACTCCTAAAGCTTCCAAAGGACAAGTTAATGAAAAGGAGAGTGAAGTGTACAAGGCACCACCTTCTTATTGCCCTCCAATTCTGTTTCCACAAAGGCTTCAAAAGAAGAAAACGGAGGAGCAATTCTCAAAATTTCTTGATATTCTTAGGAAAGTACACATTAATATTCCTTTAGTGGATGCATTGCAATAAATGCCCAACTACACTAAGTTCTTGAAGGATGTGATATCAAGGAAGAGAAAATTGGGGGATTGTGAAACGGTGAATCTCACGGAGGAGTGTAGTGCTATTATCCAAAGGAAGTTGCCAACTAAGGTCAAGTACCCCGGAAGTTTTATCATACCATGTGGCATTGGAAGAGATTATTTTAAGAAGGCACTTTGTGATTTAGGGGCAAGCATTAATTTGATGCCCTTGTCCATTTTCAACAAACTTGAGATCGGGGATATCAAACCGACGACTATTTCTCTCCAAATGGCCGACCGATCAATTTCTTATCTAAAGGGTATTGTGGAAGATGTGCTCATCAAGGTGAACGATTTTATCTTTCCGGTGGATTTCATTGTATTGGATATGGAAGAAGACAAGGATGTTCCACTAATCCTAGGACGGCCGTTTATAGCTACAGGAAGAGCTCTTATAGATGTCCCCAAGGGAGAGCTCACGCTTCGTGTTAATGATGAGAGCTTCACATTTTCCATCTATAAAGCACTCAAGTTTCATGATAGTGAAGATGTGAAAAAGTTGGAGGAATGCAAAGTGATGGATATTGTGGATTCTTGCATTGATTTGGAGTCCATTTGCTTACCAAAAGATTCCTTGGAGGCTTGTTTACTTAACTCTCTCTATTACTATGTTTTAGATGATGAGTGTGATGATTCAAGCTTATTTGAAAGTGTTGATGCTTTGAATGTTGCAAAGGAAATTCCTAGGTTCAATGGAAATTTCTTAAAGCTAAGGAGTGAAGAAGAAATAGAGGAGGCAAAGCAAAGGAAAGCAAAGAATGAAGCTCCCATTTTGGAGTTGAAGCCTCTACCCGAGAATTTGAAGTACATTTTTCTTGGAGAAAATGACACATATCCGGTTATTGTTTCTTCTTATCTCTCTTCAATTGAACTTGATAAATTGCTTGAAGTATTGAGAGAACATAAGTCGGCTATAGAGTGGTCAATTTCGGATTTGAAAGGAATTAGTCCATTTATTTGCATGCATAGAATTCTTATGGAAGATGACTATAAGCCTAAGAGACAAAATCAGCGTTTGAATCCGGTTATGCAAGAAGTGGTGAGAAAAGAAATGATCAAGTGGTTGGATGCCAGAATAATTTTTGCTATTTCGGATAGTGAATGGGTTAGCCCTACTCAAGTGGTGAGTAAAAATGGGAGAATGACGGTTACAAAAGATGAGAATGATGAATTGATTGCTACTAGATTGGTGAGTGGTTGGAGAGTTTGCATTGATTATAGAATGTTGAATGCCGCCACCCGGAAGGGTCATTTTTCCCTCCTCTTTATTGATCAAATGTTGGATAGGCTTGCCGGATTTTAATTTTATTGCTTTGTTGATGGTTATTCGGGTTATAATCAAATCTTAATTGCACTGGAGGACCAAGAGAAAACCGCCTTCACTTGCCCATATGGAATATTTGCTTTCCGTTATATGTCTTTTGGCTTGTGCAATGCTCCCGCTATCTTCCAAAGATGTACGATGGCTATTTTTGATGGGTTGATTGAGAATGTGATGGAGGTTTTTATGGATGATTTCTCCGTATTTGGGAGTTCTTTTGATCATTGCCTTTATAATCTCTCTTTGGTTTTGAAGAGGTGTGAAGACATAAATCTCGTATTGAATTGGGAGAAATGTCATTTTATGGTGAGAGAAGGAATTGTGCTTGGCCATAAAGTTTCTAGTGCTGGATTGGAAGTAGATCAAGCTAAGATTGTGGCTATTGAGAAGTTACCACCTCCTTCAAGTGAGAAGGGCGTTAGAAGTTTTCTTGGCCATGCCGGCTTCTATAGGCGATTCATCAAGGATTTCTTCAAGATTTCGAAGCCCTTGTGCCATTTTCTTGAAAAGGATGCAAAATTTGATTTTGATGAAGATTGTGTAAAGGCTTTTAAGCACTTGAAGAAGGCACTAGTGAGTGCACCCATTTTGATATCTCCGGATTGGTCTCAACCATTTGAGCTCATGTGTGATGCAAGTGATATTGCCGTTGGTGCCACCTTGGGGAAAAAGAGAGACAAGCTTTTCCGGGTGATACACTACGCAAGTAGAACTCTCGAAAAGGCTCAAGCCAACTACACTACCATCGAGAAGGAGATGCTAGCAATTGTATATGCATTTGACAAGTTTCGATCTTACTTGATCGAAACTAAATCAATAGTCTTTACGGATCATGCCGCAATCCGTTATCTCTTTGACAAGAAATATGCAAAGCCAAGATTGATCTGATGGATTCTACTTCTCCAAGAATTTGATATTGAAATCCGAGATAGAAATGGATGTGAAAATATGGTCGCCAACCACTTGTCAAGAATAGAGAATCCGGTTGAAGGTGAAGAGCTTGGAGTCCCAATTAATGAGAATTTCCTGGATGAACAACTCTTCCAAGTGCAAGCCAAACCCCTTGGTATGCGGATTTTGTTAATTATCTCGTCTCCAAAGTTCCACCACCATCCGACTTGCCTCCTTATCAAAAGAAGAAATTCTATCACGATGTGAATTTCTACTTTTGGGAAGACCCCTACTTGTATAGAAGATGTGCTGACATGGTTTTTCGAAGATGTGTGCCTCAAGAAGAATGGGAGTCAATTATGAATCAATGCCATTCTTCTCTAAGTGGTGGACACTTTGGAGCTCACCGAATGGCTATTAAGGTACTTCAATGTAGTTTTTATTGGCCTACTATTTACAAAGATTGTTATTCTTTTGTGAGTTGTTGTGATAGATGCCAAAGAACGGGGGGAATTTCTAAAAGGTATGAAATGTCCTTGACTAGTATTGTGGAGGTTGAGTTATTTGATGTGTGGGGAATTGATTTTATGGGCTCTTTTCCTATCTCTTTTGGATTTCAATATATATTGTTGGTAGTTGAGTATGTCTCTAGGTGGGTGAAAGCAATTCCTACTCAAACAAATGATGCCAAGGTTGTGTTGAAATTTGTTCAAAAGAATATATTGTTGAGGTACAGAGATCCCCGAGCCATGATAAGTAATGGGAGAAGCCACTTTTGCAATAGATGGGTGAATGGTCTCTTGACCAAGTTTGGTGTGAAGCATAGAGTCACCACCGCTTATCATCCACAAGATAATGGGACAACCGAGCATGCAAATCGAGAAATAAAGCAAATCTTGGAGAAGACGGTGAATGGGAGCCGGAAAAATTGGGCTATGTTGTTGGATGAAGCTCTTTGGGCTTATAGAATGGCTTACAAGACTCCTCTTGGCATGTCTCCATATCAATTGGTCTTTGGAAAATCGTGTCATCTGCCCGTCGAATTGGAGCGCAAGGCTTATTGGGCTATCAAGAAGATAAATTTTGACTTCAAGAAAGCGGACAAGGCAAGAATTCTCCAACTAAATGAGTTGGATGAGTTTAGGTGTGAGGCATTTGAGAATTCAAGCCTTTACAAAGAACGAACAAAACGTTTCCATGACAAGATGATTAAGAAACGAGAGTTTGTGCCGGGTGAGCAAGTTCTACTCTTTAACTCTCATCTTTCTCTATTTCCGGACAAGTTGAAGTCCAAATGGTCGGGGCCGTTTGTGATTAAGAAAGTCTTGGAAAATGGCGCCATGGAATTGTTGGGACGAGATGGTAACACCTTCATAGTCAATGGGCAACGAATCAAGTCATATTATGATGCCAAACAAAAGGAAAAGGTGTTCATTTTCTACCATGACGAAGCCAAAGTCTAGCCAAGACAAAGTCGAGCTAACGACATTAAACTTAGTGCTCGTTGGGAGGCACCCCAACAAGGTTAGATTTATTTTTGCACTAATTTAATTTTTAAGTTGATTTTTCCTTCTATTTTCTATTTTCTATTTTCTTATTAGCTATATATATATATATATATATATTTAATTGTTTTCTAGTTTTATATTATATATATAAGTAATGTACATATTTCTTTTATATATATATTTAGTCGTATGTTTGACTTTCAAGTATATATGTACATGTATGTTAAATTAATTAAAAAAAAGGGGACATTATCTTGTTTTAGTGTATATAGGATTGGTTTCCTTTCTATTTTCTTTTGCAGGTTTAAATTAATTAAAAAAAAGGTGAAAAGCTGGAAGAAAGGACTGCGCGTGATAAGCCAGAAAACTCACTCCGTGAGCGGGCTGACGAGCGGCTAAAACCGCTGGGGTGTCACCAGCACGCTCGACCTAAAATTCTTTTATTTCGGAGCGTCCTTCCGCGCGATCTCCAAAATGGCCTCAAAACCGAAGAACGACAAGAAAAGTAGAAGCAATGGCCCCTCACGAGCCCTCCAATCTCAATGGAGGCAAGCAGACCCCGAAAAATATAAAATTGTCCTTCCGGATAATGATTCACTTCAAATGTGGGAACGTCTTTACCTTATCAAGAAAAAGCCCACCAAGTACCCGAATAATGATTGTACACAAGCATTGGGGATACATGGTGATGTGTGGCGTTTATTTGAAAGAGTAGGTTGGTCGCATATGATGAGTGCTAGATGGCGCCTACTTATGAACCACTTGTACTTGAATTTTTGAGCACTCTAGTAGTCTCAACGAAGAGTGGTCATGCTGTAAAGATGACTTTTCAAATGGGGAATGTACAAAGGGAGCTCACGGCAGAGGATTTCAATGCTATACTACGTGTACTGCAGGGTGGTATTATCCATAGTTCGCGTGATTCCGAACATCAAGCTTTGTGGCGTGACATCACCAATGGCAAGACTCCTTATATCTCCAACTTATCAAAGGCTACATAAATCAGGAACCCGGTCTTCAGATATATTCAGTGGGTTATGGCCTCGGGACTTTGTAACCGAGACAGTAACAGTGGAGTTGTTTCTTGTGAACTTTTTGCTCTTCATTGTATTATCACAAGCACCAACATGAATGTTGGTGTTTACTTGATGGATCATTTCTTAAGCACAAGTCGGCTCAACAATCCATCTTGCATTGGCTCGGAGGTTTCATTACTGCTATTGCCCAGCACTTTGAGTTCAACCACGGATTCCAGAGAGTCGTTAGCCCACTTGAGATCCACTTGGGCACACTAGTCACGATGCACATGATTACAATCAACAGGGACGACATTTTCCTCATTCAGCGGGATGACAAGGATAACGAGAATGACAAGGATGCCAAATACTTCCCGTTGCCAAATCGTGCTCTCACTACTGTTAGTGACCTCAATTCCAGAATTAATTGAAAGATGGACACCCCTCAACATTTGGAGGCTTACGTGGGAGACTTGGAGGTCCCACGCCAACGTGTTCAAATCATTCATGGAGAGCCTCCCCATGGAGAATCATTTATGAACACAAGCCGCCGACACATGCGTGAGGACACAAATGAGGAGCAAATTGCATCATTGACTAATATGTTGAATAAGATACAAAGTGCTAATGAGGCACAACACACCACAATGGCAGCTACCATGCAAGATCAACAAGTCATCCTAGTGCATGAGCTTGGGATGTTGAGAGCGGATAATGTCATTTTGAAGGCAGAATCTCTTGATTTGAAGGAGCAAGTTCAAACAATGCAAGGCCAAATGAATCGCATGTACGAGATAATTGAGCACATGCATGCTCAAGCTAAATTACCAACGCCTCCGTTCCCTTGACACCTGTGAGCTCGATAAGTAAACCAACTCTTCTTCTTTCAACCTTATTTTTCACCTTTGTGCAAAATAAGTTTGGAGGGAGGGAGAAGAGTGGTTTGTTTATCTCTTTTTAGTTGCTTTCTTATTTTATTTTAGTTAAAACTTTGAGTCTTAGTGTTGATGGAGTCTTGTTAGCATGCGATGGGTGAATTGGTGATGTGGCTAATGATGAGAACGGAAAATGATTTTTGATTAAAATTGTTGCCTTTGTATTTTGATTGATTGGTTAAATGTGCTTTGATGAAGTGAGATATAACGACTTAGGTTGTGGATTAATTGAACCTATGTGAGATTTGAACCTTTGACTATTCGTTGATTTTAGTCTCTCTTGTTTCCTGTATGTGAATGTTTGAGCATGCATTTGTATCTCTAGAACTTGTCATGGTTCTTCCTTGAAAATAAGTAGATGTGCTATAGATGTTGACATGATTAAAGGCCTTCTTTGTTAGCCAAGATCTCCTATTTTTCTTGACCAAAAATGTAATACATAATCCTAGTTGCCCTTTTGAGCCTTAGCCTAATTCTTTGATTTAACCTAAATTGAGAAGGGGTAGAACTTGTGAATTTAGGAGAATGGTGAGTTAAGAAAGGTTTGAGGTTGTTTTGTTTTGAGCATAATGTGAATTAGAAATAGCTAGCCCTTGCTAAAAAAAAAAAAAAAAAAAAAAAAAACAAAAACAAAAACAAAAAAAAAGACAAAAAAAGAAAAAATAAATAAATAAAAGCAAAACAAAGTGAGTGTAAATTTGATTGTTTGTGTAAAACTTGGCACTTGTGAGTTGTCGGTTATTGATATTGTCATATCTTTTGGAAAGTCACTTGGCCCAAAAATCACTCACCTACCAAAGAGCCTCATCACAACCTTGAAAAAGTCATTTTTGTTCTTTATCTTGGAGCATTGTGAGCAATAGAAGGTTAGATAAATGGCAAGCTTATAGTAGAACTCGTGCGTGTTGTCAAACCGAGCGTAAACACTACCTTTGCATACACTTGAGAGTTAAGCATTTTATTTCAAAAGTCCTTGTGTGCGAATCCGAAAATTCTAAGAGGTTGATTTTCTAACTTTGTTGAAGCATCTTTGATCTTGAATGAGAAATACATTTGCGATATTTGTTTTGATGTGTAAGACTCTTGGCAGCGGCGAGCTTGGCGAGCTCGCTCGCTTGCCTTTTTGGTGGGCCCAGCAAGCACGCACCAAATGGTGTGAAGTGGCGAGCTCGCCAAGCTCGACATTTTATTTTATTTTACTTTTTGAAAAAGATGAAATTAAGAGAAAAAAATCATTTCATTAAAATTAAAATACTACATTACACTAAAAATTAAAATACTATTACAATAAAATTAAAATACTACATTAAACAAGAGCTTAAAATAAAAAACTACTCATCATCAACGGGCCACCCATATTTTATTTTAAGGCCCCTGACCCATTTCTCGTGGAACTCTTTTTGGGCCGGCTCCATACCGGCGGTGCTCCTTGTGATGATATGATAGTTTTGTTGCCTCGTAAATTTTTCTATTTGCTGCGACATTCTCGCCGCTGCTTGAACAAATTCCTCTCGCATATTTCCCGATCCCGAACCGCTACCCGAGCTCGATCCGACCTTTTCCTTCCCTCTTGCCGCCGCCTTTGCCTTGTCTCTACCCATCGGGCGTTCCATCCGACTAGACTGCTCCGACCCAAATTCGCCGTCGGAAAGTGGAGTGGAGGATCGCGGTGTGCTTCCGCTCTGATTGCTCCCTACCGCCGAATCCTGCCTCGAAGTGGTATAGCTCCCATCTTCGCTCGTCTTCGTTCTCTTTTCCGCATGGTATTTTGCCGAGTAGACCATAGCAAACTTCGGCGTACCTTTAACTACCCGCCACATCGGCAAGTGCTTGAAAGCAGCTTTCTTCGCCTCTTGCCATGAATTGAGAGCGTTGGACAAAATGTCCTCATTGCTCTCATCACTTCGACTCGTCATCTCGCACTCCTTGTAAACTTGTTGGAATTCCATTAAGATGAGCTTCACTCGATCCTAATGGTTGCGGAACTTTTGCGGGTTCCTCCCGATGTGTTTTGGGAACGGAGCTCGCGGTAAGGTTGCAAAATACGCCGCCAGTACGAATCGAACCGTTGGCCATTGGCGACGATGGGGTCTTAGGAGATGTCGATCCAAAACCGAGCCAAGATCTCGGTCTCGGCCTCGGTGTATCCCGCCGGCCCGTCCTCGCCTTTGGAAGACGATTTCACCAACTCCACCGCAGCCGCCCTACCGCCTTTACAACGGCCACCATGACGACCACGACGACCACTGCCGGAGGCTTCCGCCTTCTTCCTCTTCCTCTTTGCCGGCGACGTGACTTGGACCTCGTCGCCGTCGGCGTCCAAATTCACCGCCAAGTTGAAATCTTCGGGCGACGGCGCGGGGTGCGTGGGGTAGCCGGTGCTCATTGGCGGCATTGGCGGCTCTGAAGCCTTGAAACGGTGCAAAGGCACCCGCCGGAAAGTGAGGAATGTAGGCTCCCGTCGTGGGAAATTGTGGAGTGAAGGCCGGAGGCGACGAGAATAAATCTCGTTGGGGTATTTGAGAGAACAAATTTTGTCGAGGGGATGGACGACATGGGTTGGGGCTCGGCGAATCTTCGGCGAATGGCCAATTGGTGTTGAAATTAGCATTTGGATCCATTTTTTTTAACGGATAAGGTGATCGCCGGAGGGCTTGGCCGGAGAAGGTGACCGCCGGTTTTGGGAGCAAATTTGAGACAAAAGAGGTTGGAGAAGAGAGAATAGAGAGTGTAGTGTGTGATTTGTGGGTGGGGAGGGAATATATATAGTGTTTAATTGGAATATAAAAAATTTTGAATGGTGACCGTTGACGATCGCAACGGCTATGCCGGCGACCAACCAACGGTCACCACGTGTCCTCGAGCGTGGGAGAGCGCAGCTCGCTCTATTGAGCTTGAGCGCGTGAGCGCTGAGCTCGGCAGTGGCTTGCGAGCTTGAGGACAGAGCTCGCTAGGGCAGCGAGCGCGCTCGCACGCGCGCCGCTGCCCATAGCCTAAATAATCTGAAGCCACTTTGTGTCACTAATTCACCAATCCATGTTCGTCTATTTTCTTCTTTCTTTTTGTTGTTTGAGGACAAATAACGGTTTAAGTTTGGAGGGTTGACAAACATGGATTTTTCACGTTGTTTTGGATGTATTCAATGTCATTTGATAGTGGAAATCATGTCGTTTAGCCCTTTACCTTACTTAAACCTTGTTATATCGGTTTTTATGCTTGTTTTGTAGTTTTTGATTAATTGCAGGAGAATGGAATTAACATTAGAGTAAAAGGAGCTTGGAATAAGATAGAGGAGTTCGATACGGAGTCATAGAAAGAAACGGGAGTCAATTCAGAGTCCGAACGAGAAAGAACGAGCCAAAATTAAAATGTTGCACAGTTTGGAGCAAACTATTGCACGTCCGCACGGACATAAGAGAAAAAGTGGCTTTCGGAGCGGTCCGCAAAGCGGGCAAAACCGTCGGGGGTATGACCGCTTGCGAGCCCGATTTTTCAGTGTAATCGGAACGGTCTAGAGAGCGGACGAGCATCTTTCTCACCCAAAACACGTTTTATCACCATTTTACTCCTAATTTCGGATTTCTACTCCCAAAATTGTCTCTCCACTCCAAAAACATATAAATACATCTTCTAATACAAGCCCTAGCCATCCATCATCATACAAACTCACCTCCTACACACACCAACACACTTTTCCACACACTACACCATTCCACCGTTGTTGGAGCTTGGAGCTTGGGGAAGAAGGAGACAAGTGAACAACATTGAAGATTCAAGACTAGGATTTGATTTCTCTACTCCTATTCTCTTGTATTTAAGATGTTTTCTTCTCTTGACTTTGATATTTTGTTGATTATGAACATGATTAGTTAAATTACTTAGTTGGTTCTAGGGAATTGTTGAAACTCATAGATGATGATGGTGTTAATCTATAAATATTATTTCCCTTCCATTTCATGATTGTGGTTCTTGGTGCTTGATTTTCATGTTAGAATAGTAGACCACTTTTCTATAGATGCCAAGTGTTCGTATAAAGTCCTAGCCGATTTATATGTTCATTGAATGCAAGAACTGTCAATATGCAAGCAATTGAGACCTAATGGAGATATTTGCAAGCATAGGAACCTTTAATCTACTTGTGCCCTTTTGAGTTAGTTGATTGTCTCGAGTCCTAACCGGAGAGAGCATTTTACTAATCTACTTTTGCATTCTCATCGAGAGGTGGAGTGTAATTAATTGTGTGGTTGTTCCTCATGTTTTGGATTAAAATTGGTTGAATGGATTAATAGGATTAGACCATCATTGTTGCCGAGTGGAAGCATTCCCTAGAATTGACCCTTTTATCTCTTGTACCTTGCATATCTTTCCTTGTTAGTTAATTGCTTTACTTGTTTTCATTGCCAAATTTCCTTTCTAGTAAATCACCTCAATTTTCGATTATTCTAAATGGAGTTGAACAACATAGTAATAGTAATCATGTCTCCGTGGATACGACCTTGCTTGCCACTATCTATACACACACCGTACACTTGCGGATTATTTGTGCTAATTAAAAGGCGAACAATATTTATACGCTCCAAATAGACTTTTGACAGCCTATCATTGATGACACTACTAAAGACACTTAAATACTTATTAAACACTTTATACTTCGCTTATTAACTAGTTATGACTCTTGAACTCCAAAAGTCACCTAATAAACACTTAGTAATTAAACTAAATAGACTTTTCATTTGGCCTTCACCACATGCACGAAAGATACATGGTTTATTCTTCATCTTGGGCCTTCGAAATCTGATTATTAACGAGTCCATTCTTCAAGTAGGATTCAGCCCACCGACTTGAATAACATTCACCAATTGACCAGATGTAAATTTGTCTTGGAATTGGGCTTTTATTTTGCATAAAATAAGCTTCATGTACACCTTTATTTCTTGGCTCGTGCCATTATAATTGACCCGCTTTATTTAATTTCAAAATATAACTTGTACTTCGTAGGTTGATCAACTGTGCTCACATCATTCACTACGCCAAAAACGCTCATACATAACGGATAATATCCGTTATCTATGTTAAAAAATATCCGTCAAGTATAATGCTGTTATCTATGTGGCGCTCATACATAACGGAGTTTTATCCGTTGTCTATACTATTATACATAACGTTTGTCATTTAATTAATAACGTGTGATTATCCGTTATCTGTATTCTTTTACATAACGTGCATGATCGTTACGAAAGATGATATTTCTCCATTATCTATAATACTATACATAACGCTTGTCCTTAAATTAATAACTTGGGATCATCCGTTATCTATACTCTTTTACATAACATGCATGATCGTTACGAAAGATGATATTTATCCGTTATCTATACTATTATACATAACATTTGTTTTTAAATTAATAACGTGTGATTATCCATTATTTATACTCTTTTACATAACGTGCATGATCGTTACGAAAGATAACATTTATACACAACTTTTAATTATAATTTATTTGAGAATAAAATTAATTCTAAAACAACAAAATAATGAAAACCATCATTAAATCATGTCATAACATCCAAAATATTCATACAACCACCATCCGAATAGAGTTAACAAACACACAAGTTCTACAAGTCGTACGTCCATTATAACGATTACAAAAACACAAGTTTAACAAAAACACAAGTTTTGTAGGAGAATACAACATCTCTTCTCCTTCCCCGTCTCTTTTCCACATTATGGAAAGCATCTCCAGTCTCCTTGCATCTGTAGAAGAATACAACAAAAAACACAAGTTTATACTAGCCTCATACACAAGTGCATCAATACGTACTCAAACCAGTTCACTTACATTATGGACATACCGCTCAAAATAATTAAATTTTAAGCGTACCTATCCATCCAATGCATGCTCAATCACACATGATGCCCATTCTTGACGAACCTCGTTGAGCTGATTTTGAGAATAAGTTTTTTCACCCTTAAACTACAATTATTACAGAAAAGATCATCAATATATTTATTAATAACTACTAATACTATGTACACAATATTCAAGTATATATATTTAATACCAGTGATGACAAGTTAAAAGTTGAGGCTGCCGCATTTTGAAACCCTTCGATAATATCTCTCATAAACCTCATCACAAAATAGTCACATTGCTTGTCATCAAGTTGTATAGGACCCTATAATTATTACAGAAATAAAATGGTAAGCCTGCATTTTACCAACTATCTAACCAAAACAATATTGCTGTTTCCACACTACTTCAAAAATTCCATGTACTACTATCAGAACAAAGCCACAAAACTCATCAGTAAATTAAGCATACATACCTTGATAACTTCCCAATTTGCTTTTTTCATTTTCTTTCCCTTTTTTGCAGTGACCATACTTATCGCATGTAATGCCCCGTAAATTTCTTACGATCTCAAAATTTTAAAGTTAATTAAATAAATGGCTTTGCACGCCTAAGTTTACGATTTTGAGTTCTAAGACTAACGGTCGAATCCGTTTCCGAAAATAAATTACGGAAGTCAGCTAAACGACTACCGTATTTAGGGTTAGCGCGTACGAAAAGTTTTTAGTTCGTGAACTCAGAACGGAAAACCGTCTGATTTTTACATTCACGAAATCGCGATACGAACTCGCCCGAGAAAGTTCGGTTTTATGATTTTCCGGACGAAACTCGGACTGTGTCGTCCAGGGTTTTTGTCAAAATAAATTTTATAAATTTATTTTCCGATTAAGTTTCGTATGTTAAAATTTTCGGTCGAATCGGATCGCGACGATTTTGTGCCGAGCGACGTTTTTCGTCGTTCGATTTTCGTAACGTCGGATCGGGCCGGAAAAGCGCGTATTTTTCTTTTTCTCTCCTCGTTGACCGACATCACTCCTTCTCACATTAGTAGATATTTCATTTTATATGATTTATTAAAGGTGACACCTAATGTATTACTATTCATACTTTACACCTCTTATCTTATAACATAAGTTAACAATTAAATCCATCTCTCTCTCCCTCCCACACTAAAAATCGGCTGCCCCATACCATCCCTCTCCCATCTTCATTTCTTCATCACCATTGAAGAAAGCTTCAAGAACTTGAAGGAGAAACACACAAGACATCATCCAACCATCCAAACCTCTACTTCTTTCATTAATTAGCAAGGTAATCCTCTCCTCTATACTTCTATCCATCCATCATCCTCTTCTTTTCATTTTTCTCTTTGTGATCGAAAATTAGAGTATTGATTTAGATGATTTGATCTTGAATTAATGAAATTGGATGTGTTAGATAGGTTAATTAGGGTTTAGAATTGAATAAAACCAAGAACCCTAATCTCTATATTATTACCGAAAATTTAGGGTTATTTGTAGGATTTTTGGATTTCTTCAATTGATGATAGATTCATGCCTAAGAGGTGTTTAATTGGCGATTAGAACAAAGAGGAATCGAAAGCCCCATGTTTTGTGAAAACCGATTTAGGGTTTGAGTTTGAATTTGGGGATTTATGCATGTTAGATGAAATTGGATTTGCAATTGATAAATTGTTGTTATAATAGGATGATTATTGAATAAATGGTGTTAATTGGAGAAGAAAATCACTCTCTTAATATATATATATAAATACCGAAATTTATAGTAGTTTTAGGGGTTTTCATGTGTTGAATTTAATTGATGAATTGATGATGGAATTATGTTGTAGTTGATGTTAATTGATTATGGGAATTTAATTAGATTTTTCTAAAAATATTTATTGGAATGTAAGAGACGAAGAACACGTCATAAGTTGAAATATAGTGTTGGTATGAGATGATTGTATGCATAAAAGTGATTCTCGTTAGATGTAGTTTAATGTCGTAAATTTTGAACGGAATCCGACAACTTTGAAAATTTCATAAGAGACGAACAACTAGACGTAACTAATAACCGACAAGTCGAATGAGAATTATAATTTGATATTATTGTCTATGATGGACTTGAGAACAACTTTGTAGTTGACGTCATGAGCTTTCGGGCTAATATAATATAAGCTATAGTTATAGTCGAGAACTAGAACGCGAATTTCATAACTTGTTGGTTTAGTAATTGTTAGTTGAAAGCCGACGTTTAGAACGTCGTGCTATTGGACGAGTTTTGATAAGGAGTTCGTCACGTACGGGAGTGCGTGAAGACTGCTTTGAGTGTCCAGTTTCTAAAGAAATCGAATTCGAGAGCTTAGAACGAACCTAAGACGTTATACGTTGAATCTATCGAGAAACTAGGGGTTTCGCGGCAGTTTTGCGACCCTCGCCGGAAACTCTAATAACTTTTAGCTCGTTTATCTGATTGGTGATCCGTAAATTGGAGCGTAAACTAGACATCCCAAAATTTCCAACTAAAACGTAATTCCCCTAAGTTGATTCTTTCCAACTTAGTTCCTTATGATCTTTTAAGTCGTATTAAGCTACCGACTACCTTCTCTACTGACCTATGAGTCGAGTATGAGACCTTCAGAGTTCTAACGGGATTTGAACGAGTCTCGTTCCAGTTTAAGTAAAATGAATTTAGTAAGCGTGCAAATACCTAAAGAATGAAACGACTAAAACATATTTCGATTCTCTTTGATCGATTATCTTTTACGACCCGTTTTTAAGTATTATTATTTTTACGATGAAGGAGGAAGCCAACTGTAAAGAAAGGACGGAAGATCCGAAGTTTGGAAGCTATTGCTTTTAGTTCTGTATTACGAGGTGGGCTTTTATATACAAAATAAAACGAGCAATGCTCGGAAAATCTTTCTTTATCGCTTTGATATCTGTGTTTTCAAAGTGATATTATGGCATGAACTGTTTTATGTTTTATGTGAGTTCTCTTGTACCTATCTGAGTCAACATTCGTGTTTTCCAGATTTAGAGTTAATCTAACTAGGTTAACTAACGATCGGCTCTGAGTTAGCTGCTAAGTGCTTTCCAGAGTTAGTGCACTTTGTAACCTGTGGTGTATGTGATATCCTGTTGAGGGGTACCAGCCATGGTGAATGAGAATTGGTCAAGATTGAACGTAACATTAGTCAGAAAATGCTCGCGCGAGTGATTTATGAGAAAAAAGTCAGAAAATGTTTAGTAGACACGGGCCTCTTTTAAATAAAACCCCGATGTGCTACAATTATGAAATGCCATATTTATCTATACTTATGAGTATGATTTCGGCATTGTGCCCACTAAGTACGTTTGTACTTAGCCCTGCATTATTTTCTAAATGTGCAGGTTGAAGCGACGGGAGCGGCAACAGTTGATGTTGAGTTGAAAGATAGGATGCTTTAGTTAGAACTCTTCCGCTGCAGAACTCTAAGTCTTTTGTATATGTACTTTTGAACAATACACTGTAGTTTAAGTCTGTAAATATGAACTTAGTTTCTACTGTGTACTTTTGTCGAGTAATCCTTAGCAATTAACTCTTTCTTATTTATATTCAAGTCTTGTTCATGGTTTATTTGATGCCTTTCATGTATGATTAGTCAGTTAGCCCCCTTCTTCCCCGCTTCTTTAATCCAACCCCAGTCGCACCCCGGCTTCTGCCGTCCCTCGGGATTTGGGGCTGTGACATCGCACTTCAAAGGAAAATTGTATAAAGTTAACATTTACATCAAATAAAATGAAAGAGATGATTAAGTAGTTGTATAATCCAAAACTTACGTGTCGACGACCCCCTTCCATATGCTGTCCTTAATACGATGACTGGAAGGATCCATTAAAAATGCTTGTCCTTTTTCGACGTCAATGATAGTCAGAATCCAATGCCCACTGTTTGATATATGTCATATTGTTAGGAAAAAACATACAGGGCACTAACTGTTTTATATACTTTTTCACTTACCCCATATTGCAAGGCACAAATACGAGTACATCTGCAGCTGCCTCAAGTAATTTTTGTGACAGTGCGCGTGTTCTATCCTCTTACTTCACTCCATGTTCTACGGCAAATGGATTCACAAATAAAAACTTGGAAGCTGCACCATTTTCACGTATCTTGCAATAGAGATGCCTGCCAATAAAAATGTAGCAATTATAAAAACTTGTAATTCATAAATAAACATGTAGAGTTGACGATCGAGGTCTTATCAAACATATGCCACAATGCAAGAACCTGTTATTGGTTGCATGTTACAAAATGGAATTACATCAGGCTTCCTAAGAATGTAAAGTTTCGAATCATGGCCAAAAAGTTCAGCATCCAATTTAACACGCAACCCGTCATCCTTGTATCTTTTCTCAAACAAACAGTACAATGCCTTCAATGATGAAGGCAATGAGGACAAGCTGACATTTAAAGCTTCATTTTCCAAAGACAACTTTTTTTCACTTCTTTTCTTTTCCTGTGTCTAAATAGTTAATGTTAGAGTTATTAACAATTCCCCAAAAAAAAGTTTAAGCAAAAACACAATATACATTTGGCTAAAAGTACCTCATTATATCTTGCCACAACCAAATCTCTAGGCCAAGCCACATGTGATCCTAGTGCATTGCCTACTGTCTCGATATCTGAAACAGGAAAGGGTAGTCGAGCATTTACATCAACTACATTATCGATCGAAACACGGAAGCAATCTGCAGGCATTGGCGAGCCATGTAGGAGAGCACCAGCAACAAATACAGTTTCATAAGCTACAGGGTTTTTGGAGCCTTGTAGGAGTAACTTCACCTCCTTCTCCTGCATATTAAATAAAGTTTCAGTAAAATATAATTTCGTGAAGGCACTATTTAATCAAAATAACAACACGTACCTGCAAGAACTCTGATTTTCCTATAACTACGGTATCATGAGACTCCACATACTATGACAAGGATAACTGGCCAGCAACTATAGTTAGAACTCATCATACTATGTGGATTCATACCATCGGCTGCCAATGCTAATATGAGGTTTCTTGGTTCTTACCCAAAATCCAGCCACTTATTGTCCACTAATTTCCAAGCTGGTGCATCAGCTGGGTGACGCAATGTTCCGTCACGAGTTCTTCCATCTGAATGCTAAGTAAGTTCTTTAGAAATTTCTGGAGTCCGAAACATTCTTCGAAATCTTGGTATCGGTGGAAAATACCACAAGACCTTCGACGACACTCTAGAAACACCCTTAGTTTTTGTATTAGTCTTCCATCTCGACATCCCACATGTAGGGCAATCATTTGCATCCTTAAACTCTTTCCGGTACAGAATGCAGTCGTTAGGGCAAGCATGAATCTTCTTATAATCTAACCCTAGTGTGCTTAAGGTCTTCTTTGTTGCGTATAAAGAAGCAGGCATCAAATTTCCTTCAGGGAGCATCTCCATCATCAATTGCAGTAAATCCTTGAAACTCCTATCACTCCAACCGTATTTTGCCTTTAAGTTGTACAGTTTTATTGTGGCAGACAACTTGGTGAAATTGCTACAATCTTTGTATAGAGGTTTTTCAACATCTTCAAGCAGCGTATGAAATTGAGTTGGATTATCTTCATATGCATCATACGCATCATGAATCATAGCTATTGGCTCCTCAACATTGTAACTTGTATCACCCTTCCCAACCCAACTTGTTTCATATGTTGATTGTGACGATTTAATTCCTTCCCTGTGCCATATCCACTGTTGATAAGTCATATCCATACCATTCATTATGATATGTCCCTTTACAATACTACAGTTGTACTTCCTAGTGTTAGCACACTTTGCACAAGGACAAGATATGAAGTTAGCATCGCAGCCCCTCTCCACTGCGAACTTCAAGAAAGCATCGACTCCAACATCATACTCTTCCGATAATCTATTCTTTGACATCCATGATTTATCCATCCTATGTATTCTAAAGAATGATTACTCAATTCTTTCTCTTTAACCAACAAATAAGCACATAAATCACCATAACAACTAAGAAATAAGTTCATTACTTCTCATGATAAATATTCAAACTTAACTAAGTGTAAGCATAAAAACACACAACACAAACACACATAGAACATATAATCGGCTCCAAGCCATCGCCACAGCAACAAATGGAATGGAACGAGCCATTCCCCAACCTACTCTCCATATCCACTACCTAGATACATGCTTATCTATGGTAATTGCATAACCATGGCTGCCACTTGAGCCATGGTGTAAAAAATAAAAGCAAGAGGATATGAAACTCACCTTTAAGCTTATCTCTTCGTCAAAAAACGATATCCTTTTTGTCGATTGGGCAGTCGGAGAGAAAGAATGACTGCAAATTGCTGCTCTTTCAGAACCCCTTCTCAGCTGCATTTAAATGAGGGAACTTTTAGTAATAGAGTTTAAAGTCAAGCAACATGAATAAGGTACAACTATAGCCGGAAACAGATAATTAATCAGACTGCAAAGCCATAATCTAGATAAAGATGGCAAGTGACATTCATTCTTAAAGGTCACAGAGTTACAGATTGTGCTACTTATGAACTTACTTTGAAGGAAATATCAATTTACAAGATAATTAAACTCATTAGACAAGGGAGAATGCCCACATGGTTTATTGTCCATTTAATCAGAAGGCACCATGTTCAACCATATTTCACAACAAGTAGAATTCATTCCTTATAAGGCGTAACTACACGTTTATTATACTTAGCTAACTCATTAATGTTTAATATTACTGATTGTATTTCTCTGTTCCAAATTAATGCTAACCAGTCGCGGAGAGAAAATCATAGTACAATGATTCTCCCAAAACCTTTTCCTCAATCACGTCGAACAGCTCGCATAAGTGACAGCCGAACTCAAATTAAATTCACAGTTTCCAAACTCAAATTAAATTCAAACCACAAATAGCACTCTGTAATTGGCGCACTATTATTCTGCGGTATGAGACTTGGAGCAGCCAGTAGAGTCACTTACATAATTTACATATAAACAAGATTTGTCATAGATCAATTTTACAGGAAAACTGAATAGACACTGAATTCGAGCATAATCTAGAATTGTTACTGATATAGTTACATATTCCACACAGATATAAAATTCATTTAATTATATGCATAAGATCTAGAATCACATGGGGATCAAAACCTCTAAACTTTTAACATTAGGAATGAAAATACTCAAGCCTTTCCTCAAAACCTCTAAACTTTTTTATCCCCAAGTTACTATAAAGCTAGACACTCTATCTAAATAAAAATAAGCAAACTTTGACTACATAAAACACTTAAGCCAGTAATCTTTCTCAGTGCTGACTGCGGCTTCGTCAGTCACCAAAAATTTGGTTTCTGTAGCACCTTGCACTGTCCTAGATAGGTATCAGCTCAATAACTATTATCAACTAGAGTGGTTGAAACTTTCAGATTAATACTCACACTTGTCGCTTATGCTGCTCATTTTATTAAAAAAATATATCTTTTATGTCTGAGTGCCAATGTATTGCACAAGTCCAAGTGTATTTGTACATCAGATATCACCAAATGCAGTTATACAACCAACACAATGATATTGTCAAGAGAAAAAAATAACAGTAGTCAAATCAAAATTAAAAGGCTCCTACATGCACGCTTATACACTAATGCTTAGAATTGTAAAAACCATGTATGATAAATATTCTGAAAATTGAAAAAAACTGGAGTAAAGTTATGTAAATATACGATTAAATACTATACATCAATAAAGTATATCTAGTATCTATTTCCTACGCTTTAATTTCTTAATCTACCGTGCAAATCAGGTCATCAATGTCTAGTACTCACACACACATATATACACACGTATACACACACACAATCATATAAATATATATATATATATATAATATTAATTAATTATATAATTATAATTATGACCTAATTGGAACAGAACAATGTCTGCTCAGAATAATTACTTTAGTCCTTTAGTCCTTCGACTCTAGTTTCTATATTTTTGAATCTTAAAGCTGGTTCAGTAATTCCATCAAACACGTTGAATGCAAGCAAGTAAATGATTAGTATTTTTTAATTTTTCAAGTTGTTCATACTAGTATTTAATAGAAAATGGGAAAGAAGAATCATTTGAGTTCAAGAGGGAGTTCATCCTGATTCTCAAGAATTTGGCTTTCAACCAATTGATATACAATTAAACAAGGAAAATCGAGCCAATTCCAACCAATTCCATAGCTTCTGTTCTTTCTAATTTGTGAATCTTCTCCAAATTTCGACCAATCAAATCAACTAATCAAAACAATACAAAAATCAACACACTAACTGAAGCCCATCGCCAATTCACTCCTAACATTCGAGCTTCAAGCCCTAACTGATAAAATTTAGAAATTACCTTGGAAGTGGGGCAGGACGGCGGCGAGGTTGAGGCCAGCCGCTGGCGACGCGCCGCAATTGTGATTGTGTGAGTGAGAGAGAGAGAGCAGAAATGGATTTACTGTTATAATGAAGGGGGAGCAGTTATATATATATATATATATATATATATATATATATATATATTCATATGAAAGATGGGAGGAGCGGTGACAGGCGGAGGAGTGGCGGCAGGCGGAGGAGCGGCGGCAGGCGGTAGGTGGAGGAGTGGCGGCAGGAGGAGGAGCGGCGGTGTGGGGAGAATGGCGGGATTAGGGGAGAAACGAATGGAGGGAATGAAAAAATCGAAAAAACCGCGCCTTATTTAGAATAAAAAATATCAATAATATTTAATTTAAAAAATATATATAATAGATAACATAATTGATAACGGTAAAATTTGTTGTTATTAAAACATGCTCATACATAACATAAAGCATAACGGACTTAAAAATGCGTTATTAAAAATGTCATAGGTAACACTCATAGATAACGTCAGACAAAATAACGTTATAAAACATTATAGATAACAGCTTGCTCATAACGGATTTTTGAAATCTCCGTTATCTATGCAGAAAGGCGCTCATACATAACGGATTTTTAAAATCTCCGTTATCTATGTGGCGTTATGTATGAGCGTCTTTGGCGTAGTGATTTAAGTACTACATTTTCCTCTCCAATACTCACAAGGTGAGGGCAATGATTAGATATGCTTCTCTCCAAAAGTTCAACTATAACTCAGTTGTATTTCCTTAGTCAAGCTGTATTTGCTACACATCTATCAATCAAAGAGTATATTCTATCAACATTATCTTGATTATTGCACCAGGAGTATCTATTTCGCATCATTCTCACAAGAAACAACTTATTTACTTGAAGGCAACCCTCAAAATCTTGACTTTATTTTGATTTTGATATATGTATTTTTAATTTTAAAGGTGGATTTTAAAATGAAATATAATTATATTTTATTGCCATATCAGATCTTATTTATATCTAAAATATAAATTATGGAAAAATTGAACAAATTAAAAGATTATGATAATTAGAGGAAAATTTAAAAGTCATATACAAAATAAAGAATAGACAAAGTTTATGTATTTAGGTGCACTTTTCTCTAAATTAATTGACATGTAGCCACCCCCACCCCGCTTGAACACGACACGGCTTACGATTATTTTAATAGGTGGTGATGTGAGTTTCTATGCGAAATCTCATATGCTGAGACAATTTATTGATCTTATACAATTCTTTTTTTGTTTTTATTTATGTAATTTATCCAGATAGTTTTAGATGTATATGTTGAATTAAAAGACTAAATAGAAAATTTAGGCATTATGATTATCCCATCTGCAAATTCCACTAGTACTGTATATTGTATGGATTTTTCCGAAAATATTCTTAATATTAAACTTGTAGTCATATAAGTACAATAAAAGTTCAAAGATAAACTTTGTGACAAGTGCTTTCAAAAAAATAAACTTTGTCATAAATCTATAACGTTTCAAATAATGATCAACTAGAAATATAAACTCTTAAAGCTCCTTGATTGAAGCTTTTCATAAATGCATCTAGTTAATTTCAAAAAATAAAATAAAACTGCAGTAGTTTACGGATGTAATTTTTTAACAATTTCTTTTTAGGTTAATTGGGAAAGAGGGAACATGATTTCAAACATGGACCTCATTCTTAACACGAGGCATTTGGTCGGTTCGGTACGTTACATACTTTAATTTGGTTTTCATGTATCCGAATTAAGATTTATAATTCTACTCAGCCGCATAGAGAAATTAATTTGTATGGTGGTTTTTCCATCCACAAACACATGACAATCATGCTCGAGATTTTCGTCGAGTTATGAGTTGAAAGAACAGATGTAGTGCGCGCATGAATGGAGGAGCTCGTAGATTAGACATGAGTAATACAAAGTTTTGTGTATTTTCTCTCTTTAATTTTTGTAGGTTTTTGTCTAAGGGTAAGTAGGCCCAAATTAAATTCTCTCCATATATTTTCAAGATGTGGAGATCTTTTTTGTTAAAAGTAAACAACTACCTAACCAACTAACCAATGTAAAATACCTTGTTTATACCATTACTTGACCAAACCTGATAATAATTTTAGACCTAAAACTCAATCGCACGTGAGGACGACATAAATAGACATTATGCATATGATAAAGAGGCACACTTAAGTGCATCGATTGAGTAGTCTACAATCGGGTCAGATGGGTCGGGTTTTGACCCGCGACCGCACACAAATTAATAATAATAATAATAATAATAATAATAATAATAATAATCGGCATGTGTAACTTATAAATACATATATTATATTAAATAAAGAGAATATCATGTGATATAGCCAATATGAGTATTGAAATATAAATTATGGTCCACCCTCTTCATAAATATAAATTATAGCCATTTTTTTGAACTTAGGACCTAAATACCCATTTCCCTCTTTTATTTGTGATCCATCACTCTTTGATCCATTTTATTGACACTTAATTTCCTTTTCAATTTTTTTTTCTTTTTTTACTGTTTTCTTTTTACTTTCCAGTTTTTTTTTTTCTTTTTTTTCTATTTTTTTTCTTATTTTCCAGAATTTTTTTCTTTTTTTTTCTGTTTTATTTTTTATTTTTCAGATTTTATTTTTCTAATTTTCCAGATTTCTTTTTCTTTTTTTCTGTTTTTTTTATTTTCCAGATTTTTTCCTTTTTTTCTGTTTTTTTTATTTTTCAATTTTTTTTTTAATTTCCAAATTTTTGTTTGCCTCTTCGTTTTTTTGTTTGCTGCTTCTTCTTTGATCAAAATTCGAGCGAGGGAGCCGAAGGCCTCGGAGCGAGCCGAAAAAATCTAAATTGTTGCCCGACGATTATCCTTATATTAATAATCGGAGCGAAGGCGGAGCCGTATAATCGGAGCGAAGGCGGAGCCGCAAAATCGGAGTAGTATAACTTGAAATAATTGGAATGTTCGTCTCAAGAGTACCATATCATAACTTGGAACATCTGGAACTAATTTGACAATTCGTCCAAATTGTACCAAATCTGGAACAATTGGCACTAATAAGGCTAAATTCGTACCAGATGTACTAGAACAATTGGTACTAATAAGACTAAATTTGTACCAAAAGTACCAAATGTCTCATACCCGCCCGACCCGACCCGCGCCCGCCCGCATCAAACCCGACCTGCTCCGCATTTCATTAAGGGTATTTTCGTCCTAAATTGAAAAAAATGGCCAAAATTTATATTTTTGAAGAAGGTGGGCCAAAATTTATATTTTAACGATCATTATGGCTATTTCAAAATATTTCTCTTAAATTAAAACATGTTGGGCCGCTTCCTTGTAAAAACAAGCAGCCCAACTGATGCCCCAGGTTCGATACGTGTATGCAAATTTTAGATGTTTTTTTTTTGTCCTTTTTCTTTTTGCATTATAAACTTAATTGAGACATTTTGAAATGTTTTAATAACCATGTAATGGATATTCAAGTGTCCTATTTACTACTTGCTTATTTTTATTTTTTGTTTATAAATTATTTATTCTAATAATATTTTCTAATCTACAATTAGTATTTCATTTTACTTTAATTTTTTTATTTTCAGAAGAAAAAAAGAAAAACATAATTCATCTTTTTGAACATTACATTTCTTCATATAAATAATTCCTTTTCATCATGATAATAATTATTTGACCAAATAACTAAAAGTGCAAGTTATCGTGAATAAAAGTAAACATTGTCAATGAAAGTAGACAAATTATGAATGAAAAAAAGGAGCCTGCATGTGCGAATTCTCTCTCGGCGCACATTAGCAGATCTGCATAATGTGCGCCTCACCGAAAAACGATGTCGCGAGGCAGGCCAAGGAAATTCCCGATCATCAACACTGGAACTGAATAACAACGTCAAGAAATTTTAGATCTAGTGGAAGGATTGGTGGAAGAAACATCTCCCAAAGCGAATTCTCCAGTTCAAGGAAATATGAATGGAACAGTAACTCGAGGAAGTGTAGCAATTGGTCAATCATCGGCAAATTCAGCTGGAAATGGGGCAAGGAAATCTGAAGCGGCGAGGAACCAGATCCAGCACCATGGAAAGCTGCGCAGAGTTGAGGTATGTCATTGAGCTTCGTTGCACCTATTTTGGAAAACGGAATTCCTATTGCATGCTTGAATGAAGAGGATATTAAGGTTGAGAATCAGAAATTGAAGAATGCTTTGGTGGTCTATGTGATTGGTGATTCTCCTTCCATTTCTTATCTAAAAACCTATTTCCAAAAATAATGGGGCACAAAAACTGAAATATTCTATCATAATGAAGGTTTCTATTTGGTTAAGTGTGAATGGACTAAGATAAGGGATGAGATTTTGATGGAGAGATATCACACCATTGCCAATAGACCTGCAATTATGAAGCAATGGAGTCCTAACTTTTATTTTGATAAGGAGATGTTGCGAGTTGTTCCACTGTGGATACAACTACCAAACTTACCATTGAGCTTTTTTTTTGGCGGGGGGGTAACTCACTAAGATGAATTGGCAAAGCCAATATGTGCGGATGAATGCACATCTCTGCAATCTCAAATTTCATATGCAAGACTGCTATAGATGTGAATGTCACCCAACCAAAAAAAACTCTATTCTGATAGAAGGGGAGGATGGGCAGAAAATAGAACAAAGAGTAGCATATAACTGGGTCTCTCCTATCTTTAAAGAATGCAAAATCCCTGGACATGAGTGCTATGTAAAGGAGAAGAAAGGAGAGCCAATGCAGAAAAAACAACAATGGAGACCAAAAGTAGTAGAAAAGCAGACAAAACGCAACCTCAAGAGAATGTTGTGTAGCAAGAGCAGGGTGAGGGACTGGAAGATAAAGGAAAGAGTAAAATGCATGAGGATAAAGGGTGGACTAAGCCAAAGAAAACATCAGCTAATAAGGTGATATATAATGATATGCCAAACATTGGAGTTGATAATATCTATGAGGTTATTGGTTTGGATGAGGAGATAACAGTTCATAGTAAAAAGGGCGGGGTCCTTAACCCCTCCATTCCAAGATGAAGTTACTCATTTTGAATGTGAGGGATTGTAACAAACCCTTCAAGCAGAAGGAGATTAAAATCTCACTGCAGAAGCAAAAACTAGATATTGTTGCTATGTTGGAAACTAGAGTTAAGAAGGAAAAATTTTAGAAAATTAGTGAGAAGATCTGTAAAGGGTGGGAAGTTCTCAATAATTACAACTATGCAGAGAATGGTAGGATTTGCCTGGGTTGGAACCCAAGGAAAGTAGATGTAAAGCTTCAAGAATGCCATGCTCAGGCTATATGGAGTGAGGTTACTAAAGTTGAAAATGGACTCAAACAGAATATGATTTTCATTTATGGATACAATCATATGGACCAGAGGAAGAAATTATGGAGATTCATAGAGAGAGTGTCCTAGCAAATCACAGGGCCATTATTTGTTGGTGGAGATTTTAACACAGCTCTCTTTAGCACTGAGTCACTGATAGATATCACGGACAGGCTATTACTGAAGCAGAGGTCAGGGATTTTCAAGACTGTCTCCAAGTTACAAGATTAACTCCTATTCGAATGGTGGGGGATGAATATACATGGTGCAATAATCAGCAAGGGGATCATAGAGTGTACTCACTCATTGATAGAAGTTTAGCAAATGATGAGTGGTACCAAACTTATCCCTCAGTAGTGGTGGAAATAAAGGAGAAAGGAGTTTCAGACCACTGTCCTCAATTTCTAAACTTTGAGCAATCTAGTGTGGTAAGAAAAGCTCCATTTAGATTTTTGAATGTTCTAGCATAGCATGAAAGTTTTGGTGGAATTGTGGAGGAAGTGTGGAAGGAGAATTGTCATGCTAACCCTCTCCTTAATGTGTGGTATAAGTGCAAAATATTAAAAATTCCTCTGAAGCAACTGAATGTGACTTGGTTTTAGAGAACAAGTGAGAGAGTTTCTGCACTAAGAAAGGAAGTAGAAGACATTAAGAGACAAATGAGTATGGATAGAATTAATGAAGAACTCATTATGCAAGAAAATAACAAGATGGAGAAGCTGGAAAAATGGAGTAACATTGAGGAGGAAATCTGACATCAAAAGGCTCGCATAGACTGGATCAAACTTGGTGATTCCAATACCAAGTTTTCCACGCATTCACAAAGTCAAGACAATCTAAAAATGCAATAAAACTGTTGAAAAGGGCACTCATGCCATCAGAAATTTCTTCAGAACAGATTTTCTTCCCAAAAAAGTGAATATAGCACTTCTTACATTGCTTTCCAAAATAGCTCATGCAAATTAGTTAAAGATTACAGGCCTATTGCATGTTACTCTATGCTTTATAAGGTCATTTCAAAAGTGTTGGCTAATAGAATACATGGGGTATTAAGTGACATTATAGGAACAAGTCACTCTGCATTTGTTAAAGGAAGACTCATATTTGATAATATACTATTGAGTCACGAAGTTATTAAAGGGTATGGAAGGAGGAATTTATCATCAAGATGCATGGTGAAAATTGATATACAAAAAGCTTATGACTCAGTAGAGTGGCCGTTTATCCAATATCTCTTATGGGAGCTCAGATTTCCTGTTCAGTTTGTGAAATGGGTAATGGTGTCACGACCGTAAATTCTAGTGTATAAAGACGACTAGAATTCATTGGTCAGTGAGGTGAAACCTCGAATACAAACATAACTCGACAATGGATCATGCTCGGGAATAAGGGAATATAGATTGAAAGCGATAACAAATAGAACATGCTTTCAAATCCAATCTCAAACAACAAGCATTAATAAATAATTCAAGTGTCGAAAAGCAATTGAAGCAATATAATCCAAGTCATGTAGAAGTAAAATGAAATACGAGAATAGTTTCGAGCATTAAGCTCATTGTGTCGACACAACGTTAAGTACTAAAATTCAAATAAATAAACAAGTTTGTTTATCATGCAGCGGAATAACGTCTCAAGTCCCACAATTACATATATGAAGATATGCAATTGCAAGCTTAAACCAAAAGAAGACTCGACTCTTATTCAAATAATCACGCCACTGAGCACCGTCCGCCATCACCATCCTGCTAACCTGCACGTTTAGAAATACATGCAGGGCTGAGTAATTCGTACTCAATGAACACATGCCAAAATAATTTAAACTTTGCTCGATAGAGCTATATAATTGAATTTGTCTTGCCACTGCATCACAAGTATTAGTACAGTTTTAAAACATTTAACTTGTGCATGCAAAATCATTTTCTTTTCTTGAAACGACTGCGCAGTCAACATATATAATTTGAATAGCAGGTATGAATCAATATACCACATAATCTCGTGTGTCGAGAAGTAGGCCTCCTTCTCAAACACTGTGATCGGCCCAACCGAAGCAAGGCTCACAATCACGTCAAGCAATTAATAACAATACGTGTGTCCCTGTCTCACATAGGATAATTATAATAACTCAAGTAGATGATTAAACATACGGAAACTCAGATAAAATGGCAAGTCAATTAATTTAAAAACTCACATAATATGATAATAATAATCACATTCATCACATATGTTTCGGTTAAAAAGCCCACGTGACTGCTAGGGTTTGTCGGGGTAGCTTCCTTTCTTCTTCTCCAACTACTTCTCAGTCCCGCTCATTCCTTCAAGAATAATATTTTATAAGAGCGAGATTACTTACTCGAAAAACGTAATTAACTTTAACGCTCGACTGAAGGACTTCTACTCGACTCAGGTTTCTTAACTTATCTTGACTTATCTAACTCAATCTTTCTCGGTTTCTCGGTTCTACCCAATTACTAAACCAACTGACTCTCAGACTTGGATACTTGACTCAATAACATCTAGATATTTTAATAATTAAATAATCCATAAAAGATAGAATATCACTATTCACATCACACGTCTTATTTTTCTCGATTTCTTGAGTTAAACGATCTCAGAAAATTACGAGATTAATTTTTGGCTTCTAATATCACAAATCATTCACAAACAAACTTTCGGATTAAGAATCGAACATTCACAAACAGGTTAACAATGGACTTCGATAAATAGACAGAAAAAGAAAAATTTTCTAAATATAATTAAATATTCTAGAAAAATTCTAAAAAATTATATTAATTTAATTAATCATAATTATAAACTCGATTACTCATTCAAGACTCGGTTATTGATTCATGCTGACTTGACTCTGCTCATTTCTAACTTTAGAAAAATAAAAGTTATTAAATTTAAATGAAATTAGTTTCATTTCTCTTATATTAATTTAAGACTTTTATTTATAAAATCGGGAATAAAATCCAAAACTCTTATTAAAATTTTACGAAAGAACGTTTCGGTCTTTTTTTCCGTAAAGCGTGTCATCACTCGGAAACTTTACTAAACTCGATAAATGATTTTAATCACTTCTAATTACTTACTAACTCGATTATTCTTTCTTATTTTTCATTTTTCTTTATAAAATTTCTCGTTCCTTAGTTAAACTCGATTTTTCCACTAATTACATTTCATTACTCGACAACTTCTTCGTATTTACTCGGATTCAAAAATTTCAAAAAGAAAATCTAATTATTTTAACTTCATATTCTTCATTAAATCATCACATTAATCAAATCTAACGTGTATCATCAAGAATCATCAACCTTCTTCATCACATTTGGTTTGAATTTTTCCAAGAAAAAATCTTAAAAATTTTATCCTTCTCGATTCACTTATTCTATCATCTTTAAATCATCGAATCACTCATTAATCAACCTATATCATCAAGAACATCATATAATCATCAAGAACATCATAAAATCTTCAAGTCTTCATTCATATATATATATATATATATATATATATATATATATATATATATATATATATTCGGTACACACACATATATATTTTATCATTTTTCTCATTCAATCACATACATAGAAACTCTTTAATCATAATTTAGAACACAAATCCATCATTCAAATCATGCTTGAATCATCAACATAAAAACACCCAAATATGCTCAAAATTTTCGGTGCTCATCATACATATATATATCAATTTTTTTTTCTTTCAACATCATCACACATATACACAAGGATCATGAATACCATATTCAAAATAAAAAATCAAAACTCTACCCCTATACTAAATTTTCGGCAGTTTTTCTAGAGGGGAATGAATCGATTTTTAACTTCTATTTTTGTGTATCAAGACTCTCAAGAACTCAAAAATCCATACTAGAACAAGAGGTTTCGATTTTTCTAGATGAGAGGATCATTTTGATCGAACAAAAAGGGAGGAAAAGAGGAGATTTCTTGCTAGAATCAAACAAGAATCAAAGAACTTACTTAGACTCAAAGGCTTGATCGATCAAAAGCTTCAATCCACGCAACTCTACGATCCACACAAGCAAAAGTCGAGCTCCATCTCCTTAGGCAAAGTTGCCAATTTTTAAGAGGAAAAGAAATGGATGAAACCTAGTCTTAAATTAATCATAACGACGAGAGGATCTCAAATACCTTAAAAGATTAGTCGATAGATGATCGGGAGCTAGGTTATCTTCATCTTTGGAGCTTGAAGGTTGCTCAACAATGGTGGTTTTGGTGTGTGTGTGTGTGTGTGTGTGTGTGTGTTGTTGCCGAGAGGGAGAGAGAAGAGAGAGAGGGAGAGAGAGATGATTAAGGGAGAGAGAGGGGAGAGTGAGCGAGAGTGAGGTTTAATGAGAATAGGATAGGTTTTAGTTTAGTTTTAGTCGCAACCGGTAGTCAAAAATGCGATATAATTTTTTCCGGAAGAAAAAGTTATCCGGTACAATCTATCCCTAATTTCTCATTAAACTCTCAAATGATTTGACACTCACCACAACTCTTTCTCGACATCAGAATTCTCTCTACTTCGTCTCAAACTTCACCAAATAAATCAAGGAATCTAGAAATCAAGTTTTCAGATTAAAATTCCGAGAAACGAAGAAAAAGTCGGAATTCACTATTCATATTAAGGTTTTCTAGTCCTTTACTAAATTTTCTCTCGGACAATTTCTAACGACTCTCAAACTTATTCAAAAGCTTCTAGAATCACATTTAGACTCAAAAGACACTAATTAGACGAAATTTAGAAAAGCTCGATGAATAGTGATTACTCGAGAAAAGTTACTATTCATCCTAAAAACGAAACTTCTCATAATTCTCCGAAATTCAAACTCAAACTCACACTCACATAATCATGCTCAATCAATTCATCATACAATCGATTCGGATAACCGAAACGATAAAAATCACATAAAGTCATTCAAGGGCATTTTAGTAATTTCACGAGAAAATTTCTTTTTCCGGAAATTTTTATCATACAAAGGCACATAATTAAGGCATATAAACTCATTTAAGACGAACTTAACGACTTATAAAGGATCGGGGTATTACAAAATAGCCTGCTTGAGAACAGTTTCTTATACTATAAATATTAATAGAGAGCTTACAGTTCCATTTGCAGCTAAAAGAGGTTGAGACAGGGTGATCCCATATCACTCTATTTGTTTGTCATAAGCATGGAATATTTAAACACATGCTTGTTAGAGCTACACCAATGTAGAGAATTCCAATTTTATCCAAGATGCAAGAAGATGGGGCTCATTCATGTTTGTTTTGCTGATGACTTGTTGCTGTTCTCAAAAGGAGATAAATGCTCAGTAAGGAAATTGATGGAAGCATTTCAAAAGTTCTCTCCTGTCTCTGGTCTGAAGGCAAATCAACAAAAGAGCAATATATACTTTGGAGGGGTTAGAGAAGGAGATCAAGAAGAGATAATACAGGAGGTTGGATTGGTAAGAGGTGAAATGCCTTTTAAATACCTTGGGATCCCTCTCTCCAAAAAGAAACTCACCATCATGCAATATAAGCCATTGATATCCAAAATTTTAAGTAGAATTGATTGTTGGGCATCCAAGTTACTCTTTGATGCAGGAAGAATCCAGTTAATAAATTCAGTTTTGTTTGGGGTACAAGCCTATTAGAGTCAAGTGTTGTTGCTCCCTCAGAAAGTGGTGAAGATCATTCAAGCAGCATGCAGAAATTTTCTATGGACATGATGATCAGGAATTACTAAAAGAGCTTTAATAGCATGGGGAAAAAATTGTCTACCAAGAACTGTTGGAGGGTGGAATGTGGTGAATTTGGAGATATGGAATAAAGCAGCAATTTGTAAACTCTTGTAGAGTTTGGCAAGGAAAAACCATAGAACATGGATCAAGTGGATCCATGAATATTATATCAAAGATCAGGATATCAAGGAAATGCAAATTTCTGTACAAGCAGCATGGATAATCAGAAAAATTCTTGGAGCAAGGGAGTATTTGAGAAGTACAAGCTCAGGTATGGACATTCTTAGTCTTCTAGTTTTCTCAATCAGAAAAGTATATCTAGAGTTGCAAGGGCAAGTTACACAGGTTACCTGGAAAAAACAGATGTGCAATAATGTTGCTCCACCAAAGACCTTGTTCATAACCTAGCTTGCCATGCATGGAAAACTGGCCACATGTGATAATCTTCAAAGAATAGGTATGAATGTGGATGAAGAGTGTTGTTTGTGTGAAAATGAGAGTGAAACTGTTAACCACTTGTTCTTTAAGTGTGAGTTTGCTGGAGACATATGGGTACAAGTGAGTAGATGGTGTGGTACTCCACGAGCTGCAGTTGATTGGGAGCAAGAAAAAGCTTTTCTCCATACGCAATGCCATGCAAAGACAGGAAAGCAACATTTATATTGATTGGCACTTGCAGTGGTGGTATATAATGTATGGAAAGAATGGAATGCTCGAAAGTTTCAGAATCAAAAGAGAGAGCAAAGGGATATTCAAAGACAATGCATGATCCAAATAGCAATAGCTAGTAGGAAGGATAAAAAGGTAGCACAATGCATCACTAGATAGATTGACTGTTTTTTAGGTTTGAGAGTTTGGTTGGGGTTGTATCAGTTGGAGAAGGTGTACTTTCACGCTTTTTGTGTAAATAAAAATTAACTATTTATCAAAAAAAGAAAAAGTAAACATAGTCGTGAAGGAAAGTAATAATTGTGAAATATTACCTTTCTTCATGTCAATGATTATTTTTCATTATGACAATAATTACTTGAGCAAAAAACTAAACGTACAAGTTGTCGTAAATTAAAATAAACATTGTCGTGAAAAAAGTAATGATTTTGAAACATTACTTTTCTTCATATCAATAATTACTTTTTATCACTACAATAATTACTTGATGCCGAATTACTAAAAGTACAAGTTCTCGTGAATAAGAATAAATATTATTGTTACGAAAAGTAATGATTGTGAAACATTACCTTTCTTCGTAACAATAATTACGTTTATTAATGATAATCATTACTTTGAATTATTTATATTTTTCAACCACAACAAATGTTTATTTGTGCAATCACTAATTTTTTGATTTAAAAATTAATCAAATAAGTAAAAGTACAATACATCGTAAATAAAAATGACAATTTTCATAATAAAAAATAACATTTTTGAAATAATACTTTTCTTCATTATCAATTGTTACTCCTCATCACGATAATTATTACTTTGAATTATTTGTATTTTCCTTACTTTGAATTATTTGTATTTGTCAACCACGACAAATGTTTATTTGTGTAATCGTTAATTTTCTATTGAAAAATTAATTGAATAAGTATAAGTACAATAAAAATATAATAATTATGTCATGTTAAAAATGACCTAAGAAAGAAGAAAAAAAAGAAAGAAACGAAAAACAAAGAAGAAAGAAGAAAGAAAAAAAAATAGAACAATGCAAATAAACGAAAAGGAAAGAAGAAAAAAATATATATATAAAAGTAAAGAAATAATATAAAAGTCAAAACAATAAGATAGGGGAGAGCCTGAAGGGAATCGATCCCTGGTCACTACCAACTCGAAGAGGGGTTCCCCTAGGCTAGCAATTATATTTTGTAATTTTATTTCCATAAATTATTTATTAATTTTCTTCGCGGGTCAGATCCGGGTTAAAAGGACTTGGTTGTGTAGTATACAATGGTTGTATGCAAGTTTTTGCCTATGATAAATGCATTAACATTAACAACTTGCATTTTCTAAAGTATTTGTTCATAAACTTGCGATTCCAACCGCGGTGTGGCATGAGCAATCAATGGCTTTGCGAAAAACAAATCTCCACGCGATCCCACCAAATCAATGACCGACACGTCAGACGGTGGGCTCCACCTAAAACCATGAATAAGTCTGGCCAGAAGAACCATCATTATAGTAGAACCGAGCATGGTGCCCGGACAAGCTCGCCTTCCCGCACCAAACGACCACATTCTCAATTCAGAATCACCGAGCACAACTTGTGAGGTCTCGCCTACAATGTGGCGCTCCGGTTTGAATTTAAGAGGATCTTCCCAAACCCTAGGATTTCGTCCTAGGGCAAGACGATTCAACAGAACATGACTTCCTTTTGGTATGAAGTAGCCACCAACAATAGTATCCATGGTTGCAAGATGTGGGAGGTTGAATGGTGCTACGGGGTGCAACCTAAGTGCCTCTTTAGCACAAGCCTTGACATAATTTAGTTGAGTCAAGTCTGATTCTTGGACTAATCTGTTCGAGCCCACAACTTCATTCAACTCTTTAATGGCTAAGTCAAGAGTGTGTGATTCGTTGATCATCTCTGCTATCGCCCACTCAACAACATTTGATGGGTTGTCAATCGCGCCTATATTTATATCCTGTCACCATACCAAAGAGAACGCAACCTATGTAAATATCTTTAATTTTTTTTTTATCATGCATAATTTGAACAAAAAAAAATTATTAATAAAATCCTTTTCTCTTATCAATTATTAAATTTTTATGTTTTCAAACAAATCTTCATGTTTCTTTTAACCACTAATAAATGGCACAGTTTTTAAATATTTAAGCAGGACCTTTCGTTGTCTTAACCCTGCACAAGTTAGATAAAATATTGGAAACTTACAATAAGCAGTGATTTGATCTCTTCAATTGACAACAACGGATGATTGTTGGAGTCTTTGAGGTTAATCAAAACATCAATAATGTCTTCATTAGTGTTTCTAACACCATTTCTCCACATCTCAACCCTCTCATCGATTTGTGGATCTTGGTATTTTCTCAAAGTCTTAACGGCATCCGTAAGAATCTTTTTTTTCCATCAAAATCAAACATCTCCAAGAAAGGAACATAATCTGCAATAGCAAATCCAAAAGTAGATGATAGAGTAGTCCACACTGCATTCATGTGTTCTCTCTCTTCAATTCCCGAGCCCCCATCATCCATTCCCGGCCCGAAAAACCTCTTTCCGAACACCAATTTCCTCATAATACAGCCGCAGTAAAGTCGCGCCGCTTCTCTCACATTGACATTCCCATTCCCATTCTTGGATTGGTTGTAGACATATCGAATGAGGTGATCCGCTTCTTCACTTCTCTTTGCATGGAACCTTTCATGCACACTTGTCGTGAGCACCTCTGACGTGAGAATTCTCTTCATTTTCCTCCACTGATCACCCGTAGGTGAAAGAACCGTCGATAAGTAGCCGTTGCTGGATATTCTGCCAGACATGCTCTCGGGCCTCGTCGCGAAGATGGGGTCTTGCTGCTTGAAAACCTCTAAGGCAAGCTCCGGAGTGTTGATGACGATGACGTGAACGTTGAAGAAGCGGAAACATGCGATTTCGGTGTTGAGCGTTTGCATGTAGTTCTGTATCCACCGGAAGGTTGGCTTGTTTCTCAACATCTCCGGCAGGCAGCCGACGATCGGGTAGCCTGCCGGACCTGGTGGAAGAGGGTGTTTTGGTCTTTTTTCTGTTTTTATCCATTTGTAGTAAAAGATTATAGATAGGGTGAAACTTAATGCTGCCCAAAACAGAAGTTCAAAGGAAACACTTATTTTCTTCATCATGGCTTGAAATATTGTTTTCTTGGACTAGGAGTTTTCTAAGGAAAGATACAATAATTTGTGAATTAATGAATATTTGCAGGCCACAACGGCTGGGTTTTATAGTGGGAGAGATAATGTGGGTTTAATGTATTTGTTACGTAATTATGACATGAAACCGTAGTCACCAAACTAATTGTGTGAAATATCGATAGTGACAAGTGTAGTATTTGTGATAAATATGTATAAGGAAAGATAAAGAACTTTGAATCGTCACAATAGTAATATTTGTGATAAATAACTTAACACACATAAGAAAAGATAAATAACTTTAACTAACTTTGAAGTATGAACAACTTAGTCCATGTTTATATTTTCACTACCTAATTGTTGTGAACTGTCAATATGTTTTATGTATTTTATGTACTTTCACGAAAACAAACTTGTGAGTTCACAACCACAGATATATATTTATGTAAGTAGATCAAAAAAAAAAAAAGTTGTGCTCTCAAATTTTGGACATCGTAAACACTTATAATCAAATTTAAGCAACATAATTTGTTATTTATTTTCTCTCTCATTTTGCATGTCGCATATAAATAATTGCACATTTTTCAATATAAATTCATGACTTTATACGTTTTCAATTTTCCCTGTCATTTTAATTTTTCAAATGCAAATAAGCTATGGAGTTTGATAAATTCTTTCCCATTTTGAATGCCACATGCAAATAATTGAACATTTTTCAATGCAAATTCATGACTTTACATGTTTTCATTTTCCCATGTCATTTCAATTTTTTAAATTCAAATATTAAATTTTGGAGCTTGACAAATGTAGTTTACTATATTATGATGAGTATATTGAATTATCAGTACCGAAATATAGTACGTTAATTTAATTTTTGTGTTTGCTAAATGTATTATTATATGTAAGGTGGTTAACTGATATGAATTTTATTAGTTTGAAATATTTAAAATACAGACATAATAATACCCAAATGATGCTCTATTAATTCTAAAAATGTAGAATTGAGATACGATCAAACAGTATAGCTTAACCTGCGAAGGTAAATCTAGTAACATAAAGATAAATAAAATTTAGAGGTATGAACAACCTTGTCCATATTTATATATTCACTACATAATAATTGTTGAGTACTAACGATATGTCCTATGTATTATGTACTTTCATGAAAATAAACTTGTGAGTTCACAACCACGGATATATATTCATGTAAGTACATTAAAATAAACTGTGCTCTCAATTTTTTCACGTCTTAAATATATAATCAAATTTTAATAAATTGTTCTTCATGTGCTTTCAATGATATATCTCTACATCTTCTCTTTCCCCAAGTAAAAAAATAAATAAATATATAGCAACATTTTTGGAGAAGAAAAAAAAAGAAAATATATATATATATATATATATATATATATATATAAGATAAAATTTACCGTATATAAACTCTAAAAAGAGAAAATAGGGATAATAATCATTTTAAAAGATAAAAGATAAATTCTACAATAATCTGTAAAAGAAAAATTCAAATCAACTTTACCGAAATGTTTCTTTCTTACCTTGTTTGTGTGAATGCATACATGAATAATACATAAATATGTACATGACATACATAAATACCTACATAACATATCATGAATACATACAAAAATACATATATGATTGATACTCATGTATAATTTCAAGTATGAGACTTGTGTATGCTTAAAAAGAATCACCGGAAAATTCTCGCCATAAAAAGTCATCGGAAAATTCTCGTGGGAATTGACCGCCTCATGTATGCTAGTCATCATTTTATGATGATAAAAGTAAGGGCAAAATAGTAATTTTGTAGAAATTTTAATTAGTATTTATCTTTTAAAATTTTAATAATTAAAATTTATTTTTATTTTTTAAATAGTTATTTAAAATGTTGGTCCTCCAAAAATATACTATAACATGATTCCAAAATTTACCAAACAAATTCTGGTAGTGTAAAGTACTGGTGATATGAAGGAAAGATTTAGAGTGTGGCCAAAAAGAATAGGTTTATTTATTTTGCAATAAACATCTCAAAAGTATAAATAAAATCACATGAGACCTCTATTGTAAATGTGTAACATCCTTTATTACTTATATTGAATTATCGACACGTGATGACAATAACTAAAATCATGATTGGTAGGATTTAATTATTTCACCCAAATAAAATATATAATATTCTCCAAGTCGACTCATGTTTACTGATCTAATCAGGGACAGATGCAGGATTTGATTATGGGGTGGGCTAAAAATTATAATTTTGGCACATTAAATTTTCTAACATATCAAAATATTTCGGCTCATACTAACATTAATTATGAAAAGAAAACAATAAAAATAATAATGTATTATTTGTGGAAAACGAATATTCCAACTAATGAGATTTATCATACCAGCTCTTCTAAAAATTACAACTTTGAGTGGCAAACCTTGAAATAACAATAAATCGGTGGAATTGGGGGTCAATTGGGTGATGTATATGGAGAGATTTGGCGAGAAGACAGTTGAAAAAGGAAGAGATTGAAAAATATTCCAACCAAAGGATAAAGTAGTTCTTATGCTTCCTTTTCCTTCCTCCTTGCATAATGAATACAATTATTCTTCACAACTTTCAATACCATGACAAACAGACATTAAAAAAGAACTATGTCAAACAAAGATCATAAAGGATGATCGACCTATATTATTGTTTCTTTTAATTTCATTCTTCTTCATTTGTTTCTATTGTGTGTTTTCAGGGGCTAAAATATAGTTTTAAAATTTATTTTGTTGTTATTATGTTAAAATTTTAAGTTGAATGCTATAAAAGTATAATAATATTTTTATTATTAAATTTATTATTATTTTAATTAAGGGGTATAAATAAAAAAAATGTGGACTATATTTAAAATCACCATTTGCTTAATGTTTTGACTTATTATTTAAAGACTTGGGCTGGACTAAGTGGACTAATTTAGAGTTGGTCTAATTTTTGGACAATATTGTATAACTAAAAGTTTTGGGCTTGCACTGGGCTGGAGCCCAATGCAGCCCATGGATCTAACGAATGTATCACACTAATAGGTAATAGAAAATCCGATATGAGGTTTACACAACATCTAAAAAAAGCAAAAATCAAATCACAATTATGATTTGCGCGATTGAAGGAATATACATGATGAAAAAGTTAAGGGCAAAATAATAATTTTGTAGAAAACCCTAACCAATTCTACAAGTAATGTCCATATATAAATATATTATTCATAACACTCTCCCTTGGACATTACGATGTGATGTTCATGTCTCGTAAAGATCTCGCTGAAATATCTTATGGGAGAAAAACAGTCGAGAAAAGTCCATGACATACGTTTATAATATGTGTTGTATTTGTTGCCTCGGTAAAAACCTTTAACTAAGAAAACCCAATGGGAAAAAAAACTTAGTAAAGGGAAAAAGAGCACAATAAATTTAGCCTTCGAGACTTGATGTAAACCTTCAAGGTCCAATCTTCAAAAACTATTTCGTAATATATGCTTCCCCCGAAGATAATAATCTTCCAAGCCTACGCATTCCAATATTATAAACATATTTCTCAAATGTTGATGTAGGAAGAGATTTTGTGAATAAATCTGCAAGATTTTTACAAGAGCGAATTTTCTGTACTATAATTTCACCGTTTTTCTGGAGCTCGTGTGGGTAAAAGAATTTAGGTAATATATGATTTGTTAAATTTCCTTTGACATACCCACTACTCATTTGGGCAATACAAGTAGCATTGCCCTCATATAGGACAGCGGGAGAGTTCTCATTTATCGCAATACCAAAAGATCCACGAATGTGTTGTATTAATGATCTTAGCCACACACATTCTTTAGCGGTTTCATGTAAAGCGATAATCTTCGAGTGGTTTGAAGATGTAGTGACTAGAGTCTATTTAACAGATTTTCAAGAAATAGTTGCACCACCACAGAGAAAAATATAACCAGTCTGAGATTTAGCATCGTGGGGATCAGATAAATAATCAGCATCCGCATAGCCTACCAATGTCATGTCTTGATTATTTCGATAAAATAAATCAAGATCTTTTGTACCTTGAAGATAACGAAGAATATGTTTAACATCATGTCTCCGTGTAGGAGAAGCACTGAACCTTGCTAGCAAGTTAACTGCAAATGCGATATTGGGTCTCGTGCAGTTTGCGAGATAAAGTAGTGCTCCAATTGCACTCAAATAAGGAACTTCAGGTCCTGAAATATCTTCATCATCTTCTTTAGGTCTAAATGGGTCCTTGTTCGCATCAAGTAATCGGACAATCACTGGTGTACTAAGTGAATATGACTTATCCATATAAAATTTTTCTAATAGCTTATTCACATAGTTTGACTGGTGTACAAAAATTCCTTCAGGAAGTTGCTCGATCTGCAGGCCGAGACAAAATTTGGATTTACCCAAGTCTTTCACTTCAAACTTCGTTTTTAAGCATGAGCTAGCTTCCTCAATCTCTTTGCGTGTTCCAATTATTATTTATATCATCAACATACACAGAAATGATACAAAAACCATTTTGTGATCTTTTGATGAACAGGCAATGACTTATGTCATTGCTCACGTATTCCTTCTTCAAGAGGAATTCACTTAGTCGGTTATACCACATTTTTTCCGACTGTTTTAAGCCGTACAACGACCTTTGTAATTTAACACTATACATGATGTGAGTTTCATTTTCCTTCATTTGAGGAATTTTAACCCCATCAGGTACTTTCATATAAATATCAGTGTCTAATGACCCATACAAATACGCGGTCACGACATCCATTAACTGCATTTTTAAATTCATAGTTGATGCCAGAGATATCAAATATCGGAACGTTATACCATCCAAAACAGGAGAATATGTTTGATGAAAATTAATTCCAAGTCTCTGCGAGAACCCTTGAGCTACCAATCGCGCTCTATATCTCACCGCCTCATTATGCTTGTTTCTCTTTCATACAAACACCCATGTATATCCTATTGGGATAACACCGTTTGGTGTAAGTGCAATCGAGCCGAAAACTTTCTTAATATTTATCGCGTTTAGCTCTACCTCCATTGCTTCCTTCCATTTCAACCAATCAGAGCGCTTCCGACACTCGGCTATTATTTTTAGTTCAGGATCCTGATTATCATTAGAAATGATAAGGGCAATTGTTAAGGCAAACGTGTCGTCGACAATAATATTATTTCTATTATAAGTTTCTCTCGTATTCACAAAGTTCATAGCAACTTCGATATTAACATCAACTAGATCTTTGTCATTTCCCATAATATTGTGATCTGGCCGTTCCGCAATCCTAGTATTATGATTAGTTAGTGCACTTTTAGATGTACTAGGATTATCATCTTCAGGATGATCCTCTTCAAGAGGTTGTAGGAGCGATATCATTTCCTTATTTGATTTTGTGTGTCGGGGATTTTTATCTTTAGCACCAATAGGTCTACCACGCTTCTGGCGTTGAAGATAATCAGCTAATTTAGTTAGTTCACATGGAATTTCAATTCTTTGTGGTGCATTTATAACAGGAACAATGAGATTTAGACACTCCATTATGATCAGTAAATTCATCTGACAAATTACTTGCTAACTATTGCAAGTTAATTATCTTTTGAACTTCTAGTTCTGATTCATTGGTACATGGATCTAAATATTGAAGAATCTTTTCATTCCATGAAATTTCTTGACATTGTGTTAAATTTGGACTTTTGTCTCCCCCTAATATCGGGAAATGATCTTCATCGAAAATAGAATCAGCGTACTGAGCAGTAAATTGATCTCCAGTCATGGGTTGAAGAAATTTAATAATAGACGGAGATTCATAACCCACGTAAATGCCTAGCTTTCGCTGAGGGCCCATTGAGGTACGCTTAGGTGGTGATATTGGATTATACACTCCACAATTAAATATTCGCAGATGGGAAATGTTTGGTTCTTTACCACGTACTAATTGTATTGGAGACTCATCATGATATGCAGTTGGTCGGATTTGGAGCAAATTAGCTGCATGCAAAATTGCATGTCTCCAACAAGTAACAGGTAAGTTGGATTTTTGTAACAATGGTCGAGCTATTAATTTTAAACGTTTGATTAATGATTCGGCTAGACCATTTTAAGTGTGGACGTAAGGAACATGATGTTCTACTTTGATTCCTAATGAAAGGGAATATTCGTCAAAAGATTTTGACGTGAATTCACCGGCATTATCCATTCGAATGGACTTGATGGAATAATCAGGAAATTGAGCTCTCAACTCAATGATTTTGGCAATAAGTTTTGCAAATACTTTATTGCGAGTAGACAACAAGCATACATAAGTCCATCGAGTGGAAGCATCAATTAGAACCATAAAGTATCGAAATGGTCCAGACGCCGGGTGAATTGGTCCACAAATATCCCCTTGAATTCTTGTAAGAAATGTAGGAGATTCTATTCCAACTTTAGTACGAGAAGGTCGTACTATAAGTTTACCCTTTGCGCATGCTTTACAAACAAATTCATTTGATTAAGATAGATCTTTTGTTTGTAAATTATGCCCAACAACATTATTAATAATCCAACGCATCATATTTTGCCCAGGATGATCCATGCGCTCATGCCATAGTTTAAAAGATTTTGGATCTTTAAAATTCATATTTAGCGCAACATGATTATTAGGTCGAATGTGAGTGTAGTACAACCCTGAGGAGAAAGAAGGGAGTTTTTCTATAACTCGTTTTCGACATCGAACATCTTGAGTTATGATTAAAAACTCATTATTGTTCTCAGTTTTGGTTTCAATGTGAACCATTTAATCGGATGTCTTTAAAGCTAAGAGGGGTACGTTTAGATTGTGGATACAAAAGTGCATCATTTATGATTAATTCAGTACCCATGGGGAGTATCAATGAAGCTCTTCCGGAGCTGATAATAAGGATATTGTCATTTGCAATTGTAGTTATACTCTCCCTTTTTTCAGTAAGTGTTTGAAAATATTTCTTATCGGTAAGAATAGTACTCCCTCCGTCCACTTCCATTAGACCCATTTGGTGTATTGCACGAGTTTTAAGAGAGTTGAAAAAGTGGTAGTTGGTGGAATAAAAAAATAATAGGTGGTGGAATAAAGGTTGTTAGTGGTGGGCTCATAATGAAAAAAGGTAATAATAAAGTGGAATAAAGTGAAATAAAGTGGGTTAGTGGTGGGCCCATAGTGAAAAAAGGTAGAAAATATGGTGAATGAATGAGGGTATATGTGTAATTGAGTTCAAATGGGTACAATGGGAGTGGACAGAGGGAGTATGTGTTATGGCACTATCCACTAGACACAAGGTACTCACATTCTCCATGGATTGCGTAAATTTGTGGTTTCCATACGCAAACAAAGAAAAATATGCAATTAAAAGAACAACTAAAAAATGATAATATGGAAACCAAGTAATTTTAAATAAATATTCGGACATTGCTTATTAATCAACGCAGTTGAATTCATTATTTTTGTCTGTGTGGGCGTATTTATTTAATAACAAAAATTTGAAATTGTAATTTCACTAAGATCATATGAATAAGATTATTCAACATGTAGGACAGAACAAATAGTAACCACAAGATCAACTTCATCATAATAACAAATATATACAATTATAACACATGATGGTATAGATAGGACTTTAATATGACAATCATCAATAAATCTCAAAAATAGATACACGTTAGAAGGTTACATTGATTATCCCTTTAAGCTAATACATATACCATATATACAATATAATGAAATTATATGATATGTAAGTGTCAAATAATAAGGGGATGAATAAAATTAATAAAATTTCATTGAATTTATCATGCATCTGAAATTTCGTAGTACTCCACTCATTAAAACAAAATTATTATTTTCATCTTTCCTTAAATTTCGACCAAGAAGAAAAATAAAATTAGTACATGTGTCGATTTGCGGGAACCATAATTATGATTCACGCGATTGAAGGAATATATATATATATATATATATTGTAGTTTATTAATTTTCTTATATTAAAAAAACGAAATAAACCAAATTAAATTATTTGGTTTGAAAATCTTACAAGAATGATGACAATTAAGTCGAATAAACCACAGTTACTCGCACGAATAAGTTTCTGTATAAGGACTACATGCATGTTGACTGTTGAGTACACTAAAATTAAGGCAAACTCATAATACGTACACACAAGTTTTATATGACAATCATATATTTTCATATACTGTACGTACCCTAAACTCGTACATATATGTTTTTTAATATGCTTCATATTATATATTTTCATGTTCGACAACGTGAAACTCCCGTAAGTCCTTACAATCACGCGAGAAGAAGCTTGGGATTTACACTGAAATATAATATTGACATTCATGTAAAACAAAAATGGATTCTAATTTACAATCATATCAAGGAATTGGAAAAAAAAAAAAAAATGCTAGAAATTCTCGGGCTAAATCAGCCGACCCTCTTCCATTTTTCTTTTCGAGTATATCAAATTATGGTGGAATAATTATGTATATTTTTGTTATTTGTTATACTTATGTACTAGTGTGCAATCCGTCGAAAATCGAAGGGATACGCATTATGCTATAATTTGTAAGTCTGTAGCCGTAAAAATTATCCAATATTATGTATATGAGACTAATATTAATTATTTCAATAATTCACTACAAAAACTCTTTAAAAATTGAAAAATATATAATAAATAAATACATCAATGGTATTGTTTCTTTGAATATATTCTACTTCTTTTATTTGTAGGAAAAATCAATAGAATGTAAATTTTAGTAGCCTCAAATTTTACCAAAACACCTATTTAATTTCAAGAAATTCCTCCTATATATTTTGTGTACATTTCTTATAATTCTAAAATGTCGTTGTTAGCTTCCCTTTTTACTGTAACTGCAACTATAATAACTCTAACATCATTAGCATTTACTCCTAATTAGAAATAGACTTAGCTATTTGTACTTGCCCCAATTCCATAAAAATTTGAACACGATAAAATCAACTATTTTTATTGGAAGTATTGGTCAACGCTTTGTTTATCTTTTATTATTATGCAATAGGGGCTCAAGGTTCCATTTTCTTGTTCTCTCTTGCCTCAATTAAAATACAAATAAAATATTTAGAAATTAATATTATATTTACCTTTAAATAATTCTCGAAATGATATTGAAATAATTTAATGGAATCAATATTCTAAATATACATCACTTTTTACTTCGTGATCGAAAATCTGATGCTACAGTGTTCTTGTAATAATACTTGTAATTTGCACCAATTGAATTTGAAAAATTTGCGAATATTCTCGAAAGAGTAGTTTGAAAGAGTTTATGAATATGGATATATAGTCCATCCATTCATACTAACTCAATAATCTTGTTATTAATTTTTCAATTAATGGTCCAATTTATTTTTAGTAAATATAGTATTATATTATTGTAGATAAAAGAACAATGCATTTATTCTTAAATAGTGAACTACCTTCATAACCTTAGCTAGATTTTATTTATAATTTTGTTGGAATCAATCAGATGTCAAATGCGATTTTTATTTCCAAAAAAAAAATGAAAGAAAAAGAAAAAAAAAGTATATCAACCAAGAATCCCACAGGTTGGGATTCCAGGTCTACGCCTCGGTAAAACCTATAAGGTGAAATTTCGAGGGAATCCTTAGAGCATATACAGCAAGGGGCGATGGGGGGTGTCGATCGGTGGTGTCGAAGGGGATCGACCCACCCCCCACTCGACACACCCTGTGTCGATGCCAAAGTGGGTGATCGACATCCCCCTGTGTCGAAGGGAGGTGCGAAGGCGGTGTCGTTCGCTCGACTCCGCCGGGTTGTAAAATGGGGACACGTGGCGTGTCCCCATTGGTCATTTAATTATTTTTTTTTTGAATTTTCTGATTAAAAAAAAATAACGGTTTAAATTTTTGTCTCCAACGTATACATTTAATTTTTCAACGGTTATATCTCATTTTTTCCCTATATATATCCCTTCATCTCATTCATTCTCCACACAAATTTCTTTCTTCATCCATTCTTCTCTACAAAAAAAATCACTCTTTCAAATTTATTTTGTGCAAAAAAATGGCAGACGACCAGTTCAATTCGTGGTACTCGCAAACTTTTGGTTCAATCCCACCGAACCAATCTTCAAATCCGGCGAATCCACCTCCCAATCCGGCGAATCCACCTCCCAATCCGACGAATCCAAGCTCCTAATTCTCCTCTTCTCCCGGTTTCAGCCAATACTTGGCCCCACCAGGGTTTAGTGCTTTTTCGCAGACGCCGGGTTTCTCCCAATTTTTCCCGTCGCCGGGTTTCTCCCAATTCCCTCCGGCGACTGGGTACTCGCAGTTCTCACAGCCGCAGGGGTACGACCAATTCCCCCCGTCGGCTGGGTTCTCGCAGACGCCGGGTTTCTCCCAAGTACCTCCGTCTTACGGTTTTTAGCAGTCGTCGGGCTTTTCGCCTGCGCCGGGCTTCTCGCTGTCGCCGAGCTTCTCTCAAGTACCCTCGACATCCGGGTACTCCCAATTCTCGCAGCCCCCAGCGGGTACGGCTCAACTCAGACGTTTCAACCTCAACGACGACGACGACCATGTTGAGGTGGAGGACGAGGAAGAGGAAGAGGAAGAGGCGTACGACGATTCCCACCAAGAGGAATCAGGTGAACGCGAGCCAACACCACCGCCCCCGCCCCGCCGCAAGGGGAAAGCTGTCGCGACATCAAGCATGGCCACTTCTCCGGCCAAGGGGAAGGGAAAAGCACGCCGCAAGGGGAAAGCTGCCGCGGCCTCATCCGACGAGCATAATAAGCCACTGCGAGGTCCTAACTACACGGCCGCTGAGATTGAATACCTCACAAAGTGCTACGTTGACTTCGGGATGGACGCGATCACCAGCAATTACCAAACCTCAAGCGCGTTTTGGGAGAAAATAATGAACCGTTTCAACGAGTTCATAGCTCCCGCCCACCCAAGAGAAAAGAGTGCGATGAAGAGCGCATGGGGCCGCGCCAAGAAACAGATCCAGAACTTCGCCGGCATCTACATCCAAGAAGAAAACCAGCTAGGAAGCAGGGAGAACAACTTCGATCTATACACAAGGGCCCAAGATCTGTACACCGAGAAGTTCAACAAATCGTTCCCGTATAGGGCTGCGTGGGAGCTCTTGAGGCATATCCCGACTTTCACCAACCCTCAGAAGCCAACTGCTCCAAAGCGGACGAAGATAAATGAATCCGGCGAGTATACTTCGTCTGTCAGCGGCAACGCATCCACCACATCCGCGAGCGATGCAAACACTCTGCAAGTTCGACCCGAAGGAGTGAAAGCGGGGAAAGCGGCGAAGAAGGGGAGGAAGGGCAAAAATGCGCTACGGGAGCAGGCGGCAGAAGAGTTGGCATCCCTCAACAAGCAATCGAGGGAGGAGTGGGCGTTCAATATCTATATTGCCGACACGTCGAATATGAGTCCCGAGCAAAAGGCGAGGTATGAAAATATTCGCCGCAAACTTGCAAGGGAATTCAATTGGGAGGAGTAGTTGTCCTAATTTTTTTTTTAAATTATTGTAATGTTGCAGTTTTTAATTATTGTATTTTTTTAAATTAGTGTATGTTGTAGTTTTTTTTAAATTCAATAAAATTGTCATTTATTAATTTCTGAATTTAATTAAGTTAGTTTTTATAATATTTATTACAAATAAAAAAAAACAACAAAATAAAATCTATTCAATCATTAAAATCACGTTTCACAGTGCTTAGACCTAGGTCTTACTCAACCCCATTGTAGTGGAAAAATCAACCTATGTTTAACTCAACACCACCAATCATTAAAATCACGTTTTCCAGTGCTTAGACCTAGGTCTAACAAGACCCTTGTAGTACATGCTCTTACTGGAAGAGTAATTGGTGTAAGACGATGGATAAAAGAATCCACAGTATATTTCTTAATTAGATGCATTTCTCTTTTATCTTTTGTTTTACTTCGTAATTAAGTAATTTCATTATAAACTTATCAATTTATAAGAACATAAAAATATTAAACAATATGGCTCCAAATAATGAGAACAATATGTTTTTCATTATATTATGTAAGGATTTTTGATGTTGTTCTTCCTTTCAAGAGATTTAAATTATATTGATGGATCTAAAATAATTAATTTAACTGAATATGATAATAATTTATTCATTGGATAAATATAGCTTATGGTCTACCAATTATTATGTAAGAAAAAAAATATCTATTTGGCTAAAATTAGTTTAAAAAAATTATTTTGCTCAAATTTTTAGAAAAAAAAATACTATTATTTTGGTTGAATGAATTCTTGTTTAATGGTTAATTGATTATTTGATGAGAATAGTTGATCAGAGAGTTTAAGAGAATTGGTGATTTCCAATTTGATAATAACAAAAAAAAGGAAAACAAAAAAAGAATTGTCAAAAAAGGGTGACATGGCATGCCACATAGCAACGGGCTATAAGTGTCACTAAAAAGCCCAAATAATTAGTTTTGACCTAAAATTAGGAGTGCAAATGTAACAATGGAAGTTTTAGTCTTCATTTCCAAATTCTGCAATATTCCTATAACCACACCATAAACAATGCAAGTAGTTATATGGCAATATTTCTTTATTTTTATTTTTTTTGGAGGAAAATAGTCGTGTGACAATTAATTGTACATACCATGCACATTAATTTCAATAATTCTATAGAATTTTTTGTTATGTCGTGGGAACCCGCAGCCGCTACCTATAGGGCAAGTAAACTAAAAGTATAGATGTGATAGACTCGATCTATAGAGGCGCTTTATGAGGTTCGAACTTGAGACCTTTCAATCTTAAGTGTTTACTTTTACCACTAGGGCATCCCCAAGGAGACACAATAATTCTATAGTATTGGATGATAAAGTTGTGGTTCCAACCTTGGTTTTGCATTAGCAATCAATGGCTTAGCCAATGACAAATCACCACGTGACTCAACCAAATCAATATTTAACGGCTTGAGCGATTTCCAACTAAAACCTTGAATAAGTCTGGCTAAAAGAATCGTTGCCATAGTAGAACCAAGCTTGATGGCTGGACAACCCCGTCTTCCAATACTAAATGACAACATTTGCAATTCAGGATCACAAAGTTCAACTGTCGAGGATTCATCCGTAATGTGACGCTCGGGTTTAAACTTAAGCGGATCGTCCCAAATCCTAGGGTTCCGCCCTAGGCCTAGACGACTCAATAGGATATGACTTCCTTTAGGTATGACGTAGCCACCTACTACTGTATCTGCAATCGATACATGTGGAAGGTTAAATGGAGCTACGGGGTGCAATCTTAATGCCTCTTTCACACAAGCCTTGATATAATTTAGACGAGACAAGTCTGATTCTTGGACTAGTCTTTTTCGACCAACAACTTCATCTAACTCTTTAGAAGCCAAGTCAAGAAAGTGTGGCTCGTTGATCATCTCAGCCAAGGCCCATTCAACAGCATTCGATGGATTGTCAATCGCGGCAAGGAATATTTCCTGTTACAATTATACCATCATTATTAATTTATTATAGCCTAACTAAACAAAATCTTCAATTAATTCGTTTCTAAAACTTACATTAACTTGAACTTTGATCTCTTGAATTGACAACAATGGATCATTGTTGGAGTCCTTGAGGTTAATTAAAACATCAAGAATATCTTGATTAGTGTTTCTAGCACCATTTCTCCACATCTCAACCCTATTATTAATTTGTGGATCATGATATTTGCTCAAACACTCAAGGGCATTGGTAACAGTCTTTTTATGGCCATCCAAATCAAACACCTCCAAGAATGGAACGTAATCACTAATAGCAAATCCATAGAGATACAATAAAACTGTGAACAATCCATCCACGTGTTCTCTCTCCTCAATTCCCGGGCCCCCATCCTCCATTCCCGGCCCGAAGAAACTCTTTCCAAACACCATTTTCCTAATCACACCGCCGCAGTAGAGCTGCGCCGCTTCTCTCACATTCACAACCCCACTTTTGGATGGATTCCGACATTGATTGTAGACATATCGAACGAGGTGATCGGCTTCTTCATTTCGCTTCTCGTGAAGCCATCTATACACACTTGTCGTGAGCACCTCTGACGTCACAATTCTCCTCATTTTCTTCCATTGATCGCCGTTAGGTGCAAAGACTGTTGATAAGTAGCCCTGGCTGGTGATTCTTGCGGACATGCTCTCCGGCCTTGAGGCGAAAATGGCGTCTTGCTCCTTCAAGAACTTTCGAGAAAGTTCCGGAGAGGCAACAACAATGACATGGATTCGGCCTAGACGAAAACAAGCGATTTCGGTGTTGATTTTTTGCATGTAGTTGTGTATCCACCGGAATGTTGGCTTGTTTTTCACCATTTCCGGCAGGCAGCCGACAAGCGGGTAGCCGGTCGGACCTGGTGGAAGAGAGTATTTGGGTGTTTGCATTAGTTTTAGAGTTGATTTGTAGTATAAGATTATAGAAAGGGCAAACTGTAATACTAGAAATAGTAGAATTAGTTTCATGATTTTTTTTATTTTTTTTTGAAAGGGTTGCACGGAATTAATTAGACTTATCGGTGTAGCCCACAAATTGAGCTTATGTATTGCTTTTAAACTGCCTCATTTTCAAACTACTACTTTACTAGGTACGATCTTAGCCCACCCAAAACTTACAAGTTGGTGTATTTCTTTGTTTTTCTTCTTTTAAAACAAAAAGGGATTTTAAAGGCGGCAGGTAGGCAATATCTACAGACCCTAGCTCATTTATTATTTGTTTTACAATTGTTTGTGGGCGATCGTGATGCGCAGGGCAAAATATTCCAAACCTTGCGGCTATATGGATTCTGAAACCATATGCACAACATCAGTGGGATATATATATCCTCCATACACGTGGAAATTAATTTCATTTCTAATTACCTTCGTTCTTTGTGTCAAGCTGTATTATTTAATAATAAATATTATACCCGAATAAAGTTAGCTGCTGGATAGTATACTGTAGATGGCTACAAAAGCTAAATTGCAAGAAATGATTATCCAACAATATTCTTGACAGGAGGCGTAATTTATTATTCAAAAAAATGTGTTCATTTTCAGATTTTAAAATTTGGACATCTAGAACAAGTAATGAATTGTCAAATTAAATAACTTTTTGTGACATTCTGTATCTAATATACGATTATGTTGAAGACATTTAATCAAGCCATTTGAATTGGGAAGGATGGAGTATATATATTTAATTATTTATAAGAGTATTTAGTCGCCTTGGTGGGTTAGTTCACATGCCCTTCTCATTATCTTCTTCCAGCTCGTCTCTGGTGGGATTAAACGCCAACAAATATGGATAAGAGATGCAGAATAGCGCCACGCGCCGGCCGGAGTTTGGTAGTTTCCGCCCTGTCCGCAGGGCTATGTTGTGGCCATCAGTATACCATGGTGGGGCAGAGGTCAGTAGCGGAGTTGCCAATCGCAGTTAATGTGTGTAGCTAGTGTCTCCCTTAAAAATTACGTTTTAGGTGTTGTGAAGATTTAATTGAGCTGATCAAAGTGAGTGTTTGATTTTGTAATCCATCCTCTTGTCTTGACTTGTGATTATGTAGCTCGTTTATGAATCATACTCATGTTGCATTTTTAATTTATTTTTATTTACCAAAACAAATAAAGCTAGTGATAATAGGACAGAGAAATGAGGTACTAAGGTTCTACTTTACTTTGAAAAAAAAAAAAAAAAAACTTATTGTGAAAAAGTTGCTATATTTGATCAGAAAAATTGAATATTTGATCTACTACAACGGACCAACGACAACACTACGGTGTAACTGTTATCATAGTGGGAGTTATTTGAATTAGAGGGCTAACTTGCTTCGGAAATATGTGAGGAGATTAGATCTCGTCACATAAAGTGTACATATGTGACAAAATTTGTTTTCGTTACAAAAGATAGTCACATATACTAGTTTTTTTTAGTGAAAAATGGTTGAATTTAAATTTAGTTCATTACAGATTTACAGTGAGAATCAATATTGGAGCTTTCTAAAATAATATTTTTTAAGTTAGCTCATAATTTACTTGTTATGTTGAATATTTAATGTTTTTGTTTTTGAGAATATACTAAAAACAGTTAAATGCTGGTTATATTTATAATCACTTTAGATTTTGTGGATTGGCCCCGATATATAAAAGCTGTTAAATAAGACCATGATTTTTAATGGGTATCTGAAAGAATGGCGATGCATGCGTAACGCTGAAACCAAAGCTCAGAGAAACTGCTATTGGGCCACAACCAACATTTCAATAGAAAAGCCCATTTACTATTGACCACTAAGGAAGCCCACACGAGAAAGGAAATTTCCCAACAAATTCATAGACCATGTGAATGTGATAGGATAAGAAAATATCTTGTGATCCCTAGTTTGTTAGAAAACCGTTTTCCTTATTTATTTGCTATAAAGTATTACTAATAAGTAGTGTCAAGATTGGATGGGAGATAACTTATGTTTTAATTTATATGTAAATATTTTAAGGAAAAAAGGTACTAAACGTGTATCTAATTTAAAATTTGTGATGTTGTCATAAAATTAATTTTATGATTCGTAGTTAAACTTATAATTACGAATTACGATGGATCGGGTACTTATTCCTTAATTATTTTCACAAATTAAATTTTGTTTAGAATTTTCTACATGTTCCCGTCCTAATTTTGGTTAAAATAGTAACTTTACTTCCTGTTTTAAATTTGTTGGATAATACTTGATAAAAATTTGAACAATACAAAGTTAATATTAATTAAAATTAGTAAAAATCATTCTTTTGTCCATATGAACCGTCCTTTGGTTTATGCTAAACTAACACTTGTTGAGTAATACTCGATAAAAATCTGAACACTACGAAATTAATAGTATTAATTAAAATTAGTAAAAGTCCTTCTTTTATCTATTAGAACAGTCTCATCGGTTTATACTAAATTATCTATTTGGAACAATGAGTTATTACAAAATTGTTTATGTTAGATTTATAGTCTTGCTAGTTGCTATGACTCTTGGTCCTACAAAAAATATATTTTGTATACATTAGAAAGTTTGAAAAGTTTGATAAAATTGTATCACACTATTCTTTATTGATAAATTTATGTACAAAAGGAATTTACTTTTTTTTAGTGTATCACAAAGGAAAAGAGAGATTAACAAAACTGATGTAAAAGTAGTTCTACGTCATATATAATAGTGAGATCATTCGACTCCTATCACAACTATAAGTTAGAGATTAAAAAAAAAAAAAAATTATATTATAGACTACTATGATAAATTGAAATACAACATCTTTAGAATTAGATTTCGAGAAATTAGTTTTAATGTTAGGAATATTGGTGCAATGAATTAATATTTTAATAGTCGGCCGCCCGCCGTAAAGTCAATTTTGAACAAATAAATATAAAGTTGTTCATTATTTAAAAGAATAAATAAATGTATATGAGTGAATGAGTGATATAGCAAAATCTCCTCCTTAGATATAGTTGTCAAGGAATATAATATGGTAAAATTATAGTAAAAAATGTGTTTTTTGGATAATTATACCCTTACTATAGGATAGAAGTTATTTTCAGTTTTTCATAAAAAAAAAAAAAAGTGTCATAAACCATTTCTTCCCCCCACCATTTCATTTCTCATCTCCATTTTTCTCTCTCTAAAAAAACTCTCCTACCAGAAAATCCTAAAATTCCTCCGCCAAATTGCGCCACCTCCATTTCTTTCCCCAAATTCCTTTGCAGTCGCGCCACCCCAACTTCCGCCGTCGTGCCACTGCCTCCATCTATGGCTTCCGACAGCGAAACACCCATAAAATCCGGTGAAGAAGAAAAAACCACCTACCTTGAAGAAGAAGAAACCACACACCTTGAAGAAGAAACCGCCCACATTGAAGAAGAAATCGCCGACGATTCTGAACTGATTCCGGCGACCAGGAAACCGCCAAAGACGACGAAGTTCAGTCAGATTCCGGCAAGCAAGCAAGACGAGAGAGGAAGAAAAAGAGAAAGGAAGATAAATCCGACGAAGCCCAATCATCGAAGAAGAGAAGGAGGGAAGAAAAGAGAAAAGGGAAGAAAAAGCAAGGAGAAGAAGAAGAGGAGCAAGACAGTCGCAGCGACAACGAAGCAAGCGACGACAGCGAGAAATCCGGCCTCATCTACGAGAATGAAAAGGTAAAATTTGAATTTCTCATATCCCGTGCTTGATGCAAATTGATAAATTCTTAAGATTTGTGTTTAGAACTTGTTTGAATGTCTAGATCTGATTTTTGGCTTCTCATATTTGTTTAGTTACCTAATTCGTAACACGTTTTTGGAATTTCGGTCATAAAATGTTATGAAATTACAATTTCGCAACATGCTTGAGGTTTTGTGAAGGTTTCGAATCTAAATTTTTAGGTATATAATGTTGCGAATTTCGCAATTCGTAACACTATATACGAATTTCGTATATATTGTTACGAATTGTGAAATTCGTAACTAACTATGAATTTTGGTTCGTTAATTTGAAGTTACGAAATTACAATTTCGCAACATGTTTGAGGCTTTTTGAAGGTTTCGAATCTGAAATTTTTAGGTATATAATGTTGCGAATTTTACAATTCGGCAAAACTGTGGCCACACTCTTATATGAAGCAGCATATAGTTATTGCCACGAATTGTTTGAAAACTTTTTCGAATTGTTTTACACTGTAAGTCCTAATGGTGCTCACAGACGACTTTCTCAAATTGGACCAGAGAGGTGAGCTAGGCCAAAGTGTCATGTGCGGCGCTATGGATTACTGACATCCAATGTTGTCGAAGCCGTGAACAGTGTTTTGTGGTGGGGTAGGCGTTTACCAGTGTGCTCATTACTTGAAACATTTCGCCACATTGGAGGATTGGTTTGACGAGCGGCGTACCGACGCTGAATCGAGATATCATGTGTTGACTGTCACTACATTCAACAATCTTTCTTTATCAGTGCAAGCGAGCCTCACTCTTCCTGTTCGAGCAATCGCCGAGCATGTTTATAAAGTAAACGAAGATAATCAACAATATCAAGTCGATCTTCAAAATTGGACGTGTGATTGTCGTGTGTTCGATGAGGATAGGATTCCATGTAAGCATGCCGCTGCCGCAATAAGGTAAAATTTATATCATTTGTTAGAATTTTCTACTATTTTTATATTCATTTTGTAAGTAAGTAATTCTATTTTTCCTATTTTAACAGGCGGGCCGGCACTGGTTTGAATGTGTATGATTTCGTACATAGATATTTCAAACAAGAGGGCATAAGACAGACTTATACTGAGCATATCAATCAAATACCACACCCCGATGAGTGGAATGTGCCGCCGGAGATTAAATCAATTAGGGTTTATCCTCCAGAAGATGTACGTCAGGCCGGTCGTCCAAGAACGAGTCGTGCTCGGTTAGCAGTTGAAGGCACGAGAGCACGACGTCCTCAAGCTTGCTCAAGGTGTGGTGTATTTGGGTACAACAGAAAAAATGCACGACATCTATCCCCCCGGGTGGAGTCAATTTGAATATCACTCTCCAACAAACAGAGGATGAACAAAATTTTCATGATTTTAGGGGAGCGGAATCAAGTCAACCGTTGCCGATGATCACGATGACAAAACCATCGTGACCTCACGATGGAGAAGCCATCGTGAGGTCACGATGGAGGAACAATCATGACCTCATGATGGTCACTCCAATCGTGACCTCATGATGGTGATTCCATCATGATTTTAATTTGGTTTGCTATGTTGAATTTAGAGGAATATGTTGATGTTGTTGATATGTAAGAATTTTTCAATTTATGTGTGAATTGTTGAATTTGGTTGGAGATGTTGATGTTCGATTTATGTTTTCTGCATACGGATGAATTAAAGTGATTGGTTGAACATAAAATGTGGCAAATTCTTGAATTTAATTGGTTGATGTTGATGTTCATGTTCGTTTTATGTTTTGTCGCATTTGGATGGTTGTAGATGTCGACAGAACCATCCAGTTCAGACTTGTGTTGTCTATCAGGAGACAAACCCTTTTTCGATGTTATCCTAGCCAAGTCACATGTTTCGGCCCATTGGCATTTGGTAAAAATTTCTACCACTAAACAAACAATTAATGTGTTTTGTATGATTTTTTTAGAATTTAATCAATGCTTTGTGTGCAATAATAGCATATACTAGCATATATTGTTTCTAAACTTCCTCGTGAGGATGTGCCAATGGTTGCCAATCATAAGGGAACTGAATGTCAGTTGATGTACCTTGATTCTTTGAAGAAGTCGAAGTTTGAGTATGCAGGGTGGAAATAATTCACACGCACTTTCGACCTCAAAGTAGATGATGCCGTGATATTTGAGGTGATGAGTTGACACCGCAAATTATTAGATGTCAAGTGCTGATCATGAGGGACACAGTTTGGTTGCCGCTGGAAATTGAGGCTCCAAATAAAGCAGCGGACAATGGTGCGTCACCCTCCACGTCTCTAGATGTTGACTAGAGTCTGGGTTGTAGTTTAGATTTGTTTAAAAGTTATGTTTGAACTTTATTGGTATTAAACTACTAGACTTATTTGGTGACTTGTATGAATGTAGACTTATTTGTGTTGAATTTGATGTTTATTTGATGCTAATTTGATGAAAATGGTTTTTTTTCGAGTTTCTGGAAAGGTCATGATGATCACGCCAAACGTGACCTCATGATTGCCTAGCCATCGTGACTTCACGATTGGTATCCATCGTGACTTCACGATTGGTATCCATCGTGACCTCACGATAAAGAAGCCATCATGAGGTCACGTTTGGCGTGGTCATTGTGATCACGATGACTTGTTCACGACCATGTTCACGACCATGTTCACAATGATATTTTTATCCCGTCGTGAACTAATTAACCGGATCGATTACGCCAAAAACAATGATTAATTAGTCTTGTAATGTTATATTATGTCTTAAACAACATTTGCACATCATATTTTGCGCTCTTATATCAAAGAAACACTAAATGGGTTAATGTTAGAGGTGTATTGTTTATCAAATGCAAGAGCCATTGTATATGTAACATATAGTAATATATTCATTATTGTGTCACAAATCTCTCCAACACTATAATTGTGTGTTTAAATGTGTAATTTTTTTCATTTGTTGATGTATTTCAATGTTAAGTAGAACATATTTAACACGTACCAAATTAATATAACCGGTTAAAATACCATAATTAGGCAAAAATTCTAAAGTCATGATGGGGTTCAGCATGTTCACCGTGAGGTCACGATAAAGCCTACCGTGAGCTCACGATAGCATCCTCATCGTGAGCTCACGATGGCACCCTCATCGTGAGCTCACAATGGTGGGGGCTGTCGTGACCAGACCCATGTGTATGATAAAATACATGCTCCAAACTATTTCATTCATGTAGTCGATAAACTAAGAAACTATACCATAAAATAAGATCCAAATATATGTTTCAAACACTATAAATTCGATAAATTAACAAACTACCCCATGAAATAATATTGAAATACATAAACTAACAATTATACGATGAAATAAGATTCAAATACATGTTTCAAACACCATAAATAAAACTAGATGTTGTCAAGTACTGCAAGCCAATAAATCCTAGTAGCTACGAGCCACCGATATCTTTAAATATAGCGTTCGGTGATTTTCCCCCAGTATCTCGGCTTACTACTAATCAAACGATCCAAATACATGCATACAAAGGGGCCGCAACTGTGACTGTTTGTCTGGGCAAACTGATATTTGATCGGCATCTTCAAAAACTTCATTTCATCATCTCGCTTCGTCATTGTTGAATTGTTCATCCAATAGCCCGAGAGAGCTAGTACATGAGGAACGAGACGAGTAATGGGCTTGAGTTCGTAATCAATAGGTGCGACCATTTCCTGATCATATCTGTGTGACATTGAGTCGTACAACTCAACCGTCCAATTAGCAATACTTATCCGAATCATGACCCAATGATTTTCAAAGACATTACACACAGCGCAGATCTGTTTGAATGCAATAGAATAATTTAAATCAATGAATGGTTATAAACTTGAAATATATTTCATTAAAAAATACTTACATGTTTGCAATTCGACCATGGAACAGAATTTGGCGAGTCTAGCCCTTTCACAATGTCGTCTAATCCCGGATGTATCTTCCAATTCTTATACAAGGGCTTTTCCTTTATGTGCATGAATTCTGGATCATCTTTATGGAGGCGTCGCAGCTCGGTGCACAAAACTTGCTATCAAATTGACAACATACAAGATAAATATCATTTTTCAATATTTAAAAAAAATCAAGAAGATATATTAAAAACTTACAAGTAACTGAGTGCCGACGATGATCGTGTTAGTTGGCCCAATAGTTGGAGCAGTCCTATTATGCATTCGGATCCTTGTGCAAACCGAAAGCATGTGATTGTCTACTACCTGAGACAATATAAATTTCAAATCAATTTCAATGTAAGTATAAATTTGCTATATAAAATTACTAACTTACTTCTTGAACGAAGTCCTCCCTCGGATTCTCCACTAGATTAAATAATTTGTTTGTTAGACGATGACCCGTCTCAATTACAGGCACATAACACTCATATTCCTGCCTCCTAAAGTCAGCATACATCATCCTCAACTTCTCCGTTCTACTTGGTCTTGCACCCTGAAAAGGGGTGCGGAGAGCAGCAGACGGTCTACGTTGCCGAGGACCCAAGGCAACATCACTTACCTCCTCACCACCCCCCCCCCATTCGGCTCCTCATATTGAGCATCATCCTCGTCAACCGGATCATCTACAACGTACTGTTGGGAGTGTGTGAGCTAGAACCTTGGTGCTCACTCGGACCATAGGTCAGCTGCAAAGGTGTATGGCAAGGGAGCTGATGCGACGTCTGGTAAATGGGCTGCTGCGGTGTCTCTGTAATGCACTGCTGCAGTGTCTTGTAAGGGGCCGGCATCGACATCGGCTGAAAGAGTTGGACAAACAAGTCCTGACCAATCTGTCGTGAGGACTGCGCCTCATGTTCGGCTTGGAACGGCCCAAACTGTTGGAAAGGCTCATCACGAACTGTAACACCGATTTGAGGGTGCTGAGAAGGAGCCGCAAAGTCATGAGGAGGGGCCGGTTCAGAGTGGTGGGAAGTCTACCGGTGAGAGTGGTGGGAAGGCACCGGCTCTGAGTGGTGGGAAGGCACCGGCTCTGAGTGGTGAGAAGTCTGCCTCTCGTCGTGGTGGGACCCAACTCCAGAATGGTGTGACCTAAGTGGAGAGTGCTGGGGCAGAACTAGAGAAGTCTGCATATGACTAAAACCTCCAGCATAAGAGTGACGGGCCGGGTCCAAGTCCTGATCGACCCTACCAGCCTGCATCTGATCGTCGAATACCGAGGTAGAGTGACAGTGAGCGTCCAATGCCATCCTACGACTCCTATGTGACTATTGTGGAGGACTGTCTGAGCACCTCATAACAAAAAATTGACTCATTCTCCGAGTCAGTTTAGCAAGGAAGCCATTGTCAGATTCGTCGTCCAAAACTCTCCTCAAGCGGCACTCAATCTCGTCCCCCTGCTACTCATGCCCTCATCATGGTCTGGGCATGGTCGTCCGTGCAAACAACAGATCTTGTCTGGCTCTCCCGAGGGCCCCCACTGTGATGTACGAGGTGGTGAACTGCGAGGTGGTGTACGAAGTGATGGGGTACCCTCCCGATGACGCTTCGCCATTTGTCGTGCCGGGTCACCACAGACCACCCTTGCTGCTAACTGCTTCAACTTTCCCATTGTCTCCTGCTTTACATTCTTTGTAGTCGGGTTAAACCTGGATGCAATTTGTTTAGGAGGTATGTATTTAACATCAAAAGGATCTCCATTTTGGAAGCTTAGCATGTAATACTCTGAACGCTTTGCTTCCGTAGCTTCAAAACTTTCCAATACCTGAATCTGCAAAGGTAATGAAAACGTAATATTAGAATTTTAGAAACTAATATAGATAGCATCATTGAATGAATAAAAAATATTGTAAGATCATAAATGTACCCGTGGATTGTCGAAGAATTGAGTGAAATCAACTTTCATCTGTCTTGTGGTGCACATCAAGCACCGAGGCACTCTCTCAATGCGATCTTTGATTCCACAAAAATCTCCCAATGCCGGAATCATCTCATAAGTTCAAATCTGTAGAGCCCAAACCGGACCATAGAGGTGGTAGTCCTTGATAGGGGTGGACTAAACTACCGAAATATCGGTATACCGACCGAACCAAACCGAAAAATACCGTATTCTACCGAATTTATGGTATATCGTATTTCGGTATGGTATGATACCGTACCGAAAGGTTTTGGTATGGTAACAGTATATGAATTTTAAATACCGCGGTATACCGTACCGAACCGAAACTTTGGCATACCTAAATTTTCAATAAATACCGATATTTGGTACATACCGAAATCGCGGTATATGCCGAAAATTCTAAACAATTATATATAAATTGATATATTTATATAACTATATATGTATATATATTAAATTATTAATGAATTAATCGTTATATTAATTCATTAATATTTTCGGTATACCGTACTTTTACGGTATACCGAAAATAAGACGGTATACCAAAAATAAGGTACGATAACGGTATGCCTTTTGAACCATACCGAAATCTCGGTATACCGAATTTCAGTATACCGAAAAATTTGGTATGGTATCAATATCAAAATTATGCATACCGAAACTTTCGGTATGGTATCGGTATGACCAAAAAATCCCGGTATGGTATACCGAACCACCCCTAGTCCTTGGGGACTGTCTGGGCGTTATTTACATAGTGACACAGTGCTCCCCATGGGAAGGCATAGCCTCGAAGTCTTCAACTAACATCAATGTCCAATGCTCTATGGTGGGTTTGTCCCGACATAGGAGAAAATAATAGTAAATGAGCAAGTTGGTTGCCTTCAAATAGTCTTCGATGTCTCTCCCAAGTCTTTTTTTGTTGAACACGTCGCGCAACTCATTGGTCTTTACCTCTCGGCCGTTGAAAAATCTGTAGTGAATTACATGAACTGCATGTGGATTAAATGTGGAGTTTCCAAAGTGAAGCCCGGTGATGAGAGCATATTCCACTGCCGTCACATGAATGGTTGTATGACCAAGATAAAACCAAAGCTCGTTCTCTAGTAGCGGATTAGCACCAATCCCTTGCAACTGTCGGGCTACTGTGAGATTTAGCGCATTACTTGCACTCTAATTTCTTCTCGCATCAATCAACCGCCCAACAACACCAATTCTTAGGGATGCCTCGGCTTGATGATCACCAGAAATTTCAAATAAAACTCTCCTAATTCATCAAACAAGTCTACCCTCAAGTAAAGGTTCATTTTATGAGACGAATAGAGCATGGCGGGTTTAACAAATTGATAATGTTCCTACAAAAAATCAATAAAATCAAGTATTAAGTGTGTGGTAACGTGTTATAATTCAACAAACCAACATAGCACAAGAAGATGAAGGATGGGGGGGACAGCCCGTGGCCATGGTCACGACGGGAAGAGAACCGGCACGACGACGGCGAAGGGTTCTGCTGTGGTCACGACAGCCCTCACGATCGCAAGTGTCATCGTGACCTCACGATGGGAAGCCTATCGTGAGCACGGCAGAATCCTTCGTCGTCGTCTTCCCCACCTCCATCGACCCCATAAGAACACCAAACCAACACAACAAATGTCGAACTACTCAACACACCATCAAATCCAAAAATGTCGAACTCTAAACTCAGCGATGTGTCACATGTGGATGGATTGGCTGCGAATCTCATTAGCATTAGTCAATTGTGTGATGATGAATGTAAAGTCATTTTCGATAGGAACAGTTGTCTAGTTGTAAATGATGATGATGAAGTTGTTATCTCTGGAGTAAGATCTTCAAATAATATTTATGAAATGAAGAGTAACAAGTGTTTTAATGCTCAGGTAAATGATTTGCAACTGTGGCATCAAAAGTTGGGACATACCAACTATCGCAACATGGAGAAACTTCAGAGATTCAATGTTGTTCTAGGAGTTCCAAAGCTGAATACATCCAAACCTGAAATATGTGGAGACTGCCAAATAGGGAAGCAGGTCAAAGTTCTCCATCCAGTGGTCACCACTTCAGAGAGACCCTTCGGAACACAAAACTGTTTCGAATTGCTCCACATGGATTTGTTGGGACCAGCTGAGGTTGAGAGCTTAGGAGGTAAGAGATACTCTTTTATGATCGTTGATGTTCTTTCAAGGTACGCATAGGTAAAATTTCTTAACGATAAAACTGAAACTTATGATGCTTTCATGGAGTTATATGCAAAAGTTAGGAATTTGTATCAATCCCATGTAAAACGATTAAGATCTGATCATGGAAAAGAATTTGAGAATTTCCAACTTATAAATTTCTGTGTTAAGGAAGGAATCCATCATGAGTACTCTTGTCACAGCCCGACTTCTAGGGTATTGAAATTATTAGAATGCAAGGGGCAGTGAGATGGAACAACTAAACTTTACTCAATAAACATGCTCGATGAAAAAGAATTCAATTCAACAAAGGATTCATAATTACAACAAGGGGGGTTTTTAATCAATTATTCTCAAATGAATGAATAACCAAGCAAAGTTAAATATCGAATCCAACAAAGGAATTAGGTTTGGTGATTAACAAGTATTGCATTCAGAAGTGGGCCATCTTTTAGTTTCAATAAACAAATGGTGGTTAAGGGAATTCGAGGAATCATTAGAAGATTTTATCAATGTTTGAAAACGGAATTCAGAAAGGATTTTTAAGGTTTGATCGAGCACACGGGCTCTTTGTGTCAAGGATTCGAGCATGCAATCAAACATATCAAACAACAGTGTAGCAGCGGAATTTAATCAAAAGACATCAAATCCCAAGGCTATATGTATGAAGACACATAACCTCAAGCCAAACTTCCAATATGGACTTAATTTAACAACGAGCCACCCAAGCACGCCACAACCTCCTCATCTAAACTAACCTGCACGTTTTAAAAATAACATGCAAGGCATGAGTACAACGTACTCAGTGGACCATGCCAAAATAATTTGAAAACTTGCTCGATAGAGCTATATAATTGATCTTGCCTCTTTTGTTGTATCACAAGGATTAGATATATATAATTGTTTTAAAAGAGTTTACCACATGTGACAGCCGTAAAATCATTTTTGTTTTGTAAATCGTCTGCACAGGCTAAGCTTATATCTTAGGTACGAATCAATCTACAACTCATCTTTTTGTGGTGTCGAGAAGTAGGTCTCCTCCTCGAACACCGTGACCGGTCCAACCGAAGCAAGGCTCACAATCACCTTAATGCATGAATCGTCCCGTCCCGTATTTTACAGGACTTTTATCCCGTGCGTCCACAGGACTTATAATAACATCAACACGTAGATGATTACATACCAAAACATTTAAAACATTTAGGCAAGTCAATCAATTTGAAAAACGCACGTAATACGTAATTAGTAAACGCATTCATCATTTAGTTTTAGTTCAGAAAGCCCACCTGGAAGTGGCGTAATTCAATCTATCTCTTTTATTTCGCTGCTCCTACCTCTCGCCTTCACTCGAAGCTTTCAAAATAATATTTAATGAGGTCGAGTTCGGGAAACAATGAATACTTGTCTCGTTACTCGGACTTCTACTTGACTTGAGTTCAAGATTCTCGGTTTATCTACTCGTAAACGTTCGGGTATTTAAATTCTACCCAAGTCCTAAACTTTATAATTCCTTAAGGAAAGAATAACTTATAACTTAGTGAAATTGATTACTATTAATTTCCTTAATCAATTCATTTCAAACAAATTCAAAAAATATGCTTAATCATGCATACATAACATATCATTCTTTTAATACACAACACTTAATACATGACACATGATTAATCATACAACACTTATATGCATAAATATTCAATATTTATATTCTATTATTTTGCTTGACTTTTTAATTCGGACTTTTAGTTCTCGTTTTCTTATGGAATTAACTTTATTTTACTTAGAAAAATTCAAGGATTCTAAATATACTTTTTATTTTTGAATTTGAGATTTTATTTGACTTTTATCGAGTCGACGCTCAACACGTTTTTCAAATTAAATATATAGACATGCTCCGAATGTTCTCAAATTTATACACCTTATCTAAAATAGTTTCAAATGAATGAATTTGCATTCGATTATATTTTTGGACACGTGAATCGAGAATATATTATTTATTCTTATTAATTTTAGTATTCATTTCTTTTACTAATAAGAGTTCATCGTTGCTCGATTCTACTTCTAATATCCTTGATTTAATCATTTAAACTCTTCTAATCCTTTAAGTTAACTAATTTTATTTATTTTCGGAATATTAAACCTTATTTATTGATTTTATTGTTTCTTTCATAACTTGGTCATATGAATTCCAAATTAGGTGATTCAAGTGGCTATCTTACTTGTTTTAATCTCATCTTTACATTAATAACATCCATTACAACTTTTACTTAGCCAAAATTTTACAGTTTTTATTTTTAATTTACTGCACAATTCTATTTTCTTTATTCTTCATCTTTTCAATATTTTTACTTGCTAGTGTACTTAGAATTACTCCAATTGAGTTCTTATAACATTAATTTATTCAATTCCTCTTAAAAACATAGGTTCCTATTTTATTTGATATTTTCCAGATTTTATTATTATTAATAAATCTTACTTAATTTTATTATTTTAATAGCCTTACTTTACTTATAACTCTATTTAATTTCGTATTGTCATATAGATAAAATTCCTAACTAATTTCTTCATACTTCTTGAATATCTATACTTCTTTAACTTATGGATTTATTTCTTTTAATTAATAGAAATTTTTTTCATAACATATTCTTATTTTTATTTTTAATTCATCATATATAATAACTATGTTAAGAACTATATCATATATTTTTAAATAGAATAAAGATAGTCGGTCACATTGTGGCCAACCACACGCATAAAAAAAGGAAAGTTGACTATAAAAATGGAAATAATCACATTTCCTCTTTAGGGTTTATGCTTCTCAATTAGGGTATATTTCCATTTTAAAAACCTATATTATCATTTTTAGCTCGTGTGGCCAGCCACAGTGTGGCCGAATATCATTATCCTTTTAAATATTAATTTTGGTATTATCAAGTTTTTCTCATACAATTTCTTAGCTTTAATTTATTTATATAGTCATACTCTATCATGCATGGATCATAAATTTTTATCCTCAAAATAATCATACAAATCATTTAGCAACTTTTTAAATTTTACTATTCATCATCTTCTCCAAGTGATCATTTTCATTAACATGCTTATTTTCTTATCTAGTTCATCAATTCATGCTCAAATGTCATTACTTCTATCATCAAGATCATAGAATCAACAAAAGCATGCAAAACCCTAATTCTTTATAACTTTCGATTTCAACATGAATCTTTCCTTCATGAATTTTTCTTCATTATTTCATCATACTAACATTTCTAAACACATGCATGTTCATAATATCAAGATTAAAATTCAAAAGCATGAAATTCTTCCATAAACTTAGCATACGGCTATATATATACATGCATAGCTTAAATTTTCTTCATTCTTTCCTAATGCATGGATAGCATCTATGATCATGAAGACAATACTCAAGAATCAAAGCTTAATATTTCACATCCTATGTGCAGAAAATTTTGAATTTCTTAGAGCATAAAAGCATGAAAATCGTGATGATAGAGATAGAACCTTGCTCCTTTGGCTTTCTCGATTATACTAGACTCTATTCCACGCAACTCTAGCTCCTTCCTTAAGCTTGGAATGAAGAAAATATGGAGATATGGGCTGCTGAAATTTCTGGGCAGTTTATGAGGGAAAAAGGGTTGAAAACCGATGGAAAGAGAGGAAAGAGATGGAAGAATGTTGGTTGTATTTTGGGATGAGTTTGTGAATGTCTTAAGGGCTATTTATAGGTGCAAAATGAGAGGGAAAATGTGTGATACTTGGAGGCTAAGGGAGAGTGAAGTTCACTTCCTTGGGTGAGAGTGTGCATGGTAAGTGAGAGTGAGATAGGAAATGGATGAATTAAACATGTAGGAATAAGGTTATGTGAGGGCCGACATTTTTTTGTGTGAGAGGGCCGACATGGCTGTGAGAGAGAGGAGAGAAATGGAGGATTTTATCTGGTAATAATTCCCGGCAGAAAAGATTTTACGGTATAAAACATCCCGTGTAAAAATATCTAACTCTCTTATCTTAATAATTCATCCTCGGTACTTTTCCGACATCCAAATTCATCCTACTTCGCCTCATTATTCACGAATTAATTTATACATTCAGAAAAACTAAGTTTCGAATCAAATTTCCAAGAAAATGAAGAAAGTCGTAAAAAGTGTCGTTATGTAACAGTAGGTTTTCAAATAAAATTCATACTCGACTCATGTGGTCTCAGAAAATTCTCAAACTAGCATCAAAGGTCTTAGAATAAATTCTAGAGTCTAATGACACTGACTAGACTAAATTCGGAGTTCGTCGAAAAAGGTTGACTTTTTGGTCAACGTCACATTTCACTAAAAAGTCAACTGTGTCGAAAAATTCCGAAACTCGTACATATGCTAAATATCATATTCTCATACTCATAGAATCTTTCATATCCTCGTTTCGAGTTACCGAAATGAGAAAAATTACGATTTTGCCCTTCTGGGGTATTTTAGTAATTTCACGAGAAAATTTATTCTCGGAAATTTTTATCACACATAATCATACACAGTCATATATAATAACATTTAGGAAGCATTTAAACACACATAATCACATTTAGGACGATTAATTATGGGCAGGAAAAATCGGGTTATTACAACTCTGCACCCAAAACGCTATAACAAAATGGTGTAGCTGAAAGGAAGAATAGGACTTTGCAAGAAATGGCTAGGGTAATGTTACACTCAACGAAACTTTCTAAAAAGTTTTGGGCTGAAGCTATGAACACTGCATGTCATGTCAGTAATCGTGTGAATTTGAGAATAGGTACAACCATGACCTCCTACGAAATCTTAAATGGCAAGAAACCAAATTTGAAATATTTGCATGTCTTTGGTTCTGTTTGCTATATTTTAAATGATAGAGATTATCGCCTAAAGTTTGATACTAAAAGCGATAAAGGAGTCTTCATAGGATATTCTCTCAATAGTCATGTCTTTCGTGTTTATAACTTAAGAACTAAAACGGTTATGGAAAGTGTAAATGTTACCTTTGATGATCTATCAAGTCCATACACTCCTGCTGAAAATACTGACGATTTGATTGACCTGCAGGGAAGTACAGAAAAGCCCACGGAGAATGGAGAAAAAGAGGTCACTGAAGTGCCCTCCACTGCAGAGACAACTTCTGACATTTCTGCAGGAGAATCTGAACGAGATTCCAACTGTGATCATGTCGAAAGCTCAGAAAAGGTCACTGAAACTATAAGGAGAGATCTGCCTAGAAAGATCAGAAAAGACCATTCTCTTGATCTAGTCATTGGAGATATGCTTGAAGGGGTCAGAACAAGAGGAAAAACTCCATGAGCTACCGAGAAATGGTGAGAATGGTATGTTTTTCGTGTATTATCACTAAAGTAGGAGTTGTTGCTTTTCTGTCAACCCTTGAACCTAAAAATGTCGCCGAAGCCTTAAAAGATGAGTTTTGGATTAGTGCTATGCAAGCTGAACTCCTAGAATTCATTAGAAATAAGGTGTGGACACTTGTGCCCCGTCCTATAGGTGTAAACGTTATAGGAACTAAGTGGATTTTCAAAAATAAAACTGATGAATATGAAAATATTATTAGAAACAAAGCCCGCTTAGTTGCACAAGGTTACACTCAAGTAGAAGGGATTGACTATGATGAAGCATTTGCTCATGTTGCTAGGATTGAATCTATTAGGTTGTGATTTACCATTGCATGCTATCTAAATATCACTCTACATCAAATGGATGTTAAAGCTGCCTTTTTAAATGGAGTTTTAGAAGAAGAAGCTTATGTTGAGCAACCTAAAGGATTTGAGGATCCCACCAAACCTGACCATGTTTATAAACTGCATAAGGCTCTTTATAGACTAAAACAAGCTCCAAGAGCTTGGTATAGTCGTTTAACTGACTTTCTTCTTGAGTTTGGTTTCTTTAGAGGTCATGTAGATAGAACTCTCTTCATCAAAAAGGAAAAGGCGCGCTTACAATTGCACAAATATATGTCGATGACATTGTATTTGGCTTAACACATGAAGGAGCCTTGAAGGAGTTCGTGGAAGCTATGGCAACCACTTTTGAGATGAGCATGGTTGTTGAACTTAGCAACTTTCTTGGTTTACAAATGAAATAAAAGGAGGATGGACTCTTTGTGTCTCAGTCCAAGTATGCAAAAAATCTGGTGAAGAAGTTTGGTCTAGAAAGTACTAAGCATATGAGGACGCCAATGAGCACAACTGAAAAACTATCGAATGATGCAGTGGGCCCTGAGGTGGACCCCATCTTGTATAGGTCCATGATCGGCAGCCTCCTGTATTTAACTGCCAGCAGACCAGACATCATGTACAGTGTGTGTGCATGTGCCCGGATTCAGTCTTGCCCTAGAGAAGAGCACCTCAAGGCGGTAAAAAGGATTATTTGATACGTAGTTATAGGACCTCCAGTGCGGATCAGGCCTTTGGCGATCCCGTGAAGCCCGGCAACGGCAGGTCAAAAACACGCCATAAGGCCGGCTTTCAGGCAGACAATCTTCACTAAACTCCCTTTTGAGGGTTACTCGCAACACAGGAGATTAATTTACTAAATCCGTTTTCCGGAAATCTCCTTGCTAGCTTTTTACACCAGGCGAGTAGGAGCTTTGCCGATGGTCTTGCTGCTGCCAATGATCGGCCAATAACCCATGAAATCCTAGCCATATCGGAGGCTACCCAGCTACAACAACAAAGAACGAAGCTTTTCCTGTTCACGACTCTGCTGCCATTTCATCCGCTACAGTTAGCTCGAAAGCAAATTCAATCACCCCAGGGTCTCAATCCTAATAAGAGCACCCACAACGGTGTGGGTGTCGCCCGGGAGACGGAGGAAGAGCCCGAGCGCGGTGAGGGCGCCGCCCGTTGGAGGAGGCGAGGGCGGGCTTGGCGGATGGAGCCCTGGCGCGGTGAAGCCCGTGGGCGAGAGGAAGAAGATGGAGGGGAGGAGGGACACGCGTCACCTCCTCCCATTTTCTGCCAATTTTTTTTTTTTTTTAATTCTGAATTGTAAAAATTTTAAAAAAAAATGTAACGGTAATATGATAAGATGAAACGGCTATTTTTGTGTTTTTGCTATAAATATGTCATCTATTTCCGAAACAATTGATGCGCCACCGTGAAGTGTGCGCATTTCTCAAGCGAAAATACCAGTTTTCGGATGTTAATATGTAATTTTTAATTACCAGTATTTAATTTGTAGTTTTTATTTTGTACTTTTTAATTTGTATTTTTTAATTTCTAGTATTTAATTTGTAGTTTTTATTTTGTATGAATTGTATTGTAATTTTCCAATGTTTCAATACAACTTCGTATTTTATTATTTTTATTGTCATCAAAAATATAAAAGTTAAATTAAAAAAAATCAATCATTGCATAGCCCTAGGGGTCGGGCTTCACCATAGTGAAAATTTCAAGCCCGGGCTATCAATCATTGGGACCCCACCAAAATACCCATAGCCCTAGGGCTTCGGAGCCCACTGTTGTGGATGCTCTAAAGGGATAAAGTGATCCTTGAGTGTAGTTAGCCGCAGAGGCGGAATGTTGATGAAAGAAGGATGAATGGTAGCTGGCTTTGCTGCTTCTTCTGAAACCAACCTGTAAGCAAAAAGAGTGAACCTTTTGCAAAGAAATCAGATTATAAGCTGCCTTTTATCAAGCAATCCTGAAATTAACAAGAAAGCAATAAACTCCTCGAAAAGGAATAATTAGTACGAGAATGACCTGAAATCCACCATGAATAGGTATGAACAGGAAAAGACACGAAGGTCATATCCAAGAGGTACAAGAGCATCGATGAGGTCATTTTGGCAGATATTCTGGGTATTCACAGCCTTCCGGAAGAACGCCCTTCCAGGGAATAACAAACTGATGTACTTTGACTGACATTCATCCTTCTTCACCTAGGAACCTCTCGATCTACTTACAGCAGCCCAGGAATAAAAACGTCGTCTAGGTGTTCCCTCTGGCTCCGATCTCCCCTACGCTTAGGACGTTGTCTGGGCCAAGGAGAAGGCTATGATCTCACTTGTATAAAGCAAAAGCACTCGTCTGTCTGAGCTAGATGAGTAAGTATTTCTTATCTTATTTAAGAAATATCATAAGATCAGACAAATGGTATCGTAAAGTAGAGTCGATTCAACGATATGCCAGTTGCGTAGAGAAGTTCTACGATTTCATGATGCAGGACGGAGTATACCTCAATCGGCTTCTCAACCGGTGCCCCGTTTCGCCTTTCTAGGGTCTTGCTAAGCCAAACCTAAACCATCTAGTTTATCAGGAACAGAGCCAGATAACGTGTGAGCTAGGTTTGTGGTTCACCAAAGACACCACCACGAACTTGGTAGGCTATAGTGATGATGACTGGGTTGGGGAGATCGATGATAGAAGGAGCACTAATGGTGGTAGTTGCTACCTTGGGAACAACCTTATCTCTTGGCACAGCAAGAAACAAAATTGTATCTCCTTATCAACGGCGGAATCGGAGTATGTTGCTGCCGGGAGTTGTTCGACGCAATTGGTGTGGCTGCAATCAATGCTTGATGATTATGGGCTGGAGAATAATGCCTTGGTGATGCTGTGTGACAACACAAGTGCCATCAACCTCGGTAAGAACCCTGTCCACCACTCCAAATTAAAACACATTCATTTGAGGTATCATTTTATAAGAGATTTGGTTGAGAAAAAAATCATAAAGTTAGAGTATATTAGTACAGAAAATCAACTTGCAGACATCTTTACGAAAGCTTTAAGTTATGAGAGATTTTCTAAATTAAGAAAATCTCTTAGTTTGTGCTCTATCTGATCTGAAGTGGTCACAACTGTTGTTACCATTTCTGTTATATCATAAGTAATAATCGATATTGAAGTCTGACAGATTTGAGGATGTAAAAGCCTTACGTTGTAGGGTGAAATCGAGACTGTTCTTAGAAAGCCATATAACTAGATCAAAGATCTAGATAAGTGGTGAATACATGTTTTTCTTGGTTATTCATCTATTCGCCATCTGTCATCTTCGTTTTTATTTATAAATTACTTATGATGTTTTAGAAATTTTTAACTCTGACTGAAGTGGTCATTGAAGTGTAGACAACTATGTGGACCACTTATGGTGGTATTAATAAGTTTGTAAATAAAATAAATTGGTTTACGATGTCTGTGCATGTTAAGATATATTTGAAACGTATCTACTCGAATTTTAATTTATGAATCTCAACTTATCTCTAAACACTCAGATTCCTCAAAGATAGGATCATCCGGTAGATTTGATATGCATTCCATGATTTTAGAACTGCAAAACCGTTTTGGATTCCACTCTCTTTCTTCGTATATATATGGTTGACCACCCCTTCATCCCCTTCAACCCTCACTGCCTCCCTCATTCTTCTCCCAATTCTTTTCTCTCTGAAGCCTCTCTCTCTCTCTACAGAAATTTTTCCGCCATGGATGACGAACAGAAGAAGCAAATTGAAGAGCTTTTCTCAAACCCAAAAGCCCGACAGTATATTGCCCAACTCTCCTCTTTGTTACCACCAAAACCAACCTTCGCCCTCACCCAAAGCCCCTTTCGCCATATCTCTCCGCTAAAAGCTTCAATTTTTAAGCCCCCCACACTGCCGTCGACCTTAGGCATATCTCCGATGACCATTTCGCCGGATTTTGGTTCTAGCTCAGATGCACGGTCGAAGCCTCTCCAACTTCCCACACCGGCTCTGGTTGAAATTCCAAGTCTCTCGCCGAAATTTGTAACGGCTAGGGATTCTATCGCATCGGAACGACTTATTCGCCTTGATCTTCATGGGTCTTCTTCAAATCCGTCGTCGCCTTCACAAGAAGAAGAAGAAGAAGAACTGGACCCGCTCTTTGTTGGAGGTAAGAATGGCTATCTCAAAGTTTTTCTACATGTCTATGGCTCGTCAAAACTGGAATAGTTTTAAACATCGTGAGATATGGGATGATAAAAGGATAGACCATAAAGATTATGCTAAGATGAACTTGATTGAGCTTTTTGAGTCTAGGAATCTTCTGCGGAGTCTGAGTTATGCTCGTCCATATGTGCCTGATGTGATCAAGTACTTTTATTCCAATATTGGTCCTAAATTTTATGATATTCATTCTAGAAATTTTGGAAAAGTATTTGTGTGTGGGAAGATTTATTCTATCACTCCAGTTGTTATAAATAAGTTTTTGAGATTTCCTGAGGTGGATGAGGCTGCTGATGAGTATACTGATGAGGAGGTTCGGAAAATAGAAAACATCTTGACTGGTGGTGATGGTGAACTGTGGTATCACAAGGGAAAGCCTTATCGACAGCTTTCCAACTTGACCTTCCTTTTCTCAGCGCTGCATAGGTTATCCACATACAACTGGATTCCGACTTTAAATTCAGGTGCAATTCCATGGGAGAATGCAATTTTATTGTTCAAGATTCAAGCTGGTATTCTCTTCAATCTAGGGAAAATCATATTCAAGAATATAGCTGAAGTTGGGAAGAGGCCGACCTCAAATTTTTTGTTGGTACATCCATCTCTCATCTTCAGCATTTTGGTTGAGCAGGGGTTTAAAGCTACTAAGGGAGATGAATTCTCAATGAAGCTGGGTGATGTCACTATACATAGAAACTTCTTTCACTGAACTGCAAGCAAGAAGAATCTACCATGGAGAGATGCTCAAGCTTCTTCCCGAGTTTTTGATACTAACTCTTCTTCTGCAGGAAATGTTTCTATTTCAGTCTCTCTCTTGGAAGGACAAATCATTTGGTACAACGAGCAAATAGACTCACTAGTTGCCTTCCGTGACCGCCTTCAAGCCCTACTTTACTTATCTTTGATTCTTTGTATCACAGACTTCTGGACAACTTTAAGAACAGTTGAACAATAGTGATCAAAACAGTTAGTTTAGGTAATAAACTGACAGTTAGCTAAAAGGAAGCCAAATTATTCAGTTCGGTTCAATAGGTGGGACCGGAAACCAGCCAGTTGATCAGTTCGGTTTTCACTTATAATCCGGCTATGGGTAAAATGAACCGCTTTGACCCGCCGGTTTTCTGAAACCGGAAGCTGGTTTTGGAAATGCCTTGTTCACAGTCTCCAACTCTCAACGGAAAAATCAAATGTTGTGGGTGGGATTCAATCTGTGTGCCTCTTGGAAGAAAGTCAAAGTACTCACCACTTGAACTAGACAATTAATTGTTATAATATCCAACATTGTTTTTTCTTTTGAACAATATTACAAAAAATTTAAAAACCACGTGACGGTAAACTCGAATCCGTAACCTTTAATCCGAACATTAACCACTTTAGCACTAGGCTAACACATGCACACATATCCAACATATTTATTATTAACTAAACACGTTACCTATTAATATAAAAAATTGTCCTCATTACTATCAATTGTCAACAACTTTGTTTTATATACAATTATATGATTAACTATAAGAGTATGTATAAAGTTTATTTTTTATTCTTTCTACTATTCTCGACTACTTTTATACTAATTATATTTTCTATTGTATAAATTTTGAATATAATTTATTAGAAAATATACATATGATAAAAAAAAAATAGATCTTAATTTGTATTTCTTATAAAACTTGTGAATATTTTAACATATATTATTTATTTAATCTTTATTTATATTTATTTAATCATGATTGAATCGGTCTATCCATGACCGGGGCCGGAGACCTCACCGGTTTAATCTCCGGTTCGGTTTTAAAATATTGCTCTCACCTCTCTGCATCGGCCCGCCTGCGTATATAGACTTGTGAGACTCAATTCAAAACTTTTAAATTATTGTAAAAAGAAACGAAGATAATCAAATTAAATTATTTGGTTAAGAATTTTGACAAATAAGTCGAATTAAACCACGGTTACTCGCAGAAATAATTTGATTTTTATTTTGTTTATGGACTAAGGCATGTTAAGTAAAATAAAAGTCAAACTATACGTACGTCACTAATTTCGTAAGGCTACATTACACACGTACATATCTCGTACATGTTTTTTTAATATGCTAGTAATAATTCATTTATGTTGATACCACCACACTCAATCCAAGAAATAAACGAAGAAGACAAGAGGATTTAACGTGGTTCGGATCCTACTTTCATGAGTATAGTTGCAAGAAATGAGCGAGAGCTATCGCTGCTCTAATGTATCTCTCTGTTTCTCATTTTAAAATGACTGAAGCAGTAACAACATACAAGACTAATTGCTAACTATTCTTTCACAGCTGCTGAAATTACTTTCACACCCTCAAGCTAATGATGCCACGCAGAACACATCTTTACAATATATTGTAGAAACTTCAAGACATATGTGAAACTCGCGCAATCATATGGTTGGAAGTGATGACAAACTCATTAATGGAATATTTAATGGTGGATGACTGAGTTCGAGATTATAGTTGAAGGTATTAATAAAGTGTTAACATCAAAGATCGATAGTATAAAGACTGCAGTTTGTCTTTTCGTTTGGTCCATTCATGAAGAGTGTAATTTTTCTATTTCATAAAACCCACCATACACACTCTCTTACTGTATATTTTAAGCTCACACAAATTTACAGTGTTGTTCAAATAACATCTAAGACCGGTGTCACCCATCAAAATCCCACATTATTGCACTGACAAGCCTACTGCAGCCATTGCAATGGCTCTTCACTGGCTCTGCATAATGGCACAACTCCCACCATTATATATCCTACACCAGTGGAAATGATCTATTTATTGAGGTAGCCTTCTCCTATTAACTTCCTTAGAATGAGGAAATAAAATTAATTACAAATAAATAAAAATTAAAGAAAGAGCCATTTTCCCAAGAATTGCACAATTGTAGAATTTTTGGAGTGCCAACCGGGCCCACCAAAAATGTTCGTGGATGGTCTTAGCTTCATGTGTAATTGTTTCCGACTTTGCTGATGATAGGAAATATAGTTTTTTTACCCTAAAAAAAAGTACTGTAAGATTGCAGCGAGACACGATGGGATGAGAAATATGCAGGACCATAAAAATTTGGGCTAGTTAATGATGATAAAAGGTAAGCAAAGATTTGCGAAATGAGAGAATTATAAGGCCTAATTATTTCACGCGTTTCCTGATTACGGCTCCAACCCGAATTCCACCGTTTTCCGTCCCAACCAACAAAAATCCGGCCAAGATCGTCGTGGTTATAAGTGTATATTTATTGTAAAATATAATAACACAGTTATAGATATAGCCCAATAATTTACAGATTCCACCAGTCCGTCCAATTTGTGCTGGGCCGATCAATAGTTCTTGATTAACTCAAATGGCCTCATCTCCAATTCAAACTTCTCGATTTGATTGTTTTTTTTTTAACTTTTATATGTGCATCAAATTAATGGTTTTCAATAATTGATCTAGTTTATCGATATTGAAAATTTGGAACGACCAAAGAACATCATAACAATAATTTTTATTTTTATTTTTTGAAATAGGCATCATCATATCATAACAATTTTACTTGACCACGATTCCCACAAATTAAATAACATGCTTTCACCTCCATTGAATTGACATTAAATTTAATAAGACCTAGACTACGACCAACATAAACCATATAGTCGTATAACAATTGTACCTTGAACATTAATTCTAAAGTATTTGATAATAAACTTGTGGATCCAACCTTGGTGTTGCATGAGCAATCAATGGCTTAGCCAATGACAAATCACAATGTGACTCGACCAAATCAACACACGGCTCATCTGATAATGATTTCCAACTAAAACCCTGAATAAGTCTGGCTAAAAGAACCGTTGCCATAGTAGAACCAAGCTTGATGGCGGGACAACCTCGTCTTCCGATACTAAATGACAACATTTGCAATTCGGGATCGTATAGTTCTACCATTGAGGATTCATCCGTAATGTGGCGGTCGGGTTTAAACTTAAGAGGATCGTCCCAAACTCTAGGGTTCCGCCCTAGGCCGAGACGACTCAATAGAAGATGACTTCCTTTAGGTATGAAGTAGCCACCTACAACAGTATCTGCAGTCGATACATGTGGAAGGTTGAATGGAGCTACGGGGTGCAATCTTAATGCCTCTTTCACACAAGCCTTGACATAATTTAGACGAGACAAGTCTGATTCTTGGACTAGTCTTTTCCGACCAACAACTTCATCTAGCTCTTTAGAGGCCAAATCAAGAAAGTGTGGCTCGTTCATCATCTCAGCCAAGGCCCACTCAATAGCATTTGATGGATTGTCAATTGCGGCAAGGAGCATTTCCTATCACAAATGCCATCAATCATTGAAATAAATATATTATAGGCTAAAAATGTAGATAACGAAATAAGATCCACATTCATAAAACTTACACCAACTTGAGCTTTGATCTCTTGGATTGACAACAATGGATCATCGTTGGAGTCCTTGAGGTTAATTAAAACATCAAGAATATCTTGATTAGTGTTTCTGGCACCATTTCTCCACAACTCAATCCTATTATTAATTTGTGGATCATGATATTTTCTCAAACACTCAAGGGCATTGGTAACAATCTTTTTATGGCCATCCAAATCAAACACCTCCAAGAATGGAACGTAATCACTAATAGCAAATCCATAGAGATACAATAGAACTGTGAACAATCCATCCACGTGTTCTCTCTCCTCAATTCCCGGGCCCCCATCCTCCATTCCCGGCCCGAAGAAACTCTTTCCAAACACCATTTTCCTAATCACACCGCCGCAGTAGAGCTGCGCCGCTTCTCTCACATTCACAACCCCATTTTTGGATTGATTCCGACATTGATTGTAGACGTATCGAACGAGGTGATCGGCTTCTTCATTTCGCTTCTCGTGAAGCCATCTATACACACTTGTCGTGAGCACCTCTGACGTCACAATTCTCCTCATTTTCTTCCATTGATCGCCGGCAGGCGCAAGTACTGCCGATAAGTAGCCGTGGCTGGTGATTCTGGAAGACATGCTCTCCGGCCTCGAGGCGAAGACCGCGTCTTGCTCTTTTAAGAACTTTCTGGAAAGTTCCGGAGAGGCAACAACGATGACGTGGACACCGCCTAGGCGAAAGCAAGCAATTTCGGTGTTAGATTTTTGCATGTAGTTGTGTATCCACCGGAATGTTGGCTTATTTCTCACCATTTCCGGCAAGCATCCGACGATCGGGTAGCCTGACGGACCTGGTGGAAGAGGGTGTTTTGGTCTTTTCATTATTTTGGAAGTTGATTTGTAGAATATTAGAGACAGGGCAAACCCTAATGCTAGAAATAGTAGAATTGATTCCATGGAAAAAGACTTATGAATTGTGTTCGTGAAAGTTGGATTTTACGTGCATGGGTTTTGTGTTCTGAGCCTATTTTTTTCAAAATTTATAGTCCACAATCATATGCTATCAATACTTAATAACGTCATTCTAAATTAAATACAATGCAAAACAAAATTAATACAACTATTATATCAAAATTTAATTACACTACAACACGAGATTAATACAACTATGTATTGTCTTCACATTTAATTACACTGCAAAATGAAATCAATACAAGTATACAACTATCTCCAAGTTTAATCACACTACTAAACGAGATTAATACAACTATCCAAATTTAATTACGTACAATCTTGCAAAACGAAATCAATATATATAATAACTATAATTTCCAGAGGATAGTGCTATTTGGACATATTATGTCCAGACATACAATGGTGAAAATAGAAATTTGACAGATTTTTTTATCTAAAAATTTAATTACATAGTTTCGACATTTTGGTTATTAATAAACATACACTTTTTAAATTTTAATTATAAAATTTTATCCCAATTTAAATTCACAAGTTTAGGAGTTGGGTATGGATGAGAATAGAATTTGGGAGCGGTTGTGCGTGAGATCAATATTTCGGAAGGGAGTCTAAGTAGAAAAGAAATTTTGAAGTCATTCGGATAATTTTTTTTCTATTTCAAGCACGTATGTCCAGACATAGTATGTTCGAATAGAATTATTGAATCTTCTCCAAATTATATAGGATAAAGATCAAATAGAAAAGAAATCATATGTGTTAACTAAAAATAAATCTCATTCGTTGATTTTTGTATATCAGTGGCCGAGATTAATGGAATTGATGAAAGTTATATTTCGCCTAAATCAATTTATAAAGGATAAGGGAGTAATTTGCTAAAAAATTATAACTAATTTGTACCTTAATTGATGCACGATGCACGTGATTCCATTAGCCGAAAAATACTCTCACGATCTTCTCTCTTTCACACACTCGCTTAGTCCACCACACGTTACTATTTCATTGTTATTTTAATTACTAATATTTTCACTGCAATTTCTTAGTACAATTCATTGTTTTTTGGTCTAAATCATTGTTTGTTTTAATCGAATTTTTATATTGTGTTTTTTAATTAATTATATTTATTACATTTTCACATTGCATATTTTAGCATAATTTATTGCTTTTTTCTGTGTAATTCATTGTTTTTTTAGTATGAATCATTATTTTTGTTTTTAAAATTATTGTTTTTAATCTAATTGTTATATTTTGTTTATGCATATTTTTCATTATATTTCCACACTCTTTTTTTGGTATAATTTATTGTTCTTTTTGTTGTAATTCGTTGCTTGTTTTCACATAATTCATTGTATTTTATGTAAATCATTATTTTTAATCAAATTTTTCTATTGTGTTTATGCATAATAAATTGTTTTTATTATATCCTCACACTGCTTTTTTTAGTATAATTTATTGTTTTTTTTTTGTGTAATTCATTTTTTTAATTATGTTGTCAAATTCTATTACATATATCATTGCTTTGTCATTACTGCATTTTGTTTTTGGTATGTTTTCAATACTTGTATATTTTGATATTTTTGGTATAATTCATTGTATTTATTATGATTTCATATTGCCTTTTAATATATAGTTCATTGCTTTGGTATCGTTTAAAAATAATAAACGTTAAATCAGGCAATTAAAAAAATATACAGACATAATATTTCAGAAATGAATCATGTTTATGTTGGGCATATGAAAAAGCTGTAAAATACAGAATTCAATCAGATATATACAAAATTGAATAATCGATATTGGAAAGATATATATTTGTTGTCTTTTTACAACAAAGCCCCCTTAAATTTTTAATCCGATAATTCCTATTTACCTCTAATTAATCATAACCATCCAATACTATCAAATATATGGTGCAGATTTATTTCTATTTAACACAAGAGAAACCTTTTCTATTATAACCATCCCATATATATATATATATATATAGATATTGATTACGTGAAAATTTTCTCTCCATTAGTTGTGTCTTTACTCATGATTTATTATTATGTTGCTATTCCTGATCAAAGTTGTCAAACATTCAGTCACAAATTTGTCATAATTACAACTTTTTTCTTACGAATTTCATTTTATTTTAGAAATTCGACACTTAACTATTATTTCCTAATTTAATCACACTACAGAACGAGAACAATACAATTTATTAATTACCTCCAATTTTAATTATGCTACAAAATGAAATTAATACAACTATATATTACCTCCAAAAAGGTTTTAACCTACGCTGTTTCAAGTTACAATCCAAACAAACACGCAACACATTGTATTTAATTATTTACGATAAGAGCAATAAAAATAAGATTCGGAGTAAAACATGTAAGAAATTAAAAGAAATGAATAAAAATAAGCCATTCATGGCAGTGACGTAGCCAAAACATAGACTCAGGGGGCCCAATTTTATTTAATTAAAAATAAATAAATTAATGTAATTATAATATGTTATAAATTATATAACAATAGAGAAACAAAATAAATATGGTTGCTACAGTATAATTTTCTATTATTGATTTACAGAAGCAGGAAATTAATTTAAATCACATTATACATTAAGTTAAGCAATGTCATTTTTATTTTTAATGAATATATATACTGAGTAACAATTTATAAAAAGAAAATTTGATATATGAATAAAATTAATTAAAAATTTTCAAATTTCCTATCAAAATTCATAATATATAAACTAGTATAAATACTTTGAAAAGCTTCTTTATATGCACATATAAATATAAATCTATCCCTATTTTAATTTGTCAAAGATCTAATCTAAGTTTCGTAATTACTATTTCAAAAAAAAATATTATATATATATTATATATATATATATATATATATTTATGGATAAGAAAAAAATTAAAAATTTTGCACGAATTCGAAATTTTTTTTTTGGGAAGAAAATTTAGATGAATTATTTTAAAAAACAATAAAGAAATTTGAACACCTGGTGGTCAGGCCACCAGGGTTGATAACATAATTTTGTTAATTAATTAAATAAATCGAATTGAATCCAAATAAACCAGTTCGCCATTTGTCCATATTACCCTCACTGATTTATTATGTTAATTAGGGTAGTTATATAGTTTCCTAAAATTATGCAAATTTGTTTTCTTATATTAAACCATCTCCTAAAATTATGGATGTTATTTTTGGTAGTTTTATTAATTGATTTTTATCCTTTTTTTAGATTTGATTTTGCATTTAATTTGGGTAAATTTTTTGATTGATTGTTATTCATATATAGATATTTGATTTAAATACTTTTTCGGTAGTTTTTTTAATTGGATTTTTTCCTTTTTTTTTCGTGATTTGTTATTTATTTTATTTTGGGTATGTTTTTGATTGATTGTTATCCATATATAAAGATTTAATTTTCATTTATTTTCGAAATGAATTTTTAATTGATTGTTATCCATAATTAGAGATTTAAATTTAATTGATTTATTGTTATCCAGATTTCAAATTCATTTTTTTCGGGAGTTTTAGTTGATGAAGTGACCGAAAATTAGGGTATTGGGAGGCATATATTACCCCATTAATTTAGAAACAAATTAGAGAGAGAGAGAGAGAGAAATAATTTATTTATTCTTTTTTTTCAACCCTACGATTTATTCTACCTTTTTTCAGTTTGAATATATGTATAATATAGATTAACTTAAATTAATTATAATTATTTTAATATTTTACTAGTGGTTGATTTTATGAATCTTATTAAATATAATTACCTTAATTTAAATCATCTTAAACATATTAGTTCAAAAAATAATACATACTTTAATAAAATCTATAATGAAATTCAAATTGTATTTAATTATATTTGCATTATATTAAGAGGAATAATTATTTAAAATACACTTCGATAAAATAACATATACGAATCAATTAAATCATAAATTATCTCTAATTAATAGGACGAAATTTTCGTTATATTCAAAAAAAATTAGTCAACATTCACTTTAATTAATTAAGGTTACAATTGTCTTCCCAATAAAATAAAATAAAAAAAAACCAATCCAAATAAAGAAATATGTTAAACCGGTTTTGGGCTAAAAAAACTGGTGGTGTCTAGCCACCTAGTGGCCAATTATCACTACTCTTTAAAAAATTAAAATAATTAAACAAGTAGTAGTGGGAACCTTTCCAAAAAGACAAAATGTAAAGAGGTAATTCATCCATATAGCCAGTTTGACTAGGTTGACTACAATAGTTGTCAAGGAACTTAATATGGTTAAACTGTAGCCAAAAATGTGTTTTTGAAACAAAAATACCCCTTCTTCTCACTTTTTCTCCTTTTTCTCTTTTCTTTCTTCTCATCCATCTCGTTTTTTTCTGCTGCTTTCTTCTTCATTTTTCATTCTCTTCTTCCTGTCAAAAAGCCCTAGATCTGAACAAATCCTCTCGCCGCCGCCGTCGAGCTGCCTCTCGTCCGTCCCATTGCCGCCGCCGCTCTGCAGTCGCCGCCCAGCAGTCGCGCTACCGAGCAGCCGCGCCTCCTCTCTGCAGCAGCCGCCCAGCAGCCCCGCTACCGAGCTGTCGCCATCCCGTCGCCGCCGTTGAGCTATCGCCCTCCCGTTGCCTCCGCCGTCGCCCTCTCGTCGCCTCCGTCGTCGCCCTCCCGTCGCCTCCGTTGAGGTGTGTTGTAGCTTTTTTGTCATCGATTGGTTAGCTTTTTCGATTTTGAGTTGAGTTTTGAATTTCATTGAAGAAGCTTCTTCACTTGCATGCTTGTATGTTATTTTTATATGTTGCGATTTGTTGTTTTCGTATGTGTTTTATTTCTATTTGTGTATTATTTCTATTTGTGTATTTCGTACGTGCAAGCTAATTTTTACGTATACAATGTTGCGAATTTCGCAATTCATAACACTATATACGAATTTTCGTATATAGTGTTACGAATTGTAAAATTCGTAACTAACTTTGCAGTTTGGCTCGTTTATTTGAAGTTACGAATTTACAATTTCGCAACATGTTTGAGACTTTTTGAAGGTTTCGAATATTAAATTTTTATGTGTATAATGTTGCGAATTTCACAATTCGTAACACAATTCGTTAAATTGTGTAGCGAATTGTGATTTTTGTATATAACTTTGCATTTTTGTTCGTTTATTTGACGTTACGAAATTTGAATTTCGCAACATCCTCCTATGTTACGATTTGTTCATTTTGCAACACTGTATCTAATTTAAATCTTACTGCTTTTATGCAGATGAGTCCATCGTGCTTAATTATTGTGCATGGAGGGCATTGGGATGAGAATATATATGTAGGTGGGAGAAATGAGTATATTCCCATTCCTCCAACTGGTATAAGCTTTCAACAATTTTTGAGCAAGATTGAGGTGCGATTGAAAAAAGAGAATAGTATGTATGCATTTGATGTAGATGCTTTAGTTGAGTCACCTGTAGGGGAGACTATGAGAATGAAGATAACGGATGACTTTGAGTTGTCTAGTATGTTGGGATTGTTGGATTTGCCTACGGTATATATCACGGTTTATCCTAAAATGAATGCATGTTCATCTAGTAGGAAACGTCGAAATACTAAGGTTTTGAGTTTGCAAAATAAGATTCAGTGTGAGTTTGATGTTGATAATGACGAATCCAATTTTGAGAATGATGGTGATGAAATGTATGATAGTAAATCTGATGACATGGATGATGTGTATGATGATTGTGATGATTCGGCTGATTATTGCAGTGGAGGTGAGCATAATCAAGCTAACACAATTATTAATGAGGAAAAGAAGAAAGAGGTTGCACTGTGGATTGTTCCGGGTGCAGCGGAGCAAGCTTCTATTGCATCTGATGATTTCGTTATACCTTCTGAGCCAGTGACAAATGAGCTTGTGATTGGTGGTATATTTCGTGACAAGTTGAGAATGCAAACAGCTGTTGGGAATTACCACATGACAAATCATGTGGAGTATGTGACAGAGCGCTCGAGTGGTAGTCGTTATCATCGCTTATGTAAATTTGGCGATAGATGTGAATTTGTTATTCGAGCATCTGCGATGGGCAAGGCTTGGCAAATCACTCATTGGAGACCTCACAATTGTGAAATTGATTTGAGATATCATCCTCATCCAAAGGTTTCTTCTAAAGTCGTAGCTGCTGAATTTGTTGAGAATTTGACTGAAGATAGTTTCTTTCTTAGGCCTCGGGATATTCAAGGTAAGTTGTTAAGGGATTATGGTGTTCATGTTACGTACCGAACTGCGTTGGCTGGGAAGAACCAAGCAGTAAAACAATCATACGGTGATGCAGACAAGTCTTTCCAGGTACTTAAGTTTGATATATGTTGTTGTGAATTTATTAAATTCGTAATGTTGAGTGTTACGAATTTTATGAATTCGTAATGTTTATGTTATGAATTTATGACTATGTTGATTCCTTTTTGAATGTTTCGAATTAGGTGCATAATGTTGCGAATTCCACAATTCGCAACACATTTCGTATATGGTGTTGCGAATTGTGAAATTCGTAACTAATTTTGCATTTTGATTCGTTTATTTGACGTTGTGAAATTATCATTTCGCAACATGTTTGATGCCTTTTTTGAATGTTTCGAATCTGAAAATTTTAGGTTTATAATGTTGCGAATTCCACAATTCGCAACACATTGTGTATATGGTGTTGCGAATTGTGAAATTCGTAACTAACTTTTCATTTTGTTTCTTTTATTTGAAGTTGCGAAATTATAAGTTCACAACACGTTTGATGCCTTTTAGAATGTTTCGAATCTGAAAATTTTAGGTGTATAATGTTGCGAATTTCAGAATTCGTAATGTATTATGTTACGAATTTATGACTATGTTTGTATTAATTTTTTTTTTTTTGGATATTTTCAGTTGCTGCCCACGTACCTCTATATGCTAAAGGACTTAAACCCGGGATCGGCGGTTGATCTACAGACACGTGATGATGGTATATTTCAATCTGTTTTCTTTGCTCTTGGTGCATGTATAAGAGCATTTAGTTCGTGTCGCCCTGTTATTGTACTTGATGGAACCCATTTGAAAGGAAAATACAAGGGTATTATGTTTATTGCTGCAACAAAGGATGCTAATGAACAGATAATTCCTTTGGCTTTTGGGATTGGGGACAAAAAAAATGATTCATCATGGAATTGGTTTCTCAACCAAATTCGGAATGCATTTGGTTGTCCCACTGATCTTTTGATTGTTTCTGATCAGCACTTGAGTATAAAGAATGCAGTGGATTCGATTTATCCTGGGATCCCCCACGGGTTGTGTTCATTTCATATATAAACTAACATGAAGAAATGGGGTTATGGCTCTTTTGTTACTGGTATTTTCCACGCTGCAGCAACGGCTTATAAGGATTCTGATTTTGAGGAATATATGGCAAATCCGCAACAGACAGCTCCTCGTGCACATGATAGGGTTATGAATCTTGACCCTAATAGATGGGCTGTATGCAAATGCCCTGTTCGCCGGTACTACTTTGGAACATCAAATGCAGTAGAGGTTTTGAATGCTAGAATTAAATGGGCTAGATCTTTGACAGTGTGTTCTTTACTTGAGTATGTCCGGAAGTTATGTCAGGATTGGTTTTTTAAGCGCCGTACCAGGGCTGCAGCTAGATCCCAAGAGCTATCGGAGTATGCAACCAAGAGGCTAGAGAAAGCTATTGAGTTGGGGAGGTCTATGAAGGTTGAACCTATTAGTGAGATTAAATACAAGGTCATTTCTGGATCTCATAGCCATATGGTTGACCTTGCTGTTCGAGAGTGCTCGTGTCACGTATTTGATTTTGATCTTATACCTTGTTCTCATGCCACTGCAGCAATAAGGTGATGTTATTTTCGTTATGAAATTATGTATTTCGTATCATTCCTTGTTACGAATTTATGTAATTCATAACATGTGTTGTTACGAAATTGTTGTTTCGTAACATGTGTTGTTACAAATTTGTGATATTTCGTAACATTAGTTTTATATGTACCATGTTGTCTGGTGTTATTTGTTGCGAATTATGCATTTCGTAACTGAAATATTGTTTTGGTTTTTGCAGTTTCGCCAAACAAGCCCCAGTTTCATATGTGCATCATTATTACTCGAATGAGACGTGGCTTAAAACTTATGCTGGTGAAGTGATGCCAATCCCAGATCAGGATGAATGGTTTGCACCCGACGACGTTGCCTCTACGGTTGTTGGCACCCCTCCTAACCCTAGGCAAGCTGGTCGACCAAGAAAGAAGAGGATTCAATCTGGAGATCGTGTGTGCTCTCGATGTCATCATAAAGGTCATTACCAAAACTCATGCACTACAGTGTTAGAAGAGATTACTAGGGATGAGGAAGTGAGTAGCAATAAACCCAAGACTCGAAAAAAGAAGAAATGTGGGATCTGCGGCGTGGAGGGGCATACTCGTTTAACGTGTCAAGACCCAAATAGATTTGGTTGATAGTTTTTAAGTTGAGTTTTTATTGTTTATGTATCTTTACTGTTGTATTTTTATGTATTATCGTTATGGTCTGTTGCGAATTATTGATTTCATAACGGTTGAATTTGTTATTTTTATGGATTATCGTTAAATTCAAGTTACGAAATTACAATTTCGCTACATATTTGAGGATCCTTTTGAATGCTTGAAATCTGGAATTTATAGGTGTATAGTGTTGCGAAATGTGGAATTCGTAACTAACTTTGCATTTTGTTTCGATTATTTGACGTTGCGAAATTATAATTTCGCAACATGTTTGATGCCTTTCTGAATGCTTGGAAATTTTTAGGTGCATAATGTTGCGAATTTCGCAATTCGCAACACATTTCGTATATGGTGTTGCGAAATGTGCAATTCGCAACTAGCTGTGCTTATTCCTTCGTTTATTATCATAGCAATAAAATAATAACAGTTAGCTACGTTACGATATAAACAAATCGCAACCAATCATGTTGCGAAATTAATAATTCGATACAAACCATAGAGTTACGAAATTACAATTTCGCTACATGTTTGAGGATCTTTTTGAATGCTTGGAATCTGGAATTTATAGGTGTATAGTGTTGCGAAATGTGAAATTCATAACTAACTTTGCCTTTTGTTTCGATTATATGACGTTGCGAAATTATAATTTCGCAACATGTTTGATGCCTTTTTGAATGCTTGAGATTTTTTAGGTGCATGATGTTGCGAATTTCAGATTTCGCAACACATTTCGTATATGGTGTTGCGAAATGTGAAATTCGCAACTACATGTGCTTATTCCTTCGTTTATTATCATAGCAATAAAATAATAACAGTTAGCTACGTTACGATATAAACAAATCGCAACCAATCATGTTGAGTAATTAATAATTCGATACAAACGATAGAGTTACGAAATCGCAATTTCATAAACAGCTGCATATTTACCTACCGTAAGTGCTACTAAATCTTTACAAAATAGGAATTGTTTTGAGCAAAATATGTGCAACTAGCAAAGACAAAAGGTCACAGAAAGTATTGTTTCAAGGATTATTCTCCAATACCATGGGAATGGCTTCATCCGTGCTGTGAGCAAATATAGTTCGAGCAATGTGGTCGCGATAATGATCGTACTCCTCTTCTTTCTTGAAGCATTTGGGCAGCGGGGTACTCGACAGGAGCTGCTCCACATACTTCAATGCATAGAGCCCACATTTCACATTCCCTTTTTGTTTGAAGGTATTCTTTGACTTCGATGGAAAACACAACTCCCATTGTGTTAGATTTGGTTTCTTTATCTGATGATGCTCGAAGTATCCGATTTTCTTCAATATTTGAGGGATAAGCCTTGCAAGGGGTAGGAAGATGTCTTTCCTATTTGTCAAGTGGTGATCCTCGAATATCCATTGAAATGAGTCGTAGAGCACAAGTTTTTGCTTCTTGAGATCCAGCAGGACCGTCCCCCAATGATCTTTGTAGTTGCAAACCGCTACGACCTATAAGGCACATCGAAACGAAATGTTGAATTCGTAACATGTACTCACGTCAAACTGTTATAAACTATTGATATGAAATGATAAATTCGTAACATGAGATACAATCATTTCGTAACATGAAAAAAATTGTAATAGTTTTAGTTTTACCTTTTCGCTATCGATTCACTTCTTCATGTTGGGGCCCCAATTTGGCTGTATAGCCTCAGCAAATAAGCACAATCTTTCCATCAGTTCTACTGGAACAACCTCTTCAATTTCAGTTTTGAACAAATTGTGATCAAACGGTTCATCAAATTTTTTCTTATCCTTGTGCATTTCTTCAAACACATCATCAACCGTTTCCTATTAATAAATCATAAAATTATGTTACAAACTCCAAGTAATAAATCACAGACATATGTCACGAAATTATAAGTTTCGTAATAGGAGATGATTAAATGAATGTTGCGAAATTATAAATTCGCAACACTAGATGGTTCAATATATGTTGCGAAATTATAAATTCGTAACACGAGATGGTTAAATATATGTTGCGAAATACTAAATTCGCAACATACATTTAATCATATCGTGTTACGAATTTATTATTTCGCAACATATATTTTATCACGAGATGGTTCAATGTATGTTGCGAAATTATAAATTCGCAACACGAATCAGAGACACGTGATATTAATTTATAAGTTTGTATCAAGGTTAAAACAGAAAAAATAAGTTCAGTTTACCATGAAGTAACATAATGTGATCGCAATATTGGAGTTGATATGTTGGATTCCTGCAAGGGCTAGATCCGAGGTGAGTACAGCAAGGTATGCTTCCATGTGATCCCCGTGGAGTTGTCTATCTTTGTTCAAGATGTGTTCAAAAAAATCTTTCTCGACATCACAAAGCAATCCAACATTCCTCCTATTATTTGAAAAGCATATTTAGAAAGTAATTTGCATTAGTCTTATTAATGTACTAAATATTTAATAAGGAAACTTACACTCCATGGTCCAAGCTCAAGAAATGTTCGAACATGTCTCTTCCCGGACGTACGTCATTGGCAAGGAATGGACTCCTATTGTACGGGTGCCGGAAATTTCCTCCTAATGGGCCTCGTACTCAAGATCACTTTCGGAATTGCACTTACACTTGCCACAGGCTTTGATGGAGCGTGCACCTTTGGAACGGGTTTTGATAGAGCGTGGATCGGAGCGGGCAATGCTGGAGGAGCTTGACTCAATGGTTCCGACTTGCACACCATTGGATGATTTTCTAGTGGAGGGGCCACAAGCTCATATTTCGGTGTTATATCATCTAGTTGATCGAAGATGGCATTAATCTGCGTGTCCGATGTTTCAAGCTGCTCACTCGCTACAGCATGCGCCTGGGAGATTTGTAAATACGTTACAAACTAATACATTCTTAAAACGAGATGATTACAAGGCTGTTGCGAAATTATAAATTCGTAACACGAGATGGATAGAAGTCGGTTGCGAAATTAAATTTCGTAACACGAAATGTTTGTTACGAAATTATAAATTCCTAATACGAGATGATTACAAGTCTTTTGCGAAATAATAAGTTCGTAACACGAGATGGTTATAAATGTGTTGCGAAATTATAAATTCGTAACATGAGATAATTACATTTCTGTTGCGAACTTATAGATTCGTAACACGAGATGGATGTATGTCTGTTGCGAAATTATAAAGTCGTAACACGAGTTGATTACATGTGTGTTACGAAATTATAATTTCGCAACATGAGATGAGTGTATGTCTGTTGCGAAATTATAAATTCGTAACACGAGATGATTACATGTCTGTTGCGAAATTATAAATTCGTAACACGATATGAATATAAAGTTACGAATAATTAATAATATTACAACGTTGATACGAATTATTAAATTCGTATCAATCGTACAAATTGTTTAGAGCGTGATTACACCAAATTTGTCCATAAATTTAAAAAAAAAACAAAGATATAAAACATCATTGTTTGTCATTTTGACCTTCTTGTTCGTTTTCTTACCTGTTTGGTTTCCGGCTCTGTGGTGGAAAGGTCTTGCTGCTTCTCTTTCTCAATGGAGGGGTCGGCTGCTTCTACATTTGTCGGAGGAGAGGCGAAGGCTGGTGCTGACATTTGTTGGAGGAGAGAGGGTGCCATTGATGCTTCTGCTGCTGCTGCCAATTTTTCAAGAGGGAGTGCATTTGATGCCGTTGCTGCTGCTGCTTGGTGTGAGTCCACCACCTTTTGTGCTTCAACTTCGAGCATCTTCTTCAGGATATAATCTCCCACAACCTCGACAAGCTGTTGTTGTTGCTCCTTTTGGGATTGCAGGAGTGCTTGAAGCATTTGATCTTGTTGAGTTTGGAGAAGAGCCTCAACCTCTATTCTAGCTCTTGTTGTTGCTATACTCCCGGCATATTCCCTGATCTCCTTGATGAAAGCCTCCCTATCTTCAGCAGATTGGATGTTTGAAGGGAGTAGGTGAGCAGCAGTAGTAGAAGTGGAAGCACCAATGGGGGCAGCAACGATGTCTTCATCATCATCAATTGCACGCTTTCTCTTCTTCATATTGTCAGTAGGATCATACTGAAAGGCAAATGGCATCCTTTCAGGATCCTTAGCAAGAGATTTCCAGAATGCTGTATCCTTTTCCTTTTTGGTGGGCTTAAGTTCCGGGACCAGATCCTACAAAGAAATGTTACGAATTTGAAAATTCATAACATAATTATAAAACCACAACAATAATTATGTTAAGCAGTAAACAAAGCGCAACAAGATACGTTGCGAATTTAGAATTTCGCAACATAACAACAAAAACATAATTACAAAATCATAACAATTAGAACTGATACGAAATAAACAAATGGCAACAACACATGTTGCGAAATTCTAATTTCGCAACATAATAACAAAATCATAACAATTAGAACTGATACGAAATAAACAAATGACAACAACACATGTTGCGAACTAGACTTTCGGAACATTAGAAAAAATTGAAATTTGTACCTTTGAACTGAACGACACCATTCCCTTTGCACTCATATATTTATACCTCAGCATGCGAGGTATAAATTCCTTGTTGTCCTTGCCTCCAATCCCACTCCCAACAGGCGGCATTGCCTCATGTATCCAAGCATGAAATTTAATTTCTCATTAGTAGCAATTCGTCATTGATACGAATTGTTAAATTCGTAACAGAAAATAAAATCAAATGATACGAAATGTCAAAATTTACCAGGAATGCTATGGTATTCCCATTCAGATGGTAGTAGTTTCCAGGCTTATTTGTCACCGCGTCAATCTTCTCAATCAATATTTGGTAGGCGTGGCTCCCCCACGGGAAGTTCTCCCAAGCCTCGTCATCCTCCACCAAAGCCCACATCCATAGTGGGACCTTCACCTTGTTTGGATCGAGTCCAAGCACATAAAGGCAGCATAAGAGAATCTTCGCCAACTTGAGGTAGTCGACTTCAGTCCCCTTTACCTCCACCTTTTTCACTTCAAACTTCTTGTTTATGAATTTTGTCCTCACACTGGAAATGAGCATTTCTTTGCCCCCCATTAGCTTGGTGAAGACTGAACTCTTTGGTATCCGGTGGGGCTGGTATGGGTCGAAATTTGGAGGGGTAGGTCCGAAACAGAGGCCAAAAACCAAGGCAAATTCTACTCGCGAGAATCGTAGAATTCGCCCTTGGACCTTGAAAAATAAAGTTGTTTCATCAACCTCCGGATCCGATTTGACTTGGGGAGAAATCATGAAGTGTAAAGCTTTGCCGGATCTAGACACAATATCCGGGAGCTTCATGAACGCCCCAATTGCTGATTGCGTCAAGGCTTGGATAGATTTTTTCCCAAATGTTTCAAGGACACACCTTATGTCATTCACTGTGCTCTCACCTCCGGTTAGCATTACCCGGTGGTGCTTTGCTGCAATATCCTTGCGCTTGAAAATTCATTTGATCTGCAGTAGACAAGGTTTAATTCAGTAATCCAGAACGTGTAACACATGTTGCGAAATTATAATTTCGCAACGTCAAATAAACGAAACAATATGTCGAGTTAGTTGCGAATTTCACATTTCGCAACACTATACACCATTAATGTGGCGAATTGGGAAATTCGCAACATTATGCACATATAAAATCCAGATTCCACGCATTCAAAGAGGCATCAAAAATGTTGCGAAATTATAATTTTGCAACGTGAAATAAACGAAACAATATGCAAAGTTAGTTGCGAATTTCACATTTCGCAACACTATAAACCATTAGTGTTGCGAATTGCGAAATTCGCAACATTATGCACATATAAATTCCAGATTCCACACATTCAAAGAGGCATCCAAAATGTTGCGAAATTATAATTTCGCAACGTCAAATAAACGAAACAATATGCTGAGTTAGTTGCGAATTTCACATTTCGCAACACTATACACCATTAGTGTGGCGAATTGGGAAATTCGCAACATTATGCACATATAAAATCCAGATTCCACGCATTCAAAGAGGCATCCAAAATGTTGCGAAATTATAATTTCGCAACGTCAAATAAACGAAACAATTTGCGAAGTTAGTTGCGAATTTCACATTTCGTAACACTATACACCATTAGTGTTGCGAATTGCGAAATTCGCAACATTATGCACATATAAATTCCAGATTCCACACATTCAAAGAGGCATCCAAAATGTTGCGAAATTATAATTTCGCAATGCCAAACAAACGAAACAATATGCGATGTTAGTTGCGAATTTCACATTTCGCAACACTATACACCATTAGCGTTGCGAATTGCGAAATTTGCAACATTGTACACATATAAATTTCAGATTCCACGCATTCAAAGAGGCATCCACAATGTTGCGAAATTATAATTTCGCAACAGTTTATGACCGAAATTCCAAAAACATGTTGTGAATTAGGGTTTTAAGCAAATATGAGAAACCAAAAACCAGATCTAGACATTCGAAGAAGTTCTAAACACAAATCGGAAGAATTTATCAATTCACATCAAGCCCGAGAGATGAGAAATTCAAATTTTACCTTTTCTTTCTCGTAGAGGTTGACGAAATCGTCACTTTCGCTTGCTTCATTGTCGACGGCGGCTTCTTCCTGCTCTTCTTCTTCTCTTTCCTTTTTCTTCCCCTTTTCTCTTGTCTTGCCTCTTGTCCTTCTTTTTCTTCTTCGATAGTTGCATTTTTCCGGTTTCATCATGCTTTCATTTTTTTCTTCCTCTCTCGTGTTGCACTGTCACCGGAATCGGAGTGATTTTGGTCGCGGAGGGCTTCTGTTTCAGATCCACCTAAATCGACGGCGGGGGCTTCTTCCTGTCCGCAGCCTTCTTCGTCTCCGTCGGCTTCTTCGTTTCCGTAGGCATCTTCGTCTCCGGCGGCTTCTTCCTCTCCGGCGTCTTCTTCTTCATCCACAGGCGGAGAAGTTTGTTCTTCGTCCACAAGCGGAGGGCTTTGTTCTTCTTCGACAGATCTGCTTCCTTCACTGTCGGAAGCCATGGATGGAGGGCGGAAATGGGAGGGGAAAGATGGAGAAAAAGTAAGAGAGTAGGGTAGAGGTGACAGCGGTGGCGCGACGGCGGAAGTTTTGGTGGGGGACGGCGGCAAAGATCTTGGGAGAAATGGAAGTTTTGGTGGGGGGCGCCGATTTTAGCGTAGGGTTTTCTGAGAGAATTCTATTTAGAGAGAGAAAATATGAGATGAGAAATGAGAGAAGTGGGGGATGAAAATGGATGCACGGTTTTTTTTTTATCAAAATTGAAAATATCTTGTACAATGTAGTAAGGGTATAATTGTCCCAAAAACACATTTTTGGCTATAATTTTACCATATTATGTTCCTTAACAACTATTGTAATCTAAGGGGGGTTTTTGCTATTTGGGTCCTTCACTCAAATGTAAATTGTGGATGGTGGGGCCATGTCATTACTAGGCAATATCTTTAAAAAATTCCAAAATACAGCCCAATTAGCCAGAGCATCAACTTCTCGCATCTGCAAATTTACTTCTCCCCTCTTTTCGTTTCTTCTTTCGCCGCCGGCAGAAGGCATAGCATGCATAAGTAATTTTTTTCTAAAAGTCAGGGGGGTCCAGTGACCTACTGCACCACCCCCCCCCCCCCCCCCCCCGCTACGCCGACCATGTTCATTTGTATTATTTTGGTAGTATAAAAGAGCGGATTCTTACAACATTTAATTTGTCTAATATATCCCTATTATTATAATTATTTTAAGGACCAAAATGGAAATTTACATTATTAATTGGAAGATTATGAAAATATCCAAAATATAATTTATGAAAAAAATAGATTAAGTGAAACTTAAGAATTTTAATTATATTATAATTGTATTTGAAAATAAAAAGAAAAGGAATAAGAGAAAAAAAGTAATTAGATATGTAAGGAAAAAAGCATCATCACGTGTCTTTATTAATTAAAATATTAAAATATGTTCATATTATTAGATATATCCAAGATTATCTTCTTCATAATCCTGCTAATTAATTTGTGATTCATGAAGTGATTAATTAGCTCAATAAGTTATATATAATTTAATACTTTTTATTTTAGTATCTCCATTTTTTTTAATTTAGGAGATATGGTACTTTAAGAGTTAAATCACAAGGATAATTAACAAGTTTAACATGAAATTCTTTTTATCAATGAGTTTTTCTACGAATTTATTGTTAAGTTAAATTATATATATTCGAGCAACCCATAAGAATTGGATATAACACAATTTGGTCTATTTGTTTATAATCAAATCATTAGAATTTTTCACGTGTACAAACACTGCATATAAACTCTAAAATAAGTTTAATAACATCCTATTATTAATATAAAAAAAATATATATTATATTCATGTGTTTAACAAATTTATCATCAACTATTGTAATATGCATGGAGTATAATACAGTTAGGAAATTTAAATAAAATTTGATGAGAATCAATAATTTATAACTAAAATGAATAACTTTTTTTTAATTAGAATTTACAATTTTTTATAGGAATTAATTTATTGCACAGATTAAACTGAATATTACTCCCCACATCCCATTATTATTGTTTTGTTTTTGGAACATATTTATTAAGGAGACGTAAAATGAGAGAAAATGGGTTAAGACCTCATCATTTTTAAAAAGTAATTATGATAGTCCCGATACGAGTTACTGGTGTATGGGGGGGGGGGGAATACACCAGTTAGGATTTTTCAACTTTGAAAAATTAACCCCCGAAAAACTTCAACTGAGTAAAGAAAGTCTCAGCTGGAATCACAACTGAGTAAGAGAACTCAGCTGTGAGAGTGGTGCCGTGCGGAATGTGGTGGAAATTATACTCGTAAGATAACTCACGCTTTTGTGCAAGGTTGGTCAAAAACCAAGACAGTTGATATGTAAAGATGCAGTTTATATGCCGGTTAGTTTGGTCAGTTGAACATGCAATAAGTAACTGAACAGAAATAAACACAGACACACAGAATTTACGTGGTTCGGAGAGAACTCCTACGTCCACGGGGAGATGTGAGTCCACACACCTCAGTCCAAGTTCTTCTGGACAGTTCCACACAGCTTACGCGGGCTGTGCAACCGTTGCAATAAGTTTCCGGGTACTTATCAACCTTTACAGTTAAGTTTACGGGTACTTAACAACCTATGTCAAGTTTGCGGGTACTTGACAACATAACTACTCAATTACAGGAAGAGTATGAACCTAACAAACACTTTTTAGGGTGTGTACGTGGGTGGGTTTTCCAACTACAGCTCGAACACGAATGTGAGCTGGATCTATGGCTTGAACGAATGAACACTCAAACTAAGATCTAAGACAGATTATAATTCTATGAACCCTCAGCTACTAATGTTCTACCACTCGGAACTCTCAGTTGCTGATGCTCTTAGAATGTGATTTTGCATATTTTCTTTGCTCTTGTTTCTCTCGTGGGTGCGCTTCAAATTTTCTCTATCTTGTATATCTGTCGAATGAATGAATGCCTCTATTTATAGGCGGAGAGAATCAACTAGCCATTGGAGGAGCTGTCGATCTCTGTTCTTTGATAGTGATGGCTTGTCTCTCATCTCTGCAGACTTTCCCAATATGGCATCTAAGCTCTTCTGCTTTCCATCTAAGACAACCTTGTGTTGGGCCAAATGAGGTAATGACTGAACGGTCAAACCTTCATGTGACTTCCTTTTTGAAATTCAAATTCAAACCTTTCTGACAGTCAACCTTGGTTAGTCGGTTGAAAATCTTGATCTTCATATGAGTGGTCTTCAGCTGATGTTCTGACTGAACCGTTGAACTCTCAGCTGACTTTAAACTTCATGTTGAGACTTCTTTATAACTTCCCCCTTCTTGAAATATTCTCTTTATCGGATGGCATTCTATAGCTGATGTTCCAGCTGATCAGTTGGCTTGAACTCTCAGTTGTCAAAAAGTATTTCCCTATTTTTGGCATAACTGTCTCATCAGACAGAGTCTTGTAACTGATGTTCCTCATCTGATCTTCCATCTGGGGTTGTATCTAAGTGTTGCTATGTTGCCGTCTTCAGCTGGAGATCAGTAAAGATAAAATCTTAAACATTGCTCAAACAGCAAGCCTAACTGCTAACATTAGGAACTGGCAACATCTACTCGGTTGGGGTCAGTTGGTTTTGGAATTCATCAAAACTCATACTAATAAATTTTCCAACAAATTATTTTTAGGACATAAGATTAATAATGAGCCGATCAAAAAACAAAAGTAGGGTTTTAAAATTTAATGGTGGGGATGTATAATGTATTTTATTAACTTTAGAAAAAAAGAATAATTAAGGTCAGTAAAACATGTCTTATTTCTAACACGGAGATTACATATGTTGATTAATGGTATCCAAGTATATATATATATATACCTTAAAAATGAATATATTGATGAATGAACGAGAGTGGATGAGAGTAGGAAGATAGATGTGTAACTTTAGTGGAATAAAGAAGAGTGAGTGAGAACGGAGAAGGTAAATGTGTTAACTATAGATGAATAAAACAGAGCATGTGAGAGTGTAGAAGGTAAATGTGTTAGCTTTAGTGATTTTTTGGTAAATAAAAAGATGTTGAAGGGATAAAAGGATAATATATTAAGTGAGGTCATTTTCATTTAAGGCCGGACCACACTTAACATGGACAACGAAAAAAGAAAATCGGACCACACTTATCATGGACGAAGAGAGCAGTATTTAAAATAGACTAAATTATAATTTGTACGATCAGAATATTTACCACGTTTTGATTTATGGCTTAAACTTTTAATTTACCTTGTTGAAAAAAATTATGAATTGTACGAAATTGTTTGAATAAGGCATATCTTTGTTTTTTGGCGTCGAAATATTGACTCAACTAATTGGTGGAGTGACATCTGAATATGTAGTTGAATATGATTTAATCTGCTTGAATTTTAACTTTTCTCTTAAATTAATTTTGTCATGTCATTGTACGACACGTCATAGCAGACATTTTACTATCCACATCACCTTCACCGTTCAGTTAAGTCAATGTTAGAAAAAGGGGTTGATGTTGTTCAAATAATATTATAAAGTTCAAGTCTTATTCAACAAACTTAAAAGTTCAAGCCATAAATCAAACGTAGTGGAATTCCGGCCACGAAACTATAAATTGGCCTAGAAAATATCAAGGTACTATATCTTTTGAAGTTCAAAGGAATAGAATCAGAACTTGAAAAGAAGTTAGAAGCCTACTAATTAAATATATTCTCTTTATTATAATCTTTTACCAAAACTTATATTTCATGTTTATAATCGGTGTGTATTTTGGAGAGAAATTTATGAGAATAATTAAAATAGTAAGATAATAGATGAAAAAATACATTTACAAATTTCAAATTAATTGGGAGGAACAACATAATTATAAACATAGAATAAGTCATTTATATTTAATTTATCATGTTCCTATTTAAATAATATTATTTTTGTATCAATATGTTTAATCCTAAATAAAAGTTATCATCTTTATGAATTTTTTATGTATACATATATCAGTTTATAGTCATATTTACTTAGAAATTGAAGGAGACAATTAGCTATAACAAATTACTAGGACAAGTCCAATCATAACCTTTGTGAATGTGATGGTAAAAATAATGTTTAGTGAGACATACATTATCATCAATTTAATTTATTCAAAATCCTTATAGAAATTGTTAAACATGGATTTTCTCATCTTTATAAGCTTAATTGATGTCAATTTGTATTGGCAAATCATGTTTGGAATGAGTTTTGTGCTTAAATATTGTTAATTTGTGAAATATGATGCTTGTTCGTTGTTTGTTTGATTTTGCAGAAATTTGGAGTTAATCTTATGCAAATTGAACATGATAGAATGAAAGTACAGTTTGATAGGAGTTCGTAGGCGAAAACGGATCCAAAATCGGAGTTATAACGAAGGAGAACGGGCCAAAACAAAAATGTTGCACGCTGGCCCAGCACACACGCGGACATCACGCGAATTTTCTAGATTTGTGCTATTTTTGGTTATTTTCTCCTATTTTGATTATTTCCTACTCCTACTAGGATACAACTTTGTACTCCCCACACCTATATATATGTCCTTCAAAACACATCTAGACACCTCTCTCATATATTATTCTTAGTTTTAATTTTCTTTAAGCTTTGTCTTGGAGTTTTGAAGACTTGTTCAAGAGTTCAAGACGAGATTTGTTTCGACTACGGTTTTTCTTATTTAATGTTTATGATTTCTTTTTCTTTTGATTGTGTGTTTTCTTTAATTATGAGTAGCTAATTTTCTTGTATCCTAGGGTTAGAGAGTAGATGGATAATTAATCTTTGATTCTTAGTCAATTAATCAATTACGACCTTCTCTTCTTTCTTATGTTCTTGATTTGTCTTGCATGCTTGATTGATTGGCCACCAATTTTGCATATTAGTTGTGTTAATTCAATAGTCGAGAGATGAGGATTAATACATGAACTGGAACATAGGACACGCATTGCAAAATAACCGGGAGGGGACGAGCCTTGTGTGAGATCATTAATCTTAGGATCTTTTTGGAGTTGCATGCATATGATGTTTGTCGGGAACGAAAATCCTTGCATGTGATCAACGGTTTATTCGCTACGGGAGTAGGTTTAAGCTATCTTTGTGATTGTTCTAAGAAGAGTTGAGTCCAGTGTTAATTGATTGATTGATTGAGATTTGAATTTTAATTGTCCATTGAAATCGAAGCCTTAGGATACCTTTTTCTTATTTGCATCTTTACAGAGTTTTGTCTGCTTTTTATTTGCTATTCGTTTTCTTAATTAGTTTCATTAAAAATGTAAAAATTAAAGTTTGTAGTCTAAATAAAGGATAATAGTTGAAAGTAGTATTTGCTAAGTTGAATCAGTCCCTGTGGAATACGACCTTGCTTCCATATACACAATAGCACCCGTGCACTTGCAGCGTGTTAAAGAAAAGTGTGAACAGAAATATATATTATTGTTACAAATATTATATATGCCGGGTCATTTACAATTTCAATGTATGGCAAGATTAATTGATTGGTTTAAGAATTTGAATATTATATGGTGGTTGATGTAAACAGACGAGCTGAGAATGAAATAATGGGTAATAAATTCATTCATAATCTAATGACATGCATAATTTACTTTTAAGAATTCTCATTTCCTTAGGGACGAGTGATTTCATAACTATATATTTAGTCAATATTCCTCTTCTCCATGATATTAAGCAATCCATATTTTAAGGTCACTTGTAATTTATGTTGATAAAATTATGAAAATTTATTATTATTATTATTATTATTATTATTATTATTATTATTATTATTATTATTATTATTATTATTATTATTATTAGTAGTAGTAGTAGTAGTAGTAGTAGTAGTAGTAGTAGTAGTATATGAGTTAAAATCAATAATTGAGGAAAAAACAAGTATAGAATTGATGTTTGATAATATCATCCAATGCTTGATTTATTCATTTCTCATTTTTATTCTATTATAATGTTCATGCATTTTCTACTAAATTTAATTTATACATGCAAGCCACCCCTTTATGACATACTTTAGAGATATATTATATATAGGGTAATGTTATTTGGACGCACCACACAAACGAAAAAATGTAAAAATGAAATATACCCTATTGGAGAAATATAAAACCTAAGGAAAATGCGATTATTTTTATTTTTACAATTAACTTTCTTTCTCTTATATGTGTGGCTGGTCATAGTGTGACCGAATAAAATTTTCCTTATATATTTTAGTGTATTAAATAATTTTGTACTCAATATTTTTGTTGAAAAATCTATTCATGTGTATATGCACTTGGTAAACAATTCACTTTCTGAAAAAATGATTACAACAAATATTATAATCTTCGATGAATATCAATATTCGTACGTAATATGCTTGGTGAATGAGTATAAGTCACCAATTATATAGGTGAGCTTTTATTACAAATAGTTATTTATTTATTTACTTTAAAATTACTAAGGAGCTTTGAATGATTTTAAATTTAACAAGTTCAATGAAAATGATTATGCAGACATAAAGGTTTGAACATAAAATATAATTAAAAATATCTAATTCCTATTGCTCAATTAACTTGATGGTTTTCAGTACAATGATATATCACAGTTTTGCATTGACAATATTATTTTGTTAGTCATTATAATATTTTAGTTTATATTGTCTAATTAATTATTAGAGAAAATACAATGTAATAATATTGTATGATTAATCAGTTACTCTTTATCTTACAAAAAAAATTATTGTAAAAAAACAAATCATATGCAATGCACGTTATTCTCTACTAGTAATAATAAGAAGTAAGAACAATACATGGGTGTTTTAAATTTTAACAATAAGGAATCTGCACATTGAAAGCTACTAGACCAACTTAGCAAGGAATTCACGTGCTTAATTGACTTGTAAATATACAAATCATTACTAAATTGTTACTTTAAACGTAATAAAACGATAGTGAAAAATTAAATAATATTTGTAAATAGAGAGGATTTTAGAAGTAGCAATTTTTCGATCGTTTTTTAAAATTTTAGCACTTCTTATAAAACCTTTAAATTTTAGTCTTTTTAAATATTTTTATCCTTCCACCACTTCTGGTAACAAAAAAAAATGTGACTAAACAAAAAAAAACCTTCTACCACCACTTTTTCGCCGATGCTGCCGTACCGCCACCGCCGCCGTCGTGCCGCCGCCACTATTGTCGGCGGTCACAAAAAAAATTGAGACTCAATAAAAAAAATTCCACTGCCGCCACCGCCGTGCCACCACCGCCGCCGTCGTGCCGCCGCCATTGTCGCCGACGGTCACAAATTTTTTTACACAAATTTTGTGAAGTCACAAAATAAAATTGAAAACTTTGTGAAGTCATAAAAAAATGAAAAAATTTTTGAAGTCACAAAAAAAATAGAAAAAAAATTGTGACGTCGCAAAAATCATGGAAAAATTTTGTGAAGTCACAAAAAATTCAACATTACAGATCTGCTTTTTTTTCCGAATTCCGGCCATCTGATTTTTCGCGAATTCCAGCCACGATACTTTGAATCGAGGGTTGGGACCTAGACCATTAGCTTCGCCTCATCGTTTCTCACATGTAGGTGGTGGTAGTAGGGCCAAATCTACCAAAAATTACAGATCAGAGAGAGAGAGGTCGCCATTGAACGGAATGTAAAAGAGCCGCTTCAGCCTAGACTTGAGCACCGGCGGCTTGACCACGTTGCTCGGGATCGAATCGATCGGTTGGATTCACATCGTGATGAGAAAGAAGAGTGGAGGAGAGGGAGTGGAACAAGAAGAATGAGATGGGAGAAGGAGAAAAAACAGAAGAGGGAAGAGAGAGAGAGATGAGGAGAGACAAGATGGAAAATAGAAAGATAAAGTAGGGGTAAAAAAAAGAGGAAGTGCTAAAATTTAAAAGAATTATAAGAAATGCTAAATTTAAAAAAAAAAAAAAAAACTACAAAAAAATGTTAGTTTGGGGGAATTTCTTCTTGTAAATTTTTAGAATTTAGTCTGAATTCAAATTCAGATGAAAAGTTGGATGATACGTTTTCTACGGGGTGCAATTTAAGCGATCAATTTCAGCTACTTCATCAAGAAAGCACTCCCATGTAACATGTTGATACTTCTATTTAAATTAACGGATCGTTAGCCTATGTTAATTAACGAAGAAAATATATGTTTTAAATTTAATCATACGATTGTATAGCTAAATATACCACAATATTAATACAGTATATACTACATATATATGTAGCTGTCTAAAACTGTTTCATTTTCTTTTTTTGTACATGACAATCTCTCTCAACTAGTTAATTAATTGTTTTGGATAACGAATAACAAGAGCTAGCGTTATTGATGCTGCCCAGTTCTGTGAAGACTGTGCCTCCAAATGAGATCCTGTATTCCAGAATTAGGAAAAAGATTTTTTGACATAATGTCTTAGACATAAGAGGGTTATATTAGTCAATGTATAATTTTCAGTATTTATGAATTCTTTAATGAAAATTTGTCAATTACTCCCTTATCCGCACTAAATATGGGATCGGTTAGATGATTGATTTGAAAATCAAATTATATCTATTTATTTTATAATTAATCTTTATAAAACTAAGAAATGAATCCAATGCAATCTTAAAAATCTTAATCTGTAAAATCAATTTTGAATATGAATTTCAAATTGTTAATTCAATTTCGAATACTTAAAAAAAAAAATGTAATTTCGAATTCTTTTGAAAAAAATACTTACGACCCATATTATTTTTTGTCATGTAAATGGTGTTTTAATCTATTTTTCTTTTTATCCTTTTGATATACAACAATCGTGATTTATAAAAGCAAAATATTGTATAAGCATATATATGTAACAAGATATTAAATTTCGAATGCTCTCAAAACTAAAAAATAAATAATTAAATTTTGAATAATTAAAGTTCCCGTCCAGACCCTCCCAAAAATCTGAACCAAATATGCTCCCGGTAAGACCTCCCTACTTTTTTAACGAAAAAATATGCGATATATTTATTTAATGCCTTTTTTTAACGAATGTGTTCCCGGCCACCCCGTGTCACTTCATGTTACAACACCGATGATCCCTCCACACCACGGCACATGACTTATGTGGCGCACCTGGCCTCCCATGGACCCTATCCACCCCACGGCACACGGTTTCCTTGGTGCCCTAGCTTCCCATGGATAATTTGATATTGGGGGAAAATTTAAAATACACTATTCCAAATATGCAAAATAAAAAATACACCACCTTAACAAATAAAATGAATTTTACCCACTTTACACTTTTGGGCCCACTAAATGTCACATCTATGCAATTAGCCTGTTTTGTTTTTTTTGTTGCCCCCCCCCCCCCCCCCCCCCGGCTGACAGATACCTGATGATGTTTTTTTTTTTTTTTACCTGCCTTTTTGACCGGCCCATAGACATTGACAGGAGCAATAAATTAAAACACACCCCCACCCCCACCCCCCACGTTTTTGAAGCAGCAATAAATTAACCCCCCACCTCACTCATATCCCGCTGCCCCCATTCTCTCTTATCTCGCTGCCCTGCCCCCTCTTCTCTCTTATCTCGCCCAAAACATACATTCCTCCCGCCCATATCTCTCATTTTCACTCATCCCTCCACATCGGCAGCAAGGTCTTCAACCTTTGCACAAAATGGCTAATTATGGAGAGGTTAGTATTATATTTGATAATGTTATTAATTTTATTTAGTGAGTATTTTTGTGTATTTGAAGGAATTGCACATGCTGAATATATATATATACTTCTTCGAATTGTAATGTAGGATTTCGTCCGTTAGTTATTTATTTAATTTAATTATTATTTCTGCAAATCCCGCTAGGAAAATTCTAATGCCCTATAAATCCCGCTCGAGCGGGATATGCCGTACACGAGCGGGAAATTATTTTTTGTCCCTATAAATGAATGATAATAGTTTACAACATGCTCTAGATCCCTAATTCGCTTAATTGGTAATGTTTGGATTGTTTGGTGATTAATGGATACTAACTGGCTGAAATACGGTTATGTTGAATTTTTTGAACATGGAATGTGGTACTTATTTTTTAATTAATTCATACATGTTAATTATTATATATCCCGCTCGGTAAACTGGTCATCGACCAAATCTCACTCGAGCAGGATATAGTTCTTCCGAGCGGGATTTAGTTTATCTAAGTAATTCAATTTTTTTATGTGTTGTGGAATATTTCCCGCTCGAGTTGGTGACTTGTGGATTGATATCCTGCGCGAGCGGGATAAAGATATTACGAGCGGGATTGTTTTTTTTTTTTACGTGTTAAATACTGTCATGATTATTTAATATTTGTTTTTTAATTTAAATTTTTATTCGTGTAGATTATTTTGAAGAGGTCCGAGACTATTAACCAGAAGTCCACGGTTAGCACGTCCTACAGGCACAACATTTCAGAAGACGTTCAGTCTACATTGATGCAGGTTGGAGGATAAGATCTCCTGGAGAGGTGGCTTGAAAGTTATTTTGGCCACTTTACTTACTGGCAGCCGCGGCAGAAGTGCGGTATGGGTGTGCATCACGTATTGTCCCGGCAGATTTCGGTTCAATGGGGTGAGCCACACAACATTTGGTTTCACATCAACGGGGCGAACCTTCGTTTTTCTTCTGCGGAGTATGCCCTTGTTACTGGATTGTCATTCGGCTTGTCTGATTTCTGACCCTCAGACAACCACGACTTAAGGGATGTGCAAGTGTATCAGCGGTTTGCCAACGGCTTGCCGATTAGTGTGGGGGACCTCGTGGATCGATTTTTCCTGAGGCACGTGATAGATCAGAGTGGACAGCTGTACCTGTAGGTCGCAGACGTGTTAGTTCTGTATATGCTGATGTTTGGTCTTGAGCAGAAGAAGTATGTTGCGGATTGAGTGTGGACGCTGGTGGACAATCTGGAAGCCTTTTCTCAGTTTCCTTGGGGCGCATACACGTATTTGCATCTGAAGCACTACGTGGACAATATGCAGCAGATGAAAAAATACTACTTCTACAGTGCAGTCTGGGCTTTCCACGTTTGGTCGTTGGAGGTGCTGCCAGACTTAGCCGTTGCAGTTGAGGTCATTGATAACCCGAATGCACGGCCCAAATGTCTTAGATGGAAGTTCAAGAAGATAAGTGGAACAGAGCTTGAGCCATTATTTTCTTTGCAGGTAAATTTTAATTTTTTCATTGTATGTATTTTTCTATATTTGTTTTTATAATTGAATTTGTGTTTGATAAAAAATTTTGCATTGCAGGTTGGTCGATTCAACCCATTTGTACCGGATGATGCTGAAATGGAAACTTTCTATTTTCGATTCAGTCAATATCCAAATGCACTTGGAGTGAACTTTGTAGTGCCGAGAAATCCGTTACGTGCAGGGGAACAGTTCCCCGTCAGCCACGTCAGGCCATAGTAATTGATGATGAAGACCAGGAAGAGAGACCTCCTCCAAGGAGAGCACAGAGACAGCGGGGTCGACAGAGGCAGCCTGTTACCAATGAGCAGCGAGAGGCAGAGGCAGAGGCAGAGGATCGTGATCCTGAGTACCGAGAGCCACCCCGCCGTCGAGACCAGGGAAAGCGTGTTCGTCAGTCAGGATCTTCATCCTCCAGTAGTGTGGCCGATCACGTCCTACGATCCAGTGATCGATGCTGGATTCGATCAGAGATTGTCCTTGCAGAGGATCGCATTGTAGAGAAAGTGGAGCGGAGACTGTTCCCCAAACTCAAATCTTGGATTGAGAGCTTGTTTGACAAAGTCCGATGTGGATCTACACGCCGATCCTCGTGGTCCATGCCTATATCGACACCATGCCGCCCCTCAGTGCGAGACCCTCCACAGGATGATGGCCAGGAAGACCAGTGCCCCCCCTCAGTGTGAGACCCTCCACAGGTCAAGGGCCTGGAAGACCAGCGCCGCCCCTCAGTACGAGACCCTCCACAGGTCCAGGGCCACGAAGACCAGCGCCGCCCCTCAGTGCAACATCAGGGTGCACATAACACAAATGAAGTCTTAACCAAGCAGAACGGTTTTTGTCGCCATTCTCTGCATCTCGTCATTCCATGTACGAGCATGGATCGTCGAGTGCAATATTCGAGCAGTACAGTACTTTTATGGTTGATCCATCTCGGCATTCAATGCAAGAGAGAACTAGCAATTTTAATGCATTGTGGGACTCTCTTACCACGGTAGGTAATTATTTCGCAGATATTAGAATTGATATTTATTTTGTTTGTGTAGGGCCAGGTACAGAGTTTTGAGGCTCATCTCCACGAGGTGGCGTCGCCGATCCGAGCAGTCCCACTTAATCAGAGACCGATGGGGGAACAGGAAGCAACTGATGAGGACCAACAACAACAACAACAACAAGAAACAGCAACAGCAACAACAACAGCAGCAACGAAGAGGGCAAAGGACTCGGAGAGCTTCTGCAGCAATACAAACACCCATGCTTGCCCAAAGAGAATCATATCCACTTCCGCAGGAATTGATGCAAGCGTATGAACTATTTTTGAGAGGTGATGGGGATGGATTCATGGTTATCATTGAAAGCGGGGGATTTGTAGGCACGCAATGGTGAAGGCAAATTCAGCATCCAGAGGCAGAAATTAAAGATGAGGTATAGACAACATTATCTTATCAATTATGTTAGATTTTTATTTAATTCACAAACTTATTTTTTGCCTTGTAGGTCATAGATTTGTTCATCTCTTACTTGAGAAGACGACTAATTGACCGAGTGCATGTCTTGCCCGACGTGACACACACAAACACTATTTTGTTGGATTCCGATGTCTTTGTAAGTTCAATTTTATGAATAACCGAAATTATTTACAACTGTGTTCAATTTTATGAAACACTTTTTGATGCACTTACAATTGTGTCTTGTGTTTATTGCAGCTCCAGCTCAGAGGTGATTGGCATAGGCAGATTTTGAGCCTAGACATCGAGCGGGAGCTTAGGGGATCGTGGGGCACTTATGCTGACTATGTGCCTCCAGTGAGTCTACTATATGGAGCGCATAGAGCAACGGCAGCCGGTCGAGAGGGTCTTTACACCGGACGACCCGATTTTTTTGGTGCAACCCACGTAAGTACAGCACTTCAACAGTTACTTGATGATTCTTTTACGAGTAATGATATTAATTGTTTGTTTGATGCAGATGATTGTTGTGTGCAACATTGACAAGCGTTACGTGGTAGTCCAAATTGATTGCAAGAAGTGGGTGGCTGAGCTCTAGGACTCCATGTATTATTATGTTGACAGACGCGCACAATCGCGCCGACGCTCGAGCCTTGAGCCACTACTGAAGCTTTGGACTCGAGTTCTTACATGCTCATTCTACCGGAGGCACAACACAGTTGGAGCGACCCCTGATGAGAGGCCCCTAACGCTCACAGTCATTCCACATGTAGATCAATTCAAGCAACGCGACGGTGTTAGTAGTGGTGTATTTGCAATGATGACTATTGAGCGTTTATTAGTGGTTCACCCTCTACTCCGTGAGGCAACACACACATAAAGGAATATCGGAAGAGGGTCACCGCCGCTATATTTAGTCTTTATCGTGCACCAGATGGAGCGGATAGGTACAGATATGATTTACAGGAGAGGTGTAGACCGAATCCTAGGTGATCTCTTCTTTGTAATTTTATGTTGTTTGAATAATATCCGCTTGTTTCTAATATTACTTGAAGCACATAGAAAACATACATTCATTACAATCATGTTTTTCATCCTAGATGTCGATTATGCATTGCATGAGTATGTCCATATTCATGACACACACTACATCTCCTACGTGGTTGGCTTTCTGTGGGAGCTCGACGCCGGCTCAGTCTCGGACGATCTGGTAGAGGCGTGATTTTTGGAGGCAAGACCAATATGTTATCCACTTCTATTGGAATAGTCCAATCTTCCATGTGAGGAACAGGATTTATAGGATGTTGATAAACTTCTTTCCAAGCTTCTCGTGTGTAGTAATACTGAACGTAATATTATATTTGATCACCATTTTTTCTGCAGTTTAACATTCAAAAAATAATCGTATGAAAACATCAGTATTTTTATATAAAGGACAGATGAATAAAGTGTCAAGTGTACTTACAGTATTGCAGCAATGGCATGAGAACAAGGGAGCCCATCAGCTTGAAATTCAATACAAGTGCATGTTTTCGTGTCAAGGTCCACTTGGAACGATCTTTTAGCATCACGGCCATTGAAGATCGACCCGATGGCCTTTCGTGTAGTATACCTCAAACCCTTATTCCTTCCTGCAGTCAGTTTGGCTGCCGCCTCAGCAGTCAGTACAGCGTCATCGCCGTGACAATCATTTCGTCTCTCTTCGAACCACTCCTTGATGACATGTCTGATTGCATCAAGCATTGAGCATATTGGTAGCCGTCGTGCCCACTCCAACCGCCCATTCCAATTCTCGGCTGCATTTGATGTCAGCTGACTATAACGCGGCAAGGGACAGTGAACTCGAGACCACTTTTCGGGTCCGACACTTATCAATTTTTGGTAAGCAGCTTCACTCTCTCGGCGGATGATGTCCATTGCTTTATAAAAAATTGCTCGGCGATATGCAAATGCAGCTTTTTCTAAACAATTCCGTAACTATTTTTCCGTAGCGATTAATCTTTTGCAGCAAGTGATAGTAGCATAATCCATGAACTGCATTCAGAAAAACCTCCTTCACAGCGTTATATCGAGGGATGGGCATCAGATACAATTAATGTATCATTCAATTCTCCATACGCAATTCTAAATCGGCTGAGGAACTACTTCCAAGAGATATCATTCTCAATAGGGCCAACGCCAATCGCTAGAGGAAAGGTATGCTCGTTGGCATGCTTAGTGACAACGACAAACAAGATACCTCTATTCTTTCCCTTCAGATATCACAAGCCTCATATTCAGCGGATAAGCAAGCCTACATGCGCTGAAAGCTACAAACAAGTGTTTGAACTTCCTAATCAATACCAACTTGCAAATCAGTAATTGTACTTGGATTCCATTGCCTTAGCATGTGAAGATAGCCTGGCAACATCCGGAAGGAATTAATATATCCCCCGTAAATGCTTTCTATCGTTGCATGCCGTACTCGCAAGGCCAAGTCATAACAAATGGTGAACCCAAATTCACTTTGCACCTCTGTCATAATGGCCTTTGGCTCTATTATTTTACACTCCCTTCGTATTTTCCGAGCAACGTAGGCTGCAATCACATTCATGTGAACTTTTCTACGACCAACACGTCCTAGCTGGCGTGTGCATGCGTGATCGCCCGTAAACTTGGTAATTCTCCAAGCTTCTGATCTTTTACTTGATCTTTCTTTCAGCTCGAACGGACAAGATTCCATACGCCTGCATATCCATATGAGACGTAGGCTATCAGAGTCATCAACTTTGTATTCTGCTCCAATCTCCATGTGCCACAAGCCTGCTACTATATTTAGAGCTGCTTTACTTTCAAAAACAGAACCAACAGATAAATCACCATCATTTAGCGGGCCTTTTTCACGTACAACGATTGAACTCGTTGCATTCACGGAATCACTGGAACTAACCAATTGCCTACATCAGCGGCTTCGTCATCTTCTTCACCGTGAATCCATACTTCACGCTCCAACATAGTTGATTCTATCATGGTGTCGTCTGGCATCTCTTCCGATGCATCACTGTCGGTTTCCAACTCATATTCTTCATCCTGAGGACCAACTGCTTCTTGATCTTCGTCATCACCATCTGCCCCTTCAGCATCGTCAGCACCATCTGCATCTTCATCATCGTCATAACCCTCTGTTGTCTCTGAAACTTGAGTCGATGTGGATCCGAAATAATGTGTGGATGTCAATGCATAATTACCCCCAGCGGGGTACGCATCATCACTAAAAGTGGAGGAAAGTATCTGCGTTTGGATACGATCCATTTCTTCATAATAATCAGCATCAAACTCAGGCACATGTACGTTCGTGTATTGGTGAGTCACGTACACAGTTGCTTCTAGCTGCGTCGCGCACAAATGATAAAATTCAGCATCGGTGCTTAATGGGCACTTTACAGTACGTCCCCTCTCATTCTTCGACAGATAATGCAACTCGTACTGTGTGCTGAAGGAGTTTGCACTCAATTGACAATCGATGATGTACCTCAGGCCGGCGAGATTTCTTTCGACATCTATGAATTCATATTCGCCCGAGTACGTACAACCAGACCATGTTCCTCCATATTTGATAATAAAATAGTGATCCATCTACATAGAAGTACAAACACTTAATAATTAATAAAAATAACACAAAAATATGAAATCCCGCTCGTCAACCACAATAATTTCCCGCTCGAGCGGGATATAAATTCGCGAGCGGGAAGTACTAATTTCGAGCGGAAAATGATATATGCAAATTCTAGAATTTTTTTGAGTCCTAATATACAAAATCCCGCTCGGCAGAACTAAATCCCGCTCGAGCGGGATTAAAATTCATGAGCGGGAAATTTAAATTTTGAGCGGGAAATGATAAAATCCACTTGTTATGTAATCTATACGGCATACATATAAATTTCTGAGTTTTGAATATTAAAGAGTCTCATTTTCTAATTTATCACGTACAATCAAAATTAAGTGGACCCTAGAGGAAAATTACAAGGTCGGAAACATACCTCAAATGATGAATTTGAAAGATTGTTGCCCACTTTCGAATGTGATGAATTTGAAAGGATGTTATTTGAAATATTGATGCCCACTTTCGAATGTGATGAATTTGAAATGATGTAATTGTGGGTGTGTAAAACAGGCGTGTGAATATTTCACGTGAAAATGTACTGTCTCATGTCTGCACAAGCAAGTAAATTCATGTCACGCACCAATCAGCCATCATTCTGTACATTGACCAACTTTTCTGCAACTTCCTGCTCGGACAGAACAAAATCCCCCTTGCCACGTGTCAAATCCCACTCGAGCGAGATAATATTTCCCTCTCGAGCGAGATTTGACGAGCGGGATTTTGTTCTGTCCGATCGAGATCTACATTTATGTTCGTTTAGTGCCTATTCATAATTTTTCGACTGAATTTAGTACCTACTTAATCCTGATATGTTCATATAAAATAATTAAATTATATACTTATTGGCTAATGATTGTGAAATAATCACCTAATTATCACTAAATCATTGAAATGTCATATACTTTATATCACATCTCTTGCACATGTGTAAGAGATGTGATATAAAGTGACAAAATGACATATTATATTTGAAATATTCAAAAAGGTGTAAAAGTTATTGTTTTTGAGAGTATAGTGTATTTTTCATTTTTACATTGTCAAAAGGTGTATTTTTATGGATTGTCACTTTGATATTTATCCTAAAATTATTATTTTTTTTTTAAGGAATAACCACACTATTTTTAGTGTAAAAATTAAATTAACTTTTAAATTTTTTTCGAATGGATTTCTTCTTTGAACTATATGTATAGGAAACTATACGTAAAACAATTGTAGTAGGAAGAAATTTAAATTTAAGAATTAACAGATAAGATATAAATTCATTAAATGAAAATAATAAAAACATATTATAATAAAAAATCGAATGAAAGCAAAAGCTAAAAGTAATAATAATATATATTAATTTAGAAGATTATTTGATTGCCTAATTTTGAGGGATCAAATTATATATACCTAAACAAGATTATGGTGATAATTAAAACTTTCCAAATTAACATAAGGATAAATTAGAAAAATGTGAAAATAAAAAAACCAGACCGGTTATGAAAAAATCGGTTTTCAAATTATATGGACAAAATAAACAGGTTATGTCTAGGACATTATGTCCCATTATCATTACCCCTAGAATTATACTTTGATCTTTTAATTCAATAGTTGAATTTATTATGAAGCTTAAGTTTTATTATGAGATATTTCGGTTACACCTTTTGTGTTCATCTTTTAAAAGCATCTGTCACATTCATTGAATATCATAGCATTGCCATTGTAATGTAATGAATCACATTATAAATAGAAAAGATTTCAAAATGTCCATAGTGAACAATAACACAATGAAAAGTAACTTGACTGTGCGACTCTCACGGTCTGCGAGGCTTTAAATTAAATGAATTAAATGAATATATTGGAAAAAAATAAAATAAAAGAAATAAAGAGAATGACTTGCATGCAACTAGTCTCTTCTCAAGAGACCAGATCCGGATCGGGTTGACCCATTGATCCGGGTTTTTTTTCGAATATTATTTTTAATTTCAATTTTTTTTTTGTTAATTTTCAAATTTTTCGGCTCCGATTTTACGGCTCCACCTTCGTTCCGATTACTAATATAAGGATAATCATCGGACAATAATTTAATTTTTTTCGGCTCGCTCCGAGGCCTTTGGCTCCCCTCGCTCGAATCTTGACGAAAGAAGAAGCGGCAAACAAAAAATGAAGAGGCAAAAAAAAAGGTGAAAAAAAATGTGATTTTTTTTAAACAAAATTAAATAAAAAATAAAAAAAATTGAAATTCAAATAAATAAAAACAAGAATAAAAAACTGAAATTTTAAATAAATTGGGAAGAAAAAATAAAAAATAAAAAATAAAAAATAAAAAATAAAAAATAATCTGAAAAAAAAAAAAATATTGCCGCATCCACAACATTCAGTGCGCATGGGAAGCGCACGAGTGTCGTACACTCGCCACCACGGTCTCACCGGTCGCATTCAAATTAATGTGAAAAATAAATTATGTAGGCAAATTCCATTTTCCTTTTCCCAACTAACGTGCGTGTGTAAAAACACAGGCTAATAATAATACACACAACAAAAACGCCCATTCCTCACACGTTTCCCAACGCGATTGCTCCGATCAAAATCTTGGCGGCCTTTCCCATCATCTCCACAACTATCTTCTAGAATTCCCGCCGCCGACCAACGACCGCCCCTGCTCTTCATTAGTTCAATTCAGAGAGTTTATCCGCGAGAAAAAGCTGCAATCTTGGGAGAATCCTAAAAATGGAGTCTTTAGTGGAGGCGACATCAGGTGCGGTGGGTTCACTGCTCAGCACCACCATTCTGTACCCTCTTGATACCTGCAAGACTAAGTATCAAGCTGAAAACCGAGCCCATCATCACCAAAAATATAGGTTCCCCCTTCTCTCTCCCTCTTTCTCTCTCTAACTACCTATCAAGAACTATGCTTTGTGTTGTTCAGATCGTTTTGTCAACTTATACCAGATGCAAGAATTATGTAAATTTGGATAAAATTCTGCTATCTATCAGTTTTTTTCTTTCATTGAATTGTGTTTGCTCTTTGAGGGTGCTGTCTCATCATCAATTTATTAAGGTTGGTGGATGTTAATTGGAAATTGAGGTAAATGAACTTGTACCATCTTTCATGGATTATGACAATCTTAAGGTTTTCTGTAATTCAACTTTGTGTAATTAGGAGTTTGAGGTCAAATTTAGTAGTGTTGTTCTTAATTTCTTATTAAGTTCATTTCTAGGCTTGTTTGAAAGGTGGAGAGAGCGTGAAATTTTCTGCTTTTGATGGCTTTCTTTGCCTAATTACGCGTTGATGAAGAAATAGATATACAATTAGTACATAATCACCTCTGGCTTTTGTAACTGAATGTGTCGAAAATGCTATAAAAGACGAGAACTTAGGCTAGAGTTGGACTCTATATCCACAAGGCAAATTAATGAATTAGTTTCAAAGTCATAGTAGAAGTTTAGGACAATATTGCACTGGACCATGTTGATCTCAACACTAAGGTTGTTGCAAGGCACATTTCTGTTGACACTGCTTCTGAAACTTCGAACCTCTGAAAACATGTGCTCACTGCATGAACTTTGCACAAGTTTACGAGTTAGGTTCAAAATCAGTACAAGCTAATTATATATGCTACAAATGTCATTATTTGATCCTCGGTGTCTTCTCTTTATTCGTTTTGTGGAATGTTGTGTCTCTTGGTAGTGATTGATTGCTTTTATCTGAACAGGAATATCTCAGATGTTCTCTGGGAGGCAATATCTACACGTCAAGTACTTTCGTTGTACCAGGGTTTGGGAACGAAGAATTTCCAGTCTTTTATTTCACAATTTATCTATTTTTATGGATATAGTTTCTTTAAGAGACTTTATTTGAAGAAAAGTGGATTTAAATCTATTGGAACTAAAGCCAACTTGGTCATAGCAGCAGCCGCTGGTGCATGCACAGTCGTAGTGACACAGGTCAGCTGTGATTCGACTCTGTATTATGATTTTGTGAACTGTGGATTCGTGTACAGTTTGTGTTGGATTATGAAGATTGTTTTTACATGGATGATTTTGAATATTACATGGCTAAGTATTCCATATTCTCCAAATAAGTAGTAAGACTTATGTTCCAAAATGGCCTAATACAATGTCAGCAATAAGGATGAAGTTCGTTGTTGTATTGTTTCACTGGTTACTTGATTGTTTGTTCTGTTAACATGTTATCTTTTGGCATGGATATGAAATTTGTTTTGTCACTTCAGCCTCTGGATACAGCATCTTCGAAGATGCAGACGTGTGAGTTTGGGAAATCCAAAGGGCTTTGGAAATCCCTGTCGGAGAGCACTTGGAGCGAGTCGTTTGAGGGTCTAGGCATCTCCCTTCTTCTCACCACGAATCCTTCCATTCAGGTAGACGCCTTGCTACTTCGTATTATTCTGTCGTATTCTGCTGAAACGAGTGATTCTGATTGCATAATCAATATGTATAGTACACAGCCTTTGATCAGTTAAAGAATAGACTATTGAAGGAGAAGGTGAGAAATAATGAAGCTGATGCAGCATCTCTATCTGCATTCTCCGCTTTTTTGTTGGGCGCCGTCTCAAAATGCATCGCTACATGCATAACGTACCCTGCTATAAGGTAAGACCCTACAAGGTCCCCTCTCGTCACAAAACAAAAATATAGCTCTAGCTTACAGAAACAAGAAATTATGAACAGGTGCAAAGTGGTGATTCAGTCAGCCGAGTCTGAAGAAACTAAAAACCTAAAATCGAGCAAAACTGTGTCCGGTGCCCTGCAGTCAATCTGGGAAAAAGAAGGGTTGCTCGGCTTCTTCAAAGGGCTGCAGGCCCAAATCTTGAAGACTGTCTTAAGTTCAGCATTGCTGCTGATGATAAAGGAGAAAATCACAAAATCGACGTGGATCACAATGCTTGCACTGAGAAGGTTCGTGCTGTTGAGCAGAAGCCGGTTGAAGAGTTCCTGAACGAGTCCTGACTCAAGACCCGCATGCAAGTTAAGGTGAGTAAGCATGTCGTCTAAACAATGGATTTCGAACAAGGTTGGAACGGAACTTATATATGTATTCAGTATTTAGATGCAGGATCAAGAATTAGATAAGCTTGGCATGGCTTCTTTTCTTGTCATATTTCACTAGAGAGAGAGAGAGAGAGGGAACAAGGATATGGCAAGTAATGGTAAGAGTTCATATTATAATTGAATCTGAACAAATTGTCATCAATATGTTGTAGATTTGTAGTGATTTTTGCTGTTTCTTACCCTCGTTTGAATCATATTGTGTTTGCTCATATTGTGTTGCTTTCACTCCTGCACTATTTCAGCCATGTGTCCTATATATTCTTGTTGGTGAACGATGAAAATATATCACAGGAGCAGAGCACGGGTTTACCAGGTGTGCATTGAAAATAGCGGTTTCCATGAGATCAAAAAATATCTCATGGAATCACCAAATATAGGGAGCGTATGTAGGAATTTAAACTAAATTCTATTCCGCAGGCCAACGTTAATATCCACAATACTTTATTCAATCCAACAACAATGGGGAGTAGGCTCTTCTACTGGATGATGAAGTATTGTGGATTGAACAAATACTACTACCATGTTTTCCTAATGTGGTTCATACTTCCATGTATGGTTTGTAAATTATTGCGATTTTGTTGGAAAAAGTGAAGTCCGTTTAACAAAAATTTGATGTAAGTAGCAACTAACATATACTACTAATATTCTTCAATATCCACAATACTGAGTAACATCAATTCCCGACGTTGGATGAGCTTTGCCGTTGCGGCGGTTTCCAAGGATCAAGCATTTCCCATTTTTGCACAGTTCCAAAAGACGTGCTCGATACTATCTTCTACACAATAACTTGTATGTGACCCGTCGCATGTTATGCGGCGGGCGCGTGGCGCGTGTAATACACGCGCCAGCCGCCCACGCGCGGCGCGTGTATTACACGCGCCTATATATATATATATATATATATTTTCCTTTTTCTTGTTTCTGCCTTTACCCTTTTTTTTCAGCTTTTATTTTAATTTTTTTTTTAAATCTATTTTTTTTTCCACTTTTTTTTTGTTTGCCGCTTCATTTTTTTGTTTGCCGCTTCTTCTTTGGTCAAGATTCGAGCGAGAGAAGCCGAAGGCTTCGAAGCGAGCCGAAAAAGTTCAAAATATTGTCTGTCGACTATCCTTATATTTGTAATCGGAGCGAAGACGGAGCCGTAAAATCGAAGCCGAAGGCGGAACCGTAAAATCGGAGCCGAAGGCGAAGCAAAAAAAAAATTGAAATTAGAAAAAAAAAAAAAAAAGTTGACCAGATCAACGGGTCAAACCTGGGTTGACCGGGTCGACCCGACCCGACCCGGCCTCATGTGAAATGCAACCTGCCGCATGGGAAACTGCCTCTATCTTCTAAAAGGATTTTTTCTATCAACTTTTTTTCCTAGAGGTTTTAACATACCTTAACTTCTTTGGTGTAAGGGGGTCTGTTCTCGCTTCTTCCTTCGTATATATTTTATACTACTAGTAGAAACGCACGTGCGTTGCACGTGAAACCAGTTTCTTTTCCCATGGTTTTCAATACAAGACAGAGAGATTATAATTTTTATTAGTAAAATGTAAACATTATTACATATAAATGGGAAAAAAAATTAAAACCTATTGTTCTTAAAAGAAACACGAATAAAAAACTAAGCTATTGATTTTTTGTTCATTTATATTTTTTCTTATTTGATCTTGATTGGAGTTGGTGTTTTCTTTCTTTGACTTTTTGAAATAACTTTGGCTAATGGCAATTGATCATCATCACTAAGAATTTCAAAGGAGTCTTCAATCTTCTTTCTTGTGATTTTTCTTTTTTGCTTCTCTTGTCCTTCTGTAGGCTGCAACTCCGTAGCTGATTTCTTTTCCCCTCCCACTCTAGACTTCTTATGACTTTCCACTAAATCTTTCCGCTCTTCGTTTTGAGTTGGATTTGTCTCTTCAATCTGGCATCAATCTTATCCGCAAATTCTATTCTCTCTATTGCATTTATTATAATGTCCAGATCTCCCATACGATTATGGTTGACAGACTTGAGAGTTGTCATAAATCGTAATTGTTTTGATGCTTAGAGCGCGATAGTAGGTAGATTCATCTTCACCCTAAGAAAATTAAGTTGTTATAAAATTCATAATGCAATAAACTATTTTATATATTTTTGTAATTATTAATTTATAATTTAGCTCACGGATTGACGAAATATATTCATCTACAGTGCATCCGACATAGACAACTGCAACTTCATCAAACATGGTGATTTGTGTGCAATGTAGTCACCATGTTTAATACTTTAAGGTGATTCTATATCTGAAATTACACAAAATAATGAATATTTATTCGTTAGAGAAATATATAAAATTTTTGTAAATTTTAATTTTCACTTACCTCGGATTCGTCTCAAGAACTTCCTCATTGCACTTTCCGCATACACTAACTCTAACACTCTTTGGGCACGATTTGTTTCATTTTTTGCTCGAATGATACCATATTGATGATTTTTTCTCAACTCTATCAATGCAGTCTCTCAAGGTACAAGTCAGCAATTATTCCAACCACGTAGGCATCTTCGAAATTTCATATCTAAGTCAATTATGAATTCTGTATTGTTACCCCTTTAAATCACACAAATTCAAACAAAAGAAACCAGATGCTTAAACACAAACAATAGCTTTTCCAAACCAAACTCATCACACACACACACACAAATATATATATCATCGAGTTCTTCAACAATGCGAAAGCCGTGAGGCTGAAAAGCCACCTCGAAAAATACCTAGTCGCCAACGATGACGAAGAAACCGTCCGGCAGAGCAGCGACGGCGCATCGAGGAAGGCGAGGTGGCACGTGGAACTCGTCAACAGCAATCCGCACGTGATCCGCCTGAAAAGCTGCCATGGACGCTACCTCACCGCCTCCGACGAGCCGTATTTTCTCAGAACTCGGTGACGTATGATCTGCTGAATCTGCTGGCCGCCTGCTCGATGAAATATGATGGCGGCTACGGCAGAAGGCGGCGGCGGCGGCCAGTGTGCAGTTTGCAAGGAGGGGCTCCGATTAGGCACGGTGGTGAAGCGGATCCCCTGCGGGCATGTTTTCCATGAAGACTGCATTTTGCGGTGGCTCTCCATCAACTATTCGTGCCCCTTGTGCCGCCATTGAAATCACATCATTGATTAGAAGCTGAGGTGGAGATTTCTGTTGATAGATTGGTCGAGTCCTTCACATCAGGTCTGGGTATCTTTTCTGCAAAAGGAATTCATGGCGAGATGGAGGAATAGGAATATAGTTCAATTGCCGAGTCAGGACAGTCCTCTTGGGAAGATTGATCGGAGCATTCCCCTACCACAGATTCAGCAGAAAACTCTTGGTTTAGCAGCTATAAGCTTGAATGCAGAATAACAAAGAAGCCTCGTTTATCATATGACGACAGCGCCCAATAAATTAAATACGTTCTTTCAAACTCATCTATACTTATCTCAAATAATTAAAAAATTATATTTATTCTCAATGATAATATATGAATTATCTTAATATATATCTAATACACCATCATAACCTTTATATAGTACAAATTATATACAATTAATATATATATATATATACATATATATTAACAGGGGTAGTATAGGTAAACTAAATTTTTTCAACAAGACACTTTTTATAAAAAATTATATTTATTCTCAATGAGATAATATATGAATTATCTTAATATATATCTAATACACCATCATAACCTTTATATAGTACAAATTATATACAATTAATATATATATATATATATATATATATATATTAACAGGGGTAGTATAGGTAAACTAAAATTTTTCAACAAAACACTTTTTATATAGGTATAGATTTATAAACAACTTATTTGATGACAAACCAATGTTAAGTCTCTCGGTGGACTGGTAGTGCGTGCTTACGACCAAAGATTTGAATCCTACAAACTCTAGATGGAGTCCGTTACATTTCATTTTTCTAGTGCAAATCAGAAGGAATTAATTGAAATCATACATTCAACAAGATTTTTGGTTTGGTAGTTGGAATATTAAAATTAACACAAAAACATTTTATTAAAAAAAAAAAAAAAAAGGGTAGCCGTTTTTGAGGATCGGGGGATTGAACCCGACGTGAATCGAACACGCAACCTTCTGATCTGGAGTCAGACGCGCTACCATTGCGCCACGGATCCGGCTGTTATCTTTACTGTTACTAATTATATCTATAATAAATCTTATTATAGTATGTGAGGTACAAATTTGTCAAATTAGATTGAAATTATTCTCTCCCTCCTCTTGTAGCGTCTAATATTTTATAGCTCACCCAACAAATCAAATACACACCACACTAATCTGGGACCGAGAGGTGGAATGCACCAATTGTACGGCTCGATCCAACTCAATGACACAAAGATAATCACACAAGAAAATTCAGACTCGATCGCCTTTTGTTACGACGATATGGCACATTTGGGTTTTATCTTGATACAATAAATATGATGATACAGTCACGACATGATGCGACACGACATTTTGTCAAAAAAGCTTTTATGAGTTTATGCAAGTAGAGGAGTTTGAGAAAGAAAAAGGAACACACTCCCATACTTTATAATGCGCCAATGTACATGATTGGATTGAAAATAGTTAACTAATTGTACAAGAACGCCTCACTCAAACAAAAGATCCAACATGCCGTAGGAAATTTGCGTGTATGTCCCTCAATCTAGTTTACATCAACATGAAAAAACCAACTAGTAGAACCACCAAGCAGCCAACAGGGCTGAGGATGGCGGCTGCCCCGCTGTCCTCGTGGTTATCCTCGTTACTTCCCGGTGAGTAGTTCCCCTGCGGTGTGCTCGTAGTCAGAACAACAACAATCCAATTATCTTCAGAGCCAATCCCAATGCCACTGAACTTGGTGTCGTTGAGGTACCCTGAGTACAGCGACTTTGTGAAGTTGGACAGAACGAGGCCTGCATCGAGGTTGGGCACACAAGCAGGCAGTATCTGCCCGTCTCTCGTGGTGGTGACGTTCAGATGGCATTTCGATAGGAGGTTAGGGAAGCTGGAAATCTGAGGTTCGGTTCCAGGTACAGTGTTGGCGCCTGTACTGTTGGTACAAGGTTGCTTTTTGAACTGATCCGCAACTTCACCGGCTAGGCATTCTGCTCGCTCACTCTTGGTTAGAGACGTCAGGTTTAGGGATGCTCGGTACTGGTTGATTCCTTGGAGAAGATTGTCTTCCTCGTCTGCATTGCAAAACGAGACCAGAACTCTTAGGTCGGGACAAGACTAAATATTATGCATTTTAACAGAAGAACATGATTAAATTAAGAATGCTTAACAATCATTCCAGAGCAAGAAACTATCAAAAGTCGAGTAACATTTCTTCATTTTGCAGGCGAAATTCAAGCATGGAATGTTCCAATCAAAAGCGTGCAGCCAATAGAAAGCGATAAACTTGAACTCATATTAGGATTACAACAATATACGAATGAACGTCTTCTATATAGAACTCACAAGTGACACTAACATAATCTACCAAGATTTCACCAATGTGTTTTTAAATGTAAAGATCTTTACACATTTCTTGATATATTTTGAGCATAAAACACAAATTTCTAACCCGAATCATACAATATCACCTTATCCTATTACATCCACTTTACCAAATAAGCATGAGCTTTCTACTAGATCTGATATTGGGAAATTGATGTAGCTGTGGAATATGTAATCTGTAATATATATGGATCGACACAATAAAATCTCATATCAAATTAATCAACTTAATTATCAAACAAGCTCAATACAGTTCCAAACTCAAATCATTAACCAAAATGACCCTTAGCATCTTCATCTATAACCATTAAATAAGAAGTTAATTTCAAATCATGACAAGCAACATTACAAATGAGATGTCATTATCGAATCAGAACGAAGAAATGGTAGATCTAGCAAACTAATGGCGTTCGAATAAAGCCACACCTTTATTGTCAATGTCATTGTACCAAACTTCAAAGGCAAGTCTAGAAACAATCGTATATCCTTAACAATACTATACCCAGAGATATAAGATCTTCAACTACAAAATGAAATAATTATTGAACTTAATTAAACTGAGATGCATCATAAATACAAATTCTTCTTTTGCATAATCTTTTATAGTCCAAATTCCTAAGAAAAAATCAATCTGCGCTAGATAAAATCAACAACAGAGAAACAACTGGATCGCAGCGCAATGAAAATCCAATAACCCACCTATCAACTAAGCAACTAATCGGAGAAAATAGAAAGGAAAAAGAGTTTTTTTTTTTTTTTTTTTTTTTTTTTTTTGTGCAAATGCTAGAAAGTTAACTAAAGTAAATCTTACGAAGAAGCTAGAAATACAGTAGCTGTGAGGAACAGTTTGGAGACTATTACCGTCGCATTTGATGATACGAGCGGAGTGGAACAGTAGAGAGAGAAGGAGAAGATGAGAGAGATACGCCATAGAGGAAGAATTGCAACTGAGATGAGATGAGCTGAGCTTGTGCGAAGTGTAGAAAATAAAAGAGACCTTTGTGCGTCGCGGTTATTTATGATTTTATGAAATTCGGATGCGGTGTCGTTTTGTTAGCGTAATATCAACCTTGTTGGTGCTAACTTATTCGGTTTATAGCTAAAAAGTGAGCATAATAATCGTACCGACATCGAAATATGCAACCAAACTAGTCATACGTATTTATAAGCCCTCGTGAAGAAATTCTTATAAGAGTGTACGTGTATTACCCACTCCTCACAATGTAATATTTTAATAATATAATAAATAATAATAAAATAAATATCATGTGAGAGGCGGGTGTAGTATACCTATACACTTATAAGAATTTCTCGCCTTTGAGATAAGTTTGGATTCTTTTTTTATTTTAAATTTAACTCGAGATTGATAAACAAATAGTTAAATACTCACTTCGATTCATTGATATTGTTATATTGCTGAAGATTAAAATAAGGTTAAAAAAATAGAAAGTAGGTAGGCTCCATTATTTTTGAAATTTTTTTAAGGATTAAAACTTTTTTTATTTGGAAGATAATAATGGAGGTAGGACACTTAAATAAGGAAATAATGACAATATAAGTGGGTGAGAGGAAGTATACTAGTATCAAAGTAATCCAGTTTTAACTTGTGTTTGTCATGATAAAATTTAATCTAATTAAGTTTGAGCACGAAATTGAAAAACTGAAATCTAATTGAGTCATGATGTTCCGATACGGTTCAGATCTTTAAATTTATCGAAATTCTTTTTTTGATTCACATTGTAGAAAAATAAACCGAGTTGACCGAATTGATCAACAATTTTACTTTTTCAAGAACTTTTTTTATTTGTTAATTAAAAGTGTAACTGGTTTATATTTTTTGAAAAAATTGTTCAATTATCTTTTATGTACTCAAACAGTAGTGGTTGTCTCTATGGGTGTCTTGAAACATCCAATCCATGGAGATAGCTCAGTGCAACACCCACTGTTTCGAGACTGTCTCGTCCCATAGAGACAGTCTCGATCCTTTTCTTCTTTTTTTTCTTTATTTTTTCAGTTTTTTTTTTCTTTCAGTTTTTAATTTTTTCTTTTTTGATTTTTCTTCTTCATCAGTTTTTTTCTTTTCTTTTTAATTTTCATTTTTAATATGTTAATAAAAAAGTAATAGTTTTTTATTTTCAGATTAATACAATTTTTTATTTATATTTTAATTAATAAAAATTTCAAATTTTATGATTAAAATTAATGCAAAATTGATAAACTAATTAGCTGAAGACACCCCATAGAGACAATTTCACTGTAGCTGACTGTTTCTATCTTCATCACACTCTATAGAGACACCTTATAGACACACTACCACTTCCGATAATCTAAGTCCATAATATATAAACTATTGTTGAGTTAGCATAAAATATATTAAAAATAAATGAAGATTATGATAATATTGAGCTGGTGCACAAGATTTTGCTAGTCTAGCCGCCACGACATGGACTAGCAAAGTTTCTATAAAATTTTGAGAACCATTCAAATTCGTACAAATCTTTCCCAAAAAATTGTATTTCGACATAATATTGAAACAAGAGCAAGTTGGTCCCATTGACAATTCTAGTTATGCCAAAGCTACTCAGAGTGCATCCACAAATAACAAATGGATTTGGCCATGCTAAAAATAAGGCCAGTTAAAAAAATACATTTATTTAAATTTAATTTGATTTGTCTATTATATTCTTATTATATATATATATATATATATATATATATTTAAATGTAAATCAATTACTATCAAAAAATTAAATCAAATGATTTTTTTTTAAATTATATATGTTTTTTAATAACTGTTTCAATAGTAATTTAATACTACAACACCACTTTACATACACACACCTAAACCTGTTCACGGTTCAAGGCCCGCCGGTTCCGGGCCTTGAACCGCCGGTTCACGGTTCGGAGGGACTTGAACCGTAACCGGCACGTCAACACTGTTGCCGGTTACGTGCCGGTTAATTAAACCGCCGGTTCCGGTTCCGGTTAAAAACCGGCCGGTTCCGGTTAAAACCGCCATTTTTTATTTTTTTTTTAAATCAACCCTTGTTCTTCCTTCTATTACTATATTAGAAACACATTACAAAAACAAGAACAAAACAACTAATTTTAATAGAAAGGCGAAATTGAAATATTATAAACAAACAAATTAACAAACACAATTAACACATTAAGATTTAAAATTAGGAAACGATATTACACACCAACAAAGTGACAAACACAAATAAGTCTAAAACATTAGGATTAGGAGAACTAACTAACAAACACAACAAACACTAACTTAAATTGTCCTTCAAATCGAAAATAAACACTACAAATACAAATACAAACATTACAAACATTACAATGTGAAATATCACCGGAGAATGTGTGAAAGACTCTCAATTCGATGCTTTTTTTCAATGTGACCAACTAGCTTGCCGTAACCTCCACCGGTTTGCCACTTAAAATCTTCATTGCAATAATTGCAAACAACACGATATGTTGGCTTTGCATAGTCCGACAATGGCTCGTCATGACGGGTGTAGTGTTTGGTGAAGAGCTCACTAAAAGTAGATGGGCAAGGAGGCATTATTTTAGAATACACTTTAAAATGAAGACTTGGTAAAGTTGGTGAAGTTGAAGAAGAAGATAGAAGAGTTGGAGTTGGAGACTTGGAGATGGTGAAGAAGAAAATGATTGAAAAATAGAAAAGTGAAAGACAATGGAAAAGTGAAGAAAAAATGAGGAAAAGGAGAAGGAGGCGGATGCAAAGTGATAGAATGAGGTGAATTTATAGAAAGAATTTAGGGTTTGCCAAAAAAAAAAAATTAAAAATATCGCAAACCGCCGGTTCAGCTCAAAACCGGCGGTTTCCGGCACAAACCGGCGGTTAATTACAGAAAAAATGAGGTTTCTAGGCACTTTTTTGGAGTTTTTTATTTTATATATTTTTCTTGTTTTTTTGCTATTATATGTTGGATATACATATTCTAAGACAATCTAAGAAAAAAAATGAAAAAAAATTAAGTACTCCTTATATTAAAAAAATAAAATGAATTATATAGAATATTGTTAGAATTACAACAAAAGTTACATATTTGATAGTTGATACATTATAATTTATAACTTCATACATTTCATTTGAAATTACTTCTAAACTCCTAATACTTTAAGACTTTAAGTTACATTTGGAAAAAAAGAAAAAAAAAAAAAAGGACTTGAGCTCAATCTTACAATTAAAATTGAGTTGCCTACGTATCCTCATAGAGGAATCAAAGTCCACGTAGTTCGATTATATTAATCATGCCGCCGTCTAGTTCTCCTCCGCCTCGGATCGATCGCTCTCGGTGAACTCTTCATTTTCACTCTCGTCTACATCATTCCAATCAAGTTCTTGAGCTCTAAGATCGGCCCTCGCCCAATCATCGACCAACATCGTAGCTTCGACGTTTATTGGCTTCAAGCTTGATCTTCTTTGGTCTAACATGAGTCCACCAAGGCTAAAAGCTTGTTCAACGGAGACGGTGGATGCGGGAACGGCAAATAACTCCTTCGCCATTATAGAGAGTATTGGATACTCCGTTCTCTTGGACCACCACTTCAATACGTCGATTTGTGGAGTGCTAAATTCTACACCAAAAATAAAACGACAACCCAAATACATATCCAATTCACTATTACCTTGACCCCTAGGGAGTTCATAAGATCTATCTTGGTACATGGTACTTAATTTTTGAACTAAGGGATCTAAAGAGTTCATCATATCGAGAGGTAAATATGAAGAGGTTGGGATACTAGGAGGTAGCATTTGATTTATGTCGAGAGTACTATGAGTTGTCCTATATTCGGGAAAAAGAGATCTTAAGGTTCTTTCTAACTCATCTTTTATTTGTTGTACATTAGGAAGATCAAAGAAAATACGTTCTCCGTCAATTTGTATGTCTAAGAAGTCCATTTGCGTGAAAGCATCATAATAAATATCTATCATTTGACAAACACCATCATATTTCCATTTAGGATCCAAACATTTAGCTACCAAGAAAACATCCGGAATATATGTAAAATATTTTAGCCATTTTTGCACCATAAAATAAATCACACCTTGCAAGTTACGTTTAGTAAAACAATTCTTAAAACTAAGAGCAATATACATGCAATGTTCCAAGACACGAACGGAAGTACAATAATAAACACCCGATAATTGAACGGTGGCATTGTTAAAAACTTTCAACAAACCATATAAATCCATGCATTGATCCCAATGAGAAGGTAACAAGGTTAATTGAGTAGTTGCAAATTCTTTTCTAAAAAAATCGCATAAATGTTCTTTATACTCTATAGTACTATTAAGCATGTCGTAGGTCGAATTCCAACGATGAGATACGTCTCTAACAAAACTCCTATGTTGAAGACTTTTTTGACGACAATATTTTTGCCATTTTTTAGCTAAATCTATCTTCTTATGCAACATTGTAACGGCTTTTCTAATTGGTTCAACCGATTCATTAAAAATATCAAGTGCATCTTGAACACATAAATTTAAAATATGACAAATACATCTACTATGAAAATATTTTTCTTGAAAAGTAGGACTACAAGCCGCAATTAATTGGGGAATACTAGCGGTATTGGCCGATGCATTATCAAAACCAACCGAAAAAACTTTATTAATCAATTGATATTCATTTAAAACGGTAATAATAATTAAAGCAATATTATTTGCCTTGTGTGGATATCGAACTCCCTAAATGCAATCAAACGCTTTTGTAACGTCCATTTATCATCAATCCAATGACATGTAATTCTCATATAATTATTTTTATGATAACAATCCGTCCAAATATCCGCACAAATAGAAACTTTATGATCTAAACGCATCAAATATTTGATTAACTCTTTCTTTTTATCAAAAGCTTGTCTCCTAATACTCCTAAGCATGTTACTTCTACTAATTTTTTTGGCGGGGGGACAATATGCATCTTTTATCGATGATTCATACGTTATTCTATCGGCAAAATTAAAAGGTTGTTTTTCCATAGCACAATATCTAGCCATAACATCTTCGGCATGCTTATGATCATATTTAAATAAGACATTAGAAGGCGTACCCGTCACCGAAGTTGTTGATCCACGAAGTTGTGTTTGGCTTTGTGCAATTCCGTATTCCGTCGGATGGCAAGTCTCCATGTGTCGCCTTAGTGTGCCGTAGCCTCCTCCGTGCGAAAATTTGTAGACATTGTTGCAATAGTTGCAAAATGCGTTGAATTTTTTTGGTCCTTTGTCGGCGTCGGGATCGTTGCTTGAGCTTGTTTCGTCAATTCTTGGCAATTTCTTGAAGTGCTTGAGGAAGATATCCGAAGTTAGAGGTCTACCACTTGGTGCTTGAACTTCTTCTTCCTCTCCGTCGCCGGCGCCGGCGGTGGATTGTTGTTGAGATTGCCGGTTCAAAAGCGCCTCTTGCCTTTGAACTTCTTGATACCACTCTTCATTTTCTTGTTGTTGAAGTCGTTGGGCATACTCTCTATCAATTTCTTCCGCCACTTGTTGTCTTCTTGATCTTCCTCTTGTGGATCGAGATGGAGCACGAGCATTGCCGTCTTGATTTTCGGCAAGACCCTTGCCCTTATCGACACGAGATGAGCTCGACATAGTGGAGAGTGGTGGTGAAGGTGGACGTGAAGGTGGTGGAGGTGGTGGCGGCGTGGCGGTGGAAATGGAAGTGTGGAGAGTTGGTGATGATGGAAAATGGAAATGGTAATACAATACTACAAATAACACAAAATAAAAGAGGATTTGAGAGCTTAAAATGCAAGAAATTAAGAGAGGAAGAGAGGATTGAGGTGTGAGGAATGAGGAGGAGGAAGAGTGGTATTTATAGGGGAGGAGAAGGGATGAAAAACGGCTACAATTTTGTAGCCGTTGCTGCTGCTGCCATGAATCTGCCTTGCTGCAGACTTTCTGCCTTGGAGCCGTTGGAACCGGCGGTTCGGCGGCCCGGTGGTTCAGCCGGTTAACCGCCGGTTCAGACGGTTCGACCGTTGTAACCGCCGGTTCCGGCAAATATATAGGTAATTTTTTTTTTTAATATTAACCGCCGGTTATGGTTACACGAAATTGAGGCCCGTAACCGGCCCCTCCTCTTCCGGTTACGGTTACGGTTCCGGACCGTTGACTGCCGGTCCGGTTAAAAACCGTTGACAGGCGGTCCGATTCCGGTTCGGAACCGCCGGTCCGTCGAAAATGGGCAGGTCTACACACACCCCACCACAAGCAATATTTGTGTGCAGATTGTAACATACTCTCTCCATCTTGTTTATAATGGTTTATATTTTTTGGCGACACACATAACATGGTCTCTTTCTTTTCAGGGCCACATTAATTATGCCATGTTATAGTTTAAAATGGATTAATTATGGCGTAACTAATCCATAATGGTTTATAATGGATTAATTACGCCATAATTAAGAGTGGGCGGCTGGTCTGCATTACCTCTAGAAATTAGCTACTAGCCTACTACCCGCGTTTACACTATCCATTCTCTCATTCTCTGCGCCGACCACTATTCACACTTTCTCTCTACTCATCTTTCTTCGTCACACTCTCTAGTCCTCCCTCCAGTTAATAGTCGTCGTCTTTGCTGGATAGAAACTTATTTTGAAGAATCACTCTCCCTGTCCAATATTTTTTTGGATTATACAAATTCTTCTTTTGCATAATCTTTTATAGTCCAAATTTCTAAGAAAAATCAATCTGCGCTAGATAAAATCAACAACAGAGCAACAACTGGATCGCAGCGCAATGAAAATCCAATAACCCAACGATAAACTAAGCAAGTAATCGGAGAAAATAGAAAGGATTTTTTTTTTGTGTTTTGTGCAAATGCTAGAGAGCAAATGAAATTAAATCTTACGAAGAATCTAGAATACAGTAGTTGTGAGGAACAGTTTGGAGATTATTATATCACACTTGATGAGGAGAGTGGAGTGGAACAATAGATGCTACCGCCTTATGGCATGATTGTTGACATTATAAGTGACAACTTTAGATTAGCCAAATTAGATGGAAATATAGAATTTAAATTATCGTTGCCCAAATTTCACCTCTAAATTTGATACTAGTCTCATTTTTTGCTATTAAAATATTGAGAGGAAACTAACAAAAAAATGTCAAAACATAAATCACACTTCTTTTATAGCCTCTCTTTAAAACACACTTTTTTGTATACCAAAATCCTGTAAAAGTACTAAAATACCCTTAGGTTTCAAAGTCAATCGTGTCAGATTTTTTACTCTGCACGTGGTCACGATGGGAGTGGTCACGATAGGGTGGTCACGATGAACACTCCCATCATGAGGTCATGATGGCACTCCCATCGTGAGGTCATGATGGACTTTCCCATCGTGACCAAGACAGATGCATGCGAAACCCATTAAGTGCATCTGCACATTCGATTTGGTGAATATTTTTTGGTGTACTAGGTAATAAATGAAGTCAATTCCTTAAAGTTTGTTAGTAAGAGGTTGGTGGTGGTAGTAATGGGGAAGAAGAATAACATTCAAACTCATAACCTCACAATCAACAAACATACTCTTCACTTCAATATACACACACAAAAAAAAAAACGAATCACCATTCCAAGCATTCAAGATCTCGCCCAAGAAGAACAAAAGCATCAAATGAGGCTCCGTGGTGTTCCTTACTTCATACAAAGGTAAACATAATATGCATAATGTTTGTTCATTTGATATAGTTGTTGCTGAAATTAGGGTATTGTTAGGGTGAAATTAGGGTTTTCAAAGTATAATACAAGATATGCTTCATCTTATGTCATGAACTATGTTATTTTATTCATATAAGGGTGTATTGAATTAAAAACTTCATGGTATCGTGGGGTTAAAAGAAGTTGAAATAACTGGTTCTAAGCTCACCACGAATTCTGTCATGGTCACGATGCTGAAGTACACCGTGTTCACGATGGTGATGACCATCGTGAGATCACGATGATAATACCCATCGTGAGCTCACAAATCGTGACCTCACGATGGTGATCACCATCGTTACCACAGATGTGTGCTAAACAAGTATTTTCATTGATTATTTACACTTCATTTTTGTATCTTTTGTTAATTTCAGATGTCTTTACGCCGTATTATTATACATCACGGCGGTCATTGGGAGCGATCGATATATATGGATAGGGATTTATTTATTGTCTACATCAACCTTGTGGAACTCATTAGAGAGGGTTTGAATGGTGGGAAGGAGACCGAATATGTGTTATGGTACCTCACAACCATTAACGACATGAAAACAAAAGTGCTATTGCGGGGCGATTTAGAATTATTTCGATGGTTACCAGACCCTAAAGAGGATCCGGAGGTTTATGTGATTGAAAACTGTGGGAATTCCGCCCACGAAGTTAATGTGAGAGGTAGCACTTCGGGTGCACAAGATGATGATGATGATGATGATGATGATGATGATGATGATGATGATGATGATGATGATGATGATGATTATGAGGAGGATGAAGCGGTGTCTACATCCGAAGACGAAGAGGAAGATCGTCGTAAAGATTTGCTTGAATCGATGAAAGAAGAGTTTTATGCTTAGATTGGACAGCTGGCACAAATGGATAGGCTAATGGGGCAGCGACACTTTTCATCGGACCATCAATCAGAAAGCAAGATTGAGCATGAGCGTACACAGCTCAATTGGATCATTCCACATCCAGACCTTGAAAGCGCAATACCGTTAGCGTGGGTTAAGCAGCCTATCGTCATCAATGGTAGTCTCGAGGTAGGCTCCATATTTTGATCAGTTCAAGAGTTGAGGATAGCTGTAGGAATGTATCATTTGGAGCACTTTGTAGAGTGTAAGACCGATCGCTCCGCTTCGAATCGTTCAGTGTACCTATGTAGAAGTGGTAGAAAGAATTGCACGTAGGTTGTGTGCTGTGGAATGTGCAACTCTTTTTCAGATTACTAAGTTGACATTGGATCACAGCTGCTGGTTAGATTTGAACCGTATTGCACGTGCAAGGTCGGTGAGTAGCGCGGTGGCCGCGTTTTATTTTCTAAGAAATTGATAGATGAGAAGGTCGTTCTGAGGCCAAATGAGATGATGGCAGAGATGCACATGCGATACGGCGTTAAAATGTTATACAACTTTGCCGTCCGAACGAGGCAGCTAGCGATTGAGAGAATGTACGGTGACTTCCCCTCGTCATATCAGAAGATTCCGTTGTATTTGTATTTGTTGAAACAACGTAATCTTGAAATTATATACGACTTGCAGACGACTAGTGAAGGAGTGTCCTATCACATGTTCCTTACCCTTGGACAGTGTATTAGAGCATTTGAGCAGTGTCTTCGACCTGTGCTCATAGTAGACGGGACTCATCTTAAGGGTAGAAATAAAGGAACCTTATTTGTTGCCTGCACGAAGGATGGGAACGAGCAAGTGTTTTCGCTTGCAATTGGCCTTGGTCCGATAGAGAACGATGAGTCGTGGACTTATTTAACCTATAACCTACGCAAATGCTTTAATCCTCCCTAAGATTTGTTGATAGTGAGCGACCAACATAAGAGCATTAGGAATGCAGTTCGAACCGTCTATCCAAATATATTCCACGGATTGTGCTATCACCATCTACAGAAAAATTTGACCCCATACGGCAAAACTATGGCCACACTCTTTTATTAAGCAGCATATAGTTATCACCACGAAGTGTTTGAAAACTTTTTCGAATTGTTGTACACTGTAAGTCCTAATGGTGCTCACAGACGAGTTTCTCAAATTGGACCAGAGAGGTGGGCTAGGCCAAAGTGTCCTGTGCGGCGCCATAGATTACTAACATGCAATGCTGTCGAAGCCATGAATAGTGTTTTGTGGTGGGGTAATCGTTTACCAGTGTGCTCATTACTATCATTTCGTCACACATTTCGTTTACCAGCGTACTGATGCTGAATCGAGAGATCATGTGTTGACTGTCACTACATTCAACAAGCTTTCTCTATCAGTGCAAGTGAGCCTCGTTCTTCCTGTTCGAGCAATCACCGAGCATGTTTATAAAGTACACGACGATAATCAACAATATCAAGTCGATCTTCAAAATTGGACGTGTGATTGTCGTGTCTTTGATGAGGATAGGATTCCATGTAAGCATGTCGTTGCCGCTATAAGGTAAAATTTATATTATTTGTTAGAATTTTCTACTATTTTTATATTCATTTTGTATGTAAGTAATTCCATTTTTCCTATTTTAACAGGCGGGCCGGCATTGGTTTGAATGTGTACGATTTCGTACATAGATATTTCAAACAAGAGGGTCTAAGGCAGACTTATGCTGAGCATATCAATCAAATACCACACCCCGATGAGTGGAATGTACCGCCGGAGATCAAATCAATTAGGGTTTATCCTCTAGCAAATGTACATCAGGCCGGTCGTCCAAGAAGAGTCGTGCTCGGTCAGCAGTTGAAGGCACGAGAGCACGACGTCCTCAAGTTTGCTCAAAATGTGATGGATCTGGGCACAACAGAAAAAAATGCACGACATCTATCCCCCCGGGTGGAATCGATTTGAATATCCCTCTCCAACAAGAGGATGAACAAAATTTTCATGATTTTGGGGGAGCAGAATCAAGTCAACGGCGCCAGAGGAAAAAAAAGATGTAGCAATTGTCATCGTGAGAGTCATGATATTAGGGCATGTCCTGACCCAATTGAAGATGAAATATAGGAGTAACAGAACTTGTTGAGTTTATGGCATTGTATTGACCTTTTAAACCTTTAATATCTGTTTTTATGTTCAGAATATTTGAAACAGCTATTATCTGCATACATGGATGATTTTTGGTGAGTCTCTGCCTTGATCACGATGACAAAACCATCGTGACCTTACGATCGAGAGAAGCCATCGTGAGGTCACGGTGAGATAGGCATCGTGAGGTCACGATGGAGGAACAACCGTGACCTCACGATGGTGTCCCATCGTGATCAAACCAGATTTCCCGATAAAGTTGTACAGAATCTCAAACTTTTTATTTCAACCATACATACATTACCATTCTTTTCCCACAATACCCAACATATCATTCTTATCGCATTCATCTCCCTCTTCCCTCTTCACCACCTCCGCTTCTCTTGTCCACCGCCGCCGTCCCCACTGCTCTTTTTCGATTGGAGGTACGTTTCTTCGACCCCAATGTCACCCAATTATGAGGAGTTATGGAATCATCTTTGGTTTTATGTTTTGATGAATTGGTTATCTAGTATTCTTTTGCAAGAATTCTTTAATTTTGTTTGATATGTTGACGTTGTTGTTGTTTTATGTTCGATATATGTTGTTGTTTTTTAATTTGGTTTGCTATGTTGAATTTAGAGGAATATGTTGATGTTGTTGATATGTAAGAATTTTTCAATTTATGTGTCAATTGTTGAAGTTGGTTGGAGATGTTGATGTTCAATTTATGTTTTCCGCATATGTATGAATTAAAGTAATTGGTTGAACATAAAATGTGGCAAATTCTTGAATTTAATTGGTTGATGTTCATGTTCATGTTCGCTTTATGTTTTGTCGCATTTGGATGGTTGTAGATGTCGATAGAGCCATCCGGTTCGGACTTGTGTTGTCTATCAGGAGGCAAACCCTTTTTCGATGTTATCCTATCCAAGTCACATGTTTCGGCCCCTTGGCATTTGGTAAGAATTTCTACCACTAAACAAACAATTAATGTGTTTTGTATGATTTTTTTTAGAATTTAATCAATGCTTTGTGTGCAATAATAGCATATACCAACACATATTGTTTCTAAACTTCCTCGTGAGGATGTGCCAATGGTTGCCAATCATAAGGGAACCGAATGTCAGTTGATGTACCTTGGTTCTTTGAAGAAACCGAAGTTGAGTATGCAGGGTGGAAATAATTCACATGCATTTTCGACCTCAAAGTAGATGATGCCGTGATCTTTGAGGTGATGGAGTCGACACCGCAAATTATTAGATGCTGAGTGCTGACTATGAGGAACACAGCTTGGTTGCCGCCGGAACTTGAGGTCCGAAATAAAGCAGCGCATGATGGTGCGTCACCCTCCACGACGCTAGATATCGACTAGAGTGTTTGTTGATTGTAGTTTACATTTGTTTAAAAGTTATATTTGAACTTTATTGGTATGAAACTACTAGACTTATTTGGTGACTTGTATGAATTTAGACTTATTTGTGTTGAATTTGATGTTTTATTTTATGTTAATTTGATGAAAATATTTTTTTTTTCGAGTTTCTGGAAAGGTCACGATGACCACACCAAACGTGACCTCATGACTGGCTAGCCATCGTGACTTCACGATTGGTATCCATCGTGAGCTCATGATGGGTGTTCATCGTGACCTCATGATAAAGAAGCCATCGTGAGGTCACGTTTGGCGTAGTCATCGTGATCACGATGACTTCTTCACGACCATGTTCAAGATGATGTTTTTATCACATCGTGAACTAATTAACTGGATCGATTACGCCGAAAATAATGATTAATTAGTCTTGTAATGTTATATTATGTCTTAAACAATATTTGCACATCATATTTTGCGCTCTTATATCAAAGAAACACTAAATGAGTTAATGTTAGAGGTGTATTGTTTATCAAATGCAAGAGTCATTGTATATGTAACATATAGTAATGTATTCATTGTAGTGTCACAAATCTCTCCAACACTATAATTGTGTGTTTAAATGTGTAATTTTTCATTTGATGTATTTCAATGTTAAGTAGAACATATTCAATACGTACCAAATTAATATAACCGATTAAAACTCCATAATTAGGCAAAAATCTTAAAGTCACGTGGGGTTCAGCGTGTTCACCGTGAGGTCACGATTAAGCCTACCGTGAGCTCACGATGACATCCTCATCGTGAGCTCACGATGGGCTGTATCGTGACCTCATGACTGTCCCACCATCGTGAGCTCACGATGACATTACATCGTGAGCTCACGATGTCACCCTCATCGTGAGCTCACGATGGTGGGGGCTGTCGTGACCAGATCCGTGTGTATGATAAAATATCTGCTCCAAACTATTTCATTCATGTAGTTGATCAACTAAGAAACTATACCATAAAATAAGATCGAAATACATGTTTCAAATACCATAAACTCGATAAACTAAAGTGTAATAAAATAAGATTCAAATACATGTAATAAAAACACCATACATAACTAGATGTTGTTAAGTACTGCAAGCCAATAAATCCTAGTCGCTACGAGCCACCGATATCTTCGAATGTAGTTTTCGATGATTAAACCAAAGTATCTCGGCTTACTACTAATGAAACGATCCAAATACATGCATGCAAAGGGACCGCAACTGTGACTGTCTGTCTGGGCAAACTGATCTTTGATCGGCATCTTCAAAAGCTTCATTTCACCATCTCGCTTTGTCATTGTTGAATTGTTCTTCCAATAGCCTGAGAGATCTAGTAGGCGAGGAACGAGACGAGTTATGGACTTGAGCTCGTAATCAATAGGTGCGACCCTTTGCTGATCATATTCGTGTGACATTGAATCGTACAACTCAACCGTCCAATCAGCAATACTTATCCGAATCGTGACTCAATGATTCTTAAAGACATTACACACAGCGCAGATCTGTTTCAATATAAAAATAGAATAATTTAAATCAATGAATGGTTAGAAACTTGAAAAATATTTCATTAAACACTTACATGTTTGCAATTCGACCATGGAACATAATTTGGATAGTCTAGCCCGTTCACAATGTCCTCTAATCCCGGATGCATCTTTCAAGTCTTATACGAGGGCTTTTCCTTTATGTGCATGAATTGTGGATCATCCGGATGTAGGAGTTGCAGCTCAACACGCAAAACTTGCTATCAAATTGATAACATACAAGATTAATATCATTTTTCAGTTTTACAATAAAATATAAAGAATATATATTAAAAACTTACAAGTAACTGAGTGCTAACGAAGATCGTGAAGATCGTGTTAGTTGGCCCAATGGTTGAAGCAGTCCTGTTATGCATTTAGATCCTCGTGCGAACCGAAAGCACGTAATTGTCTACTACCTGAGATAAAATAAATTTCAAATCAATTTCAATATAAGTATAAACTTGCTATAGAAAATAAAACTAACTTACTTCTTGAACGAAGTCCATGCTCGGATTCTCCACCAGATCAATGTATCTATTTGTTAGACGATAACCCGTCTAATTTACAAACACATAACACTCATATCTCTGCCTCCTAAAATCATCATACATCATCCTCAACTTCTCCGTTCTACTTGGAGTTGCACCCTGAAAAGGGGTGCGGACAGCAGCAGACGGTCTACGTTGCCGAGAACCCAAGACAACATCACCTACCTCTTCACCTGCCTCCTCACTACCTCCCCCCCTCCCCCCCCTCATCCGGCTCCTTATATTGAGCATCATCCTCGTCAATCGGATCATCTACAACATGCTGCTGGGGAGTGTGTGAGCTAGAACCTTGGTGCTCACTCGGACCATAGGTCAGCTGCAAAGGTGAATGGTAAGGGAGCTGCTATGACGTCTAGTAAATGGGCTGCTGTGGCGTCTCTATATTGGGCTGATGCAGTGTCTCGTAAGGGGCCGACATCGGCATCGACTGAAAGAGCTGGACAAACAAGTCCTGACCAATCTGCTGTGAGGACTGCGCCTCCTGAACGGCTTGGAACGGCCCACACTGCTGGAAAAACTCATCACGAACTGTAACACCGATTTGAGGGTGCTGAGAAGGAGCCGTAAAGTCGTGAGGAGGGGCGTGCTCAGAGAGGTGGGAAGTCTTCCGGTGAGAGTGGCAGGAAGGCATCGGCTCAGAGTGGTGGAAAGTCTGCCGGTGAGAGTGGCGAGAAGGCACCGACGCAGATTACTGAGAAGTCTGCCTCTCGTCGTGGTGGGACCCAACTCCAGAATGGTGTGACCGAAGTGGAGAGTGTTGAGGCCGAACTGGAGAAGTCTGCATGTGACTAAAACCTGCAGCATAAGAGTGATGAGCTGGATCCAAGTCCTGATCGACCCTACCAGCCCGCATCTATTAGTCTTTTAATAGATTTTGGTATATAAAAGAGTGTGTTTTAAAATGAGGATATAGAAGAATAGTGTTTTATATTGTGGCATTTAAAAAGTTAGACCCTAAATATTGATGGTGGGTAGACATGTCTGAAACTCGATTATAACTTACACGTGAAATGTATTGCTATGTGTTCAATTTTATTGAAAACTGATTTTATACTCATGTTTGCGAGCTAATCGCCCTAAAAAAATCGTAACTTTTCATTGAAAGTTAAATTTTAGAAAGTCTAGAAACAATCTTATATCCTTAACACTAGTACTATACCCAGAAATGTAAGATCTTCAACTAAAAAATGAAATAATTACTGAAATTAATTAAACTGAGATGCATCATAAATACAAATTCTTCTTTTGCATAATCTATTATACTCCAAATTCCTAAGAAAAAATCAATCTGCACTAGATACAATCAACAACAGAGAAACAACTGGATCGCAGCGCAATGAAAATCCAATAACCCACCGTTCAACTTAAGCAACTAATCGAAGAATATAGAAAGAAACAAAGTTCAATTTATTTATTTTGCAAATGGTAAAAAGCAAACGAAAGTTTACGACGAATCTAGAAATACAGTAGTTGTGAGGAACAGTTTGGAGATTATTACAGTCGCATTTGATGAGGAGAGCGGAGTGGAACAGTAGAGAGAGAAAGAGAAGATGAGAGAGAGAGACGCCATTGGAGAAGAATAGGAACTACTGAGCTGAGGTGCGCTGAGCTCGTGCCGTTTGTGGAGAAGTGTAGAAATGAAAAAGATCTTGGTTGAGTCGCGGTATGTTTATACTAGTATGAAATTTAGACAGGGGCGGAGCCAGAAAGTTAATAATACTCAGCGAGATCCCGTTGATTATATTCAAGATTTTTTTTTCTACTAATAATAAGTAAATTATGTTAGATTTTTACATATTTATTTCCAATTACACAATAAAAATCTATTTATAGATGCATGCATATATAATCTCAGGGCACATTTTTCCAACTAGGAGTGTGACTTGAAAAAAAAAAAAAAAAAAAAAAATTCAGGTCCTGTGTAACACTAGTACCAGGAAACGTTTGTATTCGGATTTTGACTCACATGGAGAGTTGTTTGTTTGTGAGCTGTGACTGAGAATCATAATCATTGAAATAGAAGGAGGAGCCAGGCCTAGGATAATGGTTACATCTTGTGGAATTAACTTTACCCTGTTAATGGTTAAGCAAAATCAAATTTCAAGTTGTGGAACTTCATCAACTGCCATTTTATCTAGTCTCACTCCCACCGGATTGAATGATTTCTACTTTTAACTGTTTGTCCTTGCAGATATTTTCTCATTCTTAATTTTTTTCGCCTTTCTTTCCTATTTAAAAGTTGGTTTGATTGTCTATCTATGTGTATGCCTTTCAATCACTTAATCTGATAATTAAGTGATACGTGTTCATACATGTATTGATGATCAGTTCTATGTTTAACTTTCAGGTTCTTCATAGCTAATTGCATAGAAAAAAAAACAAGTAACATGAGCTATCATAAATTTATTCGCTATGATTTATAATCATACATTATTTTGATCCTCAACTCGAATCTTGAGTTACAGATGAAATACAGAAACTACTTTATTTTAGATAATTAAGATAATAGATTATTTTACAGATAAACTATTTTATATTTGAAAATTATAAACTCTATATAGATTATTGAGTGGAAATTTAGAGTAGTCAGTCACTACAGAGTATAGATACTAATGTTACACCACACCCTTTCTCTTTTTTTCTTTTTCTTTTTTGAGAAAATAGAAAGGTCTGAAGGGCTGGCAATGGGGTCGGGTTGGATTGTTGTCTGGTCGACATGATAACGACCCGATCAGTTAATGTTAAACCCGAACACGAACCTGACACGAAAGGTTTAAACTCAAACCCAATACGAACCCAAATTGAACCGGATTTATTTGAATTTACATGACACGATAATGACCCGCAGCAAATTTAAAAGATTTAATTAGAGAATACATAATTTAAAATAAGATTTAATGAGAAAAAAATATATATAAGATTTAAATACCTTTTGAGGACATAGAAGGAAATATAAATATGTATAATATCAATTTAAAAGCTGATATAGATTAAATAAATATAAGAGCGAAAAGTTAAAATACCCCTTCTTTAAAAATAAAAATAAATAATACCTCTAAATATATAAAAGATAAATAATACCTACATGCATATCATACATGAATTCCATACATGATTAGCATACATGATGACTATCGCATCATACATGTATTCATCATACATACATGAGTGTTCATTATATTTACATAAGCAACATACATAAAAACATTATATGAAAAAGTGGTGGAAAATATGTTGGAGCAACTCCGAGCGAGTGAAGAAGGTTCAGTGATTTTGTTCATCGACGATCTTCATAATCTTATTAAATTCAAAGGAGAAGAAGATGGAACTGCCACCATTCTCAAATTGGCTCTTGCCGCTAATCACTTTAAGGTATGTATGTTATGTTTATTGCCAAAATACCATATGATTATTGTTATGTTTTTCTTTTTGAAGTAGTAGTATATTTTAAAAGTTTGGACTTGAAGCATTAAACAAATTTTGAACACACTTTCTTTAGTATTATCAAATCCTTGACCAACATATATAATTCGATTCTGTTGAACTAGATTGACAACTAGACGCCAAAAGTGAAAAGATTTCTCGGATTGTGTCATGTCGTTAGTGCAATAAATTAATTAATTCTAACTTTTTTTTTTTTTTTTGATGAATTAGTGTATCATGGCTATTAGAGTGGACGAATATAGAAGATACATGGAAAGGGATGAAGATCTAAAGAGCATGTTTGAGACTATAGAAATAGGTGAGGCATCAAGAGAGGTCACCATTAAGATGCTTCAGGGTATAATTTACAAATATTATCAGCATCACGGCGTTAAGTACAGTCAAACCGCGCTTATTTCCGCGGTCGACTTGTCCAAACACTACAACAGGTTAAGTTCAAAGCATATATATATAAGATGCATGAATTCTCCTATAAACACTACATTGCAGTATTCAATTCGCCACCTGATCTGATGCATCCTCCAATAATAATTGATAGATAAATAAAATTATCGGTGTCTGAAGGGCTTCAAAGCCTAGAAGACATCGTTGTGATTTTTTTTTTCGGGGACATTTTCACAATTTAACAAAACATTATTAATTCTAAAATGTGCTTAATTAGATTACTTTATTGAAAATGATTGAGTTTTAGGTAGAGAAAAATGTGACCTACGACATTTAAATTATGGATTTTAAAAATTCTCTACATCTCCTAAGTGAAGATGTATTATTGTCGCATCTCATCTTATAATTTCTAAAAATCTGTATTTCAAAATCAATCAATTTTTTTTTTGTTTAATATACTATATAACGAGCTAGATGTTGGATTTCTGTTTTTCAGTGGGAAGGTCTGCCTCCTTCCTGGGAAGGCCATAAACTTGATCGATAAAGCTGGCGCAAGAGCGCAAATGCTCGGTAAAACCTGTGTCACTGAGACGGAAATAGAGCATGTGGTCTCCACGTGTAGAGGAGGAGGAGGGCCGATACATCCAGCATGTCGTATACTGCGGCTTGAAAACATTATGAAGCTCAGCATAATTGGACAGGACGAAGCTGTGGAAGCTGTTAGTCGCTCTATTCGCAGAGCTCATGTTGGAACAAGAGGTGAAACAAAGCCGATTGGCTGCTTCCTGTTTACTGGCCCCACTGGGGTCGGCAAAACAGAGATAGCCAAGGTAGTCGCCGGAGACTACTTTGGCTCCGAAGCAGCAATAGTGAAGCTCGATATGTGCCAATTCATGGAGTCTGACACCATGCCACGGCTGAGGGACCTCCTACCAAAGGAGATCAGGACAAGGCCGCACAGTCTGGTTTTATTGGAGGAAATTGAGAAAGCGCATGAGAAAGTTTTGAATGTGTTGCTACAAATTCTAGATTATGGAAGGTTGAGTGATGGCAAGAGTATGACACCAGTTGATTTTACTAAGACTATCTTAATACTAACATCAAATGAGGAAAGCAAATTCAAGGCAGAGGTGGTGAACAGATTTGACGAAGTCGTGGTATTGAAGCCATTGGAAAAGGATCACATAGAGAAGATTTTGATGTGATGATTGATGAATTCCGTGCAAGAGTTGCCGCCAAGAAGAAGATTCAAGTTGGTGATGCGGGCAGGATATCATATGAGGTATGGCGCTCGAGCGCTCAAGAGGGCCTTCACTAACTACATTGAAACTAAATTAGCTGATGAATTCTTGTGGGGAAGAGTGGTAAAGAACGACGCAGTTATGATGGATGTCACCGAAACTGGCCGTGTCCTGTGTCGTAAAGCTAAAATGGTTCTAGCTCTGTGTGACAAGGAGAAGGAGCTCTCTCAACTTTAAAATAATAATAAGGGGAACACTCCCATGCCACCTGCTGCATGTGGGATGCGACCGGGTCGGGTCGGGTTGGGTTAACCCGGTCAACTCGGATTTGACCCGTTGACCCGGTCAAAGTTATTATTATTATTTTTTAATATTTCAGTTTTTTTTTTATTTCAGTTTTTTTTTTCGTCTCCGCCTTCGGCTCCGATTTTACGGCTCCGCCTTCGCTCCGATTACAAATATAAGGATAATCGGCGGGCAATAATTTGGACTTTTTCGGCTCGCTCCGAGGCCTTCGGCTCCCCTCGCTCGAATCTTGACCAAAGAAGAAGCGGCAAACAAAAAAACGAAACGGCAAACAAACAAACGAAGAGGCAAAAAAAATATAGAATTAAAAAAAAATTAAAATCTGAAAAAAATACAAACAAGTTGAAAACAGAAAAGGAAAAAAGAAAAAAAAATCGGGAAAAAAAAAAAAAAAACTGAGCGCGTGCACCTCACGCGCCGCACGTGGGTCAGGCGCGTACGCCCCATGCGCGGTCGCATGGGGTGCGACCGGTCGCACGCAAGTTTTTGTGTAATAATAAAATCAAATCAACGTTTTTAATACTGTGATTTACTTTGTAAGAGAAATACGCCCCACTAGTATTAATTTTTCAAGTCTTACTTTGGAATTCAATTGCTGCTAAACATATTCTGGATGGATTCTATAAGTAAAGGAAATTGTATTCTTGGGGGGTTTATTGCAGAGATAGATAAATGCATCGGAATCCGCGGCAAATAATACTTCTCTTGCAAATTGCACATAAACAACATTGACTTCACAATTTAACTTATCACCAAGGATTTACATATGTAGGATTTATGAATGTTCCCAGAGATCAAGGGTAATAATTCTAATGGAAGATATCCTGACTATCTCATCTTATCACAACATCTGTGGCAACAAACCAAAAATACCTATTTGATACTGATATAATCAATTATAAAAAATGATAATATCTTATAGAGTAAATACATAAAATAAAAAATATTTTAATAAATTTTAATCACAACAAAATAATAAGTTTCAAAATCTGAACAAGAAAAAAGTGAAAAACAAAAAGTATATAGGAGTGAAAGAGAGAAAAAAAGTAGATGGATGCAGTGGAAAGGACAACTCCGTTCCCGGTGTGGAATCAGATGATACTGAATAAATAATGCGAACTAAGAGGCAATGCAAAGTTATGACAACCTGAGGCTCAGGGGCCTTCTCCTTATCGATTCGGCTGGTGATGCGACAGCTCGGAGAAGAGGCGTGAGACGTACGCGCGGCTCTCCGCCACCACCACCTCCGGTCACTTGCCATCGGGAATCCAGGTTTAGCGCTAGGGATGGGAATTGGTATTTAGGGTCTGGGTTGGGGTTTTACAAGAGTTTGAGTTTGACAGAGACGAGTCGACGGAGAAAGAAGAGAATGCGACAGGAATAAAATTCGACAATCGACAATCGACAATCAATGTGCGAAATTGAATATGAATCTAAAAGTGTAGTTTACGCTTCTCGAATTTCAAAACGAAAAAAATGGATGCACCGAGCGCCGACGCTGGGCGGAAGAGAGGAGGAGCAGTCTCTTGTACGGAAATGGATCTTCTGCAGTTGCCACAAAAACAACTGCAGGGTGCCGTGAGGATCAGAAGTGAAGGAAAATACGTTGAGAGCAGTGGCGGGCAGAGAATATTCTAGAGAGAGAAGAGAGAGAAAGAACGTAACCAACTCTGCATACTACACACTCTATAGTACGTACTATAGTTAATAAATGGGTACCCGTGGATATCCATACTTGTATTTGCGGGTACTCATATTCAAAGAAGCAAAAAATGAATATTCATACCTTTTTCATTTTAGCCGAACGGGTACCCAATACCCGGCCGGATATACCCGACCCGGATATAGGGTACCTGGTGTACCCGTTTAGAAAAAAACAAGATAAAAATATGGTAATTTTTCACCCGTTCGATTTTACAATAATTTTCAACGATAAATTAATAACCAACTATGTAGCAATAACTAGACGACAACAACAAATCAATACTAAACGTAGTTTAAACATTTAAGTTCAACAAATAAAATACTATGAATATATACTATTCATAAGTTATGTTTAGAGTTATGTTTAGGTTTAGGTTTAGGTTTAGGTTTAGGTTTTAGCTAAAAAATGAATATATTTATAATTTGTATAAAATTATATATAATAAATAATTGTATATTGTTGACCGAGTGTTTGACCGGATACGCAATACCCTAACGGGTATACCCGTTAGGGTATTTTCTAAAAATCTCATACCCATACCCATCCAATACCCGCAAATTATGGGTATTGGGTACTCAATACCCAGCCTGGTACGGGTAGGGTATGGGTATGAGATTTTTAGAAAATACCCTAACGGGTATGGGTATGAGATTTTTAGAAAATACCCTAACGGGTCCCGTTAGGGTATTTTCTAAAAATCTCATACCCATACCCATCCAATACCCGCAAATTATGGGTATTGGGTACTCAATACCCAGCCTGGTACGGGTAGGGTATGGATAACCCGGAAATCCGCTTTCCATACTTTCACCCCTAGTACGTACACTTCCACACACCAGTGTGTGCAGACGCCAGACGGTTAGCACTAGCAGTAGTAGTATATAACATCGTTCTACTCCACTCCATTTCATTCCACTGCAAATACTCACTTCTCTCTGCTACAAATTGCACTTCACTCTATTCTTCGACATTTCATCTCTTTCATTCGCCGCCTCTGTAAGTCTTCACCAATGCTTTTACCTACACTTCAATTTCAGCCATTTATATGCATGGATCATTGTTGTTGCTGCTGAAGTGATTTCAATTTTTTGTTTTCTGTATAGAATTACTCTTAATCTTCTGATTATTCGCCGCCACAGTCTTTAGCAATAATTTTACCTAGACTTCAATTTCAGCCATTAATTATATGCATGGATCGATGTTATTGCTACTAAATTGATTTCAATTTTTTGCGAGCCTTTTTCTATGTTTTTGGATTTCGCACCTTCTTCTTTAGCTAAGTTTTTATGTATAGAATTACACCTAATCTTCTAAGTCCTTTGTGAGATCATTAGATCTAGCTCAGTTTTGTCATATAATTGCATATTCCTATTGTAGTTTGAGCTAATTGGCGAAAGATAAATTTATTTGACTGGAACAATTCGTTCATTTGTTAGCTAGCTGCGGAAGTTGATTTATTGTCATCCCTCTCTCTAAGTTGATTTCATGAAAAGGTAACATTATAAGTTACAACTTTAGATTAGCCAATTTAGTTGGAAATATAGAATTTAAATTATATTTGCCCAAATTTCACCTCTAAATTCGATACCAGTCTCATTTTTTGCTATTAAAGTATTGATGGTGGGTTGACATGTCTAATATCGATTATAGCTTACACATGAAATTTATTGCCATTTTGTGTTCATTTTTATTGAAAACTCATTTTATACTCATGTTTGCTGGACTTATGTATTGATGTTTTGCTACAAAAATTTATAGCATTAAGTTTATTGACGTAAAAGGTTGTTTACTAAATATAGTAGTAATTTTTTTTTTTTTTTTGTAGCATGGATTACTATCTTCAATTGTGCATTGCCCTGATTGTTCAGATCATGTACTTGCGACTTGGCATGAGTGATCGTGTCTTTAGGATAGTCATTCACGGTCTGATCCTCACAAGTATCGTAGGGATTTGGATTCTAGTGTACTTTTTGGCCATTGAGAGGGCAATGAGACGAGAACTACTTGATGGTTTTGTATTGATGTTTCTTGGGGGGCACGCCTTGGTCTATATGTTTGTATATGGAGCACATGAGCTCGCCACGAGTGAGGATAGTGATGAGGTGTTTCGAGTTGTATATCAACTCGGGATGATACTTTTTGGTGCATTTTGTATTGCATATTTGAGAGGAAACATCAGTGTGTTGATGCACAGCATCTGGAGGCGAGTTCGGAGGCTAAATCTTCCAGCAACGCCACCTCCTTCACCGCCACATGCACCCGACGTTTGTCTCCATCACAGTTGCGGCTGCAGACCTCCCATTGTCATCGAGCCGATGCCACCACTTGACGTTTGTCCCCACCACTCTTGTGGTTGTACTCCTCACAGTAGCAGCGCCCCTCACAACCGGAACACCCCAACACCACCACCCCATCCGGATCAGCTCACTCCACCATCCACCACATCACTCGATGTTGCTTCCTCCAGTGACACTACTGGTGTTACCTCCTCCAGCACTCTGCCTCCTTCAGCGTCGGTGCCTCCTTCAGCACCTTGACGGCCTCTTGTTCGCCCTCATCATTCCTAATCCTTCTCAACTTTGGATACTACCTCCGATCCACTGCCATTCCATTTTATATATGCCTTACCTATATTTCCTATATGTATCTGACCTTATAGTGTTGTTATAAACTGGATTTTATGAACGTCTTATTTGGAATATATTGTATGTTTTTGGGTTTTGGTACTTAATATCTTCTGTTCTTCAATCATTTCCACACGTGGCTAATTCTAAATTATATCGATCTTTTAAAATAATTCTTTAACTTATACCTAATCTAAAACAAACCTCAATGGCTATTTAATTAAGTTCAATTCTAGGATTTACATATGAACAACATATACCACTTTCAAGAGGGTTTGGTCTTATTAGCTAGCTTTATAATAAGAACTAAAAGTTCATCTACAAAACATGTTTTAAAAACAAGTATTTTCCCATAAAATATAATTTCTAGCTCTTCATATTTTACTCACAGTACTCTTATTAGAACAAATTGGTATTTATTTGCTTATTTTTGCAGATCCACGTTAAATATAATAGACTAATAGAGACAGAATTGAATATTCAAAAAATAACTCCATTTTATTTAGATTAAATACAAAAACCGTGAAGAGTTTTGTATAGAATCTCATTACGATTGCTGCACATGGAATCCGATTAAAGCTTTCTAAGTCGAGCTACTCAGCATGAATCTATATAATGAATGCATAGCTATAAAGAAAATTGATATGCAGGCATAAGTCCATTTAGGAAAGACAAGAAAAGTGTAAATTTAAACACAAACATCATATTGTGAATTTTGCCATCAACGCCGAATATTATTCACTATCAAGAAAGCATAACCATGCCTTAGATCTGGCCCAGGATGACGTCGGCACCGGAAACCTCGAACTCAGATGGAGCTTTCTCCACATTAAGAGCTTTAATCTTGCCGTCGTCCACATAAGCCGACCACCTGCGTGTAATGAACACAAGGAGCATGAGAATAGTGAAGATGGGTCAACACCTATAACCTATGCAAACAATGAAGCGAAAAAATACCTATGGGATCGAGGTCCCATTAATGCAGCGGATAGATCTATCGTCAAGTCGAGCTTCTTGTGGAAACTCGCATCAAAATCTCCATAGAATTCAATCTGCAACAACACAAGATGAAAATGAACACGATCAAAATACTTCCCCGTCAGCAATCCAAGTTTTTCACCAAGGCAAGAAACAATAGCAACGAGCATAAGCTGAAGGAGCAGCCGTTTCCAAAACAACACAACATTTTTAGCACCAGCTGATTCAACTCATAATGTATCTCGATCATAGCTAAGGCCGATTGATATAGCAAACACTAATATGCAGTTAGAAACAATGAAAAGTTTGGTTATCACAGCATACTACCTGTTGCAATCATCGTGCAGAATAAAATAGAATAAAGTATCATATGCAGCACATATTATGTATTCTGAAATGGCTAGCACAACACCAACGAACATGAATTCAGATTCCAACACAAACTAAATATCATATGAAATGTTTGTCTCAGGAAGTAAACAAAATCCTTAATTCACAACGAGGCTACACGTCTACAACAAAGCGAGTGGAGTAAGATAACTGACTTCCTATAGCTCTAATACAAATAGCTCAAAACCGCATATCACACCATTAGAAACTGCTCATATTCCTCAACAAATTGTAAATAGTAAACGAGCAACTTACAGCATCTTTAGCCTGAAGTTTCTCAGCCCAACCATTCATTACATAGGGGTCGTTGACAGCTACACATATAACTGAATCAATTCCCTTTGCCTTGAACTTATCGATATTCTTTTTGTAGCTAGGGACATGTTGTGCAGAGCAGACTCCAGTGTACGCCCCCTAGAAATGTAAGAACATATTGAATCAGTATATAGAGAAACAGGTTTAATTATTCTCTTTTCTCAAACAAAAGAAAAATGCTGGCTAAATCAAGCTCGATTTTGAATATCGTACTATATTCCCAGAAGAGATTGTTACTGTTAGTTAACACAAGTTTTTAACAGATTCAAATTTCAAAACATTGTCGTAACTAGTTCGGTTACAATAGTACGCTTCTCAAGAAATTTAATTCGGCCTAATACTTGAGTGATTTCTACTGAATTTTGATCCCCAATAAAACCATTACAAGTGCAACATTTACATGAAAATCTTAAAAATCTAAAATGGCAACATCCCAATGCAACAAAAAGCTCATTTCAACATACTATCTAAATTAATCATCGATTCAGATTATTTTAAAAAAAAAAAAAAAAAAAAGGCAGGAATCAAATTTTCCCATTCAATTTTAATAAGTAAATATTTCAACTCGACACCACACAACACACAGCGACAATTACTGCAAATATAAGAAAGAAACGATCAAAATAACTCACCGGAAGCCCAAAGATGACAACTTTCTTGTCCTGAAAAAACAATGAGCGAAAAATAAATTAAAATCCCAACTAATCAACTCGAAAACCCTACAAACATCGAGAAATTAAATTTAAAAAACAGCACTATCTGAATACAAGTTTCGTCGAGAGAATTGATTGACCTTGAAAATATCTTTGAGCGGAGTGGTGGCGAACTTGGATGAAACGCCGTCGTCCCAAGAGCGAGCTTTCTGGAGGGAAATATCCGGTGCGGCAGATATCAAGTCCGAGCCCACTGCAACCGAGGCATACGCCCTTGATGCTTGGAGACCGCCCATCATTGACTTCATAGCCGCAGTTCGCTTTAGCAATGCAAAGGAAGCCATAGCTGTTTGTAACTTTTTCTTCAACTTCTCTTTTTCTGTTTTTTTGCAGAGTGAAATGGGGACGGGATGATGGCTGCTATATACTACATATACCTCGCGTTTTGCCTCTAAAAATTAAAGCTAAAATCGTGGTTGGTGTTTACCATTTTCACCATTTCCATCCCAATTAAGCAGCCGAAAATTATTTGAATCGAAATTAAAAATATTATTGAAGGGACGAAAAGGGTCCGTTTAAATATTAATAAAAAAATGTATTATATTGATATAAACAAAAAAAAAAATTCTTACTATCCCATTAAAATAATTTAATTCAATCGTTAATAGGTAACATATGGTAATTTAAAAACAAAAAACAAAACATATGGTAATTTAGTCGTCACATTCAATCACACTAACGAGTAGTTTTAAGCTGGGAGTTTGGGGGAGTGACACTTTCAAGATGATCTAGTCGTGACAACTAGTCACTCACACTATCAAGCATTTTGGATCAAGTCGTGACATGACACACTCCCACGAGTTTTGCAATTAAAATAAAGTTCTTGGTTGTTTGATTTTGGACATAGAGAATCAAAATAATTGGAAAATCAAAAATAGAACTAAGAAAATAAGATTAAATATCTCAAATCTCAATCAAGGAAGGCTAGTAGGATATGGAGGTTCGTTCTTGATTACTCCATCACATGATCAAAAAGATTGATAGGACAGAAACGAGGTTTACGCAATCCAATAGATTTAGGGTTTAGGTGATCCAGATTACCCCGATCCCATTATATAAGATGATCGGATAACCCCGGATTATACAATGAGATTGGGTAACCACGGCCGAAGGGAATGGCTGTTACATGATTTGTGGCGGGAAATCACCAAATGCAAAAAAACTGGCCTAAACAGCTTTGATGACTGATGTTATTGATCATTCAGAAAGCTATAACCAGTATGAACAACTTCTCAAAACAGGATTTCAGAACATAAACCCTGCACCCTACGAGAATTTCAGAGCAAGAGAATAAGCCCTGCCAGCATGCAGTCGGCCTACCCGGCACAACCTAATTTTACTACTCCTGACTGACTCATCAAGATTTTATGGGCTTGCTCTAGGCCTCCACAGTCCAAGCCGGTACTTGTGGGCGTACTTCAGTATCAGCTTTCTCTGCAGAAACAGCATAACACCACCATTCATGAGTTTATTCGATCCGTATAATGTACATTTGTGATGGGAGATATGAAGGAACTAATAAATCTCGTACAATTGTCACCACATTTGCAAATCTAACTTGCATGTGTTTATGATGCATTTGCGACTCGAGAGAGGACCAGGTTCGGGAAGGCATTAGGCATTAAATGGACCAATGTGTAAGACCATTAACTCATCAAGAAAAGTCACCTTATCATGCATGTTAAGCTATAGCTTAGTTGAGCTAAATACCAAATGAAGTAGACAAGCTTCTATCTTTGAAGGCTTTAACAATACAAGAGTTCATATTTGCCAATCACAACTCAGATCTTGCAAAGATGGACCAGAGGAGTTTCTCAATACTTCAACTGTACGGACATGTTCAAACATCCACATTACCAAACCGAAAACCAAATCCCATTATTTCTATTTGATATTTTTTTCTAGCCACAAAGTTACATTGATTATGCATCCAAATTTATTATCACTTCGACTTCAATTTGTTGGTTTTGTTTACCTATACTATCAAACTAGCATAACTCAAATCATGAAACAGAAAAACAGAAAGCACGGTGTAAGGCACAGACCAATTCTATCATATACCAAAAGAGCCAGCGTCAACCCAAATAATCGACTAACACCTCATCCTATAATAGGGACGAAAAAAAAGCAACAGAAAACAATGCAACAAACAACATGGTTACTGAGAGTCTAAGACTACATCAAAAACACGCTCACAAAGTCACAGTTCTTAATAAGTTTGAAATTACATAATTTAAGCAGTCGATTTTATAACCTAATTACAACACAATTTTGACAAGATTATGTTTGTTGATCACAAGCACTAGTACATACTTCTGAAAGAAAGAGAGGGCAACAACAAGGTATCACTCCAAGTGCTTCACCAAGCAGAGCAAAATTTACTCAATCGAAACTATAATAACAATACATATACCTCTAAAAATATAGTAGACTTTATCAATGGATTATTTAGGATTAAATAAATCAACCAAGAATAGGAAGCAAAACAATACAATGAGCAAAATCATCATCTCCATCCTCACAGTTCAGATAAGTAAAGATCATATTTCTCCAATAAAATTCTCTTTCCATTTATTTCATCCGTTCCTTGTTTCTGAATTAAATTCTAAGAAGCACTTAAATTTACACCAAATCCTTTACCAAATCAAAATCAATTCCCACAATCAACCATCCCAAAATTTAAATTAACAAAAACTAAACCTAAACATATACATATATCAGCACATATGACGGAGGAAAATCGTCTTACGTCTTTGCAAGGGATCCCGAACCGCTTGAGCTTAATGGTTCGAGTGACGAGAAGCTTATTCAAATCTCCAATCTCGGATTCCAGCTTCTCCACATGCTTTTCTAATCCTCTCCCAACTCCATTCAGAAACTCCGGAATCCCAACTTTCACTGCATTTTGAATAAAAATAATCACAGTCCGTTTTCTGAAGCTTACTCAGTAAATTAAATCAAATACGCAGATAAATAAGATCGGAAGAAATCATCCTGCAACTTCTTACCACAGTAATGGCTGGATTTGGTGGAGAAATTTGCAATTCCAGATACATAATTCGAATTTCTCAAAAATGAGGATAATCGGCTGCTTCCCGTCAGGATTTGCCTCCAAAAAGCCATATCAAAAATTGGGGAAATAGATTTCGGATTTTCTCTCAACTGAGCGAAGTATAAACCCTAAGAAGTTTCTGACTCCTAAAACGACAGAATTTAAGTTCTCTCTTTCATCTTTTTTATTTTTTGTATCTATGTTATGCCTTTTATTTGAAATCTATCTTAATTGAATTTTATTTTTCTTTTGCGTTTGGGGTGTCTCAATAACATTTTTGTGATAACCTTAATTTGATTATCATTTTATTTTTTTGTGAATATGAATTGTTCGTGTTTAGTCGATAGTACAGAATGCTCGTAAAAATTAAAAGTAGATAACTTTCACTATCCATCGATAAAAATAAAAATAAAAATATAATAAAAATAAATAAATAATAATAATAATAATAATAATAATAATAATAATAATAATAATAATAATAATAATAATAATAATAATAATAATAATAATAATAATAATAATAATAAAGGTTTGGATAATAAACGTAAAAATGTGGTACAAAAATACATAACAAATTGTTTATAAAATGAAACAAAAACAAAGTGTGTGTGGCTTACGTTTGCAGACTTGCAGTCCAATTAAACAATTAATTGGGCTCCAATAAGCCCATACATACACCGACAAAACTTTGATTTGTTGCTTGGCCCAACGATTTAGGTCCATATCATCTTAATCGACAAGGAAAAAAAAAACTTGTAAATGCTAGCTATAGATCGCTCTGATTATATCTGTTCGTATATACACCTTTGCAAAACAACATTATCATTTGTAGTGAATGACTTAAACATAAGAAAATCCAACAAAATTCTAACTCGTGATATTTCATTCACAAGCTCACATCATCACATTTATACGTCCAATTCCAGCTAGATAATTAGTATCTTCAAGATCAAAAGTTTGACTCTCACCAATGTGATTCAAATAGTTGCATATATAAGGAAAAAAAGAAACTTGCTTTCATCATTTAATTAAATCCTTGTCACAAAATTCTATTTAATTGGAAAACATCTATCTTTCCAATTTATAATTAGATTATTTTACTTCTTTTTCCTGGACCAAATGTTATGGGTGTGACATGAGATGAGAATTTAAAACTCCGGCTAGTCAAGGGAAATAATAGAAATGTGACAAACATTTATTTAATTTTCGTCACTAGCAAAATTGAGTGGAGTGGATGGGGGAGGGACAAAAATGGGATTTGACTTTGACTAGGAGTCACAAGAAACATGCAAGTTATGTTTCCAACTGACATAAAATGGCCGAACGCGTTTGGCTTTGGCACCATCCCAATCACGTGACCTCACCCAACCCCTAATTAAGTATTTTAATTTTATATTCATAAATTTTGTTGATATAGTATTTTTATACTCCTGTATATGATGGTCTTGAATTGTATTGTAGCTAGCTCTGTAATTTTTAAAGGATGCATAATATTGTTATGTTTGTAACTCTTTAATATAATATTTTCATGAAGGGTTTTTATTAGTTATGTTTTGAGCAATTTATTTTAGTTGAAGCTACCAACTTTTGAGGACTCGGTAACAATTAATGTTAAATTACTTTACATCTCGAACTACATTAAGGAATAGTGTAAGGAAAAAATTCTTTGAGGAAAAATAGTTTGGTGCATAATAAAAACTTTTAATTCTAATTCATTGTTTTACTTATTGTAATTAGTTATAAGTAAGCTAACGAGTATGATATAAGAAAAGTAAGGAAACAAAATATAAACTGTGCCACTTTTGTATAAATAAAAAAATAAAAATAAAAATCTGTAGTGCGTGTGCGTAAGAGGACACGTTTCAAAGTATCCTCCTACCTATTACAAAGAGAATCATACTTCAATACATTAAATATAAATTTGCTATTGAATCAATTTAGATTTTCAGGTGATGTTGAAGTGATGGATAAACACATAGTCATATCGATGAACGTTGGCCGCCAAAAATAATTATGTTTTCGTTATCATAATTAGTAGTACATTCTATAATTTCTATTGTGGGCATTATTTTTTTTAGTTTTCTATTGTGAGTATTATTATTACATTATTACGCAAAATAAGTTTTTGAATAATAACGAGATTCAAATCGATCTATATTGTGGTGCAATAAAAAGTTTTTAAATTAATATAATATTTCATTTTTCAGACATATTTTTACATTTTTACTTTTGAAAGTTCAATATATTTACTATAATAAAAACAAAAATCATTCACTAATAAATTAACAATACATTTGAAATAGGTCATTGTACTAAAAATACTCCTGCCAAACATTATCTACTTAATTTTAAAACTTGTGTTTAGTCCCGCAACATTCTAAGTGAAGACGGAGGAAGAAATAAATAAAAGAGTAATGAGATTCGGACACATTGTGATCATCCACACGCGTGAAAAAAAAAGTTGATTGTAAAAGTAAAAATAATCACATTACTCCTAAGATTTATGCTTACCAATTAAGGTGTATTTCTATTTTTAAAAATTATATTATTATTTTTAACATGTGTGACTGGTCAGTATGTCCAAATATCATTGCTCTAAATAAAATATTTTATAATTATCACCAAACATGCAAATGGACAATCATATCCGCTAATGGGCCTGCCCTCATCGTTATCGCTTGTCATACTTGTTTTACTATACTACCCTCGGCTGAGCGGCTCATCGCCTATTGGTATCATAAGCTAATCGGCGCGGTTGTCGGCTAACTCAATTTATTACCTTGTTTTATTTCGTTTTTATTTTGGTATAAAAATGAAAAACAAAGAGTGGTTTATAAAAGAGGCAAAAAAAGAGAAAAGGATACACGATAAGATATTGAACTTAGTGTGGGTGTTGGAGTGATAATTAAACTTAGAATCTTCAAATAATTTCAATTCATTAATTTTGGTATTCAAAATTTTAAGACAATCACAAGATTCACAACAATCTGACATATATCAAATACTCCTTATTACATATGGGCAATATAATTAAAAAAAATTAGGAGAGAATGCAAAAGAAAAGGAGTAAAGATAGCCACGCGTCCAATGCTTTCAATTTTTCTATATTTCTTTTGCTTATTATTATGAACTTGAGAAAGAGATAATCAATTTTTCTGTATTTCTTTTGCTTATTATTATGAACTTGAGAAAGAGAGAATTAAAACGAGTACATATGTTAGTAATGAGTGATTATTGAAGATAAATGTAGATGTTGAAGATTATTGTCTTAATGTCAAATATATATAGTATAGCAAATTAATCTAGTAAAATGTGTAAGATCTTTCTAGAAATAGTTATACTAATCGAATAATTTTTTTTCTTTTAATAAAAAATCTACCCTCGAATTTTCCTTCGTCGCAATATATGTAAGAGTGAGGTAAATTCATTTGTCTCATAAATGAATTTACAATTGTGGAATGTATGTAACGTAGCTCATAGTTTTATTTTGATGGTGCGTCTCTAAAATAAAATCTTGAGATACGATATGGAAATAGTTTACTTTCTTTGGAAGCTAGTTTAAAAATTCTTGCATAAGCCACATCTGTTCTGTTCCGGCTATTGCATGGGGAAATGTTCGGACTTCGGAATATGCATTTAGCTTTCTTTTTGTCCAAGTTTTGAGTTCTCAAAAGTCAAGTCCACAACATAAAATTCAATTTAATCCAAATAATTTTTCCCAGTAACAAAGTCTACAGTTTGGAAGAAAATAGACTAAATTTCGTATACTGTGTGGTAAAGAACGTGATTAAAACAAGAAGTAAGTCCGAGCGATATAATTGGTAAAATGGACGATATTATGATTAAAGTATCATGATTTATATAATATGTCCTTTAAATTGGGACTTGAAAATAAAATGTTTATCTTTTCCTAAATTATGTTTTATTTTTTTATTTTGAGGTGTACACGCACACGCGACTCTAATTCAATTACTTGATTGAAAAAGAAGCGGCTTACTTCTTAATAGCGCATTGTGGTATAAATTATGTTTTTTTCCTTTTTTTCATTACTACTATATAACAGTCAGCTAATGTTTAAGTACTGATGATAATTTACTGAACGAAAACACTTGAAACCTTCAATCACTTGGAAAAAGCCATTTTTATTAATTTTGAGGAATTATACATGTAAAGAGACAAATGTGCAGATAAGTTCTTATTAATTTGAGGAGCTTTATGAAATTTATGGCAATAACTCTTTCATTATTAATCAGCCAATATTGATTAATTTCTCTCAACTAATTAATAATTAATGAAGAAAGAATCGGAGACCAATGACAAAAATTAAGGGCGTGGGAGAGGGTGAATGTTTTCTGGCGGTGGGCGGCATGCAGGCCCCACTAAAATCTTGATTTAATTGTAAATATTATTCAAATAAAATACTCCATAAGTTGGAAAATTAGACTGTTTTAATACTTCAACCATCGACAGTTCCACACTATATTTAGACATAATGTTTCAGTTTGGGACCTCCATAAAAAATGTACTACTATATTTTTGTCAATTTCGATCATTACAATATGCGACACCCTTACAACATGTGGCACTTTTACATTACTCACCTAAATTTATTAAAACTCATGTCATCACAAATTATATCTAACTATGGTGGACAGAGGTAGATATATTTTTTGTTCTGAAATAACTATATAATCCATACTTCAATAATTAAGTAAAAATGTCAAATCACAATAAGCAATCCATTCATTAGACATGCAAAATTCTCGGAGATCATTAGTGTTCTTCAATATGTCTCCAATACCCCTTTTTTCACTAGAAACTGTCTTCAAACTGTCTCTAACTTTAATATTAAACAATTTCTCATTTCCATTAAATTAATTCATAAAATTTCATTAATGAAAATAACATAAAACATTACATTAATTCAAATAAAATAAAGTATTACATTAATTGAAATAAAAAAAAATTTACATTAATTAAAATAAAATAAAAAGTTACATTAATTAAAATATGGACTACTCGTGTAGAGGTCCAAATTTGTGCCAAACGTGCTTGATGAGATCATTGGTAAACCGATGGTGCTTTCGTTGATCTCTCAAGTCGGCTTCCCGTTTGAAATATTCCTCAAAGGCAAGCGGAGTGACCCTCTAGGATATCCCGCTAGTGAACGCCGAGTCGGAGTCGTCTCTCCAATTCTCCACATCCTCTCGCTCGTCTTCGATTATCATGTTGTGCAAAATAATACACGTGAATATGATATCTCGAAGATGCCTCGTGTACCAGAACCGTGCCGGATTTCGAATTTTTCCATCGGGCTTGGAGAACTCCAAAAGCCCGCTCTATGTCCTTTCCGACCGATTCCTGCATCTTCTTAAATCTCGCCGTCTTCGGGTCAGTTTCAACCTTAGGCGTCTTGATCAGTTGTCGGCGAAGTAGTCGGCGTGTAGGAGCGCACACGCTGCTTCGTAGTCGACGAACGACCTCGCCCTCTTCTTCTTCTTCTTCTTCTTCTTCTTCTTCTTCTTCTTCTTCTACACAGCTACGTGTGCACGGACGGCTCGTTCCACGTTCGCCATCTGAAGGGTTGTATACGAAAGCAAGACTTTTATTTATATACAATTGATATTTATTTCACTATAATTCTCCTATTTGAAATGTTTATTATTGCATAATTATTATTTGTCCAATTTATCTCAATATCATAGATTATATAGTGTGTTGTAGATCACAGAAGATTATATGATCGGCATTTTATGAGATATAAACTAATATTCACAATCGAGATAATTTGGACAAGTTGTTTGTTTAGATTGTAGCATAATAGTATTAAATAGTTTATCTTGACTATTTGTTTATGCTAATACGTTAATCGTATTGAAAGGGTCACAGTGAGATTAATTCTCTGTTCTAACTTATTAAGAATTAAAGATCTCGGTGACTTAAATAGTCTTAACCTTAATTGGGCTTATCAGTATGAATAAGTGTCTAACTATTGCTTTGATCTATTATAAATGAGAACTTAATAGTGGTTCAAAATTTCGTATTTTGGGCGGTAGCAGTTCTTATTTGATATTGATAGAGCTGCAATAAGGATCCGTGTCCTATGCATAATGGGATGATGATATCCTCTCGAGGAACTTAATAAGGTTATCGTATTAAATCCTGCAGGTGGAATTAGTTCCGATACGATGATGAGTTTAAGTGGTAGCACCCGAAATAATTATTTATTAGTGAATAATTAATTGATTAATTAATTGCTGTCAGAAGTATTTAATTAATTAATGGATATTCGAGAATCTTAAACACGGAGATTAATTAAGTCTAATACTAGCCCCAACTCAATTAAATAAATAAGAGGGTAAGTCAGTATTAATTCTTTAGTGGAATGAATTAATATTTATATCTGATTTATATTTCTGGGCTGAATAGATTAAATCAGATATATTGGGCCAATCTTATTTAAGCTAGTAGATCCCTGAACTGGCCCAATGGCCTGTGTTTCTAGTGGGCTAGGCGTCTGTTTCCTACGGCCCGTGAGGGTTGTCTAGGTTCAATGAATGTGAGCAGTTATTTATCTATAAATACAAGGCTCATAAGACTCATTACTGACTTGCATTCTAAGCAATAAAACCCTAGAGAGGGAGACAGTAGGCACCGCCCCACAGCAAGAGAGAGAGTACGAGGTCGATCCCATCCATCGTCGTATTCTAGCCGGGAACAGTTTAGAAGGTCAACTCTGGAGTCGTTATGCATCAAATTCGCAGGTATTTCGAACAAACATCCTATGATTGTAATTAAATTCATAGGAGCATGCTAGGTATGGATTTTGTATGTGTTTGTTAGATATCCATAATTGATCCGTGGGTTAAGAACGAATTGGTTTTCAATAACCGGTCCCTACAGCTGGTATCAGAGCCCTGGTCTGTAAATTATGGCTCTGTCGGATTAACGAACAGTAAATCTATAATTAAATAAAATCTGATTTTATTTATGTATTTATATGCATGTATGTTCGTTGTCTCGTCGTGGATTCGTTTATTTTCTGTTGGTTTGCCGTTTTGGCCGTTTTACCACGAGAAAATCCGTGGTTAGATTATGATTTCAGTTGTAAATTGTTATTTCGATTTGTAATTGTTGTACGAGTCGAGAAACGGACAAGTTTGAAGAAAGGGGAAGGCCGGCGGCGGCGTGTGGCAGCGAACGGCGGCCCGTTGCTTTCACGCTCTAGGTTTCCACCGTGCATGGTGAGAGACGAGTTGAAATCCGACTCGTTGGAGCTCCTGCTCCGACGTTTATGGTGCCCATCTCGATCCATGCACTAACGGAGGTGGGGCGTGACTGCAGGGCACCAAATCGCGACGGCGCGTGCTTGGCACGCGCGGCTCGTCACGGCGGCAAACCTGCCATGGCGGTGGGTCTGCTGGGTTCGTCATGTTCGGCAAGACACGAGGGTTTAACCCCTGTGTCTGGTGGCTGGACGATCGGGGCGGTGGAGGCGATTTGATCGCTATCGCCCCAAACCATCGTCGTTGGCCCTTCTTCTCCGGCGAGAGCGAACTAGCAGCAGCAGCTCCGGCGAGACCAAACCAGCAGCAGCAGCACCTGGCGGTCGAGGCGGTAGCGGCGGCGAGCGCTGCAATGGCTCCGTGTCGTGCGACTCGTCGCGGCGCTATCGCGAACTCGACGGCGACGAGCGGCGATGCACAGCAGCGCGGCTGCTCTCCTTCTGCCTTGCTGTTCCAACAGGCGAGGTGGATGGAAGTGAGGGCAGAGGTGGCGATGTGTTGGCGTGCTCGCCGGATCGCGATTCCGGCGAGGTGGTGGGGGGCTGCCGGCGGTGTAATCCATGCGAAACCCTAGGTTTAAAAACCTAGGGTTTGGACGTGTGGGCAGCCGCACGGTGAGGCTCCCTCGCGTGGGTCGGGTCGTGATGGAAAAACGAGATGTTGTTGATCTCGTTTCCTTCTTGGGCAATGCTTCAAGGCGACGGATTTGGAAAGACTTGAAGACGAAGACTTCTTGTAATAGATAGTCTTAGATTTTATTTCCTATTTTATTTTTGTAATAATTTAGGCAGATACAAATTATCCACGACGAGACGACAATTTATTTGTTATATTTTTTTTAAATTGCATGTCGTGGGATTTAATCACCGTTAAGGTGTTATTATTATTTCTAAAAGCATGATATAATTTGTAATTATTTGAAATTATTTGCGTTTAGAAATTGCATGCTAGGAATTTATCGTATTATTCTAAGCATGTTATGAATTCAAGCGAGCATGATTTATTATGTGAGTTCTAGAAAGAGCATGTTTAGTGATTCTGTGTTTTACGTGATTTGCATGCGAAAACCTTTTGAATTAAAATGACTAAGCATGTTAACTTGATTTTAATAATCAAATTAGACCTCCACAATTGGTTTTAGACGAATTAAGTTGGTAGGCTCGTGTAAACGTCCACACGATCGTGGCTTGCATGGATGCTATTGACTTATAGATTTTGTCGAGTAAAACTTCTAAAAGTATTTTAGTCTCGTGAATAGTGGGAGTTCTGCGTGTAAACGTCCACACTATCGTGGCTTGCACGTATTATTTTTCACAGATTATTCTAGGAGAGATTAGAATAAGATAATTAATGAAATTGTTTACAAGGAGATGTCGTTCTAGTAATTGCATCAATATGTGGGACAATTTTGGATTAGTTAAATTGTAGTCTGTGCTTAGATATTGTCTCGAATACAACTCCCCATCGGAGTCCCTTTTCGAGACGATATGGTCTAGTAAAGGTTCATTTATTAATTTCATTTGTCATAAGGTTAATTTGGCATGAGATAAAATTAAAAACTAGGTGTTTGGTTGAGTGATGCGCACGTAAACGTCCACACTATCGTGGCTTGCGTGTAAGTCACTTGAGCTAATGAAGGTTTCATTTAATATTGTTTATCAAAAGGTTACAATATAAATGTTACGAACGTTTTATGCAATAATTGTGACTTATGTGCGTTTTGTATGTTTAAATTTTTTCAGATATGATTGTTACTCCGTTGTTGAATGTGCTTACTGCTAAGCCGCTTACCGGACCAAATTTCTTGGAATGGAAGCACAATTTGAAATATGTCCTAGATGCCGAAGATTATCACTTCATACTCACTACCCCTGCGCCTGCAGCTCTCACTGCAGACTCCACCGAGGCTCAGAAAGAGGAGTCTAAGAGGTGGCATAAGGCCAATTGTAAAGCCTACATGATGACCACTATGACCTCGGGGTTGCAGCAGCAGCATCAGTCTTTGGACACGACTGCTGCAATCATGACAAATCTTGAAGAGTTGTTCAGTGAGAGTGACCGTTCTACCCGATTCGAGATCATGAGGCAAATCATGAGCTCGAAGATGACGGAAGGCGCGTCTGTGTGCGAGCATGTGCTTGGAATGATCAATCATTTCAACGAGTTGGACGTGCTCGGTGGCGGTATCATGGATGAAGCTAAGGTCGACATGATACTCCACACTCTTCCCAAGTCCTATGAGAACTTCCGCCTTAATGCAATAATGAACAAGAAAGTGTTCACTCTCAATGAACTGCTCAATGAACTTGTTGCGGCAGAAGGGGTTATGGGAAAGAGTCCGCAAGCTCTTGCCTCTTCTTCAAAGGGTTTCCATTCTTCACCGAAAGGTGGAAAGAAATGAAAGGGCCCTGCGAAAGGCAAGAAGGGCGAAGGAAGTAGTGGGAGCAAGAGGCTTGGCCCTACCGGCGGCATTAAAAAGCCAAAGGAGAAGGGTGGAAAATGCTTCAAGTGCAAGAAATCGGGACATTGGAAGGCCAACAGCCCCCTGTTGAAGAAGGCTCAAGGTATGTCTTCTGCTCTTGTTAATGAAATATGTTTGAGTTCAAGTTCTATCCATAAATGGGTAGTAGATACGGGCGCAACTGACCATATTTGTTATTCCTTGCAGGGGTTCCTGCGGACAAGGGAAGTGAGTAGAGGAGAGTTGAGCGTCGCCATGGGAACGGAAGCGAGAGTGGACGTTGCGGCCATAGGCGATGTTCATTTATCTTTTGAGAATTCAGTTTTAGTTTTAAGAGATGTTTTATATGTGCCAGACTTTCGGCGGAACTTGATTTCTATGGTTAAGTTGTGGAAAGACGGATATTCTATTCTTTTTGAAGGTTTTGCGACTTTTTTGAAGGATGATAAGATTATTGGTTATGCACATATTGTTGATTCTTTTTATACTATTTACTGTTCACATGCTATGAGTTCTTCAAGTAATGCTTTAACTGTTAACCAAAGGAAGAAATCGAATTCTTCTCAAGAAAATCAAACTCTTCTTTGGCACTTAAGATTGAGTCACATCGGTCTAAGGAGGATCCAAAGATTGGTTTCCGATGGAGTCTTGGATTCATTCCAAGTTGATTCCATCCCAATCTGCGAATCCTGCATAGAGGGAAAGATGACGACTCGGCCTTTCAAGGCCAAGGGGTATAGAGCCAAAGAAGTGTTGGAATTGATTCATTCCGACTTGTGTGGACCTATGTCAACTCAAGCTCGTGGAGGGTACGAGTATTTTGTCACTTTCATTGACGATTACTCAAGGTACGGGTACATCTACCTGTTGCGCTACAAGTCCGAGTGCTTTGAAAAGTTCAAACTATTCAAAGCGGAAGTAGAGAAGCGACATGGTAAGAATATCAAGTCGTTGCGATCTGACCGCGGCGGCGAATACCTCAGCAACGAGTTTAAGGAGTACTTGTTGGAAAGTGGGATTACATCCCAATTGACTACACCTGGAATGCCCCAACAGAATGGTGTGTCGGAGAGAAGAAATCGAACACTTCTAGAAATGGTTCGATCTATGATGAGTTATGCATCTCTACCTATATCATTTTGGGGATATGCTTTGGAAACAGCGGCTCACACGCTAAACTTGGTTCCTTCAAAGTCAGTGCCTAAGACCCCGTCCGAGCTGTGGTCCGGGCGCAAGCCTAGTCTTAACCACATCCGGATTTGGGGTAGTCTAGCACATGTCTTAAATAAAGACGCTGACAAGTTGAGTCCGAGAACCAAGGTGATGCTGTTTGTGGGCTATCCTAGAGGAACGAAAGGTGGCTATTTCTATTGTCCTAAGGATCAGAAAGTTGTTATTAGCACTAACGCGAGATTCTTGGAAGAGGACTATATGACTGGCCATAAGAAGAGAAGCGACGTCATGCTTCAGGAAGTTAGAGGGGAAGAGATAATTAGTGCTCCAGTCGTGCAAGATGAGCAATCGTCGGAACTTGCACAAACTATTAATACTGAATCTGCTATAAAGCTTCGTCGTAGTGGAAGGGTAACTCAAGGAAAGTTGCCTAGTCGATACACTCTACTTAATGAATCTATGGATTCGTCGGAATTAGTTGCGATCGAAGAAGATCCCTGAACTTACTCCAAAGCATTAGCAGATCCGAATGCTCTTGAGTGGGAGGCATGTATGATTGCCGAATGGGAATCTATCACTGCCATGGATGTATACCAGAAATGCAAGCTTCCTGAGGGCTGTGAAGCCATAGGATGCAAGTGGGTGTAAAAGAGAAAGAGAGGGCCGGATGGAAAGGTTACGGCCTTTAAGGCAAGACTAGTGGCGAAAGGTTTCACCCAAAGAGAGGGAATCGATTACGCTGAAACATTTTCGCCAGTAGCCATGCTTAAATCCATTCGAATCCTTATGACAATGACCGCTCACATGAATCTCGAGGTCTGGAAAATGGATGTCAAAACTGCGTTTCTGAACGGGTATCTTGAAAAAGATAGGGACATCTATATGCTACAACCTAAAGGATTCATTAAGAAAGGTGAAGAGCATCTCGTGTGGAAGCTAAAGAAGTCCATTTATGGACTTAAACAGGCTTCACGATCCTGGAACAAACGTTTCAATGATGTTGTCCAGAGCTATGGCTTTGTACAATGTGAACATGAAAAGTTATGTTTACAGGGTGTGTATTGATGGAAGTTTAGTATTTCTAGTGCTTTATGTCGATGACATTCTGCTCATTAGTGATAATGTGAATGTATTGGCAAAGATTAAGGCATGGTTATCCCAGCAGTTTCAAATGAAGGATTTGGGAGAGGCAGCATACATTCTTGGGATTAAGGTCGGTCGTGATCGATCTAAGAGAATGTTGAGTTTGTCTCAAACAACCTACATTGATACTGTATTATCGCGTTACAGCATGCAGAATGCTAAGAAAGGTTTCTTGCCTTTCAGACATGGCGTTCATCTATCTAAGGCGATGTGTCCTACGTCACCTAAGGAGATAGCTGACATGAAGACAGTTCCTTATGCTTCGGCTGTGGGAAGTCTAATGTATGCAATACAGTGTACTAGGCCTGATATCTGCCAGGCCGTTGGCATGGTGTCTAGATATCAGGCTAATCCAGGTCAGGATCATTGGATTGCTGTAAAGTGCATACTCAAGTACCTTAAACGGACTAGAGAGTATGGACTGGTATATCGATCCGGTGATCTGATTCCGGTAGCATACGTAGATGCTGATTATCAAGGAGATAAAGATAAGCGATTTTCTACTTCTGGCTATGTGTTTAAGCTAGGAGGTGGAGCCATTGTGTGGATAAGTGTGAAGCAGAAATGCATTGCATTATCTACTATGGAAGCTGAGTATGTGGCCATTACTGAGGCTGCTAAAGAGGTTGTTTGGCTTAGGAACTTTTTAGCGGAGCTTGATGTGATTCCTGATTTGCCGAGAAGTATCACGATTTATTCTGATAATGAGGCAGCAATTGCAAATTGCAAGGAGTCGAGGTTTCATCAGACGACTAAGCATATTGATGCAAGATATCACTACATTCGGCTGCTTGTCCAAGATGGTGATGTGGATGTGCAAAAGGTTGCAGGAGTTGATAATCTGGCTGATCCATTTACAAAGAGTCTACCAGTTGTTGTCTTTGAAAAGCACGTTGAAGGCATGAGGCTGTGTTTCCTCCCACACTAAATTAAACTTTGAGTATAAGTGGGAGAAGTTGTAATAGATGGCTAGATGAATATTAGTCTCATTGTATACTAAAAGTTTGCTTTAGTATAAGTGGGAGAATTGAAGGGTTGTATACGAAAGCAAGACTTTTGTTTATATACAATTGATATTTATTTCACTATAATTCTCCTATCTGAAATGTTTATTATTGCATATTTATTATTTGTCCAATTTATCTCAATATCATAGATTATATAGTGTGTTGTAGATCACAGAAGATTATATGATCGGTATTTTATGAGATATAAACTAATATTCACAATCGAGACAATTTGGACAAGTTGTTGGTTTAGATTGTAGCATAATAGTATTAAATAGTTTATCTTGACTATTTGTTTATGCTAGTACGTAGATCGCTATATACGTGGATCGCTATATACGTGCACACCGGGCAACGGAGAAAAAGAAGAAGAAGAGGGCGCGGGGGTTCGTCGACTGCGACCGAGAAGCGGCGTGTGCGGTCCTACACGCCGACTACTTCGCCGACAACCCCACGTACGGCGAGTATTTTTTCCGACGCGGTTTCCGGATGCATAAGCATCTGTTCTTGCGCATCTGCAAGACGTTGGAGGAAAACGTCCACTACTTCACGCATCGACAAGATACACTCGGACAATGGAGTCTGACGTCGGTGCAAAAATGCACGATGGCGGTGCGACAACTGGCGACCGGTGGTGCTGCAGACTCCTTCGACGAGTACCTGAAGATCGGAGATAGCACGGGCCGCATTTGCCTAAAAAACTTTTGCCGGGCAATGATCGACCTCTTCGGAGAGCGGCACTTGAGAAAGCCCAACGCTGCCGACACCGCACGTCTGCTCGAAATGCACGAGGAGCGGCATGGGTTTCCGGGGATGCTCGGGAGCATGGATTGCATGCACTGGGCTTGGAGGAACTTGCCCAAAAGGGTGGGCGGGTGTCCACACTCGCAGCGATGAAGGCGTGCCTACCTTAATCTTGGAGGCGGTGGCGTCGCATGATTTGTGGATCTGGCATGCCTTCTTTGGGTGTGCCGGCTCCAACAACGACATCAACGTCCTCAATCAATCGCCCTTGTTCATCGACGTGCTTGAGGATAGAGCTCCGCCGTGCAACGTCACCGTCAACGGAAACCGCTACGATAAGGGGTACTACTTGACCGACGGGATCTATCCTTCTTGGGCAACACTGATCAAAGCGCCGAGGGTTGAAAGTGACCCAAAAACGGCGAGGTTCAAGAAGATGCAGGAGTCGCCCAGAAAGGACATAGAGCTGGCCTTTGGAGTGCTCCAAGCTCGATGGGGAATAATCCGCGCTCCGGGTCGGTGCTGGTACAAGAAGCATCTCCGAGACATCATGTTCGCGTGCATTATTTTGCACAACATGATCATCGAAGACGAGCGGGAAGATGTGGAGAATTAGAGAGACGACTCCGATTCTCCGTCCACTAGCGGGATATCCCGGAGGACCTGTCCGATCACCTTTAGGACCTATCTCCAACGGGAAGCCGACTTGAGAGATAAACGAAAGTACGTTCGGCTTACCAATGATCTCACCGAGCACCTTTACCAGAAATTTGGATCTCTACAGGAGTAGTCGAGCATTTTTAATTAATGTAATTTTTTTTAATTAATGTAATATTTTTTTATTTTAATTAATGTAAAATTTTATTTTATTTGAATTAATGTAATTTTTAATTTTATTTTTATTAATGAAATTTTATGAATTAATTTAATGAAAAATGTGGAATTGTTTAATATTGTGATGGAGCACCCTTGAAGCATCCTTGAGATGTAGGGATAAAAGTCTCTAAGGATACTTTAATACTGGAACACCCTTTAAAGCACCCTAATGGTATCTAAGAGATGCAGATAGTCGAAGTATCTACCACACCCACTCTCATGTGATAATATGCTAAATAATACCTAGAAGTTTGAGCTTTGAATGAAGAACTCCCTCGAATTTCTCTCTTTTCTAACCCCACTTCTTTTGACTTCTATAACTCTTAAGTACTTATTGAATTAATTAATTAGTTAAATGTTGTTTTAAATTAAAGTAAGTTAGTCACGCGAGATTTCAATCACTAAAGTAATTCTTCGATTCAGAATTTATCGGAAAACTAACCGATATAATAATAATAATAATAATAATAATAATAATAATAATAATAATATCTGAAAACTAACCGATATAATAATAATAATAATAATAATAATAATAATAATAATAATAATAATAATAATAGTGTTGTGTGTGAATTTATAATTATAAGTTTCCTATATGATTTACTTCAAAACCAAAATTTGTATAAAATGCACTTTACCAGTTACCACTTACCACAATGATTGAATTTTCTTACCTCGATCTATTTATTCATCAGTTTTTTAATTAAATAACTGCCGTTTTAGGGATAGGAAAGTAAATGTTTGCTAACTACTCTCTTCCTTAATTAATGGGAATCCTTACGTGTCTTATAGTAAACTCATTTCTATTCTAATTTATTCATAAAATCATTACTTTTTTTGTTTAAATCATACTTTTGTTCATTTGTAATGTCCAAAATTTTCCAAAGTCTATTCAGTGTTCTAGTTTTGTGCATAATAATAATTTATCAAATGCATTTAAAACATACACTTAATGCATCACACACAATATTCATAATCTAACTTTATTTTGAGTTTTAATACAAGAAGTGCATTGTAATAATATGCAAATACATTGTTTTCGAAAAAAGAATAATATATATGCGCATCAATTAAGACAGACATTCAATGAATTATGAATGTAGGTGTATAATTTGTTTTCGCAAATACATTTATAATAGAGGATATCGTACATTATAAGTAAAACGTAAAATGCATTATAGACTGACATGAAGTGCATGATAACACTACTTGAAATATAGAATTATTCTAGTATATTTAGTTTCACAATAATTTAATTTGAATTTTGGGTGGTTTAATTTATTATAATAATCTGAAATTTAAAACTTTTAAAGATTTCATCTTTTTTTTCCCCTAAAAATTTATTCTCGATTTCCTTTTTAATGCATATTCGTTTCAAATAATTTTATGATTTAGAGAATTAAATCATGCTAATAGTCTATCCAATATTATTGGGCGTGGCGTAGGAATATGCAAGAGTTTAGGAAGAGTTTTAAATTAATGTATTTTTAGAATTGAATATTAAATTATGTTTATGGACTAAAATCCCACAGAATTTGGCACGATTCATAACCCCCCACAGTTATTTATTTTCCAACTTTAAATCTTGATTGTTTAGTTTCTAGGAATCAAGGGATGAAAATGCTTTTTATTTCTTACGGTAATAACACTTTACACCAGAACTCACCCTCTATATATATAGAGAGAGAGAAAGAGGTTGGATCAAATTGAAACTAACCTCTAAGTGCAAACTCCAAACCAATTTTAAACCATAGATTGATTTATCTTATTTTATTGAATCAGTCGGACGTGTTATTAGGAAGGGATTGGATGGTCTTTTACTTTTATTTTGTAACCGCCAATTCCAAAATTGTTGTCATCATTTATCATAATAGATTAATTATTAATTTGTTCATCCGAAATGCTCCACTTGATTCAATCATTCATTTTATTTTATTACTCTCGCATCACATGTAAAATGGTTTTTCTAAGTAACCAAAATATCCTTAATTATTGGGGACCGTAACTACATCATGGACAATTATTTTTGCCACATCGCACGGTTAACAATATTGAGATTTTTTAGGTGTACATATTTATTTATTTTTACTTAATTGTTCACTTTAAGTAATCTCACCGTCTTTTCATAATTTTGATTTGTGATTTCAATTTTTTAATGCTTCTTTTATGATTATTGTGTTATATAGATTTGAAGTTTTTAGAAAGAAAAAAAAAACACATAATATATTGTTCGTAATTAACATCAGTTATAACTTGGTCAAAATTTAATGTTTATTAAGGAAAGATTTAATGTTTTATAAACCTTAAACTAATGTTGTAATCCTCTAGAATTAATGCTTTCGGTATGTTACAATATAATGTTGGTTTTAGAGATTTTCAAAATAAGTTCACAAACATATATTCATACAAGATCTATTTCATTTTTTGATGTTACTGATATTTCTTTATGGTTGTTGTGTTATATAGATTTGGAGTATTAAGAAAAAAAAACAGTAAATAATGCCCGTATTTGCCATCGTGTTAGAATTAATTGAAAACTTAATGTTTTTAAAACATTAAACTAATATTGTCGTATTCTGAGATTGATGCTTTTTGTATGCACAATATAATGTTTTTCTTTTTCGAAAGTAAATTTAATGTTTTTCTAGATAATTACAAAATAGTATGATTTACTAAACTTAAAACTAATGTTGTAATCTTCTAAGATTAATGTTTTTGGTATGCACAATATACTGTTTTAAAGAAATACAAAATGATGCTCTTGGAATACACGATCTTATTTTTATTATATTTTCAAAGTTTGTATTGCAAAATTACACATGCATATGCAAAACATGTTTTTAAGAAAAGTATATTAATATTTTAGTTCAATCAATATAACGTTGTTAAATATGTAAATTAGAACATAATATTAAATGCTATATTCACAGATCATTGAAAATGCAAAACAAAACATTCACAAATCATAATTAATTTTTGTAAGCAGCAAAAAAAAAATCGTAAAGTCATAAATATATACTTTCTTACTTGTAATACTCTCACTGACCCTCAAAATTATGCATAGTTTTTTCTTTTTCGTCTGTCCCCCAAAATTATACATAGTCCATTATAGAAAATAATTTTTTCACTTATTACCCACATAATGTGGGACTCCAACCGCTTACATCCACTTTTTCTCTACTTACATCTCATTTTTCAGGATATTCTTAAAACTCGTGCCTACCAAAACTATGCATAAATATTGGGGTGGGAGGGAGTATTAAACATTAGAAAAAAAACTTAATTAGGTGAGAGAGATTTGTTTGCGGTGATTGATTATTGGAGGATGCTGGAGAGAGATTACGTTTGTTACAAATACACCCTTTTCTTCAATATATGTTAATTTATTAGAAAAAAATGTTTTCTATGTAGAATGAATCTTGACCATAGATTATATTGTGATCAATGGCTATACACTAGTTTCTAGTTTTCATAGAGTATGGTTTCATCTAATTTCATCCATATATATATGGATGGAATTATATATATATATATATAAAAGGATGAGTTAGGATAAAAATTAGTCAACAGATTCTAACCATACATTTTATTAGATTATGTGGTTGAGATTAAATGATTTTAGTTAAATAAGCTTAGATAATTTGCATCCCCATATTCTCACCCCTAAATTTCGCCCACTTCTTACTCTCTCCATATCCAAATTATTAATTAATTTCGTCTAATTTTTTAATTTTTTTCTTTTTTTATGAGGTTCCTATCTTACTTTCTTGAAAACTAATTTTTCTTTTTAAACCTATCACTAGAGCACGTGATAAACATGGATTTTCTCATCCTTCTAAGTTTATTTGATGTCAATTTGTATTGGAAATCATGTTTGAAATGAGTTTTGTGCTTAAATATTGTTATTTTGTGAAATATAATGCTCGTTCGTACTTTGTTTGATTTTGCAGAAAATTGGAGTTAATCTTATGTAAATTGAACATGATAGGATAAAAGTATAGTTCGATAGGAGTTCGTCAGCAAAAACGGATCCAAAATCGAAGTTATAATGAAGGAGAACGGGCCAAAACAAAAAACGTTGCGCGCTGGCCCGAAATGACACGCGTACAATACGAGAATTTTTGGGAATTTTCCTATTTTTGGTTATTTTCTCCTATTTTGGTTATTTCCTACTTCTATTAGGATACAACCTTGTACTCCCCGCACCTATATATATATGTCCTCCAAAACACATCTAGATAACATCTTTCTTTAATCCTTTAATTTCTTATCTTTTTCTTCTATTATTTTAGATTAGGTTAGTTAAGATTTAATTTCTTGGAGGAGTTTTGAAGATTGGGAGATGAGAAGAAGAGGCACTCAAGAACTAAGGATTCGCCTACGGTTTTTATGTTATTTATTGGATATTGTCTATGATGTCTATAAGTAACTAATTTCCTTTTATCCTAGGGCTAGAGAGTAGATGGATAATTAACTTTAATTTTTATTTGATTGATCAATTATGACCCTCGCTTCTTTCTTATGTTCTTGATTTGATTGTTTGCTTAATTGCTTAGTTACCAATTTTGCATGATTTGATGTGTTAACTTGAGATCGGAAGAAGATAGTTAATACTTGATCTAGAACATAGACATACATTGCAAAATAATCGGGAGGGCACGAGCCTTGTGTGAGAGCGCTAATCTAATCGATCTTTTTGGAGTTGCATGCATATGATGTTTGTCGGGAACGAAAACCCTTGCATGTGATCAACGGTTTATTCGCTACGGGAGTATGTTTAAACTAATTGCGTGATTGTTCTAAGAAGAGTTGAGTCCCAGTATTAATTGATCGATTGATTGAATCTTGAAGTTCATTGAAATCGAAACCTTAGAATATCTTCTCTATCTTGAATCATTAAATCTTTTCTTTTGCTTTTGATTTTGTTATTTTGTTTAAATATTTGCATCTTAGTTTAATTAATCATTAAAGTTTGAAAGTCTAAATAAATGAAGAATAATTGAAAGTAGTACTCATTGGAATTAATACAATCCCTATGAAATACGATCTTACTTCCATGTGCTCAATTACACTCGTGCACTTGCGGTGTGAAAGAAATTAGCAAACACATCGTTGATACTAAAGTTTTGTTACTCTTGTTATGAATGAACAATTATTGAAAATTGTTAGAGAGATAAAAATATAAAGTACTATTAAATTATATTAGAAATTAGTTGTGATTCATAGAGAATTTAAATTTTAAAGGGGTGTGTTTTGGTGAATCGGTTGTATAGTATACATCCACTTTTTGTCCTATTATAGCATACCATATTTGACTTTTCAACCTACACTATTCACGCGGCACTGTTCATTATTGTTCACTGTTCATTTTTTTCTTTCTTTCAAGGTTACTATTTTAGTAGGTTTTTTTTATTGCATATTTTATTTTTCAGTTCTTTTTTAATATTTTTCAGTTTTTTTTTCCAGATTTTTTTATTTCCAATTTTTTTAGTAAATATTGTCATTACGAAACGTAAAGTTTCACAATCATTACATTTCGTCACGACAATATCTACTTTTTAATACGGCAAGTTCTACTTTTAGTCAAACGTTAAAGTAATTATTGTCGGTGGAAAAACTAAACTTTTTCACTAAGAAACGTAAAGTTTCACAATCATTACATTTCGTCACGACAATGTCTACTATTTAATACAACAAGTTCTACTTTTTAGCCGAACGTTAAAGTAATTATTGTCCTTGGGAAAAGTAAACTTTTTTACTAAGAAACGTAATGTTTCACAATCATTACATTTCGTCACGACAATGTCTATTTTTTAATACAACTAGTTGTACTTTTAGTCCAACGTTAAAGTAATTATTGTCGTTGAAAAAGTAAACTTTTTCAATAAGAAACGTAATGTTTCACAATCATTACATTTCATCACGACAATGTCTAATTTTTAATACGACAAGTTCTACTTTTAGTCGAACATTAAAGTAATTATTGTCGTTAGAAAAAGTAATTTTTTTCACTAAGAAACGTCATGTTTCACAATAATGACATTTCGTTACGACAATGTTGAAAAAATCAAAGATCAAATAAAATAAAGAAAATGTGGAAAATAACAAAAAAAAAAAATCTGGAAAATAAAAAAAAGAAAAAAAAGAAACAAAATCTGAAAAAAAAATTTAAAAAAAAAGAGGGAAAAAAAGGAAAATAAAAAAAATAAAATAAAAAAGAAAAGAAAACAAAACAAAAAAAAAAAGAAAAAGAAATATGGAAATAAAAAATAACAGAAAAAAAGTAGGAAATAAAAAAAACAGGAAAAAGAAAATCTGGATAGGATAGCATTAAAAAAAAAAGAACAGTAACGTGAATAACTCGCGTGAATAGTGAGTTGAAAAGTCAAAAATAGTGTGCTATAATTGGACAAAAAGTGGGTGTATAGTATATAACCGGTGCACCAAAACAAGTGTGAATTTTAAATAATAATGTATATAAGCATGAAAGCTTGACTATTAAGCATGAAATTTTATTAATATAAGCATGAAAATAGAACTATTAAGCATGAAATTTCATTAATGTGAGTATAAAAGCTTAACTATTAAGCATGAAATTTAATTAATATAAGTATGAAAGTTTAACTATTAAGCATGAAATGTCATTAATATAACTGCGAAAATTAAATTATTAAGCATGAAATTTCATAAACATAAGCATAAATGTTGAAATATTAAACATTAAAATTATTAAGCATGATCTTCATAAACACAAGCATAAAAGTTGAATAAAATTACTTAAAAGAATAATTCAAATAATATATACCAGTACGATTGAATTATTAAGAACAACATGTATAACGAAATTAATAAGCACCTAAAATTTAAATATAATTTTTAGGGAACATTATAATATAATTAATGCTACAGTAGATCTTTAATTCGTCCATGAATAATAATTAAATATATATATTATATAAATAAATTTCAATGATTATAGACAAAGAAATATTTAAATATAATAAACATTAATTCTCAGCCAAAAAAAAATTAACGTCCAAAATAAAATAAAGGTAAAATGCAATATTAGCAATTCTATAGATTAAAAAATTAATTCTAGCAACAAGTTTTAAAACGTATAAAATGTAGTATTTTTAGACTTTTCTACCCTTTTATCTTTTTTTCTTTTAATGTTATAATATAATTGTATTTACTAAATATATGTATTACTAGGTTTCGGATTTCATTTATTTGTTTTTAACTAATTCTCCTTCAGTGTGTTACCATCGCCGCCGCCACCACAATTCCTTTCTCTCTCTCTCTCTCTCTCTCTCTCTCTCTCCAGCAATTACCCATCACAGCCTCTCCTCTTGCCCTCCGCCTCATCGTGCCGCACCATCTTGGACGTCTACGACCACGACCCCTGATGCGCCGCCAGCAAAAAAGTTGTGCTCGAGACTGCTCCTGCTCTTGTTGCTGCTGCTTCTGCTGGGCGAAGGGAAGTGGGAAAGCGAACAACAAACGCGAGGGAGGGTGGCATCTCCAGCAAGGTCGTCCTCCTCGTCACCACCGTCGATCACCTCCTCCCCGCCTGTGGAAATTAGGTTCGGAAAGTCGGTTTCATAACTATATTTGTGAGAAATCACATAAATAAATATGTGAAATCACATTATAATTTTGTGGTTTCACATGAAAAATAATGTGAAATCACATTATAATGGGGATTCACATGCACAAAATTGGGAATTCACATAAACGAAAATAAGGATTCACATCAAACGAAAATTATTGTGATGTCTCTGTTGTGCGTTGCTGCTTGTGATGGAGTGGGGGAGGGAAGAGTTGTAGGGGGTGTGGATGGAGTAGGTGGTGTCCACTTGAGGATGAGTATGGACGTGGAAAAGGCGGAAAAGAAGGAAGGAAATCGTTACGCAAGGATCTCCAAATCGTGGGATTATAAATTATAAATTAGTAAATATTCTGATTAGTTCATATAAAGATTATAAACGTGTATGATGGAGTAATAATTAAAAAATAAATAAGAAAGGATAGAAAAGTCCTAATTTGCTGTAATTTAATAGTATTAAAAGTTATTGCTATAATTAGTTGTTTTATCTTTAAAAGTGCTAGAATCACACAATATTCCATAAAACAATTCATTCCTAATTAAATGAAATCCCAAATTTGTAGGGAAATGGATAAGAACGCTCGTAACTCACATGCACTAATTACACACAAAAAAACAATTAACTATTACCATAGATCTAAAAAAATTAATGGCTAAGATTGGTTTCTAATTCACACACTAGGATTAGTTTTTATATGAACCAATCTCTCTATCTATCTCTCTCTCTCTCTCTATACATACATACATATATATATATATATATATATATATATGCAGAGGATCAAATAGGAACTCCTATTTATATGGGAACTAGGAACCAATCTAAGTCATTAATCCTATAAGATCAATGTATATGATTTAATCTCATAATTAGCTGGTAAAACCCGCTTTTTTGGTCAATCCCGTATTTTTTATTTAAGTAGGGTTAGAATAGTAATTTTTGCCATTTATACAGTGAAAAATCGTGATGCATTAAATAGTATAAAGTAATGCATAAACTAATTCAAAGTGATGCATAAATGCATATTGTTTAGACGGCTCACAGTGGTTGTCTCGTAGGCTGGCTCGAGACAGCCGAGCCAAAGAGACACGCTGGTGCAGCTCCAAGCGTCTCGTGCCTGTCTCGCCAGTTCGAGACTGTCTCGATCCGGCGCTTGCATTGCACGAGCTGAACTTTTTTGCAAATACGGCGCGTGCATTGCACGCGCCTGACCGGAAAAAAAGAAAAAATAGACGACGGATATATTGAGTCCAACGGCCAAAAAAACGGCTATTTGCCGATTTTAATTTTAATTTTTTTTATTCATTTTTTTACCTTTAAATACCACCTTAATTAACACCATATTCACACCATTTCTCTCTATTTTCCTCACATAATTCTCTCTTACCATATCCCTTTCACACAATCATCTCTCATAAATGGATCCAAATAATCCATGGTCGTCGTCGTGGTGTCCCCTGAAAAGACGACGATGGTGCATACGGAGGATATACGCCGACGGGGCTTGATTCTATCAATCTCAACTCGTCCGTCAACGAGTCCTTCCACACTGTCATGAGCGACGAAGATAGTCCCTCGTCCGAGGCGGCAAAGGCCAAAGGAAAGGGGAAGGCATGGGCCGATCTCACCCTCGCAAACGTCCCTCCTCCTCCTTCTCCTCCTGCCGCCGGTGCCAAACCATCGACGAAGCAGCGCACTTACACGATTGAACAAGGCACCGCCGTCGCCCAGATCTGGAAAGAGGAGACGTGCAACTCCATTCTCGGTAGGGATCAACATGGCGAGGCATACTGGGGGAAAGTGACGGAGAGGTACAACGCCTTATTCGCCGACGACCTCAACTCAAAGACAATGAAAAGTTTCTTCGGACGGATCTCCACATGGGTGAAGGAGTGGATAATCGCTTATGACAAGGTGATGAAGAAAAGGCCTAACGGTACCTCCGCCGACATGGTCATCTAGAATGCCCAGGAGATATACTCCGCCCATCAAGGGAGCCGCTTCAAGCACTTCGGTGCCTGAAAAATCTTGCAGGATTATCCCAAATTTCTCCACCAAGAATTTCCCGACGTTCCCTCCATGAAGAGGACGAAGAATACGGCCGAAGGCGCCTACACCTCATCTGGAACGCTGCACGGATTGAACGAGGCAACAGAAGAGGAAAGCACGGCTCCCCCGCCCATAGGGACGAGATGCGGCAAAGGCGTCAGCGAGGGCGGCCAAAGCAAAGGGAAAAAAGAAGGTGACCGAGAAGGCGGAGTTCAGGTCGATGGTCGACTCCACAAATGCCCGGCTAAGCGGCATCATCGAGGCAAAGAACAACGTCGCTGAGGCAATGAGGGAGCGTGCTCGGGCGAAGCAAGACGCCACCGATGCAAAGATCATCAACATGGACACGTCGCACATGACGCCGGACCACTACCAGTTGCATATGATGATGGTTGCAGACGTTAAGCGACGTCGAGGATGGGCGTAGTTATTTTTTTCCCCTACCAATGGCTATGTTTTTTTATATATATTTCTAGTAATGTTTTTTTTTTTTATTTCTAGTAATGTAATTTTTTATTTCTAGTAATGTAACTTTTTTTTCTTGTAATGCAATTTTTTTATTTCTAGTATATATTATTTTTATTTAAATTAATGAAATTAGAATTTTATTATTAAAATTAATGCAAAATACAAATTCAGATTTTAGATAGAGATACCCTAAAGAGACAGTCCCACTACAGCTCACTGTCTCTATCTCAATCACAACACATAGAGACACCTCAAAGGGACACTCCACTGCAGAGAGTCTTATAATGAACAAATAAAATTTATAAAAGTGTGTTCTTATACAATTAATGAATTATGTATATCGTATTTGTATTTTTATTCGTATATGATATCATAATTAATGCATTACATGCATTATTTTTGTATTCATTACTTGATATTCTGCTAACAATTTTGTGATGCATTAACACAATTTATGTGATGCATCAATATGATTCTGTAAATGCACAAACTGATTACCATAATTAATGCATTACATATATAATATTTATGCATCAGATTGTATATATTTATGCATTATATTGTGTATTTTTTTATACTTCAGTGCAACGGTTTATAATGCACAAACAATATTAATGTAATGCATTAATAGTAATAACGTGATGCATATATGCCACACTTTTGCTCAAATAACTTAATAAATTTCGCAATAGATACAAATTCAATGAATTTCACTCTACAGTCTATTTCTTTCCCACAACCACCTCTAGGGGTGTGCATTCGGTTATTCGGTCACCGAACCGAACCGAATTACAAAAACCAAATTAAAATCGAATTATATAATAAATAACCGAATCCGAACCGAACATGACTAAAACCGAACAAAATCGAACCGAAATATTTTTGTTCGGTTTCGGTTAAAACCAAATAAATCGAAATAAATACACAATATATTTTCTACATTTTAAATAAGTAATTAACATTCAATATTCAAGATTCCAAATCCGCAAAAAATAATAATCCAAATTCTAAAACATCTTTAACCAAACATAAATAAATCAATGATGTTTGTTGATGTTGCGGGTCCAAAATTCCAAACATCTTAACCAAAACATATCCAAAATTCCTTTGAGAAGAAATGAAAAGTTATTTTATTTCTTTTTAAGAGTATTGACTATTTTATTGAAAAGTAATAATAATCATTTTAATTTTTAAAGATATATAAAAATTAATATATTATTAAATTAATTATTAATTCGGTTCGGTTTTCGGTTAACCAAATATTTTTTTTCAAATACCATATCCAAACCGAAAAACCGAAAAGTTCAAAATTCAAAACCAAAACCAAACCGAAAACCAAATTAACCGAACCGAATTAGTATTTCGGTTAGGTTCGACTCGGTTTTTCAATTTTAACTGAATTTTGCTCACTCCTAACCACTTCCCAACAATCCCCCTAATCTGCCGACAGACCACCACCATTGTTGGATTTCAATATTAACAAAAACTCATATAAAAAAAACTCCAAATTGAGCCATCAACAAATCGAATATCTCTCCAATATGCTGAATTTCATGCACACTTCAAATGTAGCAAGATTTTTTCACGAATTCAAATTTAATCTCCTCCATAAATTCAATGAGCGGAGTAGCGGTGGCTGAGAAGAAATGAAATTGATGGGGAAAATGGGTAGCAAAAAATCTGAAAATATATATATATATATATATATATATATATATATAGAGAGAGAGAGAGAGAGAGAGAGAGAGAGAGAGAGAGAACAACCCCATTGATTTATTACTTTATTTTTCTTTTCTTTTTCGCAATATAATAATTTCTCTGCTAAGTCTTCCTTGAGAGACGATATTCGAATTAACTTATTTAATTTATTACGACCACATTTAATTATGTGCAACTGAGATTAATTAGGTTGAACAAACACCAAGTGCGAGATCTAATTTCTTTCTCCTACATAAATCAAAACTAATTTAATAATTTTTTTTAAAGAAATAATAGCATAAAATATAGATGTGTCTAATTAACAAAAGTTATATTGAAATGGTAACGGCATATATGTCAACGATTACAATTACAACATTAAAGACTTCTTTGTACTTAAAAATATTTGAAGGGGTTATTCAATTAAAAAAACATTAAAATTTTGTTGACTATGTAGCTATTTGTACGACTTATTGTATTTGACATTTTTCAGCCACTATATGTTAAAAGTTGCGAATTAAACTATGTGTGCATATTATTTTTTATTTTTTTTTATATCGTGGGAATCTGCATCCGCTACCTTCGGTGCGCACTGGGTAAACCCCCGTCCCTTGTACAGTAGCCTGCAAACCATACAGGGCAGGTAAACCACATTTTCTAAGTACATGTGTGACAAGCTCGACCTATAGAAACGCTTCATGAGATTCGAATCTGAGACCTATGTGTGCATATTTTATATTCCTTCAGTCCATGAAGTATGTGGTCAATTTTTTTCTTTTGCCCGGTCCAGAAAAATGTGATTTCTTCTAAAGAAATGATCCACATAGTACTCTTATATTTCAAACTTACACAAACTCAAAATTGCGAGTCTCATTCTCAACTGAAATAACATCTACCTTATTTTTTTTAAAATTTGTGCCACCTACCAAAAATCACACTCTTGATGGATGGGAATAATTTGTGTTATTATTATCAAACTATGCAACAAGTTTTACGACGATGGTCAGCTTCAAGGCTTCAACTTCAACTATCATCCGCATTGTGTAATAACTTCCGTTTCTACATGGTAGTCCATGTGCAAGTGCAAACCATGTTAAGAAAAACAAAATAAAAATCATACTCGTAAAACCAATTTGCATAATATTTTTATTTTTATTTTTATTTTGCTTACAAATATCCCATTTCTAGCACTTCGCCTTTCACTAATTAATTGAACAAGTTGACTTATGGTACCTACACTTCAACTTTACCTAACCCATATACCAGCTAATTGTTAAAACAAAACTGTAACTTTCAATGTTTTCAAAAAGACGATTATATGTTGCGATATTTGAAAATGAGGACTATATATGTTACAAAATTTGAAAATAAGGACTATAAGTTTCATTTTTTACATTTGCACTCATATTTCGGGCTCAAAACCAATTATATGAGTTTTTTAATGATACCTAGAGCCCGTTGTTGATATGGTCGTGCCATGCCACTTTTTTTGGCAATTTTCCCCTTTTTTGGTATTATCGATTTTTTTGAGTAAATTTGTTATTATCGAAAAAAATAAAAAAACCAATTATTTTACACATTTGCAGCCTAAAATAAAAATAAGGAAATGATGAATTTCTTTCGGGTGAGCGGAAATGACGAGTTTCTTTCATTTTAAGCCCTTATTTTTATTTTGAATTGCAAATGTGGCAAATAACTTGTTATGATAATTGGTTTTTTTCTTTAATAACAAATATGCTAAAAAAATTTGATAATATCAAATAAGGGGAAAACAAAATTTGTCAAAAATATGACATGGCCCGGCCACATTAGCAACAGGCTCCAGGTGTCATCAAAAAGCCCAAATAATTAGTTATGGATCCAAAATAGGGGGCAAATGCAAAAAATTGAAGTTATAGTTCTTATTTTTAAATTTCGTAACATATAATGCTCTTTCTGAAAACACTGAAAGTTACAGTCCTGTTCTAACAATTGGCTCAACCACATACCTTAAAGTTATAGCTAATTAACGATATTTCCATTCTATAATGCTAAATTGTTAAGGTTCGATTCTTAATCTCCTTCCCCAATTCAAAAAGTAATTTTCAACTTCATTAATTAGATATACCTAACAAAATTAAGCATGTTAGTTACTTACTATTTTTTAATTAATGCCTATATCTAGGTTGGAGGACATATTTCATCTGACTATTGTATAAAAGATGAGAAATATTTGATATTTTGTCCCTATAAATACTGCCATCCATAGTACGTCCATCACAAATTAAACTTCTCTATATACATATCCTTATAGAAATTTAATGAAGATGTGCAGAAACATTAACATTGTGATTGTCTGTGTAATGATGGTGATGATTGCCGCAAGCAGCATCACCACGTGCCATGCTACGAGCCGTCAATTATTGACGATTCCTGTTGGTCTAGTGACGGGACCCTTCGGCAGTACTGTTAATGGCCTCGGCAGTACTGTTGGTAATGGCGTGACAGGGCCCTTCGGCAATGGTGCTAGTGGCCTCGGCATTACTCTTAGTCCCGTGGCAGGGCCCTCGACAGTACTGTTAGTAATGGCGTGACACGGCCCCTCGGCAATGGTGTTAGTGGCCTCGACGGTACTCTTAGTCCCGTGATAGGGCCCCTCGGCAGTACTGTTAGTGGACTCGGCAGTACTGTTGGCAGTGGCGTGACAAGGCCCCTCGGTAATGGTGTTAGTGGCCTCGACAATATTCTTAGTCTCGTAACAGTGCCCCTCGGTAGTACTGTTAGTGGCCTCGGCAGTACTATTGGTAGTGGCGTGTTAAGACCCCTCGGCAATGGTGTCAGTGGCCTCGGCAATACTCTTAGTCCAGTGACAAGGCCCATCGGTAGTACTATTAGTGGTCTCGACAGTACTATTGGTAGTGGCGTGTTAGGACCCCTCGGCAATGGTGTCAGTGGCCTCGGCAATACTCTTAGTCCCGTGACAGGGCCCATCGGTAGTACTATTAGTGGTCTCGGCAGTACTATTGGTAGTGGCGTGTTAGGACCCCTCGGCAATGGTGTCAGTGGCCTCGGCAATACTCTTGGTCCCGTGACACGGCCCCTCGGTGGTACTGTTGGTGGCCTCGGCAGTACTGTTGGTAATGGCGTGACAGGGCCCCTCGGCGATGGTGTTAGTGGCCTCGGCAATACTCTTAGTCCCGTGGTAGGGCCCGTCGGCAGTACTGTTAGTGGCCTCGACAGTACTGTTGGTAATGGCGTGACAGGGCCCCTCAGCAATGGTGTTAGTGGCCTCGGCAATACTCTTAGTCCCGTGACACGGCCCCTCGGTAGTACTGTTAGTGGCCTCGGCAGTACTGTTGGTAGTGGTGTGACAGAGCCCCTCGGCAATGGTGTTAGTGGTCTCAGCAGTACTCTTAGTCCCGTGACAAGACCTCTCGGCAGTACTGTTAGTGGCGTCGGCAGTACTGTTGATAGTAGTGTGACAGGACCCATCGGTGGTACTGTAGGATGAATCTAGTGGGAGGGCTTGGTGGTGGGCAATGAAGCAATTTGCTTTGTCCAAAAAAGCATAGTAGTATGAATAAAATCTATGTTATAATAATAAGTAAGCAGACTCATGAAATGAAATTTGTATAATTTCTTATTTCTAGTTTGTATTAATCACTATTAAAAAGTGATGAAATCTATATATATATATACATATATATATATATATATACATATATATATATATATATGGAGATGATCAAATATGAACTCCTATTTATATGAGAATTAGGAACCAATTTAAGCCATTCATCCTATAAGATCAATGGATATGATAAATCTCATAATTAGCTGGTAAAACTCTTTTTTTTTGTCAATCCCGTGTTTTTTACTTAAGTAGGGTTAGAATAGTAATTTTCGTCATTTATGCAGTGAAAAATCGTGATGCATTAAATAGTATAAAGTGATGCATAAACTAATGCAAAGTGATGCATAAATGAATGTCTCTATTCGTGAAAAATAGTCCTATTTACCTTATTGTTTTTGTTCGTGAAAAAGAGTCCTACTCCACTTTTTCTAATCACATCAAGTGAGACATTATTCAATTTACCACAATTTCCACTCAAAATAGGTGGCACCCTTATTCCACTCACAACAATTTTAACTTTATTTTAACTTTTTCACTCACAACAAGTGGTACCCTTATTCCACTCACAATAATTTTACTTCCAATCCACTTCTACCACTCCCACTAAATGGGACCCCTATTCCACTAACAACAACTTTACCAACTTTCTTAATCACCGTGCCCAACATACAATGGGACTCTTTTTAACGAACGGAGGGAGTATTTATAATGAACAAATAAAATTTATAAAAGTGTGTACTTATACAATTAATGAATTATGTATATCGTATTTGTATTTTTATTCGTATATAATATCATAATTAATGCATTACATACGTTATTTTCGTATTTATTACTTGATATTTTGCGAACAATTTTGTGATGCATTAACACAATTTATGTAATGCATCAATATGATTCTGTAAATGTACAAAATAGGAAAGGACTGATTACCATAATTAATGCATTACATATATAATATTTATGCATTATGTTGTGTATTTTTTTATACTCCAGTGCAACAGTTTATAATGTACAAACAATATTAATGTAATGCATATATACCACGTTTTTGCTCAAATAACTTAATAAATTTCGCAATAGATACAAATTCAATGAATTTCGTTCTACAATCTATTTGTTTCCCACAACCACCTCCCAATAATCCCCCAAATCTGCTGGCAGACCACAACCATTGTTGGATTTCAATATTAACAAAAACTCATATAAAAAAACTCAAAATTGAGCCATCAAACAAATCGAATATCTCTCCAATATGCTGAATTTCATGCACACCTAAAATGTAGCAAGATTTTTTCAGCGAATTCGAATATAATCTGCTCCATAAATCCAATGAGCGAGTAGCAGTGGCGGAAAAGACGGTGAAATTGATTGGGAAAATGGGTAGCAAAAAATCTGGAATATATATATATATATATATATATATATAGAGAGAGAGAGAGAGAGAGAGAGAGAGAGAGAGAGAGGAGAAGAAGAAGAAGAAGAAGAAGAAGAAGATGATGATGAAGAATATTGTCGACGATGTCAAGTGGTGGTGGCAGCGGCATCACCGACGGGGGTAGTGGTGAAGAGAGAAATAGAAGAGCGAGTGAGAAACAAATACGAACGTGAGGAATGGCGGCGGGTTGGATAACGTCGAGAGATATGAACAGAGACAACCATGGCTGTGGATTTGAGAGTCAGAAATAATTTATAGTTTGATGATGATGATTTGCAGAGAAGAAGAACTGAAAACGTGTGTGTGTGTGTGAGAGAGAGAGAGAGAGAGAGAGAACAAATCAATTTATGTTTTTAGTGTATGAGATTTAGTTCATTCTCTTTCGAGAAATTAACATCCCGCCTAGCTGATATCCCTCCGACCGATCAAGGATTCCCGCTAATAAATAGAATAGTACGTGTGCACGTGTGAGAAATGGTGTCGATGCCCCCGTCGGAGACCCTACCAGGGCTGACTCGGTGTTTGACTCTTGCCCTTACTAGTCCGGATATGGGTATTAGGAACTATGATGAATGCGCTAACTACGGATATGATCCCGGAAATAGACACACAACCCCTACACACAACACACACCTAGGAGCACCCCTTCCTACATATCCATACAAGACCCGAGCCTGGAAGGGACAAAAGAAAGATCTTGTTGTTTCTTCAACAATTTCTGATCTCTAGTGGACCTCTCAGTAGGATTCGAACCCAGACGAAGTTCTGACCATCTATCAGAGAAGAAAACACTAGTTTTCTGGAAGTAGTCCTTATGAACTAATTGTTCTACACTTCTTACTTGGTGTAGCTTGTTACATGGGTCATGAGTGGGAGCTTAGTTTCCGTTTGGGTATGCGCCCTTGGATTGCTGTTGCGAATAATGAATCAGAGCACATGGAGCTATCTCCTTATCTTATTTTTCTGTCAAGAAAAAAATATGGCGGATTGGATGATATTTCTATCAGTTATTGAAAGAGCCCAATGCCCCTCCTCATAGAGTAGCTATAGCTGCTAATAAAGAGTAGCCATCCTAAAGGATGTCTATTTTAGCTCAGTAGCTGGTATACCCCTCCCCTCTTTTTTTAATTATCTGAGTCAAATTTTAGATTTAATATCAACCACACATTCTTTATAAATAAGTGGCTAGGATTAGTTCTTATTTTTCATATAAGAAATGATGTTCTCACCCGATTCACACCACGTATATATAATTTACTAATGTATACTATATTCTGTTATTATTTAACCAAACCTTTGAATGTTAGTATTTTTTTACATTCATAATATAGTAATTTAGAACCACCCATTGTAATTGGGAGATCCATGCAGCACGAGTAGTGGCAAATTAAACAATAAAAGTGGTGTGTGTATGTTAGACTAGTGGTAGTGTGGTTAATGCTCGGGTCAAAGGTCATAGGTTCTTGTCCAGCATCACTTATTATTTAAATTTCCTTGTATTGTTGTTAAAAAAAACAAAAAAAAAAAAACTACAAAAGTGTTTTTAAACAAACAAATAATTATTTCGAAATCACATCAATATCATCGTACCAAATATCCATGAACGTGACAATTTGATGATTTCATAGTTTGTTAAACGCGTTACCGATGCTTCAATCCAAAAAATTCCTTATCTGAAAGCAATAAAAGTTTAATAATGAACTCTACATTCAAAAATAAAATGATTTCATCGTATATCAAGTGGGCTGATTGTTAACTCTTGGACGCAAAATACCTGTTCGTTTGAATGTCAAACTGATGTCCTAGCATCGCTTATTTTCGGTTGAGTGATTGAATTTGTAATCCATTTTGTTGTCTTGAACTTTGAGTTTTTTTTGGTAAGTAAAAATTTATTCCAATTACGTATGAGGCGTGCAACCCGAGAAGAGAAACACTCTTCAATACAACAAAAACACGAAATAGTATCCCAACAAAAACTTTTGAGCTGTGAGTTTGTTTTGTCTTTTGTCACACCCCGATTTCCATAAACCGAGACGCGACAGAGGAGAATAAAGAAGCAGGAAAGAACGGGACTTTTTTTTTTTGCATATATAACAATTTATTCACAAATTTAATGAAGTGAGGCGACAAAACCGCACTACACCCATCAAAATAAAATGTGGGGTAAACCTGTGTCTAACATAACAAAAGGAGTCGACCATCCACTTCACCAAATAGTATTATAATGAGGGAGTGAGAATTCGAGCGTCCATGAGAAGCTGATCACAAGACACTCTCCATAACATAAGAGAGACATATTTAGAGTTGTACATTTAAATAACATAACGGAAGCACACAAACAAATACAACAACAACAATTCCTTCCCCAGTCTCGCGTCTCATCACCTACCTCCCAATTTGAAAATATTTTGAAAACATTTAGGTGTGCGTACTAGTGCACTTAGTGGGTAAGATTTTATAAACAATTTTTATAAAAACAAAACCTTTGGTATATCCAAGTTTTACTCGTGAACTTAGAAGGTTTCAAAACATAAAGCCACTTCTAAGATATGTCAAACCTTTTTCATTTGTGCGCCAACAGTGTCGTTCTAGTGTTATTCCTATCATTCCGTGGTACAGTTACATTTCCCGTTTCAACCACAACAACAAGATCCCGATCTTAACCCATCGGATCCAAAACATATTTCCTTTCTAGAAAACGATGGTGATCAACCCACCGAACTTCTAACCACATGTACACAACCCATTGCTAGTGTGTTAGACCAACAAAGGACCCCAGTTGATAACGTAGGAACCTTAAACACATAGAATGTACTAAAATAGTATGGATAACCATTTTTCTTTTGAAATATAAGAGTTTATTAACTCAAAATAATTTTGGAAAAAATATATAATCCACCTGATAGATACCAATTCCGGACAACAACACAAAGACATCATGATCGCACACGTAAGTACCTCGAACTAATGTTGTCAGAAAATCGAGATGAGAAAAACTGAACGATGGAAATGAAAATCTTAAGTGTCTATTTATAGGAAGAAGCAATCAGCTGTGCAGTAAGCTACTGCGATGCGGAAACAGCTGAGCAATAAGCTGCTGCGAGGCGGAAACTGCTGCAGTGCAGAAGCAGCTGCAAAGAAGTTGCTGAGCAGTAAGCTGCTGCGAGGCAAAAGTAGTTGTGCAGCAACTTACGTTTTACAATTTTTAAACGTGCATAATTTTTTCATGCGAAATTCTTTTTGAGCAAACTTAGCGCCTATAGACTCGTAATAAAATATTCTACACAATGACTATAAACATAATATATTTATTTTCATAAAAAATAATTGATTTTTTTGATTCGAAAGTAGTTTTAAGATATTTAGGAGTAATAATTTATTTAATTGTCTATTTGGAAAATTCGGGATATTACATCTTTGTAATTGTTTAACTTTGTATTTCTATTTGAGTTGCACCCCACATGCGTAATTGAAGGTTTTTATTTACCAAAAAAAGAAAAACTCTTGGACGCAAAATACTTGTTCGTTTATAATGAAAAATGATTGCAGTTAGAATTAATTTTTGTTTTAGTAACAGTGAACAACACTTAAAATAATTTTTGTTTATATAGGGAATTGGATACTTAACCCAAACATTAGGGCTAACAAGAATTACGAACGATTTGAGCTGTATAATTATCGGTACGACCAAGAAGACAATAAAATAACTAATGAATTGGACATATAAACAATCCCACAAATTCAATTACTAGTAATTGATTTGTTGCTGATTAGATCTTAATTATTTTAAACAATAGAATTGGTTATAATTATAAACTGCAAGTTTAATTAGTCGTTAATGTCCTAAATTAAGGAAAAATACCTATCAACCTTAGTTTGATCAAATGTTCCTATGATTGATTGAGTAAACTCATTCTTAAGGATTACGTAAAGTTTTTAGTTATACTAATTAGGTATGTCACATATTTTATTTTAATGAGTATCATTCTTGATTTCTTGAATATCCGTGAGAATTTAGTTTGAATTTGAGCATAAAAAGATTAAATTAATCTTGACATAAATTTCGAGAATCGACGACTTAGCAATGTGACAATACTGCACACGAAAAACAAAAAAAAAATATTAATATTCATATCATGTACACACTTATGTTAATTGCTAATTGATTAACAATGTTAATTTTAAATTGGGGGTGGGGGGGACAACTTGTTGTAATAAGAAGTCCTAAACGTATTCCAAGAACGTTTACCCTAATTTAAGATTGGTTAGATTCTTTCGCATGCATGTGTATTTGTACGAATTGAAATTTAGGAAAATAATTATGTTTTCTTAAATAATAGTAATGACAATTATTAACCCTAAAAACCCTTAATAAGAATTCCTTGAAGGAAAACCAATTTTAAATCAAATTTATAATTACCCTAAACATAATTAGGAGACAAAAGTTAGTGCTTAATACTTAGACCAGTGTAACTGATGGTCCCGATACGAGTTGCTGGTGTATGGGGGGGAATACACCAGTTAGGATTTTAAAACTAAACTCTTGAAAAATACTTCAACCGAGTAAAAAGACTCAGTTGGAATCTCACAGTTGAGTAAGCAACCTCAGCTGGAAGAGTGGTGCTGTGCGGAATGTGGTGGAAATTAACAACTCGTAAAACAATTCACGCTTTAGTGCAAGGTCGGTCAAAAACCAAATCAGTTAAGAATGCACAGATGCAGTTTGTATGCTGGTTAGTCAGTCAGTTGAGAATGCAAGAAATAACTGAATAAAGACAAACACAAGCACACAGAGATTTAACGTGGTTCGGAGATAACCCTCCTACGTCCACGGGGAGTTGTGAGTCCACACAACTCTGTCCAAGTTCTTCTGGACAAACCACTCAGCTTACGCGGGCTGAGCAACCGTTATGGATAAGTTTGCGGTACTTATCAACCTTACATTTTAGTTTTCGGGTACTAAACAACCTATCTACTCAATTGCAGGAAGAGTAGGGTCCTAAAACCTTTCAGGTATGAAAGATGTGGTTCCAACAAACAGCTCTAACAAGAGGTGAGCCGAGATCTAACGCTCTATGAACTCTCACAAAGTGATGTTCTCAAAGTTTGATCTAGAGACACAAAAACTAAGTCTAACACTCTAAAACTCTCAACAAGTGATGTTCTAAGAGGATAACTAGTTGTATGTAAGTGCAGAATGACTTTGCTCTTTTCTTGAATATTTCTTCTTGCACTCGTTTTTCTCGCGTGTGTGTCTCCTTCTCTTGTCTCTCTATTGTCTATCTCATTCTCTGTGAATGAAGGCCTCTATTTATAGGCGGAGAGTATCAACTAGCCGTTGGAGGAGCTGTTGATCTCTATTCTTTGAAAGCGATGGCTTGTCTCTCATCTCTGCACACTTTCCGGATTTGGCATCTGAGCTCTTCTGCTTTCCATCTGAGACAGCCTTGTGTTGGGCCAAATGGGGTAATGACTGAACGGTCAAACCCTCACGTGACTTCCTTTTTGAAATTTAAATCTTAACAACATACTTCCACCAAAGAGTGGTCGGTTAAGACTTTCGATCTTCAACTAGCTTGTTCTTCAGCAGATGTTCTATCTGACGTCTACCAGTTAAACTCTCAGCTGACTTCAACTTCAAGCTGTTGATCTTCTTGGTTGAGTTCTACAATTGATGTTCTGAAACTGAACACTCAGTTGTCTTCCTTGTATTTGATTAGTTGGGTTCGAACGCTCAGATGGCTTCCTTTCATCTGATGTTCTCTTTCCCTTTACTGCTTCTCATTTGATGAACGCTCAGTTGTTTTCCTTACAACTGATGTTCTATCTCTTGAATGTAACTTCCCCCTTTTTCTTTTGGATACTTGACCATTGATCTGAACCTTGAACGTAGCTTCCTTCTTTTATTCTCATCTGATGAATGCTCAGGTGATGTTCTTATGTCTTCCCTCTTTTTGCATTCTGATGAAATGAACGCTCAGTTGTCTTTCTTCACAACTGATGTTCTGTCCGAGTGAAGCCTTGTTGCCATCTTCAGCTGGAGACCTGTAAAGATAAAATCTTAACAATGCTCAAACAGCGAGCCTAACTGCTAACATTAGGTTCTGGCAACATCTACTCGGTTGGGGTCAGTTGATTTTGGAATTCATCAAAACTCTTACTAATAAATTTCCCAACAGTAACTATTTGTCGGAAGATGTCGGATTTATAATCTTAACAACTAATCACTATTTACAAGTAATTTGTAGTAATATTTAAATTTTTTCTTCGACAACGAAAAATTATTAATCGTTACGACCATGATAAGAAAATTTATTTTTGAACAATAATTTGCAAATCGTAAACTCTTTGCAGACAACTCAAGTTCCGTGTGACAAATTATAAAAATATATTCATTAGGTCTCGTTCAATAAGTCTCATTTTGTTATTTTGGATGTCTCACTCCATAAGTCTCATTTGCTTATTTGGCAAATATTAATACACTAACCTAGGTGAATAGTATTATTTACTTTGTTGGATAGTATTTTTTCACTCAATCCACTTTAACATCAACAATAAAATACCATACTCTATATCATTTAACTCTCTGCTTCTTAATCTCCGTGCTCATTCCAAATGGAACTTATTGAACGAGACGGAGGGAATAATTAATATCGAAATATTTATCTCTTCGGCCACAAGCTTACTAATTAACTCCACCATTATGTGTATGTTTAAAACCATGGCACCTTACATCAAATCCCAACTCAAATTGTTTTGAATAGAAATCACTGAAAATTGGGTAGAAGCCTAGAAGATTTCTGTTAATCCACTCCAACAGTATTTGATGGTTCCGAAACGAGTTACTGGTGTATGGGGGGGGGGAGGAATACACCAGTTAGGATTTAAAAACTTAAACCTGAAAAATCACTTCAACTGAGTAAAAAGGACTCAGTTTGAATCTCACAGCTGAGTAAGCGATCTCAGCTGGAAGAGTGAGGCTGTGCGGAATGTGGTGGAAATTCAACTCGTTAAAAACAACTCACGCAAAAACAGCTCGGTTGGTCAAGAACCAAAACAGCTCGGTTGAAAAAGTGTAAAAGAGGTTTGTATGCCGGTTAGGTTGATCAGATAAAAATGCATAAGCAACTGAATAAAAACAAACACAGACACACAGGATTTAACGTGGTTCGGAGATAACCCTCCTACGTCCACGGGGTGATGTGAATCCTCACACCTCAGTCCAAGTTCTTCTGGACAGAACCACTCAGCTTACGCGGGCTGAGCAACCGTTAAGGATAAGTTTGCGGGTACTTATCGACCTTACAGATTAGTTTCCGGGCACTAAACAGCCTATGTCAAGTTTGCGGGTACTTGACGACCTGACTACTCAATTGCAGGAAGAGTAAGGTCCTAGCACACTTTTTAGGGTGTGAGTGTGGGTGGAATTTCCAACTACAGCTCGATCACGAATGAGAGCTGGATCTAAGGCTTGAACGAATAAACACTCAAACTAAGATCTAAGACAGATTTTCACTCTATGAACCCTCAGCTACTAATGTTCTATCACTCTTGAACTCTCAGCTGCCGATGTTCTTAGAATAGGATTTAAGCAGATTTTTCTTTCGCTTGATTCTCTTGTGATTGCACTTTTCTCTCTTGCTTCAGTCTGTCTCATGTATCTCTCGAATGAGAGAATGCCTCTATTTATAGGCGGAGAGAATCAACTAGCCGTTGGAGGAGCTGTTAATCTCTGATCGTTTGATAGCGATGGCTTGTCTCTTATCTCTGCAGACTTTCCCGATATGACATTTGTGCTCTTCTGCTTTCCATCTGAGACAGCCTTGTGTTGGGCCAGATGGGGTAATGACTGAACGGTCAAACCCTCATGTGACTTCCTTTTGAAATTCAAATCTTGACCTTTCTGACAGTCAACCTCGGTTCGTCGGTTGAAAGTCTTGATCTTCATCTGAGTGGTCTTCAGCTGATGTTCTGAATTGTTGGACTCTCAGCTGACTTTGAACTTCAAGCAGTTGATCTTCTTGTTCGAGTTCTACAACTGAGGTTCTGAAACTGAACACTCAGTTGTCTTCCATGTATTTACTCAGTTGGGTTTGAACCTTCAGATGATCTGATATTCTCTTCCTCTCTACTGCTTCTCATCTGACAAACCCTCAATTGGTTTCCTTCACAACTGATGTTCTGAAGACTTCCCCTTGTTTGCATCTGAACATATGAACTCTCAGTTGTCTTTCTTCACAACTGATGTTCTGTCTGAGTGACGCCTTATTGCCATCTTCAGCTGGAGACCTGTAAAGATAAAATCTCAACTTTGCTCAAACAGCGAGCCTAATTTCTAACATTAGGTTCTGGCAACATCTACTCGGTTGGGGTCAGTCGGTTTTGGAATTCATCAAAACTCATACTAATAAATTTCCCAACAATTTTCCCCTTTTTGATGATGCCAAAACCACTTACAACTTGAAACCACTACTGATCTAAACCTCACTAACTTATCTAAAATCTCAGCTGAAATTCTAGACAGTCTATAAGATAAAACATCAAAGGGTTAGCACAGTTATAACATGGTATTTAAAAGACTTTGTGATTCAGAGCTTGGACAATGAGGGATTGTTCATCAAGGTGAATCTTATCACTGAATAGTTTTCATTATAACTGATTGTTACAAAAGATAGGCTCAAAAACCGAAAATTACAACAGTTGCTAAAAAACTAACTGAGCTAGTATTGTAGCCCATACTTGCCAAAAATCCTTACAAAAATTTCCCTCTTTGCAGGTGACTCCTTGGAAATGTCCACTCCATGCTCCTTGCAGACCTGCCTCGCCTCAGATGCAATCTTCGTGCGGTTCGGGTTGCTGGAATCCGGGAGAAGAGGTGGCCGATAAGTAACCCTCTTGGGAACTGGAACAGTGTTCAAGTCTAGGTTGGCGTCAATCATGGCCCTCCTGAATTGACTGAACATGCCCGGGTCACCTGAGTGCAACTCGGTCAGCGCCTCCTTGAACGCTCTCCTTGAGTCGTCAGTTGCGTAAACCTTCCTGTAATAGAAGTCGTTCACGAACTCCTGCTTGAACAGCTCCCACTCCTCATTCCACTCGGTCGGCATCCACTTGTCGGTATGCCTGAACCGACTCTCAACCTTGGACTTTAGAGGCAATCTTTGTTGCTTCAACCGAGCTTCCGCCTTTGATTGGATTCTGTTGATGCGGCGTCGGCTGCGGGAGGCAACGTTGCGGTCCAGGTTCTGGGAAACCTTCTTCAGCTCAACCTCGAACTGGTTCACCCTCCTCGCCTGGCTGGCGGCAAACTTTCTGATCTAGCTCGGGTTCATGTAGTCCTTCTCCTCTACATCCATAGCCTTGGCCGCTGCAATGCACTCTTCGGTTGTTATCCCGTCGAGTTCAGAATCCAGCTCGGCTGCGATCTCGGCTATGGAGTTGTAGGAAACTCCAATCTTCTTTGCCTGCTCCAAGTCCTTAGTCATTTCGGCTCCACCGACTTCGGTTGTCTTGGCAGCAACAGACTTCCTCCTCCTCAGCTGAGATTTGGATGGTTGAGCACCTGGCACTCCTTCTTCTTGGGTCTCTTCTTCTTCTTGTGCTTCACCCTCCATCTCCTTCTCTTCCCCCTTTTTGGCATCAGCAACAAGACTTGCTACTGAACCGTCCAGAGAGTTGAGTTTGGCCTCGGTTGATTGAACACGGTTGAAAAGTTCATCGACCGCACACTCCAGCTCCATCTTCTTTGCCAGTTCGGAGTCTTGGCGCTCTTGTTCTGCCTTCTTCAAGACAGAGAGGTTGTCGTTGACCTCTGTCTGAAAGGTAACGAACTCAGCCCAACGCGACTCGAACCGGGACTCCCATTCAGCATCCTGCGTCTGTTGGGACTTGGCCAGATTTGAGTCAGCCAAGGACTTGAAGACATTCACTTCCGACTTCAAGCCCAACAGAGTGGATTTCAGCTCCGACACGTCCTGACTGGTGGAGGAGGAGAGATCATTCAGCTTCGTCTTCAGCTTGACATTCTCCTCCACCAGTTGTTGGTACTTCACTTCTTGTGCTGCCAACTCCCTCAGCTGGTCATCTTGTTGGTGCTGGAGGTTGGCAAGCAGCTCGGTCCTCAACTGGTTGACCCTCTCAGCCACTAGCTCGCAGATTTGTTCTGTTGAAGGAGCGAGCTGAGCAGCTGGAAGGGCTTGAGCAGACTGAGCTAGAGGCTCAGCTATGACCATGGCTTGACGGTTTGCCAGGTACAGCTTCAGGTTTTCCTCCTCTTCCTTTGCGGCGGCGGCTGCTGCATCGACATCCTCAAGGAAGTCAGCTGATTTCACCAACATGCTGTCAAGGAAGTCGACACACTCCTTTTCAGCTGCCTCCCTTGTGTCCTTCCCTTCAGCCAGACTCTGGTCCATCCGTATAGTGAGCAGCGCGATCCGGTTGTTGTACGCCACCTCCAAGTTGGAATAGTTGAAGTAGGCTCGGATGCGGGACTCATCAGACTTTAGCCTGTCCCAGCTCAGCACCCTGATCGTGTCCTCCTTGACATACCACTGGCTAAAGATTAGGTGGAACTGGTACAGTAGCTCGGTTCCCAGTGTGGCGAAGATGGGCATGTCGCGAGCCGCAGGGAACAGACCTAACAACTTTTGAAAGCAGTAGGCCACCCTGCCTTCGTGCTCCTCAGCAACAGCCTGCAGGTCCTCCGCTTCGTTGATCGGGGAGGGGGTGAGATTGTATGGTTCGGGTTCAATAGGTTCATCGATGTTGGTCAAAGAGTCGGTCACAACATCGGCATCGAGCTGAGAGCTCAGAATTTGGGATTCAGTTGGGGAAGAGGGTGCAATGGTTTCCTCAACATCGGCCGAAGGAGCGGTCACGATGTTGGCATCGAGCTGAGAGCTCGGAATTTCTGGCTCAGTTTGGGTAGAAAGAGCAAGAGGCTCTGGGGGCGGTATAACATTCACTCCAGCTGTGGGGGAGGTGGTAACATCTTCGAGGTCCTCAGATGAGGAGGATGCATCCGACGTCTCCATGCCCTCAGCCTCATCAGCTCCGGGGTCTCGAGGTGCGATCTCGAATGATGCGGCCTCAGCTGAGCGGCTGGATTCGGAACGCTCCTCAGCAGGTGTCGATTCAACCTGCACTCCCTCCTCGACTGGAGCTTGTTCCTCAACTGGCTCCTCAGCTGGAACATCAACTGGCTCATCAGCTGACTCATCAACTGGAACATCAGTTGGCTCATCAGCCGGCACCTCAGCTGCTTTCTTGGTGGACTTCTTGAACCTTACCCTTAACTTTTTCTGGGCAGGTTCGTCAGTCGACTCCTTCTCAGTGTCAGCTCGGCGACGTGAGGCTTTGGATTTTGCGGGGCGAGCAGCAGCTTGTTCCCCCTCAGCTATTGACTCAGCTGGCTTTCCCGACTCCCTCTTGTCCTTAGGAGTGTAGACACTCCTCAGCACCTCCTGTGCTTTCTTGGCTGTCGGGAACAGCAACAACTTCTTCAGCGGTGTCTCCTCGCAGTCAGCCCAGACCATGTTGCGGTCCTTTGTTGCGAGGAGGATGAGGGCGGAGACTTTGCAGCCGAAGTTGAGCGTGCCCTTCACACTCAGCAGCTTCTCTCTAGACTCGGTTGTAGTCTTAGAGATCTTCGACTTTTCCACCATCAACTGGTTCAGAAAATATTGGAACCAGTTGATTTGGTGTTGGTGCTCCAGGGCCACCAGCTGCTTCAATTTAGGTCGGCTCATGTCGCCGAACGCACCACTGTATCCGAACACTACCTTCGACACGGCGTCGAACAGCAGGCGGTGTTCCGGCTTCAGCTTTGTTCGTTGCATGTTGCTCCTCAATCGCTCCGGCTCGATCAAAGCATCCTGAAGAAATTCATCTGCTTGTTTGTCGGTAATATTCTCCAGGAACTCGGTGGCAGTGTGGTTGATTGGTATGATGTACCGGAGGACATCGGACACGTCGATGGGGAAGGAGACGCGACTTATCGTCCTTGCTGGAACATCTCTTTGTCGGCACGACACCACTGTGGAAACTCCCTCCGAACTGTCAAGGGGGCGAACGAGATTGACGTAGAATTCTCCGATTTGGCGCCTGAGCAAGTGGGAGGGGCAGAGCTTGGCCCATTCCAGTAGTCCGTTCTCACGGAGAGTGTTGGCGAGAGGGGCTAGGACCGGCGACTCTAGATCCTCGTCGGAGAGGATCTGCTCGAAGTGAATCTTCGATACTAACATATCGAATGACTCTTCATACGTGGTAGGCACGAGGGAAGGTCCGGATGATGCCATTCTCTTGCTTTTGGGTGCCATTAATAATCACTGCAAAGGTAATATATAGAAAAGGAAAGAAATCTATTTACAGAAACGGGTTAGGCAGAAAACTGGAAGACGATGAACAATTATAATTGATAAGCACAAATGAGGAAAGTAGGAGATATATTCCTGATTTTTCACCTTATATAGGTCTTTGACTCGGATGAGATCAACGGCTAGGGTTAAATGGCGCGAATCCATCAACGGCTGGGATTACGCGACTGTTGACTATCTTTGACTCGACGTTTTGATCCGAGTTCCAACCAGCGCGTGAGAAGGTGTACAGTTTCATGTCAGCCCAGTCGCACTATAAAGTAGGCTATGGATGCTCAGCCGTACTTTACATTTAATGCGACATGATGGCTATTTTAATGTAACTGACTAGCTCAGGAATGTTTGAATTTATTTCAAGCATTCTCATTTAAGAACATAACACCTTCAGTCATAAATGATACCTGCCAGCTGATGTCTGAATCAGCTGTGTTCATCAGTCGAGTTCCTCAGTTTCCGCATACCATCAGCTGACTCGAGTTCGTCTGTTCAGCTGACGTTTGATGTCTTCAGTTGGCAATTCGCATCTGAGATTCCCCCTTCATCTGAGCTTCCCCCTTAAGTCGATATCCGACTCTTCAGCTCGGATGGATCCTCATCAGCTCGGATGACTCTTCTGCTCGGATGAGTTTTTAGCTCGGATCCAAGAGTCCTAGAAGATCACACAGCATCTTGAACCGGACTTCAGGAAGAGGTTTGGTGAAGATGTCAGCTCTCTGAATCTCAGTTGGGATCTTCTCCATGGACACATCCTTTTTCTCAATATGATCTCGGATGAAATGATGGCGAATATCGATATGCTTAGTCCGAGAGTGGTGAACAGGGTTTAGAGAGATAGCTATGGCACTCGAGCTATCACAATGAATGGGAACCTGTCCAATTGAGACTTCATAATCTCTCAGCTGCTGCTTCAGCCACAATACTTGCATGCAACAGCTTCCGGCAGCCATATACTCTGACTCGGTTGTCGAAGTAGCAACACACGCTTGTTTCTTGGAGAACCATGAAACCAGCTTGCTTCCCATGAACTGACAGTGTCCAGAAGTAGACTTCCTGTCCAACCGATCTCCTGCTAGGTCGGCATCTGAGTATCCAGTCAGCTGGATATTGTCATCAGTTGGGTACCACAACCCAACATTGACAGTTCCCTTCAGATACTTAATGATGTTCTTTGCTGCCAACATGTGAGCTTCTCTTGGTTGGACTTGAAAACGAGCACACACTCCAACTGCGTATGAAATGTCTAGTCGGCTGGCAGTTAGGTAGAGCAGCGAACTGATGATCCCTCTATACTGGCTGGCATCAACGAGCTTTCCCTCAGCTCCTGGTTCGATCTTCCAGTTCGTATTCATAGGGATCTTTGTTGTTTTACTTGTCTGCAATCCGAACTTGGTGATGAGCTCCTTTGTATATTTGGACTGGTTGATGAAAATCCCTTCAGGTGACTGCTTCACTTGTAATCCAAGGAAATAATTCATCTCGCCCATCATTGACATCTCGAACTTCTCCTTCATAAGATCGGAGAATTTCTTGCACAGCTCCTCCGACTTGGAGCCGAAAATGATGTCATCGACATAAATTTGCACAACAAGTATATCTTCTCCAACTTTGATGGTGAACAGAGTTTTATCAACTGAACCTCGTTTGAACCCCGAGTTCAGAAGAAATCCACAAAGAGTGTCATACCATGCCCTTGGCGCTTGCTTTAGACCATAGATAGCTTTCTTCAGCTTGTACACTCTTCCATCTCCAGTCTCAAAACCAGGAGGCTGTTCAACATATACATCTTCTTTGATATCTCCATTGAGGAATGCACACTTCACATCCATCTGATATACTTTGAACTTGTGATGTGCGGCATAAGCTAGAAAGATCCGGATGGCTTCCAGCCTTGCAACTGGTGCGAAGGAATCTTCAAAGTCAATTCCTTCTTGTTGGCAGTATCCTTGAGCTACCAACCTTGCTTTATTCCTCACAATGAATCCAATGGCGTCTCTCTTGTTTTTGAAAATCCACTTCAATCCAATCACCTTGACACCATTTGGTCTTTCTACCAACTCCCATACACAGTTGCGTAGAAACTCATTCAATTCTTCTTGCATGGCTGTTGTCCAGTGGACACAGTTGAGAGCTTCCCCTACATTCTTCGGTTCTGGCACATCAGCTACAAAGCAAGAAATCATGGCAACATCTCCAGCTTGCTCGAACTCTTCTAGAACTGCCAATTCTTCAGCATATTGGGCATTATGTGTTGGAATCTTCCTCGGTTGATTCTGGATTTGCAACTCTGCTCCGTGTGCGCACACCCTCGGTTGGATCTCCGATGATGTCGTTGGTGGAATGAACTTCATACCATCTTCGGTTGCGTCTTCCTTCTTCTTCCAACTGTGGCTGTTCAGAAATCTGAGTTGGAGTCTTCAGAGCTGGTGATTGATCAGCTGTTGAGTCTGGATTCTCAACATTGATAGTAGTTTGCACTGAGCTCGGTTGGGCATCGGATGCTGATGCAGTTGGTGGAGCATCAGCTGAAGTTCCCCCTTGGGATGAGCTGAGATCTTCGCATTCATCTTCAGAGGAGTATGGATCCTCATCCTCAGTTGCCCATACCAGTGGTTCAGCTCGATTCTTTTCCCGAAATGCTTGCGATCTGGTGTGAACTGGTAGAACAGCTGGATCCGCGTGTTGTTCCTTTACCTGTTCCCTGTACTCAAAGGTAGATTCATCAAAACTAACATGAGGTGTTATTTCCACAACACGAGAGTTGTTGTTGAAAACTCTATATGCCTTGATCCGAGCTGCATATCCAAGAAATATGCCCTTCGAAGCTTTGGCATCAAAGGTTTTCAACTGAGTCTTCCCATTGTTGTGAATATAACACTTAGATCCAAAAACATGAAAATACGAAATATCTGGCTTTCTGCGTCTCCACAGCTCGTAGGGCGTTTTTCTCAATCGCTTGGTGAGAAGAGATCGATTCTGAGTGTAGCATGCTGTGTTGATCGCTTCAGCCCAAAATCTCTTTGGCAGTGCTGAGCTCGCTAACATGGATGTGGCTGCATCCTTCAGATTCTATTTCTTCGCTCAGCTACGCCATTCTGTTGTGGAGTACGCGCGGCTGATGTCTGATGGGTTATGCTATTCTTTTCGCAATACTCAATGATGGTTTCATTTAGAAACTCAGTTCCACGATCTGATCGGATGGATATGATCTTCATCTCTTGTTGGTTCGATATCCGATCCATCAGCTTGGGCAGCTCATCTCGGGTCTCACTCTTGTGGCGCATGAAGATGGTCCACGTATATCTTGAGTAGTCATCAGTTACAACCAATGTATATTCGTTGCCATTAATGCTTTTTGGTGTAACTGGTCCGAAGAGATCCATATGGATCAGCTGTAACACTCGGTCGGTTGAGGGAGTTGACTTTAACCGGAAAGAGGTTCTAGCGAGCTTTCCCAGCTGGCATGCACTGCAGATGTGTGTAGTTGAAAACACTCGGTTAGGTATGCCTCTTGCATGTTCTTGTCTGGCGAGTCGGTTCATCGTCTTGAAGTTCAGATGGTTGAGCCTTTTGTGCCACAACCAGCTCACATCCGAACTGCTCTTTGATAATAGGCAAGTGTCAGGGAGGCTGCTGTTCCAGTCAGCGTAGTATACATTCCCTGTTGGAGATCGATTTCCCAACAATATCACCTGCTTTGATCCGACATCTTTAACTCTGCAACCCTGTGCATCACTTGACAGAGAAACCATTATCACAGAATTGGCTGATGGAGAGCAGGTTATGCTTCAATCCATCAACATAAGAGACATTAGAAATTGAAACATGATTGGTTTCAAGGGTACCGTAACCTCTGGTATAACCTTTTGAGTTATCACCAAAAGTAACTGATGGACCTTCTTTCTCCACGAAACTTCCAAGCAAATCCTTCAGATTTGTCATGTGTTTCGAGCATCCACTATCCATCACCCACATTGTAGCAGACGCCTTCTTCTTCCTCAGCTGTTTCTCCTGCACCTGCAAAGAGAAACTCGCTTAGGTCCCCAATTTCAGTTGGATCCTGGAGGGTTAGAACCAGTTCCCGCTGGAACTGTGCATCGCTTTTCCCGGTAAACTCGAATAGCCTTGTCATTCCAAATGATTTTCCCATTTTCATCAACTATAACAACACCTCGGTTATCCTTAGGCTTGCTGTTAGAAATGATGCTCTGTTTCTTGGGAGGAGTTGGATTTCTCCCATGTTGCGCTTTAGGAGGTGAGGCTTTCCCCCTGTTTTGATGGCGATTCTTATCCTGTTGAGTTTGTCTGTGAGGTCGGACGCCTTGTTGGAATCTTTGTGGATGATTGTGATTCCAACTTCCTGAGGGTTGTCTGTAGCTGTTCATGCCCTGTTGATGATTAATATTATGGCATGAATATCTCCAGTTGTTCGACCAGTTCCTCATTGGTTGACTAGGTTGGAACCTTTGGTCGAACCGATGTTGGAACCGCTATTGATTCAGATGATTGAGCTCAGGTCTGTTCTGAGGTCGGTTCCATTCCTTCTGACGTTGACTTTGAGGTTGATGCAGAGGTCGGTTCTGGTTCTGAGATCGGTTGCGGTTGTGCCTTCGACGCCTCTGATTCCTCTTCTAACTTTTGAAACATTCCCCCTCGGTTGATGTCCCACCCGATGGAACATTCTGTCCTACATCAGCTACTCCTTTTCCCTTCTCAGTTGTAATTTTATTGGTCGTTTGAACTTGTTGAGAGGTGGAAGTTGAATTAGCTTCTGGAGACTCAGTTATGTCTAGCTCGACAGCTGTGACTTCTACTGGTTTGATGAAGGTTGCTGGTGGAATCCCAGTATCCTTGACAACATCATAACCGAGTCCTGACATGTCATCCATCTGTCTGCTGTAATTTAATAGGTTTTCAATGATCTTGGATGACTGATACAGCTTGATTAGATTGTCCTTCTCAGTTTGCAACTCCTTGACGAGTACAGCTATCTGCTCGGTTTGTCCATCTGACTTCTTTATCAGCTGTTCGATCTGAGCCTCTTGATTTTTCAACTGATCTTGCTGTTCTTTGTTTTGCTTTGTCAACTCCTCATCAGCTGGAGCCTTAGCCTCGATCAGTTGACTCTTAAGATTCTCAATCTCCTGAGTTTGGCTCGTAATCAGATCCTCTTTTTCGGTTAAGGAATCTTCAAGCTTGGCGAACTGAGCTTGAAGACTCTTAAACTCAACCGACTGCTGATGCAGTTCCTCACCGAGTTCTTGAAAATCATTCCAGGAGGGTTCCAACTCATCGCTCAGAGATTCCTGCAGGTTAGAAGTATTGGAAGAATTTAAGCAAGCAGGATTAGATTGTACCTCAATATCATCTTGGTCGGTTCCAAGTGCCATGAGGCATTGATCCGGACTGATGACTTTGTTGGTAGAGGTCAGTTCATCCTCATCTTCAGTGTCTGTGAAGATGTCCATATCGTCAGCTGCCTCTTCAGCTACCATGGCCTTGTTCTTTGCAGTTTGCTTGGCCCTCAGTGCTTCTCTTTCCTTCTTTGAGAGGTCTGGGCAGTCAGCTTTGAAGTGTCCTTCCTTGCCGCATTCGAAGAAACCATTGGTGACTGGCTTCGAACTGTCTCGAGTTCGGTTTGATTTATCGAAACGTTTATATTTGCCTAACCGAGTGTCCATGTCGGCTAGTTTCTTTGACAGTGCTGCAATGTTCTGTTGCAGTTCCTCTCTGCTCGGCTCCTTTGCAGTCGTGTCAGCCGATCTGGTTGGCCTTGACGATCTCGACTTTGAGTAGTCAGCTCGGAGGGCAACTGACTTTGATGCCGAGCCAACATCTTCAATTCTATTTGTCTGACCTGAGGGCTGCGATCTCCTTCTGTTGACCTTATACTCATTTTCTTTTAAGATTGAGAACAATCTTTCAGTTCCCATTTCACCAAGGTCAGCTCGGCTCTCGTGGATATTTGTGAAAGTATCCCACTCAGCCGGTAGAGCTTGCAACACTTTGAGGTTTATCTCTCTTAGAGTGTATTTTCCTTTCCGGATGGACTGGATTCTTCTGATGATGTCCATAAACCGGAGCTCTAGCTGATCGATAGTCTCATCAGGTCGCAGACTGAAGTTGTCAAAATCTTGACATGCATGTGAGAACTTGTTTTCCTTCGTCTCGTCGCTTCCTTCACTTAGCGAAGCCAGGATGTCCCACATCTCTTTTGCAGTCTCACACTCCTCTATCCAGGGCAGATAATCTTGTCCAACCGTGGACATTATTGTGCTCTGAGCCCAGATATCCAGCTGGCTCACCTTGGCCTCCTCTGGAGAGTAGTCTTCTGGCTGTTTCTCCACATACTCCACCATTGTATCTCCATCGTGAGGATTTGTGGGAGTGCGAGCTATTCTTTCTTTAATGACTATTGGTCCAGAAGTGAGAACTTGTTGCATCCTATGATGCTTTGACAGAAGGATCTTCTTCATTCGAGTTCTCCATGATGTATAATTGACTACAGAGAACATGACAACGATCTTGTCCTTGACGTCCATCTGCACAAACAAAAACAGGACAAAAAATGCGAGCAAGTATGCACTAGTGTGAAAAGATCTGTTCAGTTGACCACTGAAGAAAACTTCTCGAATTCACACCTCGTGAAACAGAGTCAGCAGTCTTTTGAACCACTGCTCTGATACCACTTGATGGTCTCGAAACGAGTTACTGGTGTATGGGGGGGGGGAATACACCAGTTAGGATTTAAAAACTTAAACCTGAAAAATCACTTCAACTGAGTAAAAAGGACTCAGTTGGAATCTCGCAGCTGAGTAAGCGACCTCAGCTGGAAGAGTGAGGCTGTGCGGAATGTGGTGGAAATTCAACTCGTTAAAAACAACTCACGCAAAAACAGCTCGGTTGGTCAAGAACCAAAACAGCTCGGTTGAAAAAGTGTAAAAGAGGTTTGTATGCCGGTTAGGTTGATCAGATAAAAATGCATAAGCAACTGAATAAAAACAAACACAGACACACAGGATTTAACGTGGTTCGGAGATAACCCTCCTACGTCCACGGGGAGATGTGAATCCTCACACCTCAGTCCAAGTTCTTCTGGACAGAACCACTCAGCTTACGCGGGCTGAGCAACCGTTAAGGATAAGTTTGCGGGTACTTATCGACCTTACAGATTAGTTTCCGGGCACTAAACAGCCTATGTCAAGTTTGCGGGTACTTGACGACCTGACTACTCAATTGCAGGAAGAGTAAGGTCCTAGCACACTTTTTAGGGTGTGAGTGTGGGTGGAATTTCCAACTACAGCTCGATCACGAATGAGAGCTGGATCTAAGGCTTGAACGAATAAACACTCAAACTAAGATCTAAGACAGATTTTCACTCTATGAACCCTCAGCTACTAATGTTCTATCACTCTTGAACTCTCAGCTGCCGATGTTCTTAGAATAGGATTTAAGCAGATTTTTCTTTCGCTTGATTCTCTTGTGATTGCACTTTTCTCTCTTGCTTCAGTCTGTCTCATGTATCTCTCGAATGAGAGAATGCCTCTATTTATAGGCGGAGAGAATCAACTAGCCGTTGGAGGAGCTGTTGATCTCTGATCGTTTGATAGCGATGGCTTGTCTCTTATCTCTGCAAACTTTCCCGATATGGCATCTGTGCTCTTCTGCTTTCCATCTGAGACAGCCTTGTGTTGGGCCAGATGGGGTAATGACTGAATGGTCAAACCCTCATGTGACTTCCTTTTGAAATTCAAATCTTGACCTTTCTGACAGTCAACCTCGGTTCGTCGGTTGAAAGTCTTGATCTTCATCTGAGTGGTCTTCAGCTGATGTTCTGAATTGTTGGACTCTCAGCTGACTTTGAACTTCAAGCAGTTGATCTTCTTGTTCGAGTTCTACAACTGAGGTTCTGAAACTGAACACTCAGTTGTCTTCCCTGTATTTACTCAGTTGGGTTTGAACCTTCAGATGATCTGATGTTCTCTTCCTCTCTACTGCTTCTCATCTGACAAACCCTCAGTTGGTTTCCTTCACAACTGATATTCTGAAGACTTCCCCTTGTTTGCATCTGAACATATGAACTCTCAGTTGTCTTTCTTCACAACTGATGTTCTGTCTGAGTGACGCCTTGTTGCCATCTTCAGCTGGAGATCTGTAAAGATAAAATCTCAAGTTTGCTCAAACAGCGAGCCTAATTTCTAACATTAGGTTCTTGCAACATCTACTCGGTTGGGGTCAGTCGGTTTTGGAATTCATCAAAACTCATACTAATAAACTTCCCAACAGTATTATTTCTGATCGAAATAAAAATATTATTTCGAAAATTAAAATGGTATGGGATATCAATTCAAATTTATTATGCATCAATAATGATTGTCTACCACCTCACTTACTCAAGGCAACACCTTTTATGTTAATCCTATTTTATATCGACACTTTTAACCATATATTGATGAAGCGCTCTCTCTCTCTCTCTCAATGTAACAAAAAATTCTAATAGGGACATAAATACGTGGTGGTTATCATGTACTCTATCCATTCCGTTCAATATGTCTCATTTTTTTTGATACAGAGATTAAAAAAAAAAAAAAATTAGATGTAAATTGTGTGTTTAGTGTAATGAATAAAGTGATATAAAATATATTTTGATTGATAAAGTGATATAAAATGTTTTTGAAGTGACATAAAGTGATATAAAGTAGTTTTAAAGTGATATAAAGTGAATAAATTGATTTCTTAATTATAACCTTAAAAGAAAATGAGGTATGTTGAACGAGACACCAAAAAAAAAGTGAGATATGTTGAACGGAACGGAGAAAGTATCTCACAAAAATTAGTGATATTAAAAATATAATTAAATATATTAAAGGTAATCTTAAATGTTATTAGTTTTTTTGACATGCATAATAACTGCGACGCATTTATATCACTAATAGAAAGTTTGAAACTTTTGTTGTAGTGTCTCTCCACGCAAAAAAGCGTTTTATATGTACATACCTGCCCAGGATAATGCCACCATAAATCAATTTCGATTTATAAAATTTTAAAATACTATTTAAAATTTAAGCTCAAACATTCTTTTTCAAATTTTATGAAATAGACGTTATACATTAATAAAATAAGACGAGGAGTGTGCTAGCACACACATTAATTAAGCAAAATAAAAATAGAAAAGGAGATAGACATGCAATGATTAAAATCATGCACAAGATTTTAAGATCAGGACTTTAATAAATAAGTGGAAAAAAATGATTATATCTCTATAGTAAAGCATGATTGGTGTCCCTTCCTTAAATATGTTGTTCCGATGCCACGTGAAACAATTTTTCAAAAATATATATTTTGCAGCTTTTGTTTACCATATCAATTTCTTTTGAATTTACATCAAGTTAAATATAAATAAGTATTAGTTTAGTTGAGAGTTAACTCAAGTTAATCATCGCCTATCTATGTTTTTTGGTAAAGAAATAATCCGTAATATTTAGGCACTGCTCCTTTAGTACATATATCTAGCATTTATATATTAAAAAAAAAAAAAAAGCAACAACTACAAACAACTTAATAACATATGTATATTGTAAACTAGTGTGCAACCCGTCGAAAATCGACGGAATATTATTAAATACAATTTGCTTAGTAGTTATAGAAATTTATTTTGAAAGTGAATTTTTTTTCTAATTAAATTCAAAAAGATTGTTTCTCAATATTCTCACTTCTTTATTTATTATTTTTGACTTTTTTAGTTCAATTTAATCCACATACTTCAGTAGATTATTAAAATTATTACCTGCAATTTGTTTGATTGTTATAAAATTTTATTTTTTTAAGTTCCGTATTCATTTACTATTTTCTTGTTTTTTAGTTTAATTACAATCTAAATACTTCATTAAGATTATTAAAAATATTAGTCACAATTTACTTGGTAGTTATAAAAATTTATTTTAAAAGCGAGAGCCTTTAGTATGTGATTAAATTAAAAAAAAATTCCGCGATTCTTCTGTCTTCATTTATTATTTTTTGTCCTTTCAGTTCATTTTAATTCACACGCTTCTTCAGTAAGATTTAAGAAAATGGTTCTACGATTCTTCCGTCTTCATTTATTATTGTTTATCCTTTTTAGTTCACTTTTATTCCACATATTGTAAAAATTTATTTTGAAGTGAAAATCGTTATTATCTTATTAAATTCAAGAAAATCTACCGCGATTCTCCCGTCTATATTTACTATGTTTTATCCTTTTAGTTTAATTTAATTTATATGCTTCATTAAGATTTAAGAAAATTATTCTGCGATTCTCCCGTCTTCATTTATTTATTTATTTTTATCTATTTTTAGTTCAATTTTAATTCACGTATTATTAAAAATACTATGCAATATTTTTTTGAAAGAATAATTAAGCAACGTTAGAACTTATTATTACTAAGTTAATTTATTTTTAAATATTAAACTATTTCTTGGCCAAAGTATAATCAAACTATCTATTAACCATTTTTAGCTTTGATCATCTCATATAATGAACTCTTCAAATTTGCTATACTTTTTTCAAAGATTATAATATTATTAGTACAATATTTAGATAGTAAATATTGTCGCATATATTCAAAAGTGTAAGAAATAAAATTATCATATGATGAATAATCTGGGTAACACAATTTTTTTCAAGATATAAAGCACACAATTCTAAAAAAGTTGATACACAATTGAATCTACACGTCAAGGTGAGCCAAATAGAATAAATTAAAAGCCAAACAACTTATACACATTTTAATTTCGAAACCAATACGAGAATAAATAAAGTAATCATCATGTATCATATATTTATCTATAAAGAATAATCAAATTAAAGGTAGTTTTTTCATACCGTATCCTAATTCAATAAAAGTTGTATGAATCACACGTACTTATACAGGTGATGAATCAGAAGCGAAACAACTTATACATATTTTAATTTTGACACTAATATGAGAATAAATAAAGTAATCATCATATATCATATATTCATTTATAAAGAATAATCAAATATTTCCTTATATATTTATTTTTAAGTATAATGATTTAAAAAGAAAAACTTTCGAGAACTATACAATTTGAAATGTAACAAAAAATTAATAAAAGTATATTCTTTAATATTACGGCCATAGATCATACCATCAGTTTATAAATATTATCAAAATAGAAGATATTCATCTTTACCATATGAATAAACGGATATTTTTTCTATTATGTATTAAATAATAGAAAATACATAAAATAAAGATTTAAGATAAATAAGAATACTGAATTGTGATTGCGCTACGTACGACCTAAATTCAAGGAGAGGTTTGAAATCCACATTGGTATTAATAATATATATATATATATATATATATATATATATATATATATATATATATCCAAATAAATTAACCTCATTATTGCATACCCTATGGTCATCACTTTATATGAAAATTGAAACTTAAAAAAAGGAGAAGGTCTCCAGTTTAGATTTGTACCGTGCAGATGGGCCCCGACCAGCCTCCGACCCGCTCATGCACCCGCCCCGCCCCCATGAGGTCCACGCGCCGCGCGTGGGCCTCACGCACTCCACTATTTTTTTTTTAATTTCCAGTTTTTTTTTTCCGACGGAGCTTTCGGCTGTGCCTTCGCTCTGATTACTAAAATAAGGATAATCGGTGGGAAACAATTTGGATTTTTTCGGCTCGCTCTGAGGCCTTCGGCTCGCCTCGCTCGAATCTTGATCATAGAAGAAGCGGCAAAAAAAAAACTGAAAAAAAAAAATTTGGTCAAAGGGGGGTTTGATTGGATCAAATCCGGGTCAAACGAGTCGGATCAGGTCAAATGGGTCGAGTGTTGCTCGGTAGAAAACATGCACCAAAGTTTTTGTCTAAAAAAAGAGGACAGGGCGTCGTGTAGCATGCAAATAAATCTCTAGATAAATTTTGCAATCAATATAGAATCAAAAAATAATTGAATAAAGATATCCGGCCACACTGTGGCCGGCCACACGCGTAAAAAAAGGAAAGTTGACTATAAAAATGGAAATAATCATATTTCCTCTTTAGGGTTTATGCTTCTCAATTAGCGTATATTTCCATTTTAAAAAAATATATATTATTATTTTTAGCTCGTGTGGCTGGCCACAGTGTGACCGAATATCATTACCCTAAATAATTTAATACAAGCAAAAGAAAGATTCTATTTATTAGAGCTGCTTCAATTCACATTGGTTCCTAAAATTTACAGGTAAGAAGGTTTTTATTTGATCCTGTTCGCAATATTTTCTTTTATATCAATAATAAGTTTATCAAAGATAAACTATAACATTTATTACTAAAGTAATTTAATTATAACAATAATACTTCCTCCGTCCACAAAAGAGTGCCCCATTTGGGTGTCGGCATGTGTTTTAAGAAAGTTGGTAAAGTTATTGTGAGTGGAGTTAGGGCTCCACTTATTGAGAGTGGAAGAAGTGGAATGAAAGTTAAAATTGTTGTTAGTGGAATAAGGGTCCCACTTGTTATGAGTAAAAAAAGTGAAATGAAGTTAAAGTTATTGTGAGTGGAATATGGGTCCTACTTATTTTAAGTGGAAGAAGTAAAATGTGAGTAAAAATTGCTATGAATGTGACTTGATGTGATTGAAAAAAAGTGATGTAGGGCAATTTTTTCACGGAGGAGGGAGTACTACTGTTTATTGGAAAATTCCATGTTAGGTCGCGTGCAAAAAGGTCGAGCCGTTGGATTTACGCCACGTGTATACCACTCACTTTTGCCCAAAACCACTTAGTGGTTTCACGTCTGAAAAGCTGTCAGTCGTACGGGAAGGTCGACCCTGATGTCGCCACTAGAAAATACGATATACTAGTATACATTTTGATGTCGTCCAACCAACTGTAATAATCTTAATAGTAATTATATCGTTTAGAAACGTCGTTTATGATTTTATTTATCACGAAATCATTTTTTTTAATTATAGTTTGTTCTAATTTTCTTAAGATTTGAGGGTTTATGAATAGTGTAGGAATAGTGTATAGGAATAGTGTAGGATTTCATCCGTGCAATGTTGAAAGTTGGGATGGGGCTGGTTTTCCGAAAATACCCTTGGCCTTTTGAATTGAATTCAATCGACCAAAAGGAAAGAGAGAAGAATCATACAGAGAAGAAGAAAGAAAGGAAAAAAAAACGGAGAGAGTTTGGAGCAGTTTCTGCGGGAAGGAGAAGAAGAAGAACGAAAGCTTTGATCGGCCGAAATGATTGGAAAAAGCGTGGACACCACGCGAGCCGGTGACGACGGCGCCATTGCCGAATGCTCCGCCCCATCGAGAAGCGACGTCTGTGAAAGGAAACATTACGCTAAAAGGCTACGCTGTGGATATACGAAGAAGAAACAGCCGAGCAGCTCCCGTAGAGGTAATATCGATTGATTTTAGACAAACTAAGTTTGTCATGTAATTGCCCTACATGAATTCATGATTGATGATCGGTTGATTTAGGGTTAGGTTAGGATGTTTAATTTTGATTTTGGGGGTAAACCATCTAATTGATCGTACACTACACCGACTGAATTGATAAATTTATGTATAATATTTTATGCAGTAGAAATTTGTTGATTGTTGCGAAATGTAATGGAAATTTAGATGCTGTTCATACTATTTCAGCTCCCCAACCCACTTCTCCCAGAAGATAAAAGAAAATTACTTCTCCACTGCATGGAAAATGACATTTTTGTATTTGGTGGAAAATAAGTTTATCATCTAATCTAATTAATTGCCCTTGTCTATTTTGCATATTAGTAGGGTTCGTCATCTATTTGGGGTTTTGGTGTTTTGATGTTTTTGATATTGGGGAAAAAAAGAAAGAAAAAAGGGTAGTTTATCATCTGATTGTGGCAAATGTTATATAAAATTAGAGATGTTTGATAACTTTGCTACATTGATTGAATATTGTCTATGTCCTCTTATTTTATATTTGAATTTGAAGGTGGCCATATGTCTACAAGGGCCCATCTATGGTTTCTCGACAGTATAAGGGATCGTTTGTCCCCAACTGATATGGCCGAAATGCGAGCATCTTGTTTTGGTCCGTTGTTTGAATTTCCCAATATGCAATTTCAAGGTCAGTTGATCCATCATTTGTTATTGTGTCTACAAGTAGGTTTAGGGATCGAGGTATTCTTGTATTCCAGATTAATGGGAAATTGATAGAGTTTGGTCCAACACAATTTGCACTTATGACTGGATTAAGCTTCAATGAATCTGCACCCCCTCCTGTTTCTAGTAATGCACATGTACAGTTGTTTCAAGGCAAAGGTAAAATTGTAGTTAAGGAAATTCACGATAAATTTAAACTTTGTTGTCAGTAGATAGTGCGGTCAAATTGGCTCATTTGTATGTGTTGTACTCACTTCTTTTGATAAGGGATGTTACGTCGAAAGGGATTGATATGCGTTACTTTCACTTGATTGATGATATGGATAGATTCAAAAACTTTAATTGGGGGCGTGTGGCGTATGATTTTTTAGTGAAGAGTGTGTATAATGCTAGAGATAATGTAGATAGACATAAGGAAGATAATGCGGCCATTTCCTGCGAGGTACATGGATTCATTTATGCTCTCCAAGCGTGGGCGTACGAGGTGATTCCGGGTTTGGGAGAGTATATTGGTGAAAGGGTTGTTGTTGTAGATACAATCCCGAGAATGGCGAAATGGAATTCTGAGTATCCTTTCCATTTTGAAGACCTTGCTGCTAGATTTTTCACTCCTTCTAGTAGCATACATCCGGTAAATGTTATTGATGATTCAAAATTATTTGTTTTGTTTAATCATGATAATTATTAACATGAAATCAGCAGGTGCCTATTGTGCTTAATGAGGAGGAGGTGCAGTTTCTTGCGAGGTTGGGCATCCAAAATCCTACAAGTACGATGCACGAGGAGACCCCGTTGAAGAAACGTGCCCGAAAGATTAATTTCCAAACTGATGTGCACTTGGATGTGGATGTGGATGCGGATGATAAAGATGGTGATAGTGATGATGATGAGAAAGAAGGGCACCATAAGAAGAAAGTCAGAAAAGCAACAACTGAAAAGATGAAGAGAGAGAAGAAGATATGCGGAAGTAAAAAAGGATTCCGGAGATCGAGTAGAATTAGAGGCGAGACGCCTCCTTGTGAAGAAAGGAGGAGCACAGATGTAATGGATGAGATTAGAAAGATGCTAGATGACATGGAAGCAGCTAACTCAAGAAGAATGGAGGCTATGGAACTTGCTAACACGAGAAGAATGGAAGCCGTTGAAGCTAGCGTGCAGGAGATGAAGGCAATGCTTGTTCAAGTTCTGAACAAAATAGAGGGAGTACTCCCAAGCAAAGATGATGATGGATTGAAAGATGATGATGACAGACGTAGACTTGATGAAGTACTTACACAAATGGAGAAAGACAGTCCAATGTGGACTCCACCATCCAGCCCCAATGCGATGGCCCAGCCCGAGGTAGGAATTGCAATCACCCAGCTCGAGGCTGAAATTCTTCCCGATGAGCAGGCTGAAAATGCTCCAATCGAATAGGTGGAGCAGGAGCATGCTGAAATTGCTCCTGAGGAGGTGGTTCAAATTGTTCCTGAGGAGGAGCATCCTGAAATGGTGCATTGTTCATCTCCGGTTTTACGAAAGAAACAATCTCCGGGCAAGAATACTGGGAAAGGGAAAAAAAAATATAGAGGCATCTTCCAAGTCAAAAAAGCCACCAGTGCCCCCTACCAAAGAGAGAGTAAATGAATCACCTGCACGCGCAAAAAAAGGATCAAAACCTCCATGTATTGAATCAGATTTTGAGCCTTCTGACCTTCATTTTTCTATGAAGGACATTAAGGCGTTCGATGAGTGGGTGAAGGCCTGTGCAGCTGGACAAGCAAGGTAGCTTTTAATTGACAATGTATAAGTTGCTATTGTCCCTTCTTTTGCATTGATGTTGTTTAATTAATTTGCAGCACACCTATCATAAAATTACCAAGTAATCAATTGGTAGGTGCTACGTTGTTTCCCGGGCTGCGTGAACGAAAGGGTTGGCTTAGTGAAGAGGTAATTGTTTTAATTTCATTGAAACTTAATTGGTTTATTCAATATTCCAATTGAGGATATTTGTACTAAATTATGTATATATGCAGCATATAGACGCGTTGCTATGTTTGATGCTGCACAAGTATAAACGCAATGTTAGTGTTGATGCTAAGTTGCAACGGGATTGGACCATCATTGAACACTGGGCCACGGTTTATCTCTTGAGTGTCAGTTAATTTGTATATGGTTTGTAGATAATATTCTTAAGTTTGGATTCTCTGTAAGTGCAGGATGCACTTGGAGGACCTGATTTCCAACGTGTTCTCAAGTTTGTCTTGCCCTATTTGAATGGATATCGCCCCTATATTGATGGCATCGAATGGATGAGAGTAAACCGTGGGGTTGCCAACATAGTGAAAGAGCATTGGGTTGCATTTGAAATCAATTTCGCGGAGCAATCCATCACCTTGTATGACTCAGCAAATTGGCGATGGGATCAGATTTTATCTTTTTTTAAATGGATGTGTGTTCAAATTCCAAATCTCTTCCTGGAAACAGGTCTCTGGAAGAAGATGGGCATGCCTGGTGAGTTTAAAAAGAAGTGGGATTTCTATAAGGCAGATGGCACTCCACAACAAGATGGAACAGCAGATTGTGGAATAATTAGCTTGAAAGTGGTTGAGTGCTTAGCCTACGGAAAACCTCTCGATCTGATTGATTCAACAAGAGGTGGCTTGTTCCGGAACAGTTACCGCCAACAATTGCTTCAATATGGTTGTGACAATGCTCCTTCACTTTACTAGATATTTTGTAAACTCCACTTTACTTCTGTAAGATAAGCTTATATTCAGTTATTACATTTGGAATTAGTTGTGGATTGAATATTTTGGGTGAATGAATATTTTGGGTGAATTGGTGTATTTATTCAGATCAACTTTAAGATTCTGTTGTGAGGAGGGTGATCTTGTTCTGTGTTAGTATGTTGTGATGTGGCGGCTGCTGTGGAATGACGCCGTCAAGGAGGAGGTGTTGAGGTTGAAGAAGAAAGTAGTTGTCGCGGCGGAGATTGAGAGGGCGGCACTGAGGGTTGCATGAATTGTGAGATACCATACTAATTTGGTGGATATTAATTTTTAATTATATAGGATTAGTGTGTGTTAATTAGTAAAATTAGAAGTAGTGTTGTATATGTGTTAGTAGTAACTTAGACCAAAATTATCGGCGCCCATGTTTTGTTGTGATTGCTGCCACAGACAATTAAATAAAAGTAAAGGGAAAATATGGGAAACCAACCCACCGCATTCGCTTTTCTTCACACTCCAACTTTGTGAGTTAATGAATAAAATTGATTTTAAACTGTAGTTTAACCACCCACCGACTTCATTGATACACTACAAGAGCAACGGATTTTATGCTACCTTTTATTTTAAGTTTTTTTATGTCACTTCAGCAACTACGCCACTTCAGCAACGAGCCTCGTTTATTTTACCACGTATGCCACTTTATTTTATACTACCTTTAATTTTAAGTTTTTTTTGCCACTTCAGCAACTACGCCATTTCAGCAACGAGCCTCGTTTATTTTACCACGTATGCCACTTTATTTTTAAAGTTTATTTTATGCTACATTTTATTTTAAGTTTTTTTTATGCCACTTCAGCAACGAGCCTCGTTTATTTTACTACGCCACTTCAGTAACTACGCCACTTAGTATCCAGTACGTATGTATATATTAAAAATATATGGGCTATGAGTGTTAAAAGGTTTTTTGTAGAGTTTGGGCTGGGCCGGCTGGCCAATCCATTGGGCCAACCTCATAATTTTGGGCCCGTGCTTAATGAAAATGAAGAAAGGATATATAAGGATGCAACTCTTCATCTTCCTCCTCAATCGTCGTCAGTGTCAGACTGTCAGTTGCTGCAACTCTTCATACAAACGTTGCAACTCTTCATAATAGAGGCAACTCTTCATATCCTATGAAGCGGATGTATATATGTCTCCATTCTCATTCTCCTCTGCATCAAATTAAGCATTCCCATTCTCCTCTGCATCAAATTAAGGAAGCAAGAAGCCAGGTTCTTCGATTCTCTCAACTTTTAATTTCATGTTCGAATATGCACTTACCTGGATAATCCGATTGTTTTGAACTATAGGTTATCATGTACTAGGAAATATAGTTTTCAAAATATTTACATCTGCCCAAAATAGGCTTTGACAATTGCTATTTTCGATCAATTAGAGGGCTATGTGTAATCGTTTAATCCCCTGTTATGTTGGTGATTTAAGCCATAAATATATGTTGAAATATCCAAAGCTGCGCTTTATCTCCTGAAATCTAGCACTCACCCCACTGTTGTCTCTGATTCCGCTGCACAAGGATTAACATTTTCGTCAACAGTTGCTACTCTCCTGCTCTTCATATTCTTGATCTATGTTTTTGTTGGTTTTTTTAGATAAACTGCCTTTCATTTTATGTTCACTGAGGGTATATACATGTTGTTGATTTGTATATGCCTTTGCAGAAAAAAAATGGACGATGACTATCCAAACACATATTATGATAGGCTAAAACTCCTCTGCGATAATACTCTGATCAGAATATGGAACGTTTGGGACGAAGAAATCTTGATTGATCAGTTGCATGATCGACGGGATGAGATGAAACTTTCTGAGCCGGGGAACCTCTACGAAGCCCTTCTAATGGTGACATCTTATCTTCGAGATAACCAAAACCATCCAGAGAACAAGTATGGAGTGATTGACTGCATATGCGAGTTATGGCGCTTAAGAGAGTACTTCTATCGCTTCGAACATTGGAAGAACATTATCGGAGTAGATTTCAATGCTGAAAGGAATGAGGTGGTGATCACCGATGACTATTGGTTCAATAACCCATTTCACCAGGTTCACTCCTGCCTTTTATTCCAATTACATATCATAACTTGTTTATATCGCTGATTTATTTATACATTCATAACCAGGAGACTGAAGAAGAACGAGTATGGAGGAAAGAAGGGGAGAGCAAATACAGAAAGATGGAGGACTTGTTTAAAGTGCATGGGTTGCACAAAGTGGATCTCCAACAACTTGTAGAAACGGCAGGGTTCGATGGGGACATTGCTTGGGTTCCTCAGGAGATCTTTTGAATGGTGTAATTTCTGTACTTATGCTTTTGTGTGGATATTGTTATAGACTGCAGCTACTGTTGCTTTGGTTGTGTATGCTTTATACTTTTGTGTGGATATTGTCCTTTTGTGTCTATATTGTTTAACAATAGTGTTGCTTGATGTAGCTCTTGATGTGTAGCTCTTGTTGTGTTGGGATACTTTTGTTTAACAATATTGTGTTGCTTGATCAAAATCAGTCGAATCTTTCCTCCTTTTTTTTTAATACACTTTTGATGTCTTAATTTATTCTTTGAAGGTATATTATTCATTTATTCTTCAATCTCTATATTATTATTTTTCTTTTTCGAACAAGTAACAATTGATAATATATGGACTGTATACACACAATCATCAATGAATCCATAAAATTATATATATAGGGATTGGTTCACCATAACAGTAGCTAGAGTAAAAGAAAGCTACTACACCATAAGTTCTATCTACTACTACATCCCATCATCCCTAATGCATATAAACGATGACAATGACCATAAGAACAAATGCCAAATACAGTCCACGAATCCGACGTTCCATAGCTTTAAATTTTGCACCAAATTCCTTCAACTGTCGAACAACTTCAACATCTTCAAGTTGTGCATTTGACGGCTTGACATCATCAACAACATCAGGCGTTTTTGTAATGCCCCCCTCACTTTGTCTTAGAAGTTGATCTAACGCCATGTCCCTTTCAAGCTTTATCCTCTGGATACATTCGCGATAGTATGACGTTAGCTCCGGATCGATCCAATCCCAGTACTCACAATCACCCCGCTACAGTGGACACAACAAACAAGTAGCTCGATTAAATAAGAAAAACAGAAGATCAGAAGCAAACAAATGAAAAGGATAGATAGAGAAATAAGAAAAAAAGCAGATCAGAAGCAAAAAAACAGAAGAAGAATTGCACGGATTAGACAACTAACAACTCATACTAAGCATTTCAAAATTATTGTCATAAAAAGTTCACAGATAAACTCCACAAGATAACAACTTAACACAACACTGCTGGTGCACGTATTGAAGGAACAAGGCTATTAAACCTTGCAGTTGACTAACAAGACACTTTCACCATGGTTGTCAATCTTAACACTGCTGCATGATTCACCTCTTAATTTCTAACTGAACTAAAATATTATTCTGCAGCCGAAACTAGACCTTACAAATATATTAAACACAAATAGGCAAAACTTATATAGCATTCGAATCTATCAGGACAAAATTTCTTTTGCTTTTATCAATTTGGATAACATTTAATTAATCGATTAAGTGAACTATAATATCTAAGAGCAAGTAACGAATACTAAACTCTAAACATAACCAATTTCGATTATATGAATATGAACTATTTTAAAAGTCAAATCGTACCAAAAAACAAAACTAGTATACATGTTTTATTGATTTACATGAAAAGAACCCATATTAATGGCTCCAATTCTAATTACAAGAACGATATGCAAATATAGAATATTCTTATATGGGTTCAAACACAACAAGCCAGATCCTCATTCTTGGCTAAAAACTCACATATCAATATTTTAAAAAATCAAACAACAAAAGCAGTTCCGCAATACACCACATAATGTTTATGTATCTCTGTAAAGGATGAAGGTAAAATCTTCTTACCTTGCCATGAAAACGACAGACGTAGTAGCGGCGCTCTGGGTTGTTTTGGCTGCGCGACGTCCTCAGAACCGACGGTTGGGGTTCTTCACAGCAACACAGAGGCGGAGCATTAAGGGTTCCCATTCTTGAAGGCGAAGACGTCATCCTTGAAGAGGGAGAAGCCATTCTTGAAGAAGAAGCAGCCATGAGCACCAATTTTCACTTTCCCTCTCTGGGTTTCGAAGAAAAAATGAATGGGACGTGTGTTTGTGCCCTAATTTGTTTTGCAAATTGTATTCGAATTTTCCCCAAATAATTCAAATTGAACTGGAACCCTTCCTTCCCTCCCTCTCCTCCCTCTTCTATTTTATTTCGGGTTGGGCTTGTACTTTTATATTTCAATTAATCGATCGGGCTTTGGGCTGGACCATATTTGGCCCAATGATCATAAATATAGTATGAATACAAAAATATTGTTGTAGGTCAACATAGAAAATGAATCAAAATAAAAAGAAAAAAATAAAAAAATAATGGGCAACATATAAAATACAAAATATTGTTTTAGATACTAGTGGGCAACATTTATCAAAGCACTACTGAAATAATAGATCGACATATATGACATTTGATAGAGTGACGATGGAACGAGTCTTACACTTAATCGGAGAATTATCAAAGCACTACTGAGATAATAGATCGACATCTATCACATTTGATAGAGTGACGATGGAACGAGTCTTACAGTTAACCGGAAAATTATCAAAGCACTACTTCTGTCATAGATCGACTGATAACACTTTTGATCGAGTGACGATGGAACGAATATTACGTCTTAACCAGATAATTATCAAAGCACTACAGAGATAATAGATAGACATACATCAATTCAGATAGAGTGACGATAGAACGAGTCTTACACTTAACCGGATAATTATCAAAGCACTACTTCTGTGATAGATCGACATATAGCACTTATGATAGAGTGACGATGAAAGGAGTCTTACATTTAACCGGAGAATTATCAAAGCACTACTTCTGTCATAGATCGACTGATAGCACTTTTGATCGAGTGACGATGGAACGAATATTACATCTAAACCAGATAATTATCAAGGCACTACTGAGATAATAGATCGACATACATCAATTCCGATAGAGTGACGATGGAACGAGTCTTACACTTAACCGGAGAATTATCAAAGCACTACTTCTGTCATAGATCGACTGATAGCACTTTTGATCGAGTGACGATGGAACGAATATTACATCTTAACCAGATAATTATCAAAGCACTACTGAGATAATAGATCGACATACATCAATTCCGATAGAGTGACAATGGAACGAGTCTTACACTTAACCGGAGAATTATCAAAGCACTACTTCTGTCATAGATCGACATATAGCACTTATGATAGAGTGACGATGAAAGGAGTCTTACAGTTAACCGGAGAATTATCAAAGCACTACTTCTGTCATAGATCGACTGATAGCACTTTTGATCGAGTGACGATGGAACGAATATTACGTCTTAACCAGATAATTATCAAAGCACTACTGAGATAATAGATCGACATACATCAATTCCGATAGAGTGACGATGGAACGAGTCTTACACTTAACCGGAGAATTATCAAAGCACTACTTCTGTGATAGATCGACATATAGCACTTATGATTGAGTGACGATGAAAGGAGTCTTATAGTTAACCGGAGAATTATCAAAGCACTACTTCTGTCACAGATCGACATATAGCACTTATGATTGAGTGACGATGGAACGAATATTACGTCTTAACCAGATAATTATCAAAGCACTACTGAGATAATAGATCGATATACATCAATTCCGATAGAGTGACGATGGAACGAGTCTTACACTTAACCGAAGAATTATCAAAGCACTACTTCTGTGATAGATCGACATATAGCACTTATGATAGAGTGACGATGAAAGGAGTCTTACAGTTAACCGGAGAATTATCAAAGCACTACTTCTGTCATAGATCGACTGATAGCACTTTTGATCGAGTGACGATGGAACGAATATTACGTCTTAACCAGATAATTATCAAAGCACTACTGAGATAATAGATCGACATACATCAATTCCAATAGAGTGACGATGAAACGAGTCTTACACTTAACCGGAGAATTATCAATGCACTACTTCTGTGATAGATCGACATATAGCACTTATGATAGAATGACGATGAAAGGGGTCTTACAGTTAACCGGAGAATTATCAAAGCACTACTTCTGTCATAGATCGACTGATAGCACTTTTGATCGAGTGATGATGGAACGAATATTACGTCTTAACCAGATAATTATCAAAGCACTACTGAGATAATAGATCGACATACATCAATTCCGATAGAGTGACGATGGAACGAGTCTTACACTTAACCGGAGAATTATCAAAGCACTACTTCTGTCATAGATCGACATATAGCACTTATGATCGAGTAACGATGTAACGAATATTACGTCTTAACCAGATAATTATCAAAGCACTACTGAGATATTAGATCGACATACATCAATTCCAATAGAGTGACGATGGAACGAGTCTTACACTTAACCGGAGAATTATCAAAGCACTACTTCTGTCATAGATCGACATATAGCACTTATGATCGAGTGACGATGGAACGAATATTACGTCTTAACCAGATAATTATCAAAGCACTACTGAGATAATAGATCGACATACATCAATTCCAATAGAGTGACGATGAAACTAGTCTTACACTTAACCGGAGAATTATCAATGCACTACTTCTGTCATAGATCGACTGATAGCACTTTTGATCGAGTGATGATGGAACGAATATTACGTCTTAACCAGATAATTATCAAAGCACTACTGAGATAATAGATCGACATACATCAATTCCGATAGAGTGACGATGGAACGAGTCTTACACTTAACTGGAGAATTATCAAAGCACTACTTCTGTCATAGATCGACTGATGGCACTTCTGATCGAGTGACGATGGAACGAATATTACATCTTAACCAGATAATTATCAAAGCACTACTGAGATAATAGATCGACATACATCAATTCCAATAGAGTGACGATGGAACGAGTCGTACACTTAACCGGAGAATTATCAAAGCACTACTTCTGTCATAGATCGACATATAGAACTTATGATCGAGTGACGATGGAACGAATATTACGTCTTAACCAGATAATTATCAAAGCACTACTGAGATAATAGATCGACATACATCAATTCCAATAGAGTGACGATGAAACGAGTCTTACACTTAACCGGAGAATTATCAATGCACTACTTCTGTCAAAGATCGACTGATAGCACTTTTGATCGAGTGATGATGGAACGAATATTACGTCTTAACCAGATAATTATCAAAGCACTACTGAGATAATAGATCGACATACATCAATTCCGATAGAGTGACGATGGAACGAGTCTTACACTTAACCGGAGAATTATCAAAGCACTACTTCTGTCATAGATCGACTGATGGCACTTCTGATCGAGTGACGATGGAACGAATATTACATCTTAACCAGATAATTATCAAAGCACTACTGAGATAATAGATCGACATACATCAATTCCAATAGAGTGACGATGGAACGAGTCTTACACTTAACCGGAGAATTATCAAAGCACTACTTCTGTCATAGATCGACATATAGCACTTATGATCGAGTGATGATGGAACGAATATTACGTCTTAACCAGATAATTATCAAAGCACTACTGAGATAATAGATCGACATACATCAATTCCAATAGAGTGACGATGAAACGAGTCTTACACTTAACCGGAGAATTATCAATGCACTACTTCTGTCATAGATCGACTGATAGCACTTTTGATCGAGTGATGATGGAACGAATATTAAGTCTTAACCAGATAATTATCAAAGCACTACTGAGATAATAGATCGACATACATCAATTCCGATAGAGTGACGATGGAACGAGTCTTACACTTAACCGGAGAATTATCAAAGCACTACTTCTGTCATAGATCGACATATAGCACTTATGATCGAGTGACGATGGAACGAATATTACGTCTTAACCAGATAATTATCAAAGCACTACTGAGATAATAGATCGACATATATCAATTCCAATAGAGTGACGATGAAACGAGTCATACACTTAACCGGAGAATTATCAAAGCACTACTTCTGTCATAGATCGACTGATAGCACTTTTGATCGAGTGATGATGGAACGAATATTACGTCTTAACCAGATAATTATCAAAGCACTACTGAGATAATAGATCGACATACATCAATTCCGATAGAGTGACGATGGAACGAGTCTTACACTTAACCGGAGAATTATCAAAGCACTACTTCTGTCATAGATCGACATATAGCACTTATGATCGAGTGACGATGGAACGAATATTACGTCTTAACCAGATAATTATCAAAGCACTACTGAGATAATAGATCGACATACATCAATTCCGATAGAGTGACGATGGAACCAGTCTTACACTTAACCGGAGAATTATCAAAGCACTACTTCTGTCATAGATCGACTGATGGCACTTCTGATCGAGTGACGATGGAACGAATATTACATCTTAACCAGATAATTATCAAAGCACTACTGAGATAATAGATCGACATACATCAATTCCAATAGAGTGACGATGGAACGAGTCTTACACTTAACCGGAGAATTATCAAAGCACTACTTCTGTCATAGATCGACTGATAGCACTTTTGATCGAGTGATGATGGAACGAATATTACGTCTTAACCAGATAATTATCAAAGCACTACTGAGATAATAGATCGACATACATCAATTCCGATAGAGTGACGATGGAACGAGCCTTACACTTAACCGGAGAATTATCAAAGCACTACTTCTGTCATAGATCGACTGATGGCACTTCTGATCGAGTGACGATGGAACGAATATTACATCTTAACCAGATAATTATCAAAGCACTACTGAGATAATAGATCGACATACATCAATTCCAATAGAGTGACGATGGAACGAGTCTTACACTTAACCGGAGAATTATCAAAGCACTACTTCTGTCATAGATCGACATATAGCACTTATGATCGAGTGACGATGGAACGAATATTACGTCTTAACCAGATAATTATCAAAGCACTACTGAGATAATAGATCGACATACATCAATTCCAATAGAGTGACGATGAAACGAGTCTTACACTTAACCGGAGAATTATCAATGCACTACTTCTGTGATAGATCGACAAATAGCACTTATGATAGAGTGAAGATGAAAGGAGTCTTACAGTTAACCGGAGAATTATCAAAGCACTACTTCTGTCATAGATCGACTGATAGCACTTTTGATCGAGTGACGATGGAACGAATATTACATCTTAACTAGATAATTATCAAAGCACTACTGAGATAATAGATTGACATACATCAATTCCGATAGATTGACGATGGAACGAGTCTTACACTTAACCGCAGAATTATCAATGCACTACTTCTGTGATAGATCGACATATAGCACTTATGTTAGAGTGACGATGAAAGGAGTCTTACAGTTAACCAGAGAATTATCAAAGCACTACTTCGGTCATAGATCGACTGATAGCACTTTTGATCGAGTGACGATGGAACGAATATTACATCTTAACCAGATAATTATCAAAGCACTACTGAGATAATAGGTCGACATACATCAATTTCGATAGAGTAACGATGGAACGAGTCTTACAGTTAACCGGAGAATTATCAAAGCACTACTTCTGTCATAGATCGACTGATAGCACTTTAGATCGAGTGACGATGGAACGAATATTACGTCTTAACCAGATAATTATCAAAACACTACTGAGATAATAGATCGACATACATCAATTCCGATAGGGTGACGATGGAACGAGTCTTACACTTAACCGGATAATTATCAAAGCACTACTTCTGTGATAGATCGACAAATAGCACTTATGATAGAGTGACGATGAAAGGAGTCTTACAGTTAACCGGAGAATTATCAAAGCACTACTTCTGTCATAGATCGACTGATAGCACTTTTGATCGAGTGACGATGGAACGAATATTACGTCTTAACCAGATAATTATCAAAGCACTACTGAGATAATAGATCGACATACATCAATTCCGATAGAGTGACGATGGAACGAGTCTTACACTTAACCGGAGAATTATCAAAGCTCTACTTCTGTGATAGATCGACATATAGCACTTATGATAGAGTGACGATGAAAGGAGTCTTACAGTTAACCGGAGAATTATCAAAGCACTACTTCGGTCATAGATCGACTGATAGCACTTTTGATCGAGTGACGATGGAACGAATATTACATCTTAACCAGATAATTATCAAAGCACTACTGAGATAATAGGTCGACATACATCAATTCCGATAGAGTAACGATGGAACGAGTCTTACAGTTAACCGGAGAATTATCAAAGCACTACTTCTGTCATAGATCGACTGATAGCACTTTAGATCGAGTGACGATGGAACGAATATTACGTCTTAACCAGATAATTATCAAAACACTACTGAGATAATAGATCGACATACATCAATTCCGATAGAGTGACGATGGAACGAGTCTTACACTTAACCGGATAATTATCAAAGCACTACTTCTTTGATAGATCGACAAATAGCACTTATGATAGAGTGACGATGAAAGGAGTCTTACAGTTAACCGGAGAATTATCAAAGCACTACTTCTGTCATAGATCGACTGATAGCACTTTTGATCGAGTGACGATGGAACGAATATTACGTCTTAACCAGATAATTATCAAAGCACTACTGAGATAATAGATCGACATACATCAATTCCGATAGAGTGACGATGGAACGAGTCTTACACTTAACCGGAGAATTATCAAAGCACTACTTCTGTCATAGATCGACATATAGCACTTATGATAGAGTGACGATGAAAGGAGTCTTATAGTTAACCGGAGAATTATCAAAGCACTACTTCTGTCATAGATCGACATATAGCACTTATGATCGAGTGACGATTGAACGAATATTACGTCTTAACCAGATAATTATCAAAGCACTACTGAGATAATAGATCGACATACATCAATTCCGATAGAGTGACGATGGAACGAGTCTTACACTTAACCGGAGAATTATCAAAGCACTACTTCTGTGATAGATCGACATATAGCACTTATGATAGAGTGACGATGAAAGGAGTCTTACAGTTAACCGGAGAATTATCAAAGCACTACTTCTGTCATAGATCGACTGATAGCACTTTTGATCGAGTGATGATGAAACGAATATTACATCTTAACCAGATAATTATCAAAGCACTACTGAGATAATAGATCGACATACATTAATTCAGATAGAGTGACGATGGAACGAGTCTTACACTTAACCGGAGAATTATCAAAGCACAACTTCTGTCATAGATCGACATATAGCACTTATGATCGAGTGACGATGGAACGAATATTACGTCTTAACCAGATAATTATCAAAGCACTACTGAGATAATAGATCGACATAAATCAATTCCGATAGAGTGACGATGGAACGAGTCTTACACTTAACCGGATAATTATCAAAGCACTACTTCTGTGATAGATCGACATATAGCACTTATGATAGAGTGACGATGAAAGGAGTCTTACAGTTAACCGGAGAATTATCAAAGCACTACTTCTATCATAGATCGACTGATAGCACTTTTGATCGAATGACGATGGAACGAATATTACGTCTTAACCGGATAATTATCAAAGCACTACTGAGATAATAGATCGACATACATCAATTCCGATAGAGTGATGATGGAACGAGTCATATACTTAACCGGAGAATTATGAAAGCACTACTTCTGTGATAGATCGACATATAGCACTTATGATAGAGTGACAATGAAAGGAGTCTTACAGTTAACCGGAGAATTATCAAAGCACTACTTCTGTCATAGATCGACTGATAGCACTTTTGATCGAGTGACGATGGAACGAATATTACGTCTTAACCAGATAATTATCAAAGCACTACTGAGATAATAGATCTACATACATCAATTCCGATAGAGTGACGATGGAACGAGCCTTACACTTAACCGGAGAATTATCAAAGCACTACTTCTGTCATAGATCGACTGATGGCACTTCTGATCGAGTGACGATGGAACGAATATTACATCTTAACCAGATAATTATCAAAGCACTACTGAGATAATAGATCGACATACATCAATTCCAATAGAGTGACGATGGAACGAGTCTTACACTTAACCGGAGAATTATCAAAGCACTACTTCTGTCATAGATCGACTGATAGCACTTTTGATCGAGTGATGATGGAACGAATATTACGTCTTAACCAGATAATTATCAAAGCACTACTGAGATAATAGATCGACATACATCAATTCCGATAGAGTGACGATGGAACGAGCCTTACACTTAACCGGAGAATTATCAAAGCACTACTTCTGTCATAGATCGACTGATGGCACTTCTGATCGAGTGACGATGGAACGAATATTACATCTTAACCAGATAATTATCAAAGCACTACTGAGATAATAGATCGACATACATCAATTCCAATAGAGTGACGATGGAACGAGTCTTACACTTAACCGGAGAATTATCAAAGCACTACTTCTGTCATAGATCGACATATAGCACTTATGATCGAGTGACGATGGAACGAATATTACGTCTTAACCAGATAATTATCAAAGCACTACTGAGATAATAGATCGACATACATCAATTCCAATAGAGTGACGATGAAACGAGTCTTACACTTAACCGGAGAATTATCAATGCACTACTTCTGTGATAGATCGACAAATAGCAGTTATGATAGAGTGACGATGAAAGGAGTCTTACAGTTAACCGGAGAATTATCAAAGCACTACTTCTGTCATAGATCGACTGATAGCACTTTTGATCGAGTGACGATGGAACGAATATTACATCTTAACTAGATAATTATCAAAGCACTACTGAGATAATAGATTGACATACATCAATTCCGATAGATTGATGATGGAACGAGTCTTACACTTAACCGGAGAATTATCAATGCACTACTTCTGTGATAGATCGACATATAGCACTTATGTTAGAGTGACGATGAAAGGAGTCTTACAGTTAACCGGAGAATTATCAAAGCACTACTTCTGTCATAGATCGACTGATAGCACTTTTGATCGAGTGACGATGGAACGAATATTACATCTTAACCAGATAATTATCAAAGCACTACTGAGATAATAGGTCGACATACATCAATTCCGATAGAGTAACGATGGAACGAGTCTTACAGTTAACCGGAGAATTATCAAAGCACTACTTCTGTCATAGATCGACTGATAGCACTTTAGATCGAGTGACGATGGAACGAATATTACGTCTTAACCAGATAATTATCAAAGCACTACTGAGATAATAGATCGACATAAATCAATTCCGATAGAGTGACGATGGAACGAGTCTTACAGTTAACCGGAGAATTATCAAAGCACTACTTCTGTCATAGATCGACTGATAGCACTTTAGATCGAGTGACGATGGAACGAATATTACGTCTTAACCAGATAATTATCAAAACACTACTGAGATAATAGATCGACATACATCAATTCCGATAGGGTGACGATGGAACGAGTCTTACACTTAACCGGATAATTATCAATTCACTACTTCTGTGATAGATCGACAAATAGCACTTATGATAGAGTGACGATGAAAGGAGTCTTACAGTTAACCGGAGAATTATCAAAGCACTACTTCTGTCATAGATCGACTGATAGCACTTTTGATCGAGTGACGATGGAACGAATATTACGTCTTAACCAGATAATTATCAAAGCACTACTGAGATAATAGATCGACATACATCAATTCCGATAGAGTGACGATGGAACGAGTCTTACACTTAACCGGACAATTATCAAAGCTCTACTTCTGTGATAGATCGACATATAGCACTTATGATAGAGTGACGATGAAAGGAGTCTTACAGTTAACCGGAGAATTATCAAAGCACTACTTCGGTCATAGATCGACTGATAGCACTTTTGATCGAGTGACGATGGAACGAATATTACATCTTAACCAGATAATTATCAAAGCACTACTGAGATAATAGGTCAACATACATCAATTCCGATAGAGTAACGATGGAACGAGTCTTACAGTTAACCGGAGAATTATCAAAGCACTACTTCTGTCATAGATCGACTGATAGCACTTTAGATAGAGTGACGATGGAACGAATATTACGTCTTAACCAGATAATTATCAAAACACTACTGAGATAATAGATCGACATACATCAATTCCGATAGAGTGACGATGGAACGAGTCTTACACTTAACCGGATAATTATCAAAACACTACTTCTGTGATAGATCGACAAATAGCACTTATGATAGAGTGACGATGAAAGGAGTCTTACAGTTAACCGGAGAATTATCAAAGCACTACTTCTGTCATAGATCGACTGATAGCACTTTTGATCGAGTGACGATGGAACGAATATTACGTCTTAACCAGATAATTATCAAAGCACTACTGAGATAATAGATCGACATACATTAATTCCGATAGAGTGACGATGGAACGAGTCTTACACTTAACCGGAGAATTATCAAAGCTCTACTTCTGTGATAGATCGACATATAGCACTTATGATAGAGTGACGATGAAAGGAGTCTTACAGTTAACCGGAGAATTATCAAAGCACTACTTCTGTCATAGATCGACTGATAGCACTTTTGATCGAGTGACGATGGAACGAATATTACGTCTTAACCAGATAATTATCAAAACACTACTGAGATAATAGATCGACATACATCAATTCCGATAGAGTGACGATGGAACGAGTCATACACTTAACCGGAGAATTATCAAAGCACTACTTCTGTCATAGATCGACATATAGCACTTATGATAGAGTGACGATGAAAGGAGTCTTACAGTTAACCGGAGAATTATCAAAGCACTACTTCTGTCATAGATCGACTGATAGCACTTTTGATCGAGTGACGATGGAACGAATATTACGTCTTAACCAGATAATTATCAAAGCACTACTGAGATAATAGATCGACATACATCAATTCCGATAGAGTGACGATGGAACGAGTCTTACACTTAACCGGAGAATTATCAAAGCTCTACTTCTGTGATAGATCGACATATAGCACTTATGATAGAGTGACGATGAAAGGAGTCTTACAGTTAACCGGAGAATTATCAAAGCACTACTTCTGTCATAGATCGACTGATAGCACTTTTGATCGAGTGACGATGGAACGAATATTACGTCTTAACCAGATAATTATCAAAACACTACTGAGATAATAGATCGACATACATCAATTCCGATAGAGTGACAATGGAACGAGTCATACACTTAACCGGAGAATTATCAAAGCACTACTTCTGTCATAGATCGACATATAGCACTTATGATAGAGTGACGATGAAAGGAGTCTTATAGTTAACCGGAGAATTATCAAAGCACTACTTCTGTCATAGATCGACATATAGCACTTATGATCGAGTGACGATTGAACGAATATTACGTCTTAACCAGATAATTATCAAAGCACTACTGAGATAATAGATCGACATACATCAATTCCGATAGAGTGACGATGGAACGAGTCTTACACTTAACCGGAGAATTATCAAAGCACTACTTCTGTGATAGATCGACATATAGCACTTATGATAGAGTGACGATGAAAGGAGTCTTACAGTTAACCGGAGAATTATCAAAGCACTACTTCTGTCATAGATCGACTGATAGCACTTTTGATCGAGTGATGATGAAACGAATATTACATCTTAACCAGATAATTATCAAAGCACTACTGAGATAATAGATCGACATACATTAATTCAGATAGAGTGACGATGGAACGAGTCTTACACTTAACCGGAGAATTATCAAAGCACAACTTCTGTCATAGATCGACATATAGCACTTATGATCGAGTGACGATGGAACGAATATTACGTCTTAACCAGATAATTATCAAAGCACTACTGAGATAATAGATCGACATAAATCAATTCCGATAGAGTGACGATGGAACGAGTCTTACACTTAACCGGATAATTATCAAAGCACTACTTCTGTGATAGATCTACATATAGCACTTATGATAGAGTGACGATGAAAGGAGTCTTACAGTTAACCGGAGAATTATCAAAGCACTACTTCTATCATAGATCGACTGATAGCACTTTTGATCGAGTGACGATGGAACGAATATTACGTCTTAACCGGATAATTATCAAAGCACTACTGAGATAATAGATCGACATACATCAATTCCGATAGAGTGATGATGGAACGAGTCTTACAGTTAACCGGAGAATTATCAAAGCACTACTTCTGTCATAGATCGACATATAGCACTTATGATAGAGTGACGATGAAAGGAGTCTTACAGTTAACCGGAGAATTATCAAAGCACTACTTCTGTCATAGATCGACTGATGGCACTTCTGATCGAGTGACGATGGAACGAATATTACATCTTAACCAGATAATTATCAAAGCACTACTGAGATAATAGATCGACATACATCAATTCCAATAGAGTGACGATGGAACGAGTCTTACACTTAACCGGAGAATTATCAAAGCACTACTTCTGTCATAGATCGACTGATAGCACTTTTGATCGAGTGATGATGGAACGAATATTACGTCTTAACCAGATAATTATCAAAGCACTACTGAGATAATAGATCGACATACATCAATTCCGATAGAGTGACGATGGAACGAGCCTTACACTTAACCGGAGAATTATCAAAGCACTACTTCTGTCATAGATCGACTGATGGCACTTCTGATCGAGTGACGATGGAACGAATATTACATCTTAACCAGATAATTATCAAAGCACTACTGAGATAATAGATCGACATACATCAATTCCAATAGAGTGACGATGGAACGAGTCTTACACTTAACCGGAGAATTATCAAAGCACTACTTCTGTCATAGATCGACATATAGCACTTATGATCGAGTGACGATGGAACGAATATTACGTCTTAACCAGATAATTATCAAAGCACTACTGAGATAATAGATCGACATACATCAATTCCGATAGAGTGACGATGGAACGAGTCTTACACTTAACCGGAGAATTATCAAAGCACTACTTCTGTGATAGATCGACATATAGCACTTATGATAGAGTGACGATGAAAGGAGTCATACAGTTAACCGGAGAATTATCAAAGCACTACTTCTGTCATAGATCGACTGATAGCACTTTTGATCGAGTGATGATGAAACGAATATTACATCTTAACCAGATAATTATCAAAGCACTACTGAGATAATAGATCGACATACATTAATTCAGATAGAGTGACGATGGAACGAGTCTTACACTTAACCGGAGAATTATCAAAGCACTACTTCTGTCATAGATCGACTGATAGCACTTATGATCGAGTGACGATGGAACGAATATTACGTCTTAACCAGATAATTATCAAAGCACTACTGAGATAATAGATCGACATACATCAATTCCGATAGAGTGACGATGGAACGAGTCTTACACTTAACCGGATAATTATCAAAGCACTACTTCTGTGATAGATCGACATATAGCACTTATGATAGAGTGGCGATGAAAGGAGTCTTACAGTTAACCGGAGAATTATCAAAGCACTACTTCTGTCATAGATCGACTGATAGCACTTTTGATCGAGTGACGATGGAACGAATATTACGTCTTAACCAGATAATTATCAAAGCACTACTGAGATAATAGATCTACATACATCAATTCCGATAGAGTGACGATGGAACGAGTCTTACACTTAACCGGAGAATTATCAAAGCACTACTTCTGTGATAGATCGACATATAACACTTATGATAGAGTGACGATGAAAGGAGTCTTACAGTTAACCGGAGAATTATCAAAGCACTACTTCTATCATAGATCGACATATAGCACTTATGATCGAGTGACGATGGAACGAATATTACGTCTTAACCAGATAATTATCAAAGCACTACTGATATAATAAATCGACATGCATCAATTCCGATAGAGTGACGATGGAACGAGTCTTACACTTAACCGGAGAATTATTAAAGCACTACTTCTGTGTTAGATCGACATATAGCACTTATGATAGAGTGACGATGAAATGAGTCTTACAGTTAACCGGAGAATTATCAAAGCACTACTTCTATCATAGATCGACTGATAGCACTTTTGATCGATTGACGATGGAACGAATATTACGTCTTAACCAGATAATTATCAAAACACTACTGAGATAATAGATCGACATACATCAATTCCGATAGAGTGACGATGAAACGAGTCTTACACTTAACCAGAGAATTATCAATGCACTACTTCTGTGTTAGATCGACATATAGTACTTATGATAGAGTGACGATGAAAGGAGTCTTACAGTTAACTGGAGAATTATCAAAGCACTACTTCTGTCATAGATCGACTGATAGCACTTTTGATCGAGTGACGATGGAACGAATATTACATCTTAACCAGATAATTATCAAAGCACTACTGAGATAATAGATTGACATACATAAATTCCGATAGAGTGACAATGGAACGAGTTTTACACTTAACCGGAGAATTATCAATGCACTACTTCTGTGATAGATCGACATATAGCACTTATGATAGAGTGACGATGAAAGGAGTCTTACAGTTAACCGGAGAATTATCAAAGCACTACTTCTGTCATAGATCGACTGATAGCACTTTTGATCGAGTGACGATGGAACGAATATTACATCTTAACCAGATAATTATCAAAGCACTACTGAGATAATAGATTGACATACATCAATTCCGATAGAGTGACGATGGAACGAGCCTTACACTTAACCAGAGAATTATCAAAGCACTACTTCTGTGATAGATCGACATATAGCACTTATGATAGAGTGACGATGAAAGGAGTCTTACAGTTAACCGGAGAATTATCAAAGCACTACTTCTGTCATAGATCGACTGATAGCACTTTTGATCGAGTGATGATGGAACGAATATTACATCTTAACCAGATAATTATCAAAGCACTACTGAGATAATAGATCGACATACATCAATTCAGATAGAGTGACGATGGAACGAGTCTTACACTTAACCGGAGAATTATCAAAGCACTACTTCTGTCATAGATCGACATATAGCACTTATGATCGAGTGACGATGGAACGAATATTACGTCTTAACCAGATAATTATCAAAGCACTACTGAGATAATAGATCGACATACATCAATTCCGATAGAGTGACGATGGAACGAGTCTTACACTTAACCGGAGAATTATCAAAGCTCTACTTCTGTGATAGATCAACATATAGAACTTATGATAGAGTGACGATGAAAGGAGTCTTACAGTTAACCGGAGATTTATCAAAGCACTACTTCTATCATAGATCGACTGATAGCACTTTTGATCGAGTGACGATGGAACGAATATTACGTCTTAACCAGATAATTATCAAAGCACTACTGAGATAATAGATCGACATACATCAATTCCGATAGAGTGACGATGGAACGAGTCTTACACTTAACCGGAGAATTATCAAAGCTCTACTTCTGTGATAGATCGACATATAGCACTTATGATAGAGTGACGATGAAAGGAGTCTTACAGTTAACCGGAGAATTATCAAAGCACTACTTCTATCATAGATCGACTGATAGCACTTTTGATCGAGTGACGATGGAACAAATATTACGTCTTAACCAGATAATTATCAAAACACTACTGAGATAATAGATCGACATACATCAATTCCGATAGAGTGACGATGGAACGAGTCTTACACTTAACCGGAGAATTATCAAAGCACTACTTCTGTGATAGATCGACATATAGCACTTATGATAGAGTGACGATGAAAGGAGTCTTATAGTTAACCGGAGAATTATCAAAGCACTACTTCTGTCATAGATCGACTGATAGCACTTTTGATCGAGTGATGATGGAACGAATATTACATCTTAACCAGATAATTATCAAAGCACTACTGAGATAATAGATCGACATACATCAATTCAGATATAGTGACGATGGAACGAGTCTTACACTTAACCGGAGAATTATCAAAGTACTATTTCTGTCATAGATCGACATATAGCACTTATGATCGAGTGACGATGGAACGATTATTACCTCTTAACCAGATAATTATCAAAGCACTACTGAGATAATAGATCGACATACATCAATTCCGATAGAGTGACGATGGAACGAGTCTTACACTTAACCGGATAATTATCAAAACACTACTTCTGTGCTAGATCGACATATAGCACTTATGATAGAGTGACGATGAAAGGAGTCTTACAGTTAACCGGAGAATTATCAAAGCACTACTTCTGTCATAGATCGACTGATAGCACTTTTGATCGAGTGACGATGGAACGAATATTACGTCTTAACCAGATAATTATCAAAGCACTACTGAGATAATAGATCGACATACATCAATTCCGATAGAGTGACGATGGAACGAGTCTTACACTTAACCGGAGAATTATCAAAGCACTACTTCTGTGATAGATCGACATATAGCACTTATGATAGAGTGACGATGAAAGGAGTCATACAGTTAACCGGAGAATTATCAAAGCACTACTTCTATCATAGATCGACTGATAGCACTTTTAATCGAGTGACGTTGAAACGAATATTACATCTTAACCAGATAATTATCTAAGCACTACTGAGATAATAGATCGACATACATCAATTCCGATAGAGTGACGATGGAACGAGTTTTACACTTAACCGGAGAATTATCAAAGCACTACTTCTGTGATAGATCGACATATAGCACTTATGATAGAGTGACGATGAAAGGAGTCTTACAGTTAACCGGAGAATTATCAAAGCACTAATTCTGTCATAGATCGACTGATAGCACTTTTGATCGAGTGACGATGGAACGAATATTACGTCTTAACCAGATAATTATCAAAGCACTACTGAGATAATAGATCGACATACATCAATTCAGATAGAGTGACGATGGAACGAGTCTTACACTTAACCGGAGAATTATCAAAGCACTACTTCTGTCATAGATCGACATATAGCACTTATGATCGAGTGACGATGGAACGAATATTACGTCTTAACCAGATAATTATCAAAGCACTACTGAGATAATAGATCGACATACATCAATTCCGATAGAGTGACGATGGAACGAGTCTTACACTTAACCGGAGAATTATCAAAGCTCTACTTCTGTGATAGATCAACATATAGAACTTATGATAGAGTGACGATGAAAGGAGTCTTACAGTTAACCGGAGATTTATCAAAGCACTACTTCTATCATAGATCGACTGATAGCACTTTTGATCGAGTGACGATGGAACGAATATTACGTCTTAACCAGATAATTATCAAAGCACTACTGAGATAATAGATCGACATACATCAATTCCGATAGAGTGACGATGGAACGAGTCTTACACTTAACCGGAGAATTATCAAAGCTCTACTTCTGTGATAGATCGACATATAGCACTTATGATAGAGTGACGATGAAAGGAGTCTTACAGTTAACCGGAGAATTATCAAAGCACTACTTCTGTCATAGATCGACTGATAGCACTTTTGATCGAGTGACGATGGAACGAATATTACGTCTTAACCAGATAATTATCAAAGCACTACTGAGATAATAGATCGACATACATCAATTCCGATAGAGTGACGATGAAACGAGTCTTACACTTAACCAGAGAATTATCAAAGCTCTACTTCTGTGATAGATCGACATATAGCACTTATGATAGAGTGACGATGAAAGGAGTCTTACAGTTAACCGGAGAATTATCAAAGCACTACTTCTGTCATAGATCGACTGATAGCACTTTTGATCGAGTGACGATTGAACGAATATTACGTGTTAACCAGATAATTATCAAAGCACTACTGAGATAATAGATCGACATACATCAATTCCGATAGAGTGACGATGGAACGAGTCTTACACTTAACCAGAGAATTATCAATGCACTACTTCTGTGTTAGATCGACATATAGTACTTATGATAGAGTGACGATGAAAGGAGTCTTACAGTTAACCGGAGAATTATCAAAGCACTACTTCTGTCATAGATCGACTGATAGCACTTTTGATCGAGTGACGATGGAACGAATATTACATCTTAACCAGATAATTATCAAAGCACTACTGAGATAATAGATTGACATACATAAATTCCGATAGAGTGACAATGGAACGAGTTTTACACTTAACCGGAGAATTATCAATGCACTACTTCTGTGATAGATCGACATATAGCACTTATGATAGAGTGACGATGAAAGGAGTCTTACAGTTAACCGGAGAATTATCAAAGCACTACTTCTGTCATAGATCGACTGATAGCACTTTTGATCGAGTGACGATGGAACGAATATTACATCTTAACCAGATAATTATCAAAGCAATACTGAGATAATAGATTGACATACATCAATTCCGATAGAGTGACGATGGAACGAGCCTTACACTTAACCAGAGAATTATCAAAGCACTACTTCTGTGATAGATCGACATATAGCACTTATGATAGAGTGACGATGAAAGGAGTCTTACAGTTAACCGGAGAATTATCAAAGCACTACTTCTGTCATAAATCGACTGATAGCACTTTTGATCGAGTGATGATGGAACGAATATTACATCTTAACCAGATAATTATCAAAGCACTACTGAGATAATAGATCGACATACATCAATTCAGATAGAGTGACGATGGAACGAGTCTTACACTTAACCGGAGAATTATCAAAGCACTACTTCTGTCATAGATCGACATATAGCACTTATGATCGAGTGACGATGGAACGAATATTACGTCTTAACCAGATAATTATCAAAGCACTACTGAGATAATAGATCGACATACATCAATTCCGATAGAGTGACGATGGAACGAGTCTTACACTTAACCGGAGAATTATCAAAGCTCTACTTCTGTGATAGATCAACATATAGAACTTATGATAGAGTGACGATGAAAGGAGTCTTACAGTTAACCGGAGATTTATCAAAGCACTACTTCTATCATAGATCGACTGATAGCACTTTTGATCGAGTGACGATGGAACGAATATTACGTCTTAACCACATAATTATCAAAGCACTACTGAGATAATAGATCGACATACATCAATTCCGATAGAGTGACGATGGAACGAGTCTTACACTTAACCGGAGAATTATCAAAGCTCTACTTCTGTGATAGATCGACATATAGCACTTATGATAGAGTGACGATGAAAGGAGTCTTACAGTTAACCGGAGAATTATCAAAGCACTACTTCTGTCATAGATCGACTGATAGCACTTTTGATCGAGTGACGATGGAACGAATATTACGTCTTAACCAGATAATTATCAAAGCACTACTGAGATAATAGATCGACATACATCAATTCCGATAGAGTGACGATGAAACGAGTCTTACACTTAACCAGAGAATTATCAAAGCTCTACTTCTGTGTTAGATCGACATATAGCACTTATGATAGAGTGACGATGAAAAGAGTCTTACAGTTAACCGGAGAATTATCAAAGCACTACTTCTGTCATAGATCGACTGATAGCACTTTTGATCGAGTGACGATTGAACGAATATTACGTGTTAACCAGATAATTATCAAAGCACTACTGAGATAATAGATCGACATACATCAATTCCGATAGAGTGACGATGGAACGAGTCTTACAATTAATCGGATAATTATCAAAGCACTACTTCTGTGATAGATCGACATATAGCACTTATGATAGAGTGACGATGAAAGGAGTCTTACAGTTAACCGGAGAATTATCAAAGCACTACTTCAATCATAGATCGAATGATAGCACTTTTGATCGAGTGACGATGGAACGAATATTACGTCTTAACCGGATAATTATCAAAGCACTACTGAGATAATAGATCGACATACATCAATTCCGATAGAGTGACGATGGAACGAGTCATATACTTAACCGGAGAATTATGAAAGCACTACTTCTGTGATAGATCGACATATAGCACTTATGATAGAGTGACGATGAAAGGAGTCTTACAGTTAACCGAAGAATTATCAAAGCACTACTTCTGTCATAGATCGACTGATAGCACTTTTGATCGAGTGACGATGGAACGAATATTACGTGTTAACCAGATAATTATCAAAGCACTACTGAGATAATAGATCGACATACATCAATTCCGATAGAGTGACGATGAAACGAGTCTTACACTTAACCAGAGAATTATCAATGCACTACTTCTGTGTTAGATCGACATATAGCACTTATGATAGAGTGACGATGAAAGGAGTCTTACAGTTAACCGGAGAATTATCAAAGCAATACTTATGTCATAGATCGACTGATAGCACTTTTGATCGAGTGACGATGGAACGAATATTACATCTTAACCAGATAATTATCAAAGCACTACTGAGATAATAGATTGACATACATCAATTCCGATAGAGTGACAATGGAACGAGTTTTACACTTAACCGGAGAATTATCAATGCACTACTTCTGTGATAGATCGACATATAGCACTTATGATAGAGTGACGATGAAAGGAGTCTTACAGTTAACCGGAGAATTATCAAAACACTACTTCTGTCATAGATCGACTGATAGCACTTTTGATCGAGTGATGATGGAACGAATATTACATCTTAACCAGATAATTATCAAAGCACTACTGAGATAATAGATCGACATACATTAATTAAGATAGAGTGACGATTGAACGAGTCTTACACTTAACCGGAGAATTATGAAAGCACTACTTCTGTCATAGATCGACATATAGCACTTATGATCGAGTGACGATGGAACGATATTACGTCTTAACCAGATAATTATCAAAGCACTACTGAGATAATAGATCGACATACATCAATTCCGATAGAGTGACGATGGAACGAGTCTTACACTTAACCGGATAATTATCAAAGCACTACTTCTGTGATAGATCGACATATAGAACTTATGATAGAGTGACGATGAAAGGAGTCTTACAGTTAACCGGAGATTTATCAAAGCACTACTTATATCATAGATCGACTGATAGCACTTTTGATCGAATGACGATGGAACGAATATTACGTCTTAACCAGATAATTATCAAAGCACTACTGAGATAATAGATCGACATACATCAATTCCGATAGAGTGACGATGGAACGAGTCTTACACTTAACCGGAGAATTATCAAAGCTCTACTTCTGTGATAGATCGACATATAGCACTTATGATAGAGTGACGATGAAAGGAGTCTTACAGTTAACCGGAGAATTATCAAAGCACTACTTCTGTCATAGATCGACTGATAGCACTTTTGATCGAGTGACGATGGAACAAATATTACGTCTTAACCAGATAATTATCAAAACACTACTGAGATAATAGATCGACATACATCAATTCCGATAGAGTGACGATGGAACGAGTCTTACACTTAACCGGAGAATTATCAAAGCACTACTTCTGTGATAGATCGACATATAGCACTTATGATAGAGTGACGATGAAAGGAGTCTTATAGTTAACCGGAGAAATATCAATGCACTACTTCTGTCATAGATCGACTGATAGCACTTTTGATCGAGTGATGATGGAACGAATATTACATCTTAACCAGATAATTATCAAAGCACTACTGAGATAATAGATCGACATACATCAATTCAGATAGAGTGACGATGGAATGAGTCTTACACTTAACCGGAGAATTATCAAAGTACTACTTCTGTCATAGATCGACATATAGCACTTATGATCGAGTGACGATGGAACGAATATTACGTCTTAACCAGATAATTATCAAAGCACTACTGAGATAATAGATCGACATACATCAATTCCGATAGAGTGACGATGGAACGAGTCTTACACTTAACCGGATAATTATCAAAGCACTACTTCTGTGATAGATCGACATATAGCACTTATGATAGAGTGACGATGAAAGGAGTCTTACAGTTAACCGGAGAATTATCAAAGCACTACTTCAATCATAGATCGACTGATAGCACTTTTGATCGAGTGACGATGGAACGAATATTACGTCTTAACCGGATAATTATCAAAGCACTACTGAGATAATAGATCAACATACATCAATTCCGATAGAGTGACGATGGAACGAGTCATATACTTAACCGGAGAATTATGAAAGCACTACTTCTGTGCTAGATCGACATATAGCACTTATGATAGAGTGACGATGAAAGGAGTCTTACAATTAACCGGAGAATTATCAAAGCACTACTTCTGTCATAGATCGACTGATAGCACTTTTGATCGAGTGACGATGGAACGAATATTACATCTTAACCAGATAATTATCAAAGCACTACTGAGATAATTGATCGACATACATCAATTCCGATAGAGTGACGATGGAACGAGTCTTACACTTAACCGGAGAATTATCAAAGCACTACTTCTGTGATAGATCGACATATAGAACTTATGATAGAGTGACGATGAAAGGAGTCTTACAGTTAACCGGAGAATTATCAAAGCACTTCTTCTGTCATAGATCGACTAATAGCACTTTTGATCGAGTGACGATGGAACGAATATTACGTCTTAACCAGATAATTATCAAAGCACTACTGAGATAATAGATCGACATACATCAATTCCGATAGAGTGACGATGGAACGAGTCTTACACTTAACCGGAGAATTAACAAAGCTCTACTTCTGTGATAGATCGACATATAGCACTTATGATAGAGTGACGATGAAAGGAATCTTACAGTTAACCGGAGAATTATCAAAGACTACTTCTGTCATAGATCGACTGATAGCACTTTTGATCGAGTGACGATGGAACGAATATTACGTCTTAACCAGATAATTATCAAAGCACTACTGAGATAATAGATCGACATACATCAATTCCGATAGAGTGACGATGGAATGAGTCTTACACTTAACCGGAGAATTATCAAAGCACTACTTCTGTCATAGATCGACATATAGCACTTATGATAGAGTGACGATGTAAGGAGTCTTACAGTTAACCGGAGAATTATCAAAGCACTACTTCTGTCATAGATCGACTGATAGCACTTTTGATCGAGTGACGATGGAACGAATATTACGTCTTAACCAGATAATTATCTAAGCACTACTGAGATAATAGATCGACATACATCAATTCCGATAGAGTGACGATGGAACGAGTCTTACACTTAACCGGAGAATTATCAAAGCACTACTTCTGTGATAGATTGACATATAGCACTTATGATAGAGTGACGATGAAAGGAGTCTTACAGTTAACCGGAGAATTATCAAAGCACTATTTCTGTCATAGATCGACTGATAGCACTTTTGATCGAGTGACGATGGAACGAATATTACGTCTTAACCAGATAATTATCAAAGCACTACTGAGATAATAGATCGACATACATCAATTCCGATAGAGTGACGATGGAACGAGTCTTACACTTAACCGGAGAATTATCAAAGCACTACTTCTGTGATAGATCGACATATAGCACTTATGATAGAGTGACAATGAAAGGAGTCATACAGTTAACCGGAGAATTATTAAAGCACTACTTCTATCATAGATCGACTGATAGCACTTTTAATCGAGTGACGTTGAAACGAATATTACATCTTAACCAGATAATTATCTAAGCACTACTGAGATAATAGATCGACATACATCAATTCCGATAGAGTGACGATGGAACGAGTTTTACACTTAACCGGAGAATTATCAAAGCACTACTTCTGTGATAGATCGACATATAGCACTTATGATAGAGTGACGATGAAAGGACTCTTACAGTTAACCGGAGAATTATCAAAGCACTACTTCTGTCATAGATCTACTGATAGCACTTTTGATCGAGTGACGATGGAACGAATATTACGTCTTAACCAGATAATTATCAAAGCACTACTGAGATAATAGATCGACATACATCAATTCTGATAGAGTGACGATGGAACGAGTCTTACACTTAACCGGAGAATTATCAAAGCACTACTTCTGTGATAGATCGACATATAGCACTTATGATCGAGTGACGATGGAACGAATATTACCTCTTAACCAGATAATTATCAAAGCACTACTGAGATAATAGATCGACATACATCAATTCCGATAGAGTGACGATGGAACGAGTCTTACACTTAACCGGATAATTATCAAAACACTACTTCTGTGCTAGATCGACATATAGCACTTATGATAGAGTGACGATGAAAGGAGTCTTACAGTTAACCGGAGAATTATCAAAGCACTACTTCTGTCATAGATCGACTGATAGCACTTTTGATCGAGTGACGATGGAACGAATATTACGTCTTAACCAGATAATTATCAAAGCACTACTGAGATAATAGATCGACATACATCAATTCCGATAGAGTGACGATGGAACGAGTCTTACACTTAACCGGAGAATTATCAAAGCACTACTTCTGTGATAGATCGACATATAGCACTTATGATAGAGTGACGATGAAAGGAGTCATACAGTTAACCGGAGAATTATCAAAGCACTACTTCTATCATAGATCGACTGATAGCACTTTTAATCGAGTGACGTTGAAACGAATATTACATCTTAACCAGATAATTATCTAAGCACTACTGAGATAATAGATCGACATACATCAATTCCGATAGAGTGACGATGGAACGAGTTTTACACTTAACCGGAGAATTATGAAAGCACTACTTCTGTGCTAGATCGACATATAGCACTTATGATAGAGTGACGATGAAAGGAGTCTTACAATTAACCGGAGAATTATCAAAGCACTACTTCTGTCATAGATCGACTGATAGCACTTTTGATCGAGTGACGATGGAACGAATATTACATCTTAACCAGATAATTATCAAAGCACTACTGAGATAATTGATCGACATACATCAATTCCGATAGAGTGACGATGGAACGAGTCTTACACTTAACCGGAGAATTATCAAAGCACTACTTCTGTGATAGATCGACATATAGAACTTATGATAGAGTGACGATGAAAGGAGTCTTACAGTTAACCGGAGAATTATCAAAGCACTTCTTCTGTCATAGATCGACTAATAGCACTTTTGATCGAGTGACGATTGAACGAATATTACGTCTTAACCAGATAATTATCAAAACACTACTGAGATAATAGATCGACATACATCAATTCCGATAGAGTGACGATGGAACGAGTCTTACACTTAACCGGAGAATTAACAAAGCTCTACTTCTGTGATAGATCGACATATAGCACTTATGATAGAGTGACGATGAAAGGAGTCTTACAGTTAACCGGAGAATTATCAAAGCACTACTTCTGTCATAGATCGACTGATAGCACTTTTGATCGAGTGACGATGGAACGAATATTACGTCTTAACCAGATAATTATCAAAGCACTACTGAGATAATAGATCGACATACATCAATTCCGATAGAGTGACGATGGAACGAGTCTTACACTTAACCGGAGAATTATCAAAGCACTACTTCTGTGATAGATCGACATATAACACTTATGATAGAGTGACGATGAAAGGAGTCTTACAGTTAACCGGAGAATTATCAAAGCATTACTTCTGTCATAGATCGACTGATAGCACTTTTGATCGAGTGACGATGGAACGAATATTACATCTTAACCAGATAATTATCAAAGCACTACTGAGATAATAGATCGACACACATCAATTCCGATAGAGTGACTATGGAATGAGTCTTACACTTAACCGGAGAATTATCAAAGCACTACTTCTGTCATAGATCGACATATAGCACTTATGATAGAGTGACGATGTAAGGAGTCTTACAGTTAACTGGAGAATTATCAAAGCACTACTTCTTTCATAGATCGACTGATAGCACTTTTGATCGAGTGACGATGGAACGAATATTACATCTTAACCAGATAAATATCAAAGCACTACTGAGATAATAGATCGACATACATCAATTCCGATAGAGTGACGATGAAAGGAGTCTTACCGTTAACCGGAGAATTATCAAAGCACTACTTCTGTCATAGATCGACATATAGCACTTATGATCGAGTGACGATGGAACGAATATTACGTCTTAACCAGATAATTATCAAAGTACTACTGAGATAATAGATCGACATACATCAATTCCGATAGAGTGACGATGGAACGAGTCTTACACTTAACCGGAGAATTATCAAAGCACTACTTCTGTGATAGATCGACATATAGCACTTATGATAGAGTGACGATGAAATGAGTTTTACAGTTAACCGGAGAATTATCAAAGCACTACTTCTGTCATAGATCGACTGATAGCACTTTTGATCGAGTGACGTTGAAACGAATATTACATCTTAACCAGATAATTATCTAAGCACTACTGAGATAATAGATCGACATACATCAATTCCGATAGAGTGACGATGGAATGAGTCTTACACTTAACCGGAGAATTATCAAAGCACTACTTCTGTGATAGATCGACAAATAGCACTTATGATAGAGTGACGATGAAAGGAGTCTTACAGTTAACCGGAGAATTATCAAAGCACTACTTCTGTCATAGATCGACTGATAGCACTTTTGATCGAGTGACGATGGAACGAATATTACATCTTAACCAGATAATTATCAAAGCACTACTGAGATAATAGATCGACATACATCAATTCCAATAGAGTGACGATGGAACGAGTCTTACACTTAACCGAAGAATTATCAAAGCACTACTTCTGTCATAGATCGACATATAGCACTTATGTTCGAGTGACGATGGAACGAATATTACCTCTTAACCATATAATTATCAAAGCACTACTGAGATAATAGATCGACATACATCAATTCCGATAGAGTGACGATGGAACGAGTCTTACACTTAACCGGATAATTATCAAAGCACTACTTCTGTGATAGATCGACATATAGCACTTATGATAGAGTGACGATGAAAGGAGTCTTACAGTTAACCGGAGAATTATCAAAGCACTACTTCTGTCATAGATCGACTGATAGCACTTTTGATCGAGTGACGATGGAACGAATATTACGTCTTAACCAGATAATTATCAAAGCACTACTGAGATAATAGATCGACATACATCAATTCCGATAGAGTGACGATGGAACGAGTCTTACACTTAACCGGAGAATTATCAAAGCACTACTTCTGTGATAGATCGACATATAGCACTTATGATAGAGTGACGATGAAAGGAGTCTTACAGTTAACCGGAGAATTATCAAAGCACTACTTCATTCATAGATCGACTGATAGCACTTTTGATCGAGTGACGATGGACCGAATATTACATCTTAACCAGATAATTATCAATGCACTACTGAGATAATAGATCGACATACATCAATTCCGATAGAGTAACGATGGAACGAGTCTTACACTTAACCGGAGAATTATCAAAGCACTACTTCTGTCATAGATCGACATATAGCACTTATGATAGAGTGACGATGAAAGGAGTCTTACAGTTAACCGGAGAATTATCAAAGTACTACTTCTGTCATAGATCGACTGATAGCACTTTTGATCGAGTGACGTTGAAACGAATATTACATCTTAACCAGATAATTATCTAAGCACTACTGAGATAATAGATCGACATACATCAATTCCGATAGAGTGACGATGGAACGAGTCTTACACTTAACCGGAGAATTATCAAAGCACTACTTCTGTGATAGATCGACATATAGCACTTATGATAGAGTGACGATGAAAGGAGTCTTACAGTTAACCGGAGAATTTTCAAAGCACTACTTCTGTCATAGATCGACTGATGTCACTTCTGATCGAGTGACGATGGAACGTATATTACATCTTAACCAGATAATTATCAAAGCACTACTGAGATAATAGATCGACATACATCAATTCCAATAGAGTGACGATGGAACGAATCTTACACTTAACCGGACAATTATCAAAGCACTACTTCTGTCATAGATCGACATATAGCACTTATGATCGAGTGACGATGGAACGAATATTACCTTTTAACCAGATAATTATCAAAGCACTACTGAGATAATAGATCGACATACATCAATTCCGATAGAGTGACGATGGAACGAGTCTTACACTTAACCGGATAATTATCAAAGCACTACTTCTGTTATAGATCGACATATAGCACTTATGATAGAGTGACGATGAAAGGAGTCTTACAGTTAACCGGAGAATTATCAAAGCACTACTTCTGTCATAGATCGACTGATAGCACTTTTGATCGAGTGATGATGGAACGAATATTACGTCTTAACCAGATAATTATCAAAGCACTACTGAGATAATAGATCGACATACTTCAATTCCGATAGAGTGACGATGGAACGAGTCTTACACTTAACCGGATAATTATCAAAGCACTACTTCTGTGATAGATCGACATATAGCACTTATGATAGAGTGACGATGAAAGGAGTCTTACATTTAACCGGAGAATTATCAAAACACTACTTCTGTCATAGATCGACTGATAGCACTTTTGATCGAGTGACGATGGAACGAATATTACGTCTTAACCAGATAATTATCAAAGCACTACTGAGATAATAGATCGACATACATCACTTCCGATAGAGTGACAATGGAACGAGTCTTACACTTAACCGGAGAATTATCAAAGCACTACTTCTGTGATAGATCGACATATAGCACTTATGATAGAGTGACGATGAAAGGAGTCTTACAGTTAACCGGAGAATTATCAAAGCACTACTTCTGTCATAGATCGACTGATAGCACTTTTGATCGAGTGACGATGGAACGAATATTACATCTTAACCATATAATTATCAAAGCACTACTGAGTTAACAGATCGACATACATCAATTCCGATAGAGTAACGATGGAACGAGTCTTACACTTAACCTTAGAATTATCAAAGCACTACTTCTGTCATAGATCGACTGATAGCACTTTTGATCGAGTGACGATGGAACGAATATTACGTCTTAACCAGATAATTATCAAAGCACTACTGAGATAATAGATCGACATACATCAATTCCGATAGAGTGACGATGGAACGAGTCTTACACTTAACCGGAGAATTATCAAAGCACTACTTCTGTGATAGATCGACATATAGCACTTATGATAGAGTGACGATGAAAGGGGTCTTACAGTTAACCGGAGAATTATCAAAGCACTACTTCTGTCATAGATCGACTGATAGCACTTTTGATCGAGTGACGTTGAAACGAATATTACATCTTAACCAGATAATTATCTAAGCACTACTGAGATAATAGATCGACATACATCAATTCCGATAGAGTGACGATGGAACGAGTCTTACACTTAACCGGAGAATTATCAAAGCACTACTTCTGTGATAGATCGAAATATAGCACTTATGATAGAGTGACGATGAAAGGAGTCTTACAGTTAACCGGAGAATTATCAAAGCACTACTTCTGTCATAGATCGACTGATAGCACTTTTGATCGAGTGACGATGGAACGAATATTACATCTTAACCAGATAATTATCAAAGCACTACTGAGATAATAGATCGACACACATCAATTCCGATAGAGTGACTATGGAATGAGTCTTACACTTAACCGGAGAATTATCAAAGCACTACTTCTGTCATAGATCGACATATAGCACTTATGATAGAGTGACGATATAAGGAGTCTTACAGTTAACTGGAGAATTATCAAAGCACTACTTCTGTCATAGATCGACTGATAGCACTTTTGATCGAGTGACGATGGAACGAATATTACATCTTAACCAGATAATTATCAAAGCACTACTGAGATAATAGATCGACATACATCAATTCCGATAGAGTGACGATGAAAGGAGTCTTACAGTTAACCGGAGAATTATCAAAGCACTACTTCTGTCATAGATCGACATATAGCACTTTTGATCGAGTGACGATGGAACGAATATTACATCTTAACTAGATAATTATCAAAGCACTACTGAGATAATAGATCGACATACATCAATTCCAATAGAGTGACGATGGAACGAGTCTTACACTTAACCGGAGAATTATCAAAGCACTACTTCTGTCATAGATCGACATATAGCACTTATGATCGAGTGACGATGGAACGAATATTACATCTTAACCAGATAATTATCAAAGCACTACTGAGTTAACAGATCGACATATATCAATTCCGATAGAGTAACGATGGAACGAGTCTTACACTTAACCTTAGAATTATCAAAGCACTACTTCTGTCATAGATCGACTGATAGCACTTTTGATCGAGTGACGATGGAACGAATATTACGTCTTAACCAGATAATTATCAAAGCACTACTGAGATAATAGATCGACATACATCAATTCCGATAGAGTGACGATGGAACGAGTCTTACACTTAACCGGAGAATTATCAAAGCACTACTTCTGTGATAGATCGACATATAGCACTTATGATAGAGTGACGATGAAAGGAGTTTTACAGTTAACCGGAGAATTATCAAAGCACTACTTCTGTCATAGATCGACTGATAGCACTTTTGATCGAGTGACGTTGAAACGAATATTACATCTTAACCAGATAATTATCTAAGCACTACTGAGATAATAGATCGACATACATCAATTCCGATAGAGTGACGATGGAATGAGTCTTACACTTAACCGGAGAATTATCAAAGCACTACTTCTGTGATAGATCGACAAATAGCACTTATGATAGAGTGACGATGAAAGGAGTCTTACAGTTAACCGGAGAATTATCAAAGCACTACTTCTGTCATAGATCGACTGATAGTACTTTTGATCGAGTGACGATGGAACGAATATTACATCTTAACCAGATAATTATCAAAGCACTACTGAGATAATAGATCGACATACATCAATTCCAATAGAGTGACGATGGAACGAGTCTTACACTTAACCGAAGAATTATCAAAGCACTACTTCTGTCATAGATCGACATATAGCACTTATGTTCGAGTGACGATGGAACGAATATTACCTCTTAACCATATAATTATCAAAGCACTACTGAGATAATAGATCGACATACATCAATTCCGATAGAGTGACGATGGAACGAGTCTTACACTTAACCGGATAATTATCAAAGCACTACTTCTGTGATAGATCGACATATAGCACTTATGATAGAGTGACGATGAAAGGAGTCTTACAGTTAACCGGAGAATTATCAAAGCACTACTTCTGTCATAGATCGACTGATAGCACTTTTGATCGAGTGACGATGGAACGAATATTACGTCTTAACCAGATAATTATCAAAGCACTACTGAGATAATAGATCGACATACATCAATTCCGATAGAGTGACGATGGAACGAGTCTTACACTTAACCGGAGAATTATCAAAGCACTACTTCTGTGATAGATCGACATATAGCACTTATGATAGAGTGACGATGAAAGGAGTCTTACAGTTAACCGGAGAATTATCAAAGCACTACTTCATTCATAGATCGACTGATAGCACTTTTGATCGAGTGACGATGGACCGAATATTACATCTTAACCAGATAATTATCAATGCACTACTGAGATAATAGATCGACATACATCAATTCCGATAGAGTAACGATGGAACGAGTCTTACACTTAACCGGAGAATTATCAAAGCACTACTTCTGTCATAGATCGACATATAGCACTTATGATAGAGTGACGATGAAAGGAGTCTTACAGTTAACCGGAGAATTATCAAAGTACTACTTCTGTCATAGATCGACTGATAGCACTTTTGATCGAGTGACGTTGAAACGAATATTACATCTTAACCAGATAATTATCTAAGCACTACTGAGATAATAGATCGACATACATCAATTCCGATAGAGTGACGATGGAACGAGTCTTACACTTAACCGGAGAATTATCAAAGCACTACTTCTGTGATAGATCGACATATAGCACTTATGATAGAGTGACGATGAAAGGAGTCTTACAGTTAACCGGAGAATTTTCAAAGCACTACTTCTGTCATAGATCGACTGATGGCACTTCTGATCGAGTGACGATGGAACGAATATTACATCTTAACCAGATAATTATCAAAGCACTACTGAGATAATAGATCGACATACATCAATTCCAATAGAGTGACGATGGAACGAATCTTACACTTAACCGGACAATTATCAAAGCACTACTTCTGTCATAGATCGACATATAGCACTTATGATCGAGTGACGATGGAACGAATATTACCTTTTAACCAGATAATTATCAAAGCACTACTGAGATAATAGATCGACATACATCAATTCCGATAGAGTGACGATGGAACGAGTCTTACACTTAACCGGATAATTATCAAAGCACTACTTCTGTTATAGATCGACATATAGCACTTATGATAGAGTGACGATGAAAGGAGTCTTACAGTTAACCGGAGAATTATCAAAGCACTACTTCTGTCATAGATCGACTGATAGCACTTTTGATCGAGTGATGATGGAACGAATATTACGTCTTAACCAGATAATTATCAAAGCACTACTGAGATAATAGATCGACATACTTCAATTCCGATAGAGTGACGATGGAACGAGTCTTACACTTAACCGGATAATTATCAAAGCACTACTTCTGTGATAGATCGACATATAGCACTTATGATAGAGTGACGATGAAAGGAGTCTTACATTTAACCGGAGAATTATCAAAGCACTACTTCTGTCATAGATCGACTGATAGCACTTTTGATCGAGTGACGATGGAACGAATATTACGTCTTAACCAGATAATTATCAAAGCACTACTGAGATAATAGATCGACATACATCACTTCCGATAGAGTGACAATGGAACGAGTCTTACACTTAACCGGAGAATTATCAAAGCACTACTTCTGTGATAGATCGACATATAGCACTTATGATAGAGTGACGATGAAAGGAGTCTTACAGTTAACCGGAGAATTATCAAAGCACTGCTTCTGTCATAGATCGACTGATAGCACTTTTGATCGAGTGACGATGGAACGAATATTACATCTTAACCATATAATTATCAAAGCACTACTGAGTTAACAGATCGACATACATCAATTCCGATAGAGTAACGATGGAACGAGTCTTACACTTAACCTTAGAATTATCAAAGCACTACTTCTGTCATAGATCGACTGATAGCACTTTTGATCGAGTGACGATGGAACGAATATTACGTCTTAACCAGATAATTATCAAAGCACTACTGAGATAATAGATCGACATACATCAATTCCGATAGAGTGACGATGGAACGAGTCTTACACTTAACCGGAGAATTATCAAAGCACTACTTCTGTGATAGATCGACATATAGCACTTATGATAGAGTGACGATGAAAGGGGTCTTACAGTTAACCGGAGAATTATCAAAGCACTACTTCTGTCATAGATCGACTGATAGCACTTTTGATCGAGTGACGTTGAAACGAATATTACATCTTAACCAGATAATTATCTAAGCACTACTGAGATAATAGATCGACATACATCAATTCCGATAGAGTAACGATGGAACGAGTCTTACACTTAACCGGAGAATTATCAAAGCACTACTTCTGTGATAGATCGACATATAGCACTTATGATAGAGTGACGATGAAAGGAGTCTTACAGTTAACCGGAGAATTATCAAAGCACTACTTCTGTCATAGATCGACTGATAGCACTTTTGATCGAGTGACGATGGAACGAATATTACATCTTAACCAGATAATTATCAAAGCACTACTGAGATAATAGATCGACACACATCAATTCCGATAGAGTGACTATGGAATGAGCCTTACACTTAACCGGAGAATTATCAAAGCACTACTTCTGTCATAGATCGACATATAGCACTTATGATAGAGTGACGATATAAGGAGTCTTACAGTTAACTGGAGAATTATCAAAGCACTACTTCTGTCATAGATCGACTGATAGCACTTTTGATCGAGTGACGATGGAACGAATATTACATCTTAACCAGATAATTATCAAAGCACTACTGAGATAATAGATCGACATACATCAATTCCGATAGAGTGACGATGAAAGGAGACTTACAGTTAACCGGAGAATTATCAAAGCACTACTTCTGTCATAGATCGACATATAGCACTTTTGATCGAGTGAAGATGGAACGAATATTACATCTTAACCAGATAATTATCAAAGCACTACTGAGATAATAGATCGACATACATCAATTCCAATAGAGTGACGATGGAACGAGTCTTACACTTAACCGGAGAATTATCAAAGCACTACTTCTGTCATAGATCGACATATAGCACTTATGATCGAGTGACGATGGAACGAATATTACATCTTAACCAGATAATTATCAAAGCACTACTGAGATAATAGATTGACATACTTCAATTCCGATAGAGTGACGATGGAACGAGTCTTACACTTAACCGGATAATTATCAAAGCACTACTTCTGTGATAGATCGACATATAGCACTTATGATAGAGTGACGATGAAAGGAGTCTTACATTTAACCGGAGAATTATCAAAGCACTACTTCTGTCATAGATCGACTGATAGCACTTTTGATCGAGTGACGATGGAACGAATATTACGTCTTAACCAGATAATTATCAAAGCACTACTGAGATAATAGATCGACATATATCACTTCCGATAGAGTGACGATGGAACGAGTCTTACACTTAACCGGAGAATTATCAAAGCACTACTTCTGTGATAGATCGACATATAGCACTTATGATAGAGTGACGATGAAAGGAGTCTTACAGTTAACCGGAGAATTATCAAAGCACTACTTCTGTCATAGATCGACTGATAGCACTTTTGATCGAGTGACGATGGAACGAATATCACATCTTAACCAGATAATTATCAAAGCACTACTGAGTTAACAGATCGACATATATCAATTCCGATAGAGTAACGATGGAACGAGTCTTACACTTAACCTTAGAATTATCAAAGCACTACTTCTGTCATAGATCGACTGATAGCACTTTTGATCGAGTGACGATGGAACGAATATTACGTCTTAACCAGATAATTATCAAAGCACTACTGAGATAATAGATCGACATACATCAATTCCGATAGAGTGACGATGGAACGAGTCTTACACTTAACCGGAGAATTATCAAAGCACTACTTCTGTGATAGATCGACATATAGCACTTATGATAGAGTGACGATGAAAGGGGTCTTACAATTAACCGGAGAATTATCAAAGCACTACTTCTGTCATAGATCGACTGATAGCACTTTTGATCGAGTGACGTTGAAACGAATATTACATCTTAACCAGATAATTATCTAAGCACTACTGAGATAATAGATCGACATACATCAATTCCGATAGAGTGACGATGGAACGAGTCTTACACTTAACCGGAGAATTATCAAAGCACTACTTCTGTGATAGATCGACATATAGCACTTATGATAGAGTGACGATGAAAGGAGTCTTACAGTTAACCGGAGAATTATCAAAGCACTGCTTCTGTCATAGATCGACTGATAGCACTTTTGATCGAGTGACGATGGAACGAATATTACATCTTAACCATATAATTATCAAAGCACTACTGAGTTAACAGATCGACATACATCAATTCCGATAGAGTAACGATGGAACGAGTCTTACACTTAACCTTAGAATTATCAAAGCACTACTTCTGTCATAGATCGACTGATAGCACTTTTGATCGAGTGACGATGGAACGAATATTACGTCTTAACCAGATAATTATCAAAGCACTACTGAGATAATAGATCGACATACATCAATTCCGATAGAGTGACGATGGAACGAGTCTTACACTTAACCGGAGAATTATCAAAGCACTACTTCTGTGATAGATCGACATATAGCACTTATGATAGAGTGACGATGAAAGGGGTCTTACAGTTAACCGGAGAATTATCAAAGCACTACTTCTGTCATAGATCGACTGATAGCACTTTTGATCGAGTGACGTTGAAACGAATATTACATCTTAACCAGATAATTATCTAAGCACTACTGAGATAATAGATCGACATACATCAATTCCGATAGAGTAACGATGGAACGAGTCTTACACTTAACCGGAGAATTATCAAAGCACTACTTCTGTGATAGATCGACATATAGCACTTATGATAGAGTGACGATGAAAGGAGTCTTACAGTTAACCGGAGAATTATCAAAGCACTACTTCTGTCATAGATCGACTGATAGCACTTTTGATCGAGTGACGATGGAACGAATATTACATCTTAACCAGATAATTATCAAAGCACTACTGAGATAATAGATCGACACACATCAATTCCGATAGAGTGACTATGGAATGAGCCTTACACTTAACCGGAGAATTATCAAAGCACTACTTCTGTCATAGATCGACATATAGCACTTATGATAGAGTGACGATATAAGGAGTCTTACAGTTAACTGGAGAATTATCAAAGCACTACTTCTGTCATAGATCGACTGATAGCACTTTTGATCGAGTGACGATGGAACGAATATTACATCTTAACCAGATAATTATCAAAGCACTACTGAGATAATAGATCGACATACATCAATTCCGATAGAGTGACGATGAAAGGAGTCTTACAGTTAACCGGAGAATTATCAAAGCACTACTTCTGTCATAGATCGACATATAACACTTTTGATCGAGTGAAGATGGAACGAATATTACATCTTAACCAGATAATTATCAAAGCACTACTGAGATAATAGATCGACATACATCAATTCCAATAGAGTGACGATGGAACGAGTCTTACACTTAACCGGAGAATTATCAAAGCACTACTTCTGTCATAGATCGACATATAGCACTTATGATCGAGTGACGATGGAACGAATATTACATCTTAACCAGATAATTATCAAAGCACTACTGAGATAATAGATTGACATACTTCAATTCCGATAGAGTGACGATGGAACGAGTCTTACACTTAACCGGATAATTATCAAAGCACTACTTCTGTGATAGATCGACATATAGCACTTATGATAGAGTGACGATGAAAGGAGTCTTACATTTAACCGGAGAATTATCAAAGCACTACTTCTGTCATAGATCGACTGATAGCACTTTTGATCGAGTGACGATGGAACGAATATTACGTCTTAACCAGATAATTATCAAAGCACTACTGAGATAATAGATCGACATATATCACTTCCGATAGAGTGACGATGGAACGAGTCTTACACTTAACCGGAGAATTATCAAAGCACTACTTCTGTGATAGATCGACATATAGCACTTATGATAGAGTGACGATGAAAGGAGTCTTACAGTTAACCGGAGAATTATCAAAGCACTACTTCTGTCATAGATCGACTGATAGCACTTTTGATCGAGTGACGATGGAACGAATATTACATCTTAACCAGATAATTATCAAAGCACTACTGAGTTAACAGATCGACATATATCAATTCCGATAGAGTAACGATGGAACGAGTCTTACACTTAACCTTAGAATTATCAAAGCACTACTTCTGTCATAGATCGACTGATAGCACTTTTGATCGAGTGACGATGGAACGAATATTACGTCTTAACCAGATAATTATCAAAGCACTACTGAGATAATAGATCGACATACATCAATTCCGATAGAGTGACGATGGAACGAGTCTTACACTTAACCGGAGAATTATCAAAGCACTACTTCTGTGATAGATCGACATATAGCACTTATGATAGAGTGACGATGAAAGGGGTCTTACAATTAACCGGAGAATTATCAAAGCACTACTTCTGTCATAGATCGACTGATAGCACTTTTGATCGAGTGACGTTGAAACGAATATTACATCTTAACCAGATAATTATCTAAGCACTACTGAGATAATAGATCGACATACATCAATTCCGATAGAGTGACGATGGAACGAGTCTTACACTTAACCGGAGAATTATCAAAGCACTACTTCTGTCATAGATCGACATATAGCACTTATGATAGAGTGACGATGAAATGAGTCTTACAGTTGACCGGAGAATTATCAAAGCACTACTTCTGTCATAGATCGACTGATAGCACTTTTGATCGAGTGACGATGGAACGAATATTACATCTTAACCAGATAATTATCAAAGCACTACTGAGATAATAGATCGACACACATCAATTCCGATAGAGTGACTATGGAATGAGTCTTACACTTAACCGGAGAATTATCAAAGCACTACTTCTGTCATAGATCGACATATAGCACTTATGATAGAGTGACGATGTAAGGAGTCTTACAGTTAACTGGAGAATTATCAAAGCACTACTTCTGTCATAGATCGACTGATAGCACTTTTGATCGAGTGACGATGGAACGAATATTACATCTTAACCAGATAATTATCAAAGCACTACTGAGATAATAGATCGACATACATCAATTCCGATAGAGTGACGATGAAAGGAGTCTTACAGTTAACCGGAGAATTATCAAAGCACTACTTCTGTCATAGATCGACATATTGCACTTATGATCGAGTGACGATGGAACGAATATTACGTCTTAACCAGATAATTATCAAAGTACTACTGAGATAATAGATCGACATACATCAATTCCGATAGAGTGACGATGGAACGAGTCTTACAATTAACCAGAGAATTATCAAAGCACTACTTCTGTCATAGATCGACATATAGCACTTATGTTCGAGTGACGATGAAAGGAGTTTTACAGTTAACCGGAGAATTATCAAAGCACTACTTCTGTCATAGATCGACTGATAGCACTTTTGATCGAGTGACGTTGAAACGAATATTACATCTTAACCAGATAATTATCTAAGCACTACTGAGATAATAGATCGACATACATCAATTCCGATAGAGTGACGATGAAAGGAGTCTTACACTTAACCGGAGAATTATCAAAGCACTACTTCTGTCATAGATCGACATATAGCACTTATGATCGAGTGACGATGGAACGAATATTACGTCTTAACCAGATAATTATCAAAGCACTACTTCTGTCATAGATCGACTGATAGCACTTTTGATCGAGTGACGATGGAACGAATATTACATCTTAACCAGATAATTATCAAAGCACTACTGAGATAATAGATCGACATACATCAATTCCAATAGAGTGACGATGGAACGAGTCTTACACTTAACCGAAGAATTATCAAAGCACTACTTCTGTCATAGATCGACATATAGCACTTATGTTCGAGTGACGATGGAACGAATATTACCTCTTAACCAGATAATTATCAAAGCACTACTGAGATAATAGATCGACATACATCAATTCCGATAGAGTGACGATGGAACGAGTCTTACACTTAACCGGATAATTATCAAAGCACTACTTCTGTGATAGATCGACATATAGCACTTATGATAGAGTGACGATGAAAGGAGTCTTACAGTTAACCGGAGAATTATCAAAGCACTACTTCTGTCATAGATCGACTGATAGCACTTTTGATCAAGTGACGATGGAACGAATATTACGTCTTAACCAGATAATTATCAAAGCACTACTGAGATAATAGATCGACATACATCAATTCCGATAGAGTGACGATGGAACGAGTCTTACACTTAACCGGAGAATTATCAAAGCACTACTTCTGTGATAGATCGACATATAGCACTTATGATAGAGTGACGATGAAAGGAGTCTTACAGTTAACCGGAGAATTATCAAAGTACTACTTCTGTCATAGATCGACTGATAGCACTTTTGATCGAGTGACGTTGAATCGAATATTACATCTTAACCAGATAATTATCTAAGCACTACTGAGATAATAGATCGACATACATCAATTCCGATAGAGTGACGATGAAAGGAGTCTTACACTTAACCGAAGAATTATCAAAGCACTACTTCTGTCATAGATCGACATATAGCACTTATGTTCGAGTGACGATGGAACGAATATTACCTCTTAACCAGATAATTATCAAAGCACTACTAAGATAATAGATCGACATACATCAATTCCGATAGAGTGACGATGGAACGAGTCTTACACTTAACCGGATAATTATCAAAGCACTACTTCTGTGATAGATCGACATATAGCACTTATGATAGAGTGACGATGAAAGGAGTCTTACAGTTAACCGGAGAATTATCAAAGCACTACTTCTGTCATAGATCGACTGATACCACTTTTGATCGAGTGACGATGGAACGAATATTACGTCTTAACCAGATAATTATCAAAGCACTACTGAGATAATTGATCGACATACATCAATTCCGATAGAGTGACGATGGAACGAGTCTTACACTTAACCGGAGAATTATCAAAGCACTACTTCTGTGATAGATCGACATATAGCACTTATGATAGAGTGACTATGAAAGGAGTCTTACGGTTAACCGGAGAATTATCAAAGCACTACTTCATTCATAGATCGACTGATAGCACTTTTGATCGAGTGACGATGGACCGAATATTACATCTTAACCAGATAATTATCAAAGCACTACTGAGATAACAGATCGACATACATCAATTCCGATAGAGTAACGATGGAACGAGTCTTACACTTAACCGGAGAATTATCAAAGCACTACTTCTGTCATAGATCGACATATAGCACTTATGATAGAGTGACGATGAAAGGAGTCTTACAGTTAACCGGAGAATTATCAAAGTACTACTTCTGTCATAGATCGACTGATAGCACTTTTGATCGAATGACGTTGAAACGAATATTACATCTTAACCAGATAATTATCTAAGCACTACTGAGATAATAGATCGACATACATCAATTCCGATAGAGTGACGATGAAAGGAGTCTTACACTTAACCGGAGAATTATCAAAGCACTACTTCTTTCATAGATCGACATATAGCACTTATGTTCGAGTGACGATGGAACGAATATTACCTCTTAACCAGATAATTATCAAAGCACTACTGAGATAATAGATCGACATACATCAATTCCGATAGAGTGACGATGGAACGAGTCTTACACTTAACCGGATAATTATCAAAGCACTACTTCTGTGATAGATCAACATATAGCACTTATGATAGAGTGACGATGAAAGGAGTCTTACAGTTAACAAGAGAATTATCAAAGCACTACTTCTGTCATAGATCGACTGATAGCACTTTTGATCGAGTGACGATGGAACGAATATTACGTCTTAACCAGATAATTATCAAAGCACTACTGAGATAATAGATCGACATACATCAATTCCGATAGAGTGACGATGGAACGAGTTTTACACTTAACCGGAGAATTATCAAAGCACTACTTCTGTGATAGATCGACATATAGCACTTATGATAGAGTGACGATGAAAGGAGTCTTACGGTTAACCGGAGAATTATCAAAGCACTACTTCATTCATAGATCGACTGATAGCACTTTTGATCGAGTGACGATGGACCGAATATTACATCTTAACCAGATAATTATCAAAGCACTACTGAGATAACAGATCGACATACATCAATTCCGATAGAGTAACGATGGAACGAGTCTTACACTTAACCGGAGAATTATCAAAGCACTACTTCTGTCATAGATCGACTGATAGCAATTTTGATCGAGTGACGATGGAACGAATATTACATCTGAACCAGATAATTATCAAAGCACTACTGAGATAATAGATCGACATACATCAATTCCGATAAAGTGACGATGAAAGGAGTCTTACAGTTAACCGGAGAATTATCAAAGCACTACTTCTGTCATAGATCGACATATAGCACTTAAGATCGAGTGACGATGGAACGAATATTACGTCTTAACCAGATAATTATCAAAGCACTACTAAGATAATAGATCGACATACTTCAATTCCGATAGAGTGACGATGGAACGAGTCTTACACTTAACCGGATAATTATCAAAGCACTACTTCTGTGATAGATCGACATATAGCACTTATGATAGAGTGACGATGAAAGGAGTCTTACATTTAACCGGAGAATTATCAAAGCACTACTTCTGTCATAGATCGACTGATAGCACTTTTGATCGAGTGACGATGGAACGAATATTACGTCTTAACCAGATAATTATCAAAGCACTACTGATATAATAGATCGACATACATCAATTCCGATAGAGTGACGATGGAACGAGTCTTACACTTAACCGGAGAATTATCAAAGCACTACTTCTATGATAGATCGACATATAGCACTTATGATAGAGTGACGATGAAAGGAGTCTTACAGTTAACCGGAGAATTATCAAAGCACTACTTCTGTCATAGATCGACTGATAGCACTTTTGATCGAGTGACGATGGAACGAATATTACATCTTAACCAGATAATTATCAAAGCACTACTGAGATAACAGATCGACATACATCAATTCCAATAGAGTAACGATGGAACGAGTCTTACACTTAACCGGAGAATTATCAAAGCACTACTTCTGTCATAGATCGACTGATAGCACTTTTGATCGAGTGACGATGGAACGAATATTATGTCTTAACCAGATAATTATCAACGGAGAATTATCAAAGCACTACTTCTGTGATAGATCGACATATAGCACTTATGATAGAGTGACGATAAAAGGGGTCTTACAGTTAACCGGAGAATTATCAAAGCACTACTTCTGTCATAGATCGACTGATAGCACTTTTGATCGAGTGACGTTGAAACGAATATTACATCTTAACCAGATAATTATCTAAGCACTACTGAGATAATAGATCGACATACATCAATTCCGATAGAGTGACGATGGAACGAGTCTTACACTTAACCGGAGAATTATCAAAGCACTACTTGTGTGATAGATCGACATATAGCACTTAAGATAGAGTGACGATGAAAGGAGTCTTACAGTTAACCGGAGAATTATCAAAGCACTACTTCTGTCATAGATCGACTGATAGCACTTTTGATCGAGTGACGTTGAAACGAATATTACATCTTAACCAGATAATTATCAAAGCACTACTGAGATAATAGATCGACATACATCAATTCCAATAGAGTGACGATGGAACGAGTCTTACACTTAACCGGAGAATTATCAAAGCACTACTTCTGTGATAGATCGACATATAGCACTTATGATAGAGTGACGATGAAAGGAGTCTTACAGTTAACCAGAGAATTATCAAAGCACTACTTCTGTCATAGATCGACTGATAGCACTTTTGATCGAGTGACGTTGAAACGAATATTACATCTTAACCAGATAATTATCTAAGCACTACTGAGATAATAGATCGACATACATCAATTCCGATAGAGTGACGATGGAACGAGTTTTACACTTAACCGGAGAATTATCAAAGCACTACTTCTGTGATAGATCGACATATAGCACTTATGATAGAGTGACGATGAAATGAGTCTTACAGTTAACCGGAGAATTATCAAAGCACTAATTTTGTCATAGATCGACTGATAGCACTTTTGATCGAGTGACGATGGAACGAATATTACGTGTTAACCAGATAATTATCAAAGCACTACTGAGATAATAGATCGACATACATCAATTCCGATAGAGTGACGATGGAACGAGTCTTACACTTAACCGGATAATTATCAAAGCACTACTTCTGTGATAGATCGACATATAGCACTTATGATAGAGTGACGATGAAAGGAGTCTTACATTTAACCGGAGAATTATCAAAGCACTACTTCTGTCATAGATCGACTGATAGCACTTTTGATCGAGTGACGATGGAACGAATATTACGTCTTAACTAGATAATTATCAAAGCACTACTGAGATAATAGATCGACATACATCAATTCCGATAGAGTGACGATGGAACGAGTCTTACACTTAACCGGAGAATTATCAAAGCACTACTTCATTCATAGATCGACATATAGCACTTATGATAGAGTGACGATGAAAGGAGTCTTACATTTAACCGGAGAATTATCAAAGCACTACTTCTGTCATAGATCGACTGATAGCACTTTTGATCGAGTGACGATGGAACGAATATTACATCTTAACCAGATAATTATCAAAGCACTACTCAGATAATAGATCGAAATACATCAATTCCAATAGAGTGACGATGGAACGAGTCTTACACTTAACCGGAGAATTATCAAAGCACTACTTCTGTCATAGATCGATATATAGCACTTATGATCGAGTGACGATGGAAAGAATATTACCTCTTATCCAGATAATTATCAAAGCACTACTGAGATAATAGATCGACATACATCAATTCCGATAGAGTGACGATGGAACGAGTCTTACACTTAACCGGAGAATTATCAAAGCACTACTTCTGTGATAGATCGACATATAGCACTTATGATAGAGTGACGATGAAAGGAGTCTTACAGTTAACCGGAGAATTATCAAAGCACTACTTCATTCATAGATCGACTGATAGCACTTTTGATCGAGTGACGATGGACCGAATATTACATCTTAACCAGATAATTATCAATGCACTACTGAGATAACAGATCGACATACATCAATTCCGATAGAGTAACGATGGAACGAGTCTTACACTTAACCGGAGAATTATCAAAGCACTACTTCTGTCATAGATCGACATATAGCACTTATGATAGAGTGACGATGAAAGGAGTCTTACAGTTAACCGGAGAATTATCAAAGTACTACTTCTGTCATAGATCGACTGATAGCACTTTTGATCGAGTGACGTTGAAACGAATATTACATCTTAACCAGATAATTATCAAAGCACTACTGAGATAATAGATCGACATACATCAATTCCAATAGAGTGACGATGGAACGAGTCTTACACTTAACCGGAGAATTATCAAAGCACTACTTCTGTGATAGATCGACATATAGCACTTATGATAGAGTGACGATGAAAGGAGTCTTACAGTTAACCAGAGAATTATCAAAGCACTACTTCTGTCATAGATCGACTGATAGCACTTTTGATCGAGTGACGTTGAAACGAATATTACATCTTAACCAGATAATTATCTAAGCACTACTGAGATAATAGATCGACATACATCAATTCCGATAGAGTGACGATGGAACGAGTTTTACACTTAACCGGAGAATTATCAAAGCACTACTTCTGTGATAGATCGACATATAGCACTTATGATAGAGTGACGATGAAATGAGTCTTACAGTTAACCGGAGAATTATCAAAGCACTACTTTTGTCATAGATCGACTGATAGCACTTTTGATCGAGTGACGATGGAACGAATATTACGTGTTAACCAGATAATTATCAAAGCACTACTGAGATAATAGATCGACATACATCAATTCCGATAGAGTGACGATGGAACGAGTCTTACACTTAACCGGATAATTATCAAAGCACTACTTCTGTGATAGATCGACATATAGCACTTATGATAGAGTGACGATGAAAGGAGTCTTACATTTAACCGGAGAATTATCAAAGCACTACTTCTGTCATAGATCGACTGATAGCACTTTTGATCGAGTGACGATGGAACGAATATTACGTCTTAACTAGATAATTATCAAAGCACTACTGAGATAATAGATCGACATACATCAATTCCGATAGAGTGACGATGGAACGAGTCTTACACTTAACCGGAGAATTATCAAAGCACTACTTCATTCATAGATCGACATATAGCACTTATGATAGAGTGACGATGAAAGGAGTCTTACATTTAACCGGAGAATTATCAAAGCACTACTTCTGTCATAGATCGACTGATAGCACTTTTGATCGAGTGACGATGGAACGAATATTACATCTTAACCAGATAATTATCAAAGCACTACTCAGATAATAGATCGAAATACATCAATTCCAATAGAGTGACGATGGAACGAGTCTTACACTTAACCGGAGAATTATCAAAGCACTACTTCTGTCATAGATCGATATATAGCACTTATGATCGAGTGACGATGGAAAGAATATTACCTCTTATCCAGATAATTATCAAAGCACTACTGAGATAATAGATCGACATACATCAATTCTGATAGAGTGACGATGGAACGAGTCTTACACTTAACCGGAGAATTATCAAAGCACTACTTCTGTGATAGATCGACATATAGCACTTATGATAGAGTGACGATGAAAGGAGTCTTACAGTTAACCGGAGAATTATCAAAGCACTACTTCATTCATAGATCGACTGATAGCACTTTTGATCGAGTGACGATGGACCGAATATTACATCTTAACCAGATAATTATCAATGCACTACTGAGATAACAGATCGACATACATCAATTCCGATAGAGTAACGATGGAACGAGTCTTACACTTAACCGGAGAATTATCAAAGCACTACTTCTGTCATAGATCGACATATAGCACTTATGATAGAGTGACGATGAAAGGAGTCTTACAGTTAACCGGAGAATTATCAAAGTACTACTTCTGTCATAGATCGACTGATAGCACTTTTGATCGAGTGACGTTGAAACGAATATTACATCTTAACCAGATAATTATCAAAGCACTACTGAGATAATAGATCGACATACATCAATTCCAATAGAGTGACGATGGAACGAGTCTTACACTTAACCGGAGAATTATCAAAGCACTACTTCTGTGATAGATCGACATATAGCACTTATGATAGAGTGACGATGAAAGGAGTCTTACAGTTAACCAGAGAATTATCAAAGCACTACTTCTGTCATAGATCGACTGATAGCACTTTTGATCGAGTGACGTTGAAACGAATATTACATCTTAACCAGATAATTATCTAAGCACTACTGAGATAATAGATCGACATACATCAATTCCGATAGAGTGATGATGGAACCAGTCTTACACTTAACCGGAGAATTATCAAAGCACTACTTCTGTGATAGATCGACATATAGCACTTATGATAGAGTGACGATGAAAGGAGTCTTACAGTTAACCGGAGAATTATCAAAGCACTACTTCTGTCATAGATCGACTGATAGCACTTTTGACCGAGTGACGTTGAAACGAATATTACATCTTAACCAGATAATTATCAAAGCACTACTGAGATAATAGATCGACATACATCAATTCCAATAGAGTGACGATGGAACGAGTCTTACACTTAACCGGAGAATTATCAAAGCACTACTTCTGTGATAAATCGACATATAGCACTTATGATAGAGTGACGATGAATTGAGTCTTACAGTTAACCAGAGAATTATCAAAGCACTACTTCTGTCATAGATCGACTGATAGCACTTTTGATCGAGTGACGTTGAAACGAATATTACATCTTAACCAGATAATTATCTAAGCACTACTGAGATAATAGATCGACATACATCAATTCCGATAGAGTGACGATGGAACGAGTCTTACACTTAACCGGAGAATTATCAAAGCACTACTTCTGTGATAGATCGACATATAGCACTTATGATAGAGTGACGATGAAAGGAGTCTTACAGTTAACCGGAGAATTATCAAAGCACTACTTCTGTCATAGATCGACTGATAGCACTTTTGATCGAGTGACGATGGAACGAATATTACGTGTTAACCAGATAATTATCAAAGCACTACTGAGATAATAGATCGACATACATCAATTCCGATAGAGTGACGATGGAACGAGTCTTACACTTAACCGGATAATTATCAAAGCACTACTTCTGTGATAGATTGACATATAGCACTTATGATAGAGTGACGATGAAAGGAGTCTTACATTTAACCGGAGAATTATCAAAGCACTACTTCTGTCATAGATCGACTGATAGCACTTTTGATCGAGTGACGATGGAACGAATATTACGTCTTAACCAGATAATTATCAAAGCACTACTGAGATAATAGATCGACATACATCAATTCCGATAAAGTGACGATGGAACGAGTCTTACACTTAACCGGAGAATTATCAAAGCACTACTTCTGTGATAGATCGACATATAGCACTTATGATAGAGTGACGATGAAAGGAGTCTTACAGTTAACCGGAGAATTATCAAAGCACTACTTCTGTCATAGATCGACTGATAGCACTTTTGATCGAGTGACGTTGAAACGAATATTACATCTTAACCAGATAATTATCAAAGCACTACTGAGATAATAGATCGACATACATCAATTCCAATAGAGTGACGATGGAACGAGTCTTACACTTAACCGGAGAATTATCAAAGCACTACTTCTGTGATAGATCGACATATAGCACTTATGATAGAGTGACGATGAAAGGAGTCTTACACTTAACCGGAGAATTATCAAAGCACTACTTCTGTCATAGATCGATATATAGCACTTATGATCGAGTGACGATGGAACGAATATTACCTCTTAACCAGATAATTATCAAAGCACTACTGAGATAATAGATCGACATACATCAATTCCAATAGAGTGACGATGGAACGAGTCTTACACTTAACCGGAGAATTATCAAAGCACTACTTCTGTGATAGATCGACATATAGCACTTATGATAGAGTGACGATGAAAGGAGTCTTACAGTTAACCGGAGAATTATCAAAGCACTACTTCATTCATAGATCGACTGATAGCACTTTTGATCGAGTGACGATGGACCGAATATTACATCTTAACCAGATAATTATCAATGCACTACTGAGATAACAGATCGACATACATCAATTCCGATAAAGTAACGATGGAACGAGTCTTACACTTAACCGGAGAATTATCAAAGCACTACTTCTGTCATAGATCGACATATAGCACTTATGATAGAGTGACGATGAAAGGAGTCTTACAGTTAACCGGAGAATTATCAAAGTACTACTTCTGTCATAGATCGACTGATAGCACTTTTGATCGAGTGACGTTGAAACGAATATTACATCTTAACCAGATAATTATCTAAGCACTACTGAGATAATAGATCGACATACATCAATTCCGATAGAGTGACGATGGAACCAGTCTTACACTTAACCGGAGAATTATCAAAGCACTACTTCTGTGATAGATCGACATATAGCACTTATGATAGAGTGACGATGAAAGGAGTCTTACAGTTAACCGGAGAATTATCAAAGCACTACTTCTGTCATAGATCGACTGATGGCACTTCTGATCGAGTGACGATGGAACGAATATTACATCTTAACCAGATAATTATCAAAGCACTACTGAGATAATAGATCGACATACATCAATTCCAATAGAGTGACGATGGAACGAGTCTTACACTTAACCGGAGAATTATCAAAGCACTACTTCTGTCATAGATCGACATATAGCACTTATGATCGAGTGACGATGGAACGAATATTACCTCTTAACCAGATAATTATCAAAGCACTACTGAGATAATAGATCGACATACATCAATTCCGATAGAGTGACGATGGAACGAGTCTTACACTTAACCGGATAATTATCAAAGCACTACTTCTGTTATAGATCGACATATAGCACTTATGATAGAGTCACGATGAAAGGAGTCTTACAGTTAACCGGAGAATTATCAAAGCACTACTTCTGTCATAGATCGACTGATAGCACTTTTGATCGAGTGATGATGGAACGAATATTACGTCTTAACCAGATAATTATCAAAGCACTACTGAGATAATAGATCGACATACATCAATTCCGATAGAGTGACGATGGAACGAGTTTTACACTTAACCGGAGAATTATCAAAGCACTACTTCTGTGATAGATCGACATATAGCACTTATGATAGAGTGACGATGAAAGGAGTCTTACAGTTAACTGGAGAATTATCAAAGCACTACTTCTGTCATAGATCGACTGATAGCACTTTTGATCGAGTGACGATGGAACGAATATTACGTCTTAACCAGATAATTATCAAAGCACTACTGAGATAATAGATCGACATACATCAATTCCGATAGAGTGACGATGGAACGAGTCTTACACTTAACCGGAGAATTATCAAAGCACTACTTCTGTGATAGATCGACATATAGCACTTATGATAGAGTAACGATGAAAGGAGTCTTACGGTTAACCGGAGAATTATCAAAGCACTACTTCATTCATAGATCGACTGATAGTACTTTTGATCGAGTGACGATGGACCGAATATTACGTCTTAACCAGATAATTATCAAAGCACTACTGAGATAACAGATCGACATACATCAATTCCGATAGAGTAACGATGGAACGAGTCTTACACTTAACCGGAGAATTATCAAAGCACTACTTCTGTCATAGATCGACATATAGCACTTATGATAGAGTGACGATGAAAGGAGTCTTACAGTTAACCGGAGAATTATCAAAGTACTACTTCTGTCATAGATCGACTGATAGCACTTTTGATCGAGTGACGTTGAAACGAATATTACATCTTAACCAGATAATTATCTAAGCACTACTGAGATAATAGATCGACATACATCAATTCCGATAGAGTGACGATGGAACGAGTCTTACACTTAACCGGAGAATTATCAAAGCACTACTTCTGTCATAGATCGACATATAGCACTTATGATAGAGTGACGATGAAAGGAGTCTTACAGTTAACCGGAGAATTATCAAAGTACTACTTCTGTCATAGATCGACTGATAGCACTTTTGATCGAGTGACGTTGAAACGAATATTACATCTTAACCAGATAATTATCAAAGCACTACTGAGATAATAGATCGACATACATCAATTCCGATAGAGTGACGATGGAACGAGTCTTACACTTAACCGGAGAATTATCAAAGCACTACTTCTGTGATAGATCGACATATAGCACTTATGATAGAGTGACGATTAAAGGAGTCTTACAGTTAACCGGAGAATTATCAAAGCACTACTTCATTCATAGATCGACTGATAGCAATTTTGATCGAGTGACGATGGACCGAATATTACATCTTCACCAGATAATTATCAAAGCACTACTGAGATAACAGATCGACATACATCAATTCCGATAGAGTAACGATGGAACGAGTCTTACACTTAACCGGAGAATTATCAAAGCACTACTTCTGTCATAGATCGACTGATAGCAATTTTGATCGAGTGACGATGGAACGAATATTACATTTGAACCAGATAATTATCAAAGCACTACTGAGATAATAGATCGACATACATCAATTCCGATAAAGTGACGATGAAAGGAGTCTTACAGTTAACCGGAGAATTATCAAAGCACTACTTCTGTCATAGATCGACATATAGCACTTAAGATCGAGTGACGATGGAACGAATATTACGTCTTAACCAGATAATTATCAAAGCACTACTGAGATAATAGATCGACATACTTCAATTCCGATAGAGTGACGATGGAACGAGTCTTACACTTAACCGGATAATTATCAAAGCACTACTTCTGTGATAGATCGACATATAGCACTTATGATAGAGTGACGATGAAAGGAGTCTTACATTTAACCGGAGAATTATCAAAGCACTACTTCTGTCATAGATCGACTGATAGCACTTTTGATCGAGTGACGATGGAACGAATATTACGTGTTAACCAGATAATTATCAAAGCACTACTGAGATAATAGATCGACATACATCAATTCCGATAGAGTGACGATGGAACGAGTATTCCACTTAACCGGATAATTATCAAAGCACTACTTCTGTGATAGATCGACATATAGCACTTATGATAGAGTGACGATGAAAGGAGTCTTACAGTTAACCGGAGAATTATCAAAGCACTACTTCTGTCATAGATCGAATGATAGCACTTTTGATCGAGTGACGATGGAACGAATATTACGTGTTTACCAGATAATTATCAAAGCACTACTGAGATAATAGATCGACATACATCAATTCCGATAGAGTGACGATGGAACGAGTCTTACACTTAACCGGAGAATTATCAAAGCACTACTTCTGTCATAGATCGATATATAGCACTTATGATCGAGTGACGATGGAACGAATATTACCTCTTATCCAGATAATTATCAAAGCACTACTGAGATAATAGATCGACATACATCAATTCCGATAGAGTGACGATGGAACGAGTCTTACACTTAACCGGAGAATTATCAAAGCACTACTTCTGTGATAGATCGACATATAGCACTTATGATAGAGTGACGATGAAAGGAGTCTTACAGTTAACCGGAGAATTATCAAAGCACTACTTCATTCATAGATCGACTGATAGCACTTTTGATCGAGTGACGATGGACCGAATATTACATCTTAACCAGATAATTATCAATGCACTACTGAGATAACAGATCGACATACATCAATTCCGATAGAGTAACGATGGAACGAGTCTTACACTTAACCGGAGAATTATCAAAGCACTACTTCTGTCATAGATCGACATATAGCACTTATGATAGAGTGACGATGAAAGGAGTCTTACAGTTAACCGGAGAATTATCAAAGTACTACTTCTGTCATAGATCGACTGATAGCACTTTTGATCGAGTGACGTTGAAACGAATATTACATCTTAACCAGATAATTATCTAAGCACTACTGAGATAATAGATCGACATACATCAATTCTGATAGAGTGATGATGGAACCAGTCTTACACTTAACCGGAGAATTATCAAAGCACTAATTCTGTGATAGATCGACATATAGCACTTATGATAGAGTGACGATGAAAGGAGTCTTACAGTTAACCGGAGAATTATCAAAGCACTACTTCTGTCATAGATCGACTGATAGCACTTTTGATCGAGTGACGTTGAAACGAATATTACATCTTAACCAGATAATTATCAAAGCACTACTGAGATAATAGATCGACATACATCAATTCAAATAGAGTGACGATGGAACGAGTCTTACACTTAACCGGAGAATTATCAAAGCACTACTTCTGTGATAGATCGACATATAGCACTTATGATAGAGTGACGATGAAAGGAGTCTTACAGTTAACCAGAGAATTATCAAAGCACTACTTCTGTCATAGATCGACTGATAGCACTTTTGATCGAGTGACGTTGAAACGAATATTACATCTTAACCAGATAATTATCTAAGCACTACTGAGATAATAGATCGACATACATCAATTCCGATAGAGTGACGATGGAACGAGTCTTACACTTAACCGGAGAATTATCAAAGCACTATTTCTGTGATAGATCGACATATAGCACTTATGATAGAGTGACGATGAAAGGAGTCTTACAGTTAACCGGAGAATTATCAAAGCACTACTTCTGTCATAGATCGACTGATAGCACTTTTGATCGAGTGACGATGGAACGAATATTACGTGTTAATCAGATAATTATCAAAGCACTGCTGAGATAATAGATCGACATACATCAATTCCGATAGAGTGACGATGGAACGAGTCTTACACTTAACCGGATAATTATCAAAGCACTACTTCTGTGATAGATTGACATATAGCACTTATGATAGAGTGACGATGAAAGGAGTCTTACATTTAACCGGAGAATTATCAAAGCACTACTTCTGTCATAGATCGACTGATAGCACTTTTGATCGAGTGACGATGGAACGAATATTACGTCTTAACCAGATAATTATCAAAGCACTACTGAGATAATAGATCGACATACATCAATTCCGATAGAGTGACGATGGAACGAGTCTTACACTTAACCGGAGAATTATCAAAGCACTACTTCTGTGATAGATCGACATATAGCACTTATGATAGAGTGACGATGAAAGGAGTCTTACAGTTAACCGGAGAATTATCAAAGCATTACTTCTGTCATAGATCGACTGATAGCACTTTTGATCGAGTGACGATGGAACGAATATTACGTCTTAACCAGATAATTATCAAAGCACTACTGAGATAATAGATCGACATACATCAATTCCGATAGAGTGACGATGGAACGAGTCTTACACTTAACCGGAGAATTATCAAAGCACTACTTCTGTGATAGATCGACATATAGCACTTATGATAGAGTGACGATGAAAGGAGTCTTACAGTTAACCGGAGAATTATCAAAGCATTACTTCTGTCATAGATCGACTGATAGCACTTTTGATCGAGTGACGTTGAAACGAATATTACATCTTAACCAGATAATTATCAAAGCACTACTGAGATAATAGATCGACATACATCAATTCCGATAGAGTGACGATGGAACCAGTCTTACACTTAACCGGAGAATTATCAAAGCACTACTTCTGTGATAGATCGACATATAGCACTTATGATAGAGTGACGATGAAAGGAGTCTTACAGTTAACCGGAGAATTATCAAAGCACTACTTCATTCATAGATCGACTGATAGCAATTTTGATCGAGTGACGATGGACCGAATATTACATCTTAACCAGATAATTATCAAAGCACTACTGAGATAACAGATCGACATACATCAATTCCGATAGAGTAACGATGGAACGAGTCTTACACTTAACCGGAGAATTATCAAAGCACTACTTCTGTCATAGATCGACTGATAGCAATTTTGATCGAGTGACGATGGAACGAATATTACATTTGAACCAGATAATTATCAAAGCACTACTGAGATAATAGATCGACATACATCAATTCCGATAAAGTGACGATGAAAGGAGTCTTACAGTTAACCGGAGAATTATCAAAGCACTACTTCTGTCATAGATCGACATATAGCACTTAAGATCGAGTGACGATGGAACGAATATTACGTCTTAACCAGATAATTATCAAAGCACTACTGAGATAATAGATCGACATACTTCAATTCCGATAGAGTGACGATGGAACGAGTCTTACACTTAACCGGATAATTATCAAAGCACTACTTCTGTGATAGATCGACATATAGCACTTATGATAGAGTGACGATGAAAGGAGTCTTACATTTAACCGGAGAATTATCAAAGCACTACTTCTGTCATAGATCGACTGATAGCACTTTTGATCGAGTGACGATGGAACGAATATTACGTGTTAACCAGATAATTATCAAAGCACTACTGAGATAATAGATCGACATACATCAATTCCGATAGAGTGACGATGGAACGAGTCTTACACTTAACCGGATAATTATCAAAGCACTACTTCTGTGATAGATCGACATATAGCACTTATGATAGAGTGACGATGAAAGGAGTCTTACAGTTAACCGGAGAATTATCAAAGCACTACTTCTGTCATAGATCGAATGATAGCACTTTTGATCGAGTGACGATGGAACGAATATTACGTGTTTACCAGATAATTATCAAAGCACTACTGAGATAATAGATCGACATACATCAATTCCGATAGAGTGACGATGGAACGAGTCTTACACTTAACCGGAGAATTATCAAAGCACTACTTCTGTCATAGATCGATATATAGCACTTATGATCGAGTGACGATGGAACGAATATTACCTCTTATCCAGATAATTATCAAAGCACTACTGAGATAATAGATCGACATACATCAATTCCGATAGAGTGACGATGGAACGAGTCTTACACTTAACCGGAGAATTATCAAAGCACTACTTCTGTGATAGATCGACATATAGCACTTATGATAGAGTGACGATGAAAGGAGTCTTACAGTTAACCGGAGAATTATCAAAGCACTACTTCATTCATAGATCGACTGATAGCACTTTTGATCGAGTGACGATGGACCGAATATTACATCTTAACCAGATAATTATCAATGCACTACTGAGATAACAGATCGACATACATCAATTCCGATAGAGTAACGATGGAACGAGTCTTACACTTAACCGGAGAATTATCAAAGCACTACTTCTGTCATAGATCGACATATAGCACTTATGATAGAGTGACGATGAAAGGAGTCTTACAGTTAACCGGAGAATTATCAAAGTACTACTTCTGTCATAGATCGACTGATAGCACTTTTGATCGAGTGACGTTGAAACGAATATTACATCTTAACCAGATAATTATCTAAGCACTACTGAGATAATAGATCGACATACATCAATTCTGATAGAGTGATGATGGAACCAGTCTTACACTTAACCGGAGAATTATCAAAGCACTACTTCTGTGATAGATCGACATATAGCACTTATGATAGAGTGACGATGAAAGGAGTCTTACAGTTAACCGGAGAATTATCAAAGCACTACTTCTGTCATAGATCGACTGATAGCACTTTTGATCGAGTGACGTTGAAACGAATATTACATCTTAACCAGATAATTATCAAAGCACTACTGAGATAATAGATCGACATACATCAATTCAAATAGAGTGACGATGGAACGAGTCTTACACTTAACCGGAGAATTATCAAAGCACTACTTCTGTGATAGATCGACATATAGCACTTATGATAGAGTGACGATGAAAGGAGTCTTACAGTTAACCAGAGAATTATCAAAGCACTACTTCTGTCATAGATCGACTGATAGCACTTTTGATCGAGTGACGTTGAAACGAATATTACATCTTAACCAGATAATTATCTAAGCACTACTGAGATAATAGATCGACATACATCAATTCCGATAGAGTGACGATGGAACGAGTCTTACACTTAACCGGAGAATTATCAAAGCACTACTTCTGTGATAGATCGACATATAGCACTTATGATAGAGTGACGATGAAAGGAGTCTTACAGTTAACCGGAGAATTATCAAAGCACTACTTCTGTCATAGATCGACTGATAGCACTTTTGATCGAGTGACGATGGAACGAATATTACGTGTTAATCAGATAATTATCAAAGCACTACTGAGATAATAGATCGACATACATCAATTCCGATAGAGTGACGATGGAACGAGTCTTACACTTAACCGGATAATTATCAAAGCACTACTTCTGTGATAGATTGACATATAGCACTTATGATAGAGTGACGATGAAAGGAGTCTTACATTTAACCGGAGAATTATCAAAGCACTACTTCTGTCATAGATCGACTGATAGCACTTTTGATCGAGTGACGATGGAACGAATATTACGTCTTAACCAGATAATTATCAAAGCACTACTGAGATAATAGATCGACATACATCAATTCCGATAGAGTGACGATGGAACGAGTCTTACACTTAACCGGAGAATTATCAAAGCACTACTTCTGTGATAGATCGACATATAGCACTTATGATAGAGTGACGATGAAAGGAGTCTTACAGTTAACCGGAGAATTATCAAAGCATTACTTCTGTCATAGATCGACTGATAGCACTTTTGATCGAGTGACGTTGAAACGAATATTACATCTTAACCAGATAATTATCAAAGCACTACTGAGATAATAGATCGACATACATCAATTCCAATAGAGTGACGATGGAACGAGTCTTACACTTAACCGGAGAATTATCAAAGCACTACTTCTGTGATAGATCGACATATAGCACTTATGATAGAGTGACGATGAAAGGAGTCTTACACTAAACCGGAGAATTATCAAAGCACTACTTCATTCATAGATCGACTGATAGCACTTTTGATCGAGTGACGATGGACCGAATATTACATCTTAACCAGATAATTATCAAAGCACTATTGAGATAACAGATCGACATACATCAATTCCGATAGAGTAACGATGGAACGAGTCTTACACTTAACCGGAGAATTATCAAAGCACTACTTCTGTCATAGATCGACATATAGCACTTATGATAGAGTGACGATCAAAGGAGTCTTACAGTTAACCGGAGAATTATCAAAGTACTACTTCTGTCATAGATCGACTGATAGCACTTTTGATCGAGTGACGTTGAAACGAATATTACATCTTAACCAGATAATTATCTAAGCACTACTGAGATAATAGATCGACATACATCAATTCCGATAGAGTGACGATGGAACCAGTCTTACACTTAACCGGAGAATTATCAAAGCACTACTTCTGTGATAGATCGACATATAGCACTTATGATAGAGTGACGATGAAAGGAGTCTTACAGTTAACCGGAGAATTATCAAAGCACTACTTCTGTCATAGATCGACTGATGGCACTTCTGATCGAGTGACGATGGAACGAATATTACATCTTAACCAGATAATTATCAAAGCACTACTGAGATAATAGATCGACATACATCAATTCCAATAGAGTGGCGATGGAACGAGTCTTACACTTAACCGGAGAATTATCAAAGCACTACTTCTGTCATAGATCGACATATAGCACTTATGATCGAGTGACGATGGAACGAATATTACCTCTTAACCAGATAATTATCAAAGCACTACTGAGATAATAGATCGACATACATCAATTCCGATAGAGTGACGATGGAACGAGTCTTACACTTAACCGAATAATTATCAAAGCACTACTTCTGTTATAGATCGACATATAGCACTTATGATAGAGTCACGATGAAAGGAGTCTTACAGTTAACCGGAGAATTATCAAAGCACTACTTCTGTCATAGATCGACTGATAGCACTTTTGATCGAGTGATGATGGAACGAATATTACGTCTTAACCAGATAATTATCAAAGCACTACTGAGATAATAGATCGACATACATCAATTCCGATAGAGTGACGATGGAACGAGTCTTACACTTAACCGGAGAATTATCAAAGCACTACTTTTCTGTCATAGATCGACATATAGCACTTATGATAGAGTGACGATTGAAGGAGTCTTACAGTTAACTGGAGAATTAACAAAGCACTACTTCTGTCATAGATCGACTGATAGCACTTTTGATCGAGTGACGATGGAACGAATATTACGTCTTAACCAGATAATTATCTACGCACTACTGAGATAATAGATCGACATACATCAATTCCGATAGAGTGACGATGGAACGAGTCTTACACTTAACCGGAGAATTATCAAAGCACTACTTCTGTCATAGATTGACATATAGCACTTATGATAGAGTGACGATAAAAGGAGTCTTACAGTTAACCGGAGAATTATCAAAGCACTACTTCTGTCATAGATCGACTGATAACACTTTTGATCGAGTGACGATGGAACAAATATTACATCTTAACCAGATAATTATCAAAGCACTACTGAGATAATAGATCGACATACATCAATTCCGATAGAGTGACGATGAAAGGAGTCTTATAGTTAACCGGAGAATTATCAAAGCACTACTTCTGTCATAGATCGACATATAGCACTTATGATCGAGTGACGATGGAACGAATATTACGTCTTAACCAGATAAATATCAAAGCACTACTGAGATAATAGATCTACATACATCAATTCCGATAGAGTGACGATGGAACGAGTCTTACACTTAACCGAAGAATTATCAAAGCACTACTTCTGTGATAGATCCACATATAGCACTTATGATAGAGTGACGATGAAAGGAGTCTTACAGTTAACCGGAGAATTATCAAAGCACTACTTCATTCATAGATCGACTGATAGCACTTTTGATCGAGTGACGATGGGCCGAATATTACATCTTAACCAGATAATTATCAAAGCACTACTGAGATAACAGATCGACATACATCAATTCCGATAGAGTAACGATGGAACGAGTTTTACACTTAACCGGAGAATTATCAAAGCACTACTTCTGTCATAGATCGACATATAGCACTTATGATAGAGTGACGATGAAAGGACTCTTACAGTTAACCGGAGAATTATCAAAGCACTACTTCTTTCATAGATCGACTGATAGCACTTTTGATCGAGTGACGATGGAACGAATATTACATCTTAACCAGATAATTATCAAAGCACTACTGAGATAATAGATCGACATACATCAATTCCGATAGAGTGACGAAGAAACGAGTCTTACACTTAACCGGAGAATTATCAAAGCACTACTTCTGTCATAGATCGACATATAGCACTTATGATCGAGTGACAATGGAACGAATATTACCTCTTAACCAGATAATTATCAAAGCACTACTGAGATAATAGATCGACATACATCAATTCCGATAGAGTGACGATGGAACGAGTCTTACACTTAACCGGATAATTATCAAAGCACTACTTCTGTGATAGATCGACATATAGCACTTATGATAGAGTGACGATGAAAGGAGTCTTACATCTAACTGGAGAATTATCAAAGCACTACTTCTGTCACAGATCGACTGATAGTACTTTTGATCGAGTGACGATGGAACGAATATTACGTCTTAACCAGATAATTATCAAAGCACTACTGAGATAATAGATCGACATACATCAATTCCGATAGAATGACGATGGAACGAGTCTTACACTTAACCGGAGAATTATCAAAGCACTACTTCTGTGATAGATCGACATATAGCACTTATGATAGAGTGACGATGAAAGGAGTCTTACAGTTAACAGGAGAATTATCAAAGCACTACTTCTGTTATAGATCGACTGATAGCACTTTTGATCGAGTGACGATGGAACGAATATTACATCTTAACCAAATAATTATCAAAGCACTACTGAGATAACAGATCGACATATATCGATTCCGATAGAGTAACGATGGAACGAGTCTTACACTTAACCGGAGAATTATCAAAGCACTACTTCTGTCATAGATCGACATATAGCACTTATGATAGAGTGACGATGAAAGGAGTCTTACAGTTAACCGGAGAATTATCAAAGCACTACTTCTGTCATAGATCGACTGATAGCACTTTTGATCGAGTGACGTTGAAACGAATATTACATCTTAACCAGATAATTATCTAAGCACTACTAAGATAATAGATCGACATACATCAATTCCGATAGAGTGACGATGGAACGAGTCTTACACTTAACCGGAGAATTATCAAAGCACTACTTCTGTGATAGATCGACATATAGCACTTATGATAGAGTGATGATGAAAGGAGTCTTACAGTTAACCGGAGAATTATCAAAGCACTACTTCTGTCATAGATCGACTGATAGCACTTTTGATCGAGAGACGATGGAACGAATATTACATCTTAACCAGATAATTATCAAAGCACTACTGAGATAATAGATCGACATACATCAATTCCAATAGAGTGACGATGGAACGAGTCTTACACTTAACCGGAGAATTATCAAAGCACTACTTCTGTCATAGATCGACTGATAGCACTTTTGATCGAGTGACGATGGAACGAATATTACGTCTTAACCAGATAATTATCAAAGCACTACTGAGATAACAGATCGACATACATCAATTCCGATAGAGTGACGATGGAACGAGTCTTACACTTAACCAGAGAATTATCAAAGCACTACTTCTGTGATAGATCGACATATAGCACTTATGATAGAGTGACGATGAAAGGAGTCTTACAGTTAACCGGAGAATTATCAAAGCACTACTTCATTCATAGATCGACTGATAGCACTTTTGATCGAGTGACGATGGGCCGAATATTACATCTTAACCAGATAATTATCAAAGCACTACTGAGATAACAGATCGACATAAATCAATTCCGATAGAGTAACGATGGAACGAGTTTTACACTTAACCGGAGAATTATCAAAGCACTACTTCTGTCATAGATCGACATATAGCACTTATGATAGAGTGACGATAAAAGGAGTCTTACAGTTAACCGGAGAATTATCAATGCACTACTTCTTTCATAGATCGACAGATAGCACTTTTGATCGTGTGACGATGGAACGAATATTACATCTTAACCAGATAATTATCAAAGCACTACTGAGATAATAGATCGACATACATCAATTCCGATAGAGTGAAGATGAAAGGAGTCTTACAGTTAACCGGAGAATTATCAAAGCACTACTTCTGACATAGATCGACATATAGCACTTATGATTGAGTGACGATGGAACGAATATTACATCTTAACCAGATAATTATCAAAGCACTACTGAGATAATAGATCGACATACATCAATTCCAATAGAGTGACGATGGAACGAGTCTTACACTTAACCGGAGAATTATCAAAGCACTACTTTTCTGTCATAGATCGACATATAGCACTTATGATAGAGTGACGATTGATGGAGTCTTACAGTTAACTGGAGAATTATCAAAGCACTACTTCTGTCATAGATCGACTGATAGCACTTTTGATCGAGTGACGATGGAACAAATATTACGTCTTAACCAGATAATTATCTAAGCACTACTGAGATAATAGATCGACATACATCAATTCCGATAGAGTGACGATGGAACGAGTCTTACACTTAACCGGAGAATTATCAAAGCACTACTTCTGTCATAGATTGACATATAGCACTTATGATAGAGTGACGATGAAAGGAGTCTTACAGTTAACCGGAGAATTATCAAAGCACTACTTCTATCATAGATCGACTGATAGCACTTTTCATGGAGTGACGATGGAACAAATATTACATCTTAACCAGATAATTATCAAAGCACTACTGAGATAATAGATCGACATACATCAATTCCGATAGAGTGACGATCAAAGGAGTCTTATAGTTAACCGGAGAATTATCAAAGCACTACTTCTGTCATAGATCGACATATAGCACTTATGATCGAGTGACGATGGAACGAATATTAACCAGATAATTATCAAAGCACTACTGAGATAATAGATCTACAGACATCAATTCCGATAGAGTGACGATGGAATGAGTCTTACACTTAACCGGATAATTATCAAAGCACTACTTCTGTGATAGATCGACATATAGCACTTATGATAGAGTGACGATGAAAGGAGTCTTACAGTTAACCGGAGAATTATCAAAGCACTACTTCTGTCATAGATCGACTGATAGCACTTTTGATCGAGTGACGATGGAACGAATATTACGTGTTAACCAGATAATTATCAAAGCACTACTAAGATAATAGGTCGACATACATCAATTCCAATAGAGTGACGATGGGACGAGTCTTACACTTAACCAGAGAATTATCAAAGCACTACTTCTGTGATAGATCGACATATAGCACTTATGATAGAGTGACGATGAAAGGAGTCTTACAGTTAACCGGAGAATTATCAAAGCACTACTTCTGTCATAGATCGACTGATAGCACTTTTGATCGAGTGCCGATGGAACGAATATTACGTCTTAACCAGATAATTATCAAAGCACTACTGAGATAATAGATCGACATACATCAATTCCGATAGACTGACGATGGAACGAGTCTTACACTTAACCGGAGAATTATCAAAGCACTACTTCTGTGATAGATCGACATATAGCACTTATGATAGAGTGACGATGAAAGGAGTCTTACAGTTAACCGGAGAATTATCAAAGCACTACTTCTGTCATAGATCGACTGATAGCACTTTTGATCGAGTGACGATGGAACGAATAGTACATCTTAACCAGATAATTATCAAAGCATTACTGAGATAATAGATCGACATACATCAATTCCGATAGAGTGACGATGGAACGAGTCTTACACTTAACCGGAGAATTATCAAAGCACTACTTCTGTCATAGATCGACATATAGCACTTATGATAGAGTGACGATGAAAGGAGTCTTACAGTTAACCGGAGAATTATCAAAGCACTACTTCTGTCATAGATCGACTGATAGCACTTTTGATCGAGTGACGATGGAACAAATATTACATCTTAACCAGATAATTATCAAAGCACTACTGAGATAATAGATCGACATACATCAATTCCGATAGAGTGACGATGGAACGAGTCTTACACTTAACCAGATAATTATCAAAGCACTGCTTTTGTGATAGATCGACATATAGCACTTATGATAGAGTGACTTTGAAAGGAGTCTTACAGTTAACCGGAGAATTATCAAACCACTACTTCTGTCATAGATCGACTGATAGCACTTTTGATCGAGTGACGATGGAAAAACTATTACGTCTTAACCAGATAATTATCAAAGCACTACTGAGATAATAGATCGACATACATCAATTCCGATAGAGTGACGATGGAACGAGTCATATACTTAACCGGAGAATTATGAAAGCACTACTTCTGTGATAGATCGATATATAACACTTATGATAGAGTGACGATGAAAGGAGTCTTACAGTTAACCGGAGAATTATCAAAGCACTACTTCTGTCATAGATCGACTGATAGCACTTTTGATCGAGTGACGATGGAACGAATATTACGTCTTAACCAGATAATTATCAAAGCACTACTGAGATAATAGATCGACATACATCAATTCCGATAGAGTGACGATGGAACGAGTCTTACACTTAACCGGATAATTATCAAAGTACTACTTCTGTGATAGATCGACATATAGCACTTATGATAGAGTGACGATGAAAGGAGTCTTACAGTTAACCGCAGAATTATCAAAGCACTACTTCTGTCATGATCGACTGATAGCACTTTTGATCGAGTGACGAGGGAACGAATATTACATCTTAAACAGATAATTATCAAAGCACTACTGAGATAATAGATCGACATACATCAATTCCGATAGAGTGACGATGGAACGAGTCTTACACTTAACCGGAGAATTATCAAAGCACTACTTCTGTGATAGATCGACATATAGCACTTATGATAGAGTGACGATGAAAGGAGTCTTACAGTTAACCGGAGAATTATCAAAGCACTACTTATGTCATAGATCGACTGATAGCACTTTTGATCAAGTGACGTTGAAACGAATATTACATCTTAACCAGATAATTATCAAAGCACTACTGAGATAATTGATCGACATACATCAATTCCGATAGAGTGACGATGGAACGAGTCTTACACTTAACCGGAGAATTATCAAAGCACTGCTTCTTTGATAGATCGACATATAGCACTTATGATAGAGTGACGATGAAAGGAGTCTTAAGTTAACCGGAGAATTATCAAAGCACTACTTCTGTCATAGATCGACTAATAGCACTTTTGATCGAGTGCCGATGGAACGAATATTATGTCTTAACCAGATAATTCTCAAAGCACTACTGAGATAATAGATCGACATACATAAATTCCGATAGAGTGACGATGGAACGAGTCATATACTTAACCGGAGAATTATGAAAGTACTACTTCTGTGATAGATCGACATATAGCACTTATAATAGAGTGACGAAGAAAGGAGTCTTACAGTTAACCGGAGAATTATCAAAGCACTACTTCTGTCATAGATCGACTGATAGCACTTTTGATCGAGTGACGATGGAACGAATATTACGTCTTAACCAGATAATTATCAAAGCACTACTGAGATAATAGGTCGACATACATCAATTCCGATAGAGTGATGATGGAACGAGTTTTACACTTAACCAGAGAATTATCAAAGCACTACTTCTGCGATAGATCGAAATATAACACTTATGATAGAGTGACGATGAAAGAAGTCTTACAGTTAACCGGAGAATTATCAAAGCACTACTTCTGTCATAGATCGACTGATAGCACTTTTGATCGAGTGCCGATGGAACGAATATTACGTCTTAACCAGATAATTATCAAAGCACTACTGAGATAATAGATCGACATACATCAATTCCGATAGACTGACGATGGAACGAGTCTTACACTTAACCGGAGAATTATCAAAGCACTACTTCTGTGATAGATCGACAAATAGCACTTATGATAGAGTGACGATGAAAGGTGTCTTACAGTTAACCGGAGAATTATTAAAGCACTACTTCTGTCATAGATCGACTGATAGCACTTTTGATCGAGTGACGATGGAACGAATATTACGTCTTAACCAGATAATTATCAAAGCACTACTGAGATAATAGGTCGACATACATCAATTCCGATAGAGTGACGATGAAACGAGTCTTACACTTAACCAGAGAATTATCAAAGCACTACTTCTGTGATAGATCGAAATATAACACTTATGATAGAGTGACGATGAAAGGAGTCTTACAGTTAACCGGAGAATTATCAAAGCACTACTTCTGTCATAGATCGACTGATAGCACTTTTGATCGAGTGATGATGGAACGAATATTACATCTTAACCAGATAATTATCAAAGCACTACTGAGATAAAAGATCGACATACATCAATTCCGATAGAGTGACGAAGAAACGAGTCTTACACTTAACCGGAGAATTATCAAAGCACTACTTCTGTCATAGATCGACATATAGCACTTATGATAGAGTGACGATGAAAGGAGTCTTACAGTTAACCGGAGAATTATCAAAGCACTACTTCTGTCATAGATCGACTGATAGCACTTTTGATCGAGTGACGATGGAACGAATATTACGTCTTAACCAGATAATTATCAAAGCACTACTGAGATAATAGATCGACATACATAAATTCCGATAGAGTGACGATGGAACGAGTCATATACTTAACCGGAGAATTATGAAAGCACTACTTCTGTGATAGATCGATATATAACACTTATGATAGAGTGACGATGAAAGGAGTCTTACAGTTAACCGGAGAATTATCAAAGCACTACTTCTGTCATAGATCGACTGATAGCACTTTTGATCGAGTGACGATGGAACGAATATTACGTCTTAACCAGATAATTATCAAAGCACTACTGAGATAATAGGTCGACATGCATCAATTCCGATAGAGTGATGATGGAACGAGTCTTACACTTAACCAGAGAATTATCAAAGCACTACTTCTGCGATAGATCGAAATATAACACTTATGATAGAGTGACGATGAAAGGAGTCTTACAGTTAACCGGAGAATTATCAAAGCACTACTTCTGTCATAGATCGACTGATAGCACTTTTGATCGAGTGCCGATGGAACGAATATTACGTCTTAACCAGATAATTATCAAAGCACTACTGAGATAATAGATCGACATACATCAATTCCGATAGACTGACGATGGAACGAGTCTTACACTTAACCGGAGAATTATCAAAGCACTACTTCTGTGATAGATCGACATATAGCAGTTATGATAGAGTGACGATGAAAGGAGTCTTACAGTTAACCGGAGAATTATTAAAGCACTACTTCTGTCATAGATTGACTGATAGCACTTTTGATCGAGTGACGATGGAACGAATATTACGTCTTAACCAGATAATTATCAAAGCACTACTGAGATAATAGGTCGACATACATCAATTCCGATAGAGTGACGATGGAACGAGTCTTACACTTAACCAGAGAATTATCAAAGCACTACTTCTGTGATAGATCGAAATATAACACTTATGATAGAGTGACGATGAAAGGAGTCTTACAGTTAACCGGATAATTATCAAAGGACTACTTCTGTCATAGATCGACTGATAGCACTTTTGATCGAGTGACGATGGAACGAATATTACATCTTAACCAGATAATTATCAAAGCACTACTGAGATAATAGATCGACATACATCAATTCCGATAGAGTGACGAAGAAACGAGTCTTACACTTAACCGGAGAATTATCAAAGCACTACTTCTGTCATAGATCGACATATAGCACTTATGATAGAGTGACGATGAAAGGAGTCTTACAGTTAACCGGAGAATTATCAAAGCACTACTTCTGTCATAGATCGACTGATAGCACTTTTGATCGAGTGACGATGGAACGAATATTACATCTTAACCAAATAATTATCAAAGCACTACTGAGATAATAGATCGACATACATCAATTCCGATAGAGTGACGATGAAAGGAGTCTTACAGTTAACCGGAGAATTATCAAAGCACTACTTCTGTCATAGATCGACTGATAGCACTTTTGATCGAGTGACGATGGAACGAATATTACGTCTTAACCAGATAATTATCAAAGCACTACTGAGATAATAGATCGACATACATAAATTCCGATAGAGTGACAATGGAACGAGTCATATACTAAACCGGAGAATTATGAAAGCACTACTTCTTTGATAGATCGATATATAACACTTATGATAGAGTGACGATGAAAGGAGTCTTACAGTTAACCGGAGAATTATCAAAGCACTACTTCTGTCATAGATCGACTGATAGCACTTTTGATCGAGTGACGATGGAACGAATATTACATCTTAACCAGATAATTATCAAAGCACTACTGAGATAATTGATCGACATACATCAATTCCGATAGAGTGACGATGGAACGAGTCTTACACTTAACCGGAGAATTATCAAAGCACTACTTCTGTCATAGATCGACATATAGCACTTATGATAGAGTGACGATGAAAGGAGTCTTACAGTTAACCGGAGAATTATCAAAGCACTACTTCTGTCATAGATCGACTGATAGCACTTTTGATCGAGTGACGATGGAACGAATATTACGTCTTAACCAGATAATTATCAAAGCACTACTGAGAAAATAGATCGACATACATCAATTCCGATAGAGTGACGATGGAACGAGTCTTACACTTAACCGGAGAATTATCAAAGCACTACTTCTGTGATAGATCGACATATAGCACTTATGATAGAGTGACGATGAAAGGAGTCTTACAGTTAACCGGAGAATTATCAAAGCACTACTTCTGTCATAGATTGACTGATAGCACTTTTGATCGAGTGACGATGGAACGAATATTACATCTTAACCAGATAATTATCAAAGCACTACTGAGATAATAGATCGACATACATCAATTCCAATACAGTGACGATGGAACGAGTCTTACACTTAACCGGAGAATTATCAAAGCACTACTTTTCTGTCATAGATCGACATATAGCACTTATGATCGAGTGACGATGGAACGAATATTACCTCTTAACCAAATAATTATCAAAGCACTACTGAGATTATAGATCGACATACATCAATTCTGATAGAGTGACGATGGAACGAGTGTTACACTTAACCGGATAATTATCAAAGCACTTATTCTGTGATAGATCGACATATAGCACTTATGATAGAGTGACGATGAAAGGAGTCTTACAGTTAACCGCAGAATTATCAAAGCACTACTTCTGTCATGATCGACTGATAGCACTTTTGATCGAGTGACGAGGGAACGAATATTACATCTTAAACAGATAATTATCAAAGCACTACTGAGATAATAGATCGACATACATCAATTCCGATAGAGTGACGATGGAACGAGTCTTACACTTAACCGGAGAATTATCAAAGCACTACTTCTGTGATAGATCGACATATAGCACTTATGATAGAGTGACGATGAAAGGAGTCTTACAGTTAACCGGAGAATTATCAAAGCACTACTTCTGTCATAGATCGACTGATAGCACTTTTGATCGAGTGACGATGGAACGAATATTACGTGTTAACCAGATAATTATCAAAGCACTACTGAGATAATAGATCGACATACATCAATTCCGATAGAGTGACGATGGAACGAGTCTTACACTTAACCCGATAATTATCAAAGCACTACTTCTGTGATAGATCGACATATAGCACTTAAGATAGAGTGACGATGAAAGGAGTCTTACAGTTAACCGGAGAATTATCAAAGCACTACTTCTGTCATAGATCGACTGATAGCACTTTTGATCGAGTGACGATGGAACGAATATTACATCTTAACAAAATAATTATCAAAGCAATATTGAGATAATAGATCGACATACATCAATTCCGATAGAGTGACGATGAAAGGAGTCTTACAGTTAACCGGAGAATTATCAAAGCACTACTTCTGTCATAGATCGACTGATAGCACTTTTGATCGAGTGACGATGGAACGAATATTACGTCTTAACCAGATAATTATCAAAGCACTACTGAGATAATAGATCGACATACATAAATTCCGATAGAGTGACGATGGAACGAGTCATATACTTAACCGGAGAATTATGAAAGTACTACTTCTGTGATAGATCGACATATAGCACTTATGATAGAGTGACGATGAAAGGAGTCTTACAGTTAACCGGAGAATTATCAAAGCACTACTTCTGTCATAGATCGACTGATAGCACTTTTGATCGAGTGACGTTGAAACGAATATTACATCTTAACCAGATAATTATCAAAGCACTACTGAGATAATTGATCGACATACATCAATTCCGATAGAGTGACGATGGAACGAGTCTTACACTTAACCGGAGAATTATCAAAGCACTGCTTCTGTGATAGATCGACATATAGCACTTATGATAGAGTGACGATGAAAGGAGTCTTACAGTTAACCGAAGAATTATCAAAGCACTACTTCTGTCATAGATCGACTGAGAGCACTTTTGATCGAGTGACGATGGAACGAATATTACGTCTTAACCAGATAATTATCAAAGCACTACTGAGATAATAGATCGACATACATCAATTCCGATAGAGTGACGAAGAAACGAGTCTTACACTTAACCGGAGAATTATCAAAGCACTACTTCTGTCATAGATCGACATATAGCACTTATGATAGAGTGACGATGAAAGGAGTCTTACAGTTAACCGGAGAATTATCAAAGCACTACTTCTGTCATAGATCGACTGATAGCACTTTTGATCGAGTGACGATGGAACGAATATTACATCTTAACCAAATAATTATCAAAGCACTACTGAGATAATAGATCGACATACATCAATTCCGATAGAGTGACGATGAAAGGAGTCTTACAGTTAACCGGAGAATTATCAAAGCACTACTTCTGTCATAGATCGACTGATAGCACTTTTGATCGAGTGACGATGGAACGAATATTACGTCTTAACCAGATAATTATCAAAGCACTACTGAGATAATAGATCGACATACATCAATTCCGATAGACTGACGATGGAACGAGTCTTACACTTAACCGGAGAATTATCAAAGCACTACTTCTGTGATAGATCGACATATAGCACTTATGATAGAGTGACGATGAAAGGAGTCTTACACTTAACCGGAGAATTATCAAAGCACTACTTCTGTCATAGATCGACTGATAGCACTTTTGATCGAGTGACGTTGAAACGAATATTACATCTTAACCAGATAATTATCAAAGCACTACTGAGATAATTGATCGACATACATCAATTCCGATAGAGTGACGATGGAACGAGTCTTACACGTAACCGGAGAATTATCAAAGCACTGCTTCTGTGATAGATCGACATATAGCACTTATGATAGAGTGACGATGAAAGGAGTCTTACAGTTAACCGCAGAATTATCAAAGCACTACTTCTGTCATGATCGACTGATAGCACTTTTGATCGAGTGACGAGGGAACGAATATTACATCTTAACCAGATAATTATCAAAGCACTACTGATATAATAGATCGACATACATCAATTCCGATAGAGTGACGATTGAACGAGTCTTACACTTAACCGGAGAATTATCAAAGCACTTTTTCTGTCATAGATCGACATATAGCACTTATGATAGAGTGACGATGAAAGGAGTCTTACAGTTAACCGGAGAATTATCAAAGCACTACTTCTGTCATAGATCGACTGATAGCACTTTTGATCGAGTGACGATGGAACGAATATTACGTCTTAACCAGATAATTATCAAAGCACTACTGAGATAATAGATCGACATACATGAATTCCGATAGAGTGACGATGGAACGAGTCATATACTTAACCGGAGAATTATGAAAGTACTACTTCTGTGATAGATCGACATATAGCACTTATGATAGAGTGACGATGAAAGGAGTCTTATAGTTAACCGGAGAGTTATCAAAGCACTACTTCTGTCATAGATCGACTGATAGCACTTTTGATCGAGTGACGTTGAAACGAATATTACATCTTAACCAGATAATTATCAATGCACTACTTCTGTCATAGATCGACTGATAGCACTTTTGATCGAGTGACGTTGAAACGAATATTACATCTTAACCAGATAATTATCAATGCACTACTGAGATAATTGATCGACATACATCAATTCCGATAGAGTGACGATGGAACGAGTCTTACACTTAACCGGAGAATTATCAAAGCACTGCTTCTGTGATAGATCGACATATAGCACTTATGATAGAGTGACGATGAAAGGAGTCTTACAGTTAACCGGAGAATTATCAAAGCACTACTTCTGTCATAGATCGACTGAGAGCACATTTGATCGAGTGACGATGGAACGAATATTACATCTTAACCAGATAATTATCAAAGCACTACTGAGATAATAGATCGACATACATCAATTCCGATAGAGTGACAATGGAACGAGTCTTATACTTAACCGGATAATTATCAAAGTACTACTTCTGTGATAGATCGACATATAGCACTTATGATAGAGTGACGATGAAAGGAGTCTTACAGTTAACCGGAGAATTATCAAAGCACTACTTCTGTCATAAAGCGACTGATAGCACTTTTGATCGAGTGACGATGGAACGAATATCACGTCTTAACCAGATAATTATCAAAGCACTACTGAGATAATAGATCGACATACATAAATTCCGATAGAGTGACGATGGAACGAGTCATATACTTAACCGGAGAATTATGAAAGTACTACTTCTGTGACAGATCGACATATAGCACTTATGATAGAGTGACGATGAAAGGAGTCTTACAGTTAACCGGAGAATTATCAAAGCACTACTTCTGTCATAGATCGACTAATAGCACTTTTGATCGAGTGACGTTGAAACGAATATTACATCTTAACCAGATAATTATCAAAGCACTACTGAGATAATTGATCGACATACATCAATTCCGATAGAGTGACGATGGAACGAGTCTTACACTTAACCGGAGAATTATCAAAGCACTGCTTCTGTGATAGATCGACATATAGCAATTATGATAGAGTGACGATGAAAGGAGTCTTACAGTTAACCGGAGAATTATCAAAGCACTACTTCTGTCATAGATCGACTGATAGCACTTTTGATCGAGTGACGATGGAACGAATATTACATCTTAACCAGATAATTATCAAAGCACTACTGAGATAATAGATCGACATACATCAATTCCGATAGAGTGACGATGGAACGAGTCTTACACTTAACCGGATAATTATCAAAGTACTACTTCTGTGATAGATCGACATATAGCACTTATGATAGAGTGACGATGAAAGGAGTCTTACAGTTAACCGGAGAATTATCAAAGCACTACTTCTGTCATAGATCGACTGATAGCACTTTTGATCGAGTGACGATGGAACGAATATTACGTCTTAACCAGATAATTATCAAAGCACTACTGAGATAATAGATCGACATACATATATTCCGATAGAGTGACGATGGAACGATTCATATACTTAACCGGAGAATTATGAAAGTACTACTTCTGTGACAGATCGACATATAGCACTTATGATAGAGTGACGATGAAAGGAGTCTTACAGTTAACCGGAGAATTATCAAAGCACTACTTCTGTCATAGATCGACTGATAGCACTTTTGATCGAGTGACGTTGAAACGAATATTACATCTTAACCAGATAATTATAAAAGCACTACTGAGATAATTGATCGACATACATCAATTCCGATAGAGTGACGATGGAACGAGTCTTACACTTAACCGGAGAATTATCAAAGCACTGCTTCTGTGATAGATCGACATATAGCACTTATGATAGAGTGACGATGAAAGGAGTCTTACAGTTAACCGGAGAATTATCAAAGAACTACTTCTGTCATAGATCGACTGATAGCACTTTTGATCGAGTGACGATGGAACGAATATTACGTCTTAACCAGATAATTATCAAAGCACTACTGAGATAATAGGTCGACATACATCAATTCCGATAGAGTGACGATGGAACGAGTCTTACACTTAACCAGAGAATTATCAAAGCACTACTTCTGTGATAGATCGAAATATAACACTTATGATAGAGTGACGATGAAAGGAGTCTTACAGTTAACCGGAGAATTATCAAAGCACTACTTCTGTCATAGATCGACTGATAGCACTTTTGATCGAGTGACGATGAAACGAATATTACATCTTAATCAGATAATTATCAAAGCACTACTGAGATAATAGATCGACATACATCAATTCCGATAGAGTGACGAAGAAACGAGTCTTACACTTAACCGGAGAATTATCAAAGCACTACTTCTGTCATAGATCGACATATAGCACTTATGATAGAGTGACGATGAAAGGAGTCTTACAGTTAACCGGAGAATTATCAAAGCACTACTTCTGTCATAGATCGACTGATAGCACTTTTGATCGAGTGACGATGGAACGAATATTACGTCTTAACTAGATAATTATCAAAGCACTACTGAGATAATAGGTCGACATACATCAATTCCGATAGAGTGACGAAGAAACGAGTCTTACACTTAACCGGAGAATTATCAAAGCACTACTTCTGTCATAGATCGACATATAGCACTTATGATAGAGTGACGATGAAAGGAGTCTTACAGTTAACCGGAGAATTATCAAAGCACTACTTCTGTCATAAATCGACTGATAGCACTTTTGATCGAGTGACGATGGAACGAATATTACGTCTTAACCAGATAATTATCAAAGCACTACTGAGATAATAGGTCGACATACATCAATTCCGATAGAGTGACGATGGAACGAGTCTTACACTTAACCAGAGAATTATCAAAGCACTACTTCTGTGATAGATCGAAATATAACACTTATGATAGAGTGACGATGAAAGGAGTCTTACAGTTAACCGGAGAATTATCAAAGCACTACTTCTGTCATAGATCGACTGATAGCACTTTTGATCGAGTGACGATGGAACGAATATTACATCTTAACCAGATAATTATCAAAGCACTACTGAGATAATAGATCGACATACATCAATTCCGATAGAGTGACGAAGAAACGAGTCTTACACTTAACCGGATAATTATCAAAGCACTACTTCTGTCATAGATCGACATATAGCACTTATGATAGAGTGACGATGAAAGGAGTCTTACAGTTAACCGGAGAATTATCAAAGCACTACTTCTGTCATAGATCGACTGATAGCACTTTTGATCGAGTGACGATGGAACGAATATTACATCTTAACCAAATAATTATCAAAGCACTATTGAGATAATAGATCGACATACATCAATTCCGATAGAGTGACGATGAAAGGAGTCTTACAGTTAACCGGAGAATTATCAAAGCACTACTTCTATCATAGATCGACTGATAGCACTTTTGATCGAGTGACGATGGAACGAATATTACGTCTTAACCAGATAATTATCAAAGCACTACTGAGATAATAGATCGACATACATAAATTCCGATAGAGTGACGATGGAACGAGTCATATACTTAACCGGAAAATTATGAAAGTACTACTTCTGTGATAGATCGACATATAGCACTTATGATAGAGTGATGATGAAAGGAGTCTTACAGTTAACCGGAGAATTATCAAAGCACTACTTCTGTCATAGATCGACTGATAGCACTTTTGATCGAGTGACGTTGAAACGAATATTACATCTTAACCAGATAATTATCAAAGCACTACTGAGATAATTGATCGACATACATCAATTCCGATAGAGTGACGATGGAACGAGTCTTACACGTAACCGGAGAATTATCAAAGCACTGCTTCTGTGATAGATCGACATATAGCACTTATGATAGAGTGACGATGAAAGGAGTCTTACAGTTAACCGGAGAATTATCAAAGCACTACTTCTGTCATAGATCGACTGATAGCACTTTTGATCGAGTGCCGATGGAACGAATATTACATCTTAATCAGATAATTATCAAAGCACTACTGAGATAATAGATCGACATACATCAATTCCGATAGAGTGACGAAGAAACGAGTCTTACACTTAACCGGAGAATTATCAAAGCACTACTTCTGTCATAGATCGACATATAGCACTTATGATAGAGTGACGATGAAAGGAGTCTTACAGTTAACCGGAGAATTATCAAAGCACTACTTCTGTCATAGATCGAATGATAGCACTTTTGATCGAGTGACGATGGAACGAATATTACGTCTTAACCAAATAATTATCAAAGCACTACTGAGATAATAGGTCGACAAACATCAATTCCGATAGAGTGACGAAGAAACGAGTCTTACACTTAACCGGAGAATTATCAAAGCACTACTTCTGTCATAGATCGACATATAGCACTTATGATAGAGTGACGATGAAAGGAGTCTTACAGTTAACCGGAGAATTATCAAAGCACTACTTCTGTCATAGATCGACTGATAGCACTTTTGATCGAGTGACGATGGAACGAATATTACGTCTTAACCAGATAATTATCAAAGCACTACTGAGATAATAGGTCGACATACATCAATTCCGATAGAGTGACGATGGAACGAGTCTTACACTTAACCAGAGAATTATCAAAGCACTACTTCTGTGATAGATCGAAATATAACACTTATGATAGAGTGACGATGAAAGGAGTCTTACAGTTAACCGGAGAATTATCAAAGCACTACTTCTGTCATAGATCGACTGATAGCACTTTTGATCGAGTGACGATGGAACAAATATTACATCTTAACCAGATAATTATCAAAGCACTACTGAGATAATAGATCGACATACATCAATTCCGATAGAGTGACGAAGAAACGAGTCTTACACTTAACCGGATAATTATCAAAGCACTACTTCTGTCATAGATCGACATATAGCACTTATGATAGAGTGACGATGAAAGGAGTCTTACAGTTAACCGGAGAATTATCAAAGCACTACTTCTGTCATAGATCGACTGATAGCACTTTTGATCGAGTGACGATGGAACGAATATTACATCTTAACCAAATAATTATCAAAGCACTATTGAGATAATAGATCGACATACATCAATTCCGATAGAGTGACGATGAAAGGAGTCTTACAGTTAACCGGAGAATTATCAAAGCACTACTTCTATCATAGATCGACTGATAGCACTTTTGATCGAGTGACGATGGAACGAATATTACGTCTTAACCAGATAATTATCAAAGCACTACTGAGATAATAGATCGACATACATAAATTCCGATAGAGTGACGATGGAACGAGTCATATACTTAACCGGAAAATTATGAAAGTACTACTTCTGTGATAGATCGACATATAGCACTTATGATAGAGTGATGATGAAAGGAGTCTTACAGTTAACCGGAGAATTATCAAAGCACTACTTCTGTCATAGATCGACTGATAGCACTTTTGATCGAGTGACGTTGAAACGAATATTACATCTTAACCAGATAATTATCAAAGCACTACTGAGATAATTGATCGACATACATCAATTCCGATAGAGTGACGATGGAACGAGTCTTACACGTAACCGGAGAATTATCAAAGCACTGCTTCTGTGATAGATCGACATATAGCACTTATGATAGAGTGACGATGAAAGGAGTCTTACAGTTAACCGGAGAATTATCAAAGCACTACTTCTGTCATAGATCGACTGATAGCACTTTTTATCGAGTGCCGATGAAACGAATATTACGTCTTAACCAGATAATTATCAAAGCACTACTGAGATAATAGATCGACATACATCAATTCCGATAGACTGACGATGGAACGAGTCTTACACTTAACCGGAGAATTATCAAAGCACTACTTCTGTGATAGATCGACATATAGCACTTATGATAGAGTGACGATGAAAGGAGTATTACAGTTAACCGGAGAATTATCAAAGCACTACTTCTGTCATAGATCGACTGATATCACTTTTGATCGAGTGACGATGGAACGAATATTACGTCTTAACCAGATAATTATCAAAGCACTACTGAGATAATAGGTCGACATACATCAATTCCGATAGAGTGACGATGGAACGAATCTTACACTTAACCAGAGAATTATCAAAGCACTACTTCTGTGATAGATCGAAATATAACACTTATGATAGAGTGACGATGAAAGGAGTCTTACAGTTAACCGGAGAATTATCAAAGCACTACTTCTGTCATAGATCGACTGATAGCACTTTTGATCGAGTGACGATGGAACGAATATTACATCTTAACCAGATAATTATCAAAGCACTACTGAGATAATAGATCGACATACATCAATTCCGATAGAGTGACGAAGGAACGAGTCTTACACTTAACCGGAGAATTATCAAAGCACTACTTCTGTCATAGATCGACATATAGCACTTATGATAGAGTGACGATGAAAGGAGTCTTACAGTTAACCGGAGAATTATCAAAGCACTACTTCTGTCATAGATCGACTGATAGCACTTTTGATCGAGTGACGATGGAACGAATATTACATCTTAACCAAATAATTATCAAAGCACTACTGAGATAATAGATCGACATACATCAATTCCGATAGAGTGACGATGAAAGGAGTCTTACAGTTAACCGGAGAATTATCAAAGCACTACTTCTGTCATAGATCGACATATAGCACTTATGATCGAGTGATGATGGAACGAATATTACGTCTTAACCAGATAATTATCAAAGCACTACTGAGATAATAGATCGACATACATCAATTCCGATAGAGTGACGATGGAACGAGTCTTACAATTAACCGGAGAATTATCAAAGCACTACTTCTGTGATAGATCGACATATAGCACTTATGATAGAGTGACGATGAAAGGAGTCTTCCAGTTAACCGGAGAATTATCAAAGCACTACTTCTGTCATAGATCGACTGATAGCACTTTTGATCGAGTGACGATGGAACGAATATTACGTCTTAACCAGATAATTATCAAAGCACTACTGAGATAATAGATCAACATACATCAATTCCGATAGAGTGACGATGGAACGAGTCTTACACTTAACCGGAGAATTATCAAAGCACTACTTCTGTCATAGATCGACATATAGCACTTATGATAGAGTGACGATGAAAGGAGTCTTACAGTTAACCGGAGAATTATCAATATACTACTTCTGTCATAGATCGACTGATAGCACTTTTGATCGAGTGACTATGAAACGAATATTACATCTTAACCAGATAATTATCAAAGCACTACTGAGATAATAGATCGACATACATCAATTCCGATAGAGTCACGATGGAACGAGTCTTACACTTAACCGGAGAATTATCAAAGCACTACTTCTGTGATAGATCGACATGTAGCACTTATGATAGAGTGACGATGAAAGGAGTCTTACAGTTAACCGGAGAATTATCAAAGCACTACTTCTGTCATAGATCGACTGATAGCACTTTTGATCGAGTGACGATGGAACGAATATTACATCTTAACCAGATAATTATCGAAGCACTACTGAGATAATAGATCGACATACATCAATTCCGATAGAGTGACGATGGAACGAGTCTTACACTTAACCGGAGAATTATCAAAGCACTACTTCTGTGATAGATCGACATATAGCACTTATGATAGAGTGACGATGAAAGGAGTCTTACAGTTAACCGGAGAATTATCAAAGCACTACTTTTGTCATAGATCGACTGATAGCACTTTTGATCGAGTGACGATGGAACGAATATTACATCTTAACCAGATAATTATTAAAGCACTACTGAGATAATAGATCGACATACATCAATTCCGATAGAGTGACGATGGAACGAGTCTTACACTTAACCGGAGAATTATCAAAGCACTACTTTTGTGATAGATCGACATATAGAACTTATGATAGAGTGACGATGGAACGAGTCTTACAGTTAACACGGAGAATTATCAAAGCACTACTTCTGTCATAGATCGACTGATAGCACTTTTGATCGAGTGACGATGGAACGAATATTACGTCTTAAGCAGATAATTATCAAAGCACTACTGAGATAATAGATCGACATACATCAATTCCGATAGAGTGACGATGGAACGAGTCTTACACTTAACCGGAGAATTATCAAAGCACTACTTCTGTGATAGATCGACATATAGCACTTATGATAGAGTGACGATGAAAGGAGTCTTACAGTTAACCGGAGAATTATCAATGCACTACTTCTGTCATAGATCGGCTGATAGCACTTTTGATCGAGTGACTATGAAACGAATATTACATCTTAACCAGATAATTATCTAAGCACTACTGAGATAATAGATCGACATACATCAATTCCGATAGAGTGACGATGGAACGAGTCTTACACTTAACCGGAGAATTATCAAAGCACTACTTCTGTGATAGATCGACATATAGCACTTATGATAGACTGACGATGGAACGAGTCTTACAGTTAACCGGAGAATTATCAAAGCACTACTTCTGTCATAGATCGATTGATAGCACTTCTGATAGAGTGACGATGGAACGAGTCTTACACTTAACCTTAGACTATCTGCATCTGGGCTCGTTCCCAGGTGTTCGAGCACGGAACGAGCATGGGGTGGCTCGAGCTCGTCGTGTGGCGGGGAGAAAGTGCTCGAGACGTGCCCGAACGCTCGAGCGGTGCTCGAGTTCGGCGCATGTTCGACACGCGCTCCAATTTTGGAAAAAAAAAATAAAAATAAATAAAAGGTGCGTGTAAAACACGCGACTAACGTTAAAAAATTTAAAATTCCGACAGTTTCTCAACTCCTATTGTCCGATATATAAATATATATTGTCTAATGTAATTTAAATATTTATTATTGGTGTGGATTATACTACTATATTTTACTACTAATAAATAAATATATTTAACTCTAATTTCCTATTCGTCTGCGTCGTTTATTTTGCAGTAAAGATTGATAAATCTGGGCAATTGAGAATCGCCATTGTCGAATTTTGTCATCAAGAGTCCAGATATCGTCGATCCATCATCGACCTCGGCGTTATTTGTAGAGCATGAAGGTGAATGATTGACGATCGTAATGAAGTACAGTGTTAGGGTTTCAAATTAAAGTACAAATCAGCGCAAACATGTTAGAATTATTATTATTATCCCTAATATCATCGAGAGAGGCGACAGAGACCAAAGAAGCGCGACGGCGCTGTTCTGCGACTGTGGCTGCTCTCTTCTTGGTGTTTATCGCTCTATGCGCTGATGAATTGAGAAATATAGGGAAGAAGAAGGGCGACAAATATCTTGGAGAATCTGCAATCGGAGTTGACTCTTCAGAGAGAGAGGTAAATATCAATTTCCAACTTCTTTTAGATACCATTTCTCTGATCACAAGTTCACCGATTGGGCATGGAATGAATCTACTGCATTTGCCAATTTGGGTGTTTATTATATTTTTTCTGCCTGTAATTGATTGGTTTGGGGGTATAATTATTCGTCATAGGGAGATTAGATCTAAACCGGAAAATGCCCATAGATCTGAACACATCACCTGAGGAATCCTCTAGCAGCAGTAATGTCGCCGGGAAAAATCATGACTTCGGAACAGCCCAAGCACTTCAAGTTGGGCAGCAATTTGAAAATCTTGACGAAATATTTGAATTGTATTCTGAGTACGGTCGTCTAATGGGATTTAGTGTGAAAAAAGGAAGTCAGGCCTATTTTAAAGGTACGTTTGATGTACGGTGAAGGTATTTCTTTGTTCGTGCGAGGGACGACCGGACGAAAAGCGTGGCAATGATAAGGAACCAGCCTACCGGAAACAGCAAATGCGGACTCAATGTAAAGCTAGGCCCCGATGTTGCAGGGAGAGCAAGGAGGTTCCATGGACAGTTACCGTTTTCAATAAACATCATAATCATGAGTTACTCCCTCAATCCCAAGGATATTTGCTGCGTTGTGCTAGGAAGTTGACGGAAGGGAAAAAGTCCTTGATTGCAGCACTTCATGCTGGTGGTATAGGTGTTACACAAGCCCACAGATTTATGTCTAATGAGGCGGGAGGGGCTCACAATATTGGATTTTTAAGAAAAGATGCCTATCACTACCTTGATAAATTGCATAGCGAACAGAGGCAACCAGATGGTGACGCAGCTGCATTGGTGAAATTCTTCCTTGACAGGGCTAACAAGGAAACTGATTTCTATTCGAATGTGGATACAAATGCAGATGGTAGGATAGTGAATTTCTTCTTTAGAGATAGTCGCTGTAAAATTGATTATTCTTATTTTGGTGATGTGCTCTTTGTTGATGCTACTTACAAGACGAACAAGTACAACCTGTATTGCGTGCCATTCACTGGAATTAATCATCATCGCAACAATGTCATGTTCGGAATCGGTTTTTTATCTAGTGAGTCAACAAAGTCGTTTAAGTGGTTGTTTGGAAAGTTTCTGGAGTCAATGGATGGAAAGGAACCCTAGGTAATATTTACTGATCAATGCCAAGCAATGATGAATGGCGTCGATTATACATTCCATGAGGCAAGACACCGATTATGCCAGTGGCACATTAATCGGAACACTACGAAACATTTTGGTGATCTTAGAAACAACCCTGAATTCATGAAGGAGTGGATGTTTTGCATGAAATTCTGCGAGACAGAGAGAGAATTTGAGGAAAGATGGAGAGCATTGATTAATGATTATAAGCCAACCACATCTTGTGATTGGTTTAAGAACATGTATCAATTGCGAAAGCGCTGGGCTTCAGTGTTTACACAGTACAGGTTTTGCGGTGGGGCGCGTTCAACAAGTCGGAGCGAGTCAACAAATAGAGTAATCAAGAATTTGTGCTCAGCAAATTGTCCTCTATATGACTTAGTACTCAAATATGAACTAATCTTGAGAAGTTGGCGTGAATCAGAGGCTGCCGAGGATGCTGCTAACAGAGGATATCCAGGGGGTTTATTGAGTCAGTTGCCTTTTTTGAGAAAAATTTCAGAAGTTTACACGCACGCTGTCTTTAAACACATTTCAGAGGAAGCAGTTAACTCTCTTAGTGTTCACATAACCAAATATCCAGATGATTTGAATGCTGTGGTTTTGGAGTATTCTATCACCTGGCATGGTGCATCTAAGAGGACACGGACTGTAAAATTTAACCGATACTCTCACTATGCAACCTGCAGTTTTTATATGTGGGAAACTGAAGGTATCGTTTGTCGTCATATATTTAAAGTTTATAGCATAAGTGTGGTGAGTATGATTCCAGATGAACTGATTCTTCGTCGGTGGACAAAAGCTGCTAAGAAGAGAATTGCAAATGATCATCTCAGTTTTGATCCATCTGCTGCTAGGCCTGACTTCGTGCGTATTATGGGTTTTGGAAACCGCAGCATACGGTTCTTGATAGAGTTGATTGATCAGTGCAAGAATCACGATTGTGAAGAAATAATTGAGGATGGTCTTAAAGAAATGAAGGTGAAAGTTTGTGCAAAAATGAATGCGCGTAATCCGGATGCATCACAAAATGATTCTAAGAATACTACACCACGAGTCCCAATAAGTAAGAAGCAAAGGGGATCAAAACGAATGAAGTCTTCTTGGGAGTCACCTGAACCCAAACGAGGTAGTTTAAATCACAACATCCATATTAATTAGTGATTTTATATGTTAATGACACTTCTCTTAACACACCCTTATTGCTATTCTACTTTACAGGCCGGAAACCCAAATCTACTTGCACTAAGACAACTACTAGCAAAACTCCATCATCTCCAACCGTTTCGTACTATGGATCATGGTCTCAAGGCTCCTCCATGTCAGGGTTTAACTTTTACCAATTGGCTGATTAGCTGGAAAGGCTTACAGAATCACAAGTGAGTCTTTGTATTATATATTTGCTAGCTTCCACGTGACAGAGAATATAAAACTGTTGAGCATGTGAATGGAGAATATAACACTATTCAGCATGTGAATTGGAATATAAAACTGAGGTTTATGTGGTTGAGAAGGTGGCATAGCATAGGTGAGTGTATAAATAGCCTTCATCACTTAAATTAAATTTCCACAGAAACAAAACAAATACATATGGCACCTCCAATGCCTGTTTCGCAAAATGATCAGTTTTATATAGCTCCATGGACCCGTGCCGTTGAAACAAGGGTACTTGAGAAGTTGGATCATGAGAAGTGGCTTGGATGGAAATTATTGCATATAGGTGAAACTGAAGCAGTTCTTAGGAAAGTGAAGAATGCTATGTTTGAGGAATATAATGTAGATATTCCACTGTCAGCATACTGGTTAAAGTTTGGTGAGTGGAAGGAGCGTCACTTCATGTTTAGGTGGTTACTGAACCAACCAAATGTCCGTTGTGATTACGTGAATAACAAGGTGCATGCTAGTATGCAAGATTGGAACAGAATAGCTAATGTAATTTTTCTCATCTTCTGTTTTCATCACATATTTTTTTTTGTCAATTGTGGACTGATATATCATATTTTTGTTCACTAATAATAGGTTCGCCTCGAGACTTGCGCTTACATGATCGAAGGGGAAGAGAATTGGGTTTATCTTGAAGCAATTTTCTCAGTCGATCCTATCGACATTGATGATAGTGTTGGTGGATCCTCAACATTTTGTGTTTCGACACCAAGCGTCACCAACGAAGTTGTGGAACAACATAATAAAGCAGCTAGAAGCCGGTCCAGTAGCAATTGATTCGAGAGGAGAGATTTTAGTACCTAACTGTTTTTATTGCTTATGTCTTTGTGACACTGTAGTTGGTTCGAACTTGTAGCTTTTATTTGATTATTAATGTTATAAGCTATTCAGATAGCCATAATATTAACTACTTTCCAGAAGCTTAGAACCACCATGACTTTAATTAGTATTATTATTATCATATAAAAGTGAGGAATGCAATGGGAAAATGCAGTAGGTGTGAGTCATGAGTTGCCGTATTTCTTGTCTTAGTAATATGTAATGCAATGGGAAAATGCAGTAGGTGTTAGGTAATCGAGTCAGATGTTTCGACACTTGCAGTCATACTTTGCTATATTAGTCTTTATAAGCTCTCAACTTTGTGCTCTTGGCGTCCAAAATCTCGCTTTGTTTCTTTTTCCGTATGAAATATTCATCTTCGATATTTGTTTTTTTTTCTTTCTTTCTGGAAACGAAATTCGATATATATTTTGTTCCTGATGTTAGTGTACGGTTCAAATTGAACAAAAATCAAATTTATCAGCGAACATCCGAGACAAATTATCCAACAGACGAAATACAGTAGTATCAAGGCCACAACTTAGGTTGTCAACACATAAATTTGCCAGAAAATATCCTATAATAGCATAATGATGCCATCACATAGAACTAGTTCCAACAGAAATTTAGAAAGATATGATTTATCTACTAAGCTGTAGCAGCAGATTGAGTATCCTGAATGTGAACAGTCTCAAAGCTTCCCTTATGCTTCTCACGGTTCTTGAGTATTCCAACACGTCCCCTATTTCTTCCACCAGTCACCATGACAACATTCCCCACATCAAACTTGATGAAATCAACAATTTTGTTGTTGTCAAGATCAAGCTTGATAGTATCATTACATTACATGTGTGCATAGAATACTACAAAAAGCACAAATATTTATATATCATAAGGAAACTGTTGAAATAGCTCTTTCAACTATTAATGTTGCCTAAATGTGAAAAACAACGAGGTGCTACATTAGCAACACAGCTACTGTCTAAATTCAGAGCTAGGTTATACATGTACATCATCTAAGCTCTCTCCACTAATAAGAACAATCATAATGTACAACATTTGCATATAAGAAATCAATCAAAAAATCAGAAATAAGAAATCAGAAATGAAAAATCAGAAATAAGCACCTTGCATATATGAATAATAAGCACCATGAGTAATAGAAGAACAGAAATTTGACTGGCATAGATAAAGATATCATTACAAAATATATGTCAACATAATCACCATGGCCTAGAAGGGGTATCATTACAAAATATATGCCAACATAAATCACCATGATCATAGTCATCAGCACAAATGATCAATGCAAAATATGTCAAAATGCTAATAGTGTTTTGCCACCAAGGCATGCATAATCAAAAAAGATATTGTTTTGGGTTAATAACAGCCGCTGTAGAGACGATTAAACATTGTTTTTGTTCTAATAACCACCACAAAAAAAGAGTTTCAGCCATCCAGGGATCATTCAGCAGCAGGAAGCAGTTGTGAATGCCCGTGCAAATCCACACAGTACCTGAGTCGGTAAACGGAGCAGTGATCGGGCTTGATCCTATCAAATGAGTGACCACGCATCATGGCCTCCAGAGACTTGATCACAAGTATGCCACAGTTGTGTTTGTCATCGATTTCTTGTCTCGGGCTATCAGTGGCATATGTCACCTCCCATTTCATGCGCATCTTCTCAGCATACCCCTTCTTTTCCCACATCCCTATTTTCTCACACAACAGCGGCAACTGACGACTCATAATCTCAAATGGCTCACCAATGCGCTTCAACCCAAGATTCATGGAGTCCACAACCTTTATGCGCTGGTCACGAAAGCTCACCTCAAAACCAACCCAATGATCTTCAATCACGTGGCCAAATCCGTACAGCCTCTCCACCGTGTGCCAGGCACGCCCCCGGTTTAAGGGGTAGGAGCCGCGTACGTACGGCATGAGGTCATCCTCACACCGTTTGAAGTTGTTCTGTGTTAGCCCGTCCTGCAAAGAATTTGAAACCATATAATTTAAAACCAGAATTAACAAATTCAATACCAAAGGAGGAAGCCAGAAACTGAAACAAAAACTACAAACAAGTACGCAAATCTTACCCAACACCACATCTCCAGGATGGACCAGTCTCTGGAAGCTGCACCTATCTCCTCATCAAATTTCACCACAAGCCAGTTGATAAGCACATCCATGTGCTTCATTATAATATGGGCCACAAAACCAAAATGTATTCATGCGTTAGTTTAGGTTTTAAAACATCCAAGATCACATACACTACTTTAACACAAAAGGATTGATTTACCCCACTAGCAACACCATAAAGATTTCAGATCATATCACCCACATTGATACATATTTATAATTTTCAAAACCCTACATATTGCTGCTCATGTCAAATTCAGTAAGCAAACCTTCAAATTTAAACTCTTATTTAATTTACCAAGTATGCTATTCCTTTGAAAATAATTATCATACTATAAATTTATTGAGTATTTACCAAATTTGTGACACAAGATACAATTTTTACTTGTAGTCCATGCTACACCAAAGAATAAACAAAACAAGAGCTACTTTAAACATTTCTTCAACAAGAGTGCCTCATTCTTGACATTTAAACAGAGCAATGAATTTAAACATTTGTTCAATAAGAGTGCCTCATTCTTGACCAAAAACTTCTACTTGTAGTTCATGCTACACCAAACAACAGGCTCAATAAAAAGTAATAATAAATCTGATTTAAAATAAAAATGATGAGCTAAAGACTCACCAAAAAAAATACTGCTATTAGCCAACAAAGGAAAAAGATAAAAGAAAGAGAAATAAGAAAAAAAGAAGAAAAGAAGCAAAAAGGAAATAAAAAGTTTGCATGTATAAAAATTGCACAGATCAGACAACTAACAACTTCTACTAAGCATTTCAAAATTATTGTCATAAAAAGTTCACAGATCCAACTCCACAAGAACAAGATTCTTCACTAACATACCACAAATCAAAAGGAAATAATTCTCATACGAAGCATTTACCAAGTTTGAAATTAACAACTAACAACTTCTACTTCGCGTCCATGCTATGCCAATCATAAACACAACAAGAGAGCTACTCATTCTTCGCTAAAAAAAACACAATTCAATATTTTAAAAAATCAAACAACAAAACCAGTTCCTCCTCAATACACCACACAATGTTTATGAAGAGCAGTAACATCAAACAACAACAAGAGATCCACACACACACACAATTTCCAGAATCATATATATTGATCAACAGTTTCCATTCCAGAGATTCACCAATCATTATATACAATACCACAAGTAAACAGATTACACAATCAAAACCCTAATAAAACCAAAACACTAACCTCATCACGGAGACTTATCTCTTCATCGTAAAGCTCAGTAAACCAATCGTAGTCTCCACTTCTCACAACCGCCGAAGGTAGCCTGATGGAGAGCTCACTGTACATACCAAAACAAAACACAAGCCAATTTAGTTTGCATTCATATTAATTCGAAACATTTTCTATATTAACACTTTTACCCTTCACCGCGGGCGGCCATCCTTCGCCAGTTCATGAACTCGCGGGCGTCAACCAACTAATGAGGATCAACTCTAGGTGGAATTGGGCTTCTCAAGATAGCCCGTTTCTTCCCGGAACTTCCAGGAGTTGTCCGGATGTTTCCTGCTGCGCTCGGAGACCAATGACAGTAAGGAATAATCTGGCAGTCAGAGGGTCTTGCTTCCTCCGTATTCTCTTCTTCGCCAGTTCCATTCTTTTTCTCAGTACGAACGGCAATCTGCAGCATCTCCTTGATTTCCTTAAGAGTTTGACCATGTTCCTTCAGATTTCTAGTGATATCCATCAAAGCCATGAATTTTTCCTATTACCAAAATTGTAAACATGGTTAGTAGAAGTCAGAAATAATAACATAATTTAAAAAAAAATGTGTTTTATAGAGAGAGAAATGTACATTATCGGAAACTGCATCTTCTTCGTGTTTCCGGTTGCATCTTGAGAACGCTGAGTCGGCAAGAGGCACCTTAAGTGCCCATGGGATCTCCTTCTCAACTTTTGCTGCAGCGGCGCTTGAAATCTTGAGGCCCCTTTTTAAAGCAGCAACCTTTTTCGCCGCGTGAAACTCTTCGTCGTCGGAGGATTCATCATATACGATGTAGCGCTTCTTCTTCCCGTTCGCCGCCTTTGCTTTAGGAGGCGCCATTGCTTTTCTCCGAGTAGTAGTTGCTTTAGGGTTTTGGACACCGGCCACTTTAGGAGATCTTACCTTCTCGTCGAAAACCAAACGCTTGTAGGGTTCCCCTCTCCCTTCACAGTCGTCGCTGCTGCCAGATGAGGGGGCGCCACCAATTTTCTTTTTCGGAATAGTGGAATACTTTTTCTTCATTTTTTGCTCACTGAACTCAAATAACAAAGGAGACTCACTCTGCGTCTCCCTCTACCCTCGACCTTATCTATATTCTGGCAAATCAAAAGTTTGGAAGGGTAAGATTGTCCACGAGAACCCAACCACCCACCATCAGAGGGAGAGAATATGGGTAGCTTCGTCATTTTATTCGAAACCCTGAAAAATCGGGATAGAGTAGGTAGTGATCTGACCTGCGGCATGGTGTTATAGTCGAGGAGGGGAGAAGAGGAAGAGTTGAAGAGGGGAGAAGAAGGGACGAAAGGGTACAAAAGGAAGAAGAGTTCGGCGGGGTCAGTCAATTGGGAGAATTCCCAAATAAAGGCAATACCGCACAGTATTTACTTGTACCTTCTCAAAACCACGATGTAAACCCTCAACCCACGTGGCATCAATCGAGCGGCTCGACTTTTTGGCACTCGACCTAGCATGGACCATCCCCTATTTATTCTTTTAAGTTTTCCTATTTTTCGAGCTTTTTTGTCGGGGCCCAAATTTTCAGGCCTACAAAATTATGACCCAGACCGCACTTGTTCCTTGAGTTCTTTCATTATTTTTTTTTTAAATCCAATAAAAAGAAATCAGGAAATAAGAAGGAAAATGAAAATCTTATTCAAAGAGGTATCAGAAAGAGGAAAAGGTTCCGATCGTATGCTCCACCACTCTTCATAAGCCAATCGCAAACGTACAACTCGTTTAAAGCTATGCAGAATATGGTAGTACTCTTGTATTCAAGTACGAGAAGCGGGACCCACGAAATTCACTGTCTCTGATTTAGACCGATGAGATGGGCCCCACGGGGCATGTAAACACTGATAGATCGGGCGCAATCACAACGGTGGGGTCGCTCACACTGGAACATTTCTCTACTTTTGATGCTCTCAATTTATTTATTTATTTATTTTGTTTCTCCTTTTTTGATAAGACTATACTAATCATCCAACCTGCAAAATTCTTGTATAGTCTCAACGCCGTTAGATTTGATGTTTGATGTACCTGTTTAACGAGCTGTTAGATTGTCTCCGTCGCATTGATTTTTCCTTTTTATTTTTTTTATATTTCTGTTAGGTTAGTGCTTGAGAAATTACAATCATGATTGATTTATTGATGTTTTGTTTGCTTTCAAGATGCTACTTTTATTTAACGAAGAAAGTCATTCGAAGCCGTTAGTTGAATTTGAAGATGTCTAGCGACTAATATTTATAAAATTAAATTAAATTGAGAGTTCCGGTTCGGTTCCAATTTAAACGATCCAAACAGATCAGAACCGGTATGATTCCCGATTAGGTCTAGTCCCGATTTCACTAACTTGTTTAGTTTGGATTTCTAAAATACTGATATAGTAAAGTTCTAGAACAGTGCAATAGGCTGTAAATTTCATCCGGCAAAGATAAATTTAATGTTTTTTAAAGGATAAATATAAGTTGGACTTCCTTTCAAAAAAAGAAAAAGACAAAAGTTAAAATTAAATAACAAGCCGATGATGTCTAACTCAAGTGGTTGGCGGAATTATCACAAGTCTCTTCTTTATAAAATGTGTTTAGTTCAATTTCGTTTGCATATAATGTAGTATATTTTCACTTTATTTGGTAATGTAGTGATCAGCGATAGATTTACGTTGGGGCATGAGGTGGTCCTTGGGTCCCCCACACCGTGAGCCCGCCACCATATGTTTGCACCTTTATATTTTTTATTATGTTTTTATAAACATTATATAGTGATTTGAAGCATTTTTTATTTTTATTTATTTTATTCTTCTTATAAATATAAATTTTTAACAAATTGGAATTTAGTGTGCATAATTTATTGCTTGGTGGTAGTATAGTTTTTTTTAACTTATTTATTTCTCACGATCATAATAGAAAGAGAATTTTTTTTTTAATTTTAAAATATGGAAACAATAGAAACATATTTTGAGATAGTCATATTATTGATTTTTTAAAGGATTTGATATGATATTACGATATTATTAGAGTCGTACTAATTTTTTCGTTCAAATATATATATAACATTTAAAATTATACTACTAGTAATTAGTTATGGACCCCTCACATTAATATGTTTGGCTCCGCCACCGGTAGTGATCCCTTTTATGTCTGAAGTAATGGTTCCACATTTTTGTGGTGTAAAATTCCAGTTATATAGTGGTATAACGATTTATTTGATAATAGAGATATATAAATATATCTAGTTAATATAAAAGTGGCTTTTGCCGAATTATAGATAACTAATCCATGCAAAAAACGGAGGTGTTATAACTAATTAATTAGTACTCCCTCCGATTCGCTAATAATGTCCATTTTTCCTTTTTTCGTTTGTCTCATTGATAATATCATTTTTTATAAATAGAAAATACTAACCCTTCAAAAATATAGGACCTACCATTTTTAATTTTTTTGCCCTTACTCTTTAATAGTTGTACACAAAAACTAGATGACATTGTGTGCGTGTGTTAGTCTAGTGGTAGAGTGGTTAATGTCCAGGCGAAAGGTCACGGGTTTGAGTTACCGTCATGCAACCTTCAAATTTTTTGTAATATAAAAAAAAAAACTAGATTACATTATCAATGAGTTGGAGGGAGCATTTATTTTTCGACTTAGATAATTACTATCTACTTACTCACGTTACATGAGTGCAGATTTACTTCCAAAATAATTGAATATTGTCATTACAATATATTGTCAGATAATATTCGCAAAGATTTCGTGATTAGAAAATTCCAAACTTGTCATACGTGACAAATGATTCTATTGTATTTGTGATAGTGATTTATCATTCAACTCCAATCAACTCCATAGAAATACAAAATTTCAGGAAATTGACATTAATGTTCCAAATTTGAAACCACACACATTGCCAAAGTGACTATACTTATGTGAGAACATTATTAATAAAAATTAAATCAACTTCACCAATTAGACGATTCTATATGTAGATATTTATCCTACAATCACCTTGAATCATTTTTGGTTTAATTGGGTGTCGATGTACATAAGTATATCGATACCAGCAAAGGACATAGTTAGAAGAATTACATAGCATGACTGAAACATTACGATATAAATTATATTATTACATGCATACACCCACCTAAATATTTCTCGTGAATGTATTCACAAATTTGAATGTCAAAGCCAGTCTATCAGTGAAAAGGACTGAATGTTTTTTCGTGAAATTTTGTACTCCACTATACCCCACTTAACCCTCCACAAATTCATAATTCCATTGGCTACCACTAAACGTTAAAATGCCTAGTCAAATTCACATAATCATTTTTGTTAACTTTAAATTTGTTTACTAACAGTAGTAGTATTCAAGCCTAAAGTAAGCTTGCAAGATTCAATTTTGAATCAAATATTCAAGCAGTTCAATTTTTAATTTTGTATTGAATAAAACTCACGTGAAGGGAAGGGTGAACCATAAATTATGCAGAGAGAGCGAGAGAAACAGGCAGAGAGATGGGGTTTGTTTTTGCCTTTTGTTTTCTTTTTTCCTCAAATCCCATCATCTATTTTCATTATTATTTCTGTTTATTCAACATATAAACACTTATATCAACAAACCCACAATTCCCACTTACATCTCCCAAGTTTGTCTTGTCTAAACACCTCCGCATTTCATATATAATCTATCAAATACTCCCTATCATGAAACACTAATCTAAACTTAGGATTAAAATGGAGAACAAATTAATACCAAAGAAAAAGAAGGGGGGGGAGACAGAGAAGCAATTTCAAGTAAAACATTTCCATGTGTAGTACTATTGCATCAAGACTAATAATTCAAGAAACTGGTAACTGGTCTCTCCTTCTCCCTCTCTTTCCTTCACATCACACTACAACTAGAGGTGTTCTCATCACTGAACATTGCATACTGATCGGCCCGTTCGCCCGGCGGCGGAGGGTACGGGTAGGGCGGATACGGCGGCATATAGTTGACGGCAGGCGGAGGCCGGGCATACATCATCGGCTGGAATCTCTCATTCCCATTAGCCCTTTGCTGGTTCATCATCATGGCTGCTAGCTGCTGCTGCTGGTAGGGGTTGCCACCGGGCATGTGATCCGGCCCGGCCCCACCACCTGGGAAGTACCCTGCCCCACCACCACCACCACCACTGCCGCCCATGGCGGAGGCCGGCAACCCTTGGACTGCGGCGAGGTTACTCATTTGCCCCATTTGTGGATGTTGATTACTCATATGCCCCATTTGTGGCAAATTTCCCATATGCCCCACATTACCACCACCACCACCATTCATAGCCATCATGTTAGGCATGCCATGACCTCCATCATTTACCTTTTTGCCCCCATTAGGCATGAAATGGTGGCCGTTGCCCTGCCCTCCACCACCTCCACCACCACCACCGTTCTTGCTTTGGCCAACATTGCCACCACCATTCTTTCCACCCTTTGGACCACCACCACCACCACCTTGATTCGGATTTCCACCACCATTGTTCCCATTTCCACCCTTCTTCCCACCACCACCACCATGGTTCATCTGTACAGGAACGTTCCCACCGCCACCCCCGCCTTTCTTCCCATTAGCACCACCGCTGTTGCCACCATTGCTGCCTGGCTTCATATGCTGACCATTCATCATATTCTGCATCATCATGTTAGGCATCTGTGGCCCACCGTGGCCCTGACCACCCCCCATCACTGGCTTCATCTTATTGAGAGGAGCGTGATCCATCTCATCATCGAGCTCATCATCATCAAAATCATCATCGTCGTCATCATAGTCATCAAAATCATCATCATCACTCATCATATCCTCATCCTCAGGCAACTTGAACTTCACCGACTTCGAATTCTGGTCCTTGCCATTGTTGGGAGGAGGCATTTTCATATCCTTCATAAACTGAGGCATCATTTTCATATCAAACCCCTTCATCTGCTGCAACTGCTGAAGCTGTGGATTATGCCCCGGAGGGCCACCGCCGCCGCCGCCTCCTCCTTTAGGCTGGTTGTTGCCTCCACCCTTCTGGGGTTGACCCTTGTTATTACCACCACCGCCGCCGCCTTTGCCACCGTGGTCGATTTGCAGATTCTTGAACTGATTATTGAGGTGGTTTTGATTATTGTTGGTGTTGGGCTTTGCACCCCATAACTCAGCATGCTTCCCATTCTTAATTAGCTTCTTAATAAGAGTGTTTGGATCGACATTCCCAGAAACTGTGACCTTCCCTTGCTCTGAATCTATTTTAGTAGTATATACACCTACCACCAAAACACGCAAATTAGCCACACAATACACACTACGGTAATGGAGAATTAAAGAAGGAGATAGAAATTGGAGGCGAAAATTACAAGTAATACCTTCAATCTTCTGCAAGATTTTCTTGACTTTGTGTTTACAGCCATCACAGTGAATATTGACTTTAAGAACACAAGTCTGCAAGTACAAGCAAAGACAGATAAAGTTCACAACTTTGTCACTTGGGAGCCAAAATCAGAGCAAGAAAACAAGAAATTAACGTTAACACAACAATAAAATCAAAACTTTATCCAAATGAGAACGTCCATTTCAGTGAATAAACAGAAAACATGAGACTATGAGTGAGAGAGAGAGAGAGAGAGAGGAAAGCAATGGAATGGCACTGAAAATCTTGAGTTCCAAAACAAGAAAATACCACGCCAGAATGCACACGCAATACAACCTCTCTCTCTCTCTCTCTCTCACTCACACACACACACACACACACGAGCTCACCATTTATCGAAGAAATGAGGGAGAGACAGAGAGAGAAAAAAGAAGGTACCTGGATCTTCAAGAACTCGTCTTTACTCATTTTGCTGCCCCCTCAAAACACAAGAAACGCAAATTACAAACAGGGTAATGCAGAGAGAGAGAAAAGGGTAGATCTGAGCGGAAATAGTTTCAACAAAATAATGTGCAGTCCCCTCACAGAACTCACAAAGAGGAAAAGGAGAAGAAATAATTCAGGTCCTGTTTGTAAGCCACATTAAACTTCCCCTGCTCAAATCTGTCTACCTCTATTTCAGAGTTTGGAGAGAGAAACAAAATGAAGAGAGAGAGATTGTTTGCAAAGGGAAACACTCTCACTTGTCTTGCTTTTGGAGCTTTATTTATGGTTAGCCTTTTTTAATATAAAATGTAGTAATTCTTTATAATAATAAGATGGTGGGGATGATTATTACTGCATAAGCCACCTTTTAATTAATCAAATCTTTTTATTTTATTTCTTTTCCCACACTTTCATAGATATTGGCATAATTTTGGGCTTTAATGCTATTGGCTTGGCTTTATACTGAGCCGTAGCTTAACGTAGTGACCGGCTCGGTTAACCATGGTTAGATAGATGAAAACAAAATCTGCTGAAATATCTGTATATTTATTACCGTCTGATTTTAAGGAGTAGTAGTTGTCAGATTTTACCCCTCCAAAAGTTGGTTGTTGCAAATTGCAATAAATATTAATTAATGTTAAATTTTTATTCTATATTTTGTCAGATTACTATAATGCCCTTAATCCGTTATACACTTATACCTTGATTTTGTGACTGGACATTTCAATCAAGCTCTCTCACTTATTACAGTATGATTTATACTGGATTTTCATTCCTAATAAGAGTATAGTAGTTAGATTTAAAGTTGGCTAGACAGTAATTTGAACCTCGTTCTACAGGTTTTGTAGTGATTCGATTCATTCGCTGACTCAAACTAATTAGTTTTTAAAATATTGGATTTTTCATTAATTGAAATAAAATTAAAAAATTACTTTAAATTTAATAAACCGGAAATTATATTAAGTTTAAAAATTGAAAATTACACAAATCAAATAATCTATAAATAGAAACTTTTACAATTAAAAAATTAAAGAAGTCTTATTAATCTTTATTATTGATCTTAATTATACAATAATCTTTAATTAAAAAAAAAATTAAGTCCCCACTAATAAAGCCATATTTAAGCTCACTCAGTCCATTAATATTATTAACTCTACAAAAATAAAGGAAACACCTCAAAACGTTTCCATCCGCCTTCTTCTTTGCCGTTGCATCTTGTAAGTTCTTCTTCTTCTTCTTCTTCTTCTTCGTTTTATTATTTTAATATGGCGTCTGCATCACACGCGCCTTCTATAAATCACCATTGCATCAAGCTCGATAGAACGAGCCGCAACTCTTCCATGCTGACTCGTTATTGGGGGGCTCGTTCGCCAGCTGATTTGAGCCAGAGAACGAGTCTCACACTACGGACGCTCTATGTGTCTAGAGCCTCGTTGTATCTAAAAAATGGATAATTTACTCTATTTATGGTTCATTGCTTTGGGTTTAGAAAGGTGTAAAAAAAAGAGAAAGACTATAGGATTCATATTTTTTGAAGGATTAATTTTGTCATTTTAAGAAATGAAGCATTAGAAAATTGAGCCATTAATTTTCTTTTATAAATAATGTTATTTTATTCAATTTCACCAAATAACTAGGAAAACAACTTCTTACAACCAAGCAATCAACCAAACAAACAACCATATAACAACAATTACTTGAAAGCATCCTAGCTAGTTTGAGATCTTTGGTGCAGCTCATGGCTAACTGAATCTGGTATTACTTCACCTCACTTTCCACGTTGCTGTAAGCCTCTTGAAACCTTCGTTGATTTAGAATTCGAGCCATTATTAAGGGGATGGAGAAAATATTAATAATTTGCATGAAAAATCAAACGTTTAAAATTTTTGCATTGAATGTAAATTACAAAATTGAAAAATTAATATCAGTTTTATAGAAATTTTAAATATAACACTTGTTCAAGAATAAATTTTATCTAACTATTCTACTTATGGGACTGAAGGTGGTATTACACGTGGTTGGTATTTGATTACATATTTTTCACAATTATTTGTTGATTCCGTAAATTGTAAAAATATTGATTTGACTTTTGATTTTGAAGTCATAGTAGTTTCGAGCTATTATTTGGTCAAAGATTTATTGCAAAAATAATGCGATCCCTTATTTCGAGAATTTAGTAGAAATGGTAAATTGTGTTGCTGAAAATATTATTTGTACACTACTATATCAATACCTGAATAATCTCAACTTCAATTATTATCGGCAAGAATCGAACTTCCATAAAATGCTCGTAACCGAAGAGACTAACTCACTCTTATCTTCATACCAAATGAGTTGTACACGGGATCAAGTTTGTAGCATATTACTTTAGATTTTGATGTCATTTTAAGTCTAACTCATATTTCTATTTCAAAAAATAAATTGATACCAAAAATAAGGATAAAAAAGAAAGAAAAAAAAGAAAAAGAAAGAGTTATATACCTTTACACAGGGTCCACGCATGACACCATCTTGAGAAAAATTATGAATGCAGCAAGTTGAACTAATCATAGTCAATTATACATGCATGAGTTTTTATTTATTATTATTCGCTTTTCACTTATACATATACTATATTATAAAGATTACTCATTCATATATGTGTCCTCCTCTATAAATCTTATTCAACTATCTCTTAACTTCGCCACATATTGTATTAAAGAAAGAATATAACTAGAAAAAAAGAGAACATGATGCAAAAAAAAAAAAAAAGTTAGTTAATAACACCATCAAATTCCTTTCATATTCATTGTCACATGTTACTCTAGTTTTCTTTTAATTGTTAAGACAGACAACATAGGTGGAGGCAAAGAAAGCTGTAAAAACTTGGTATCGATTTATCTCTCTCTCTCTCTCTCTCTCTCTCTCTCTCTCTCTCTCTCTCTCTCTCTCTCTCTCTCTCTCTCTCTCTCATCTTTTTAATAAGCTAATAAGTGATTGTCCATCTTAAAAGGCTAAACAATGATGAAACCCTTGTGGCTTTGTCCTTGGCTTCTTTGTATATCAAGTTTGAATTTTTATGTAGTCTCAAAGGGCAAAGGGACCCCTTTTGAGCAATAAAGGAAATGTGAATTGGCTGGAAAAGAAACTTCATAACAACATGTCATTCTAACTATAATAATTCTTTGCTGCTTTTAGATGACATTCACCAAATCCATTTTTTTTTTGGTGATAAATTTTTTATTTTCTTTCCAATTTTTTGCTTACTGTTTACTCAAGAGACTGTATTTTTCAGTCCCTTTTCTTTCTTTTGTGGGTTCTTTTTCTTTTATGGGAAAGAGGGGTATTTTTTTTTTTTAATATCTTTTTTGGTATTTCTTTCCTTCTGTGATATTTAATGTTGAGGGTAGTAGGAAAAATAATGCCAACTGCCAAGAATGTGAAGAGATGATGGAGAATCTGCAGTTGCTTTTGGAAAACTAACAAGTACATTTGTTATTCAATTCTCTAGTTTGCGGGCATATAGTAATATGGTATATCAAAACATATGAATTCTGTAATATGGTATATCAAAATATATGAATTCATACCAAGGGAAAAATACTAAAATTCTTTTGGTGATTCCATAAATTATGTGCTTTGTCATTGAACAAGAATGTCCAACAGGCAACAAACCATTACACTATTTTTTAATGATTTATTCTAATACAGTATATTATTTGGCAATGTTCCAACTTCGAGTAAACTATCTCTACTACTAGACTACCTACTATCGACAACATGTACATTCACAGATCATCCCAACAAATTTTATGCTCTGAGCTCAAAGAATTTACGCCTTTTTATACCATTTTCGTTGCATAAAGATTTTTACGAGTCTTTTGACCTACCGAACTATCAACTCGACCACCGGAATTAGGGTTTCTAGAAAATGGTCGCTTAGGAGAGTGACACATTTCATCGCACATAGTATTATGCTAGTCATACGAGTCAACTTTTTTTTGGCATGGGGCCTTTGAAGCTTGTAGTGATCTCTCTCTCTCTCTCTCTCTCTCTCTCTCTCTCTCTCATGATATATTACTGTTCTTGATTAGGTGGCTCCGTGGCTGGACACTAGGAATGTGTCCCAGTGCATGTGTAGCTCTGAAATCAGATATAATAATGTCCAACAATAATGAAATCAAATAATTCTATAATATTACTGTACCTACACCTTCTTAAACCAGTTGCAGGAATATAATAGCTACACATTAACTGATGGTCCCATTACGAGTTTCGTAGATGCTGCACCGGGTACAACATTCATTCCTTTACGTACAACACGTTCTCAAGCAAACAATATATGCTACACCCGATCAACTATTTAGCCCTTTGTTTTTTATGTATATTTACTGAAACAAGATTGCTAGAACTCAAAGTATGTATACTATACTGTGTTAACCAATGTAGGAGTATCACAAGCAGTAATTTTTTCGTCGTCATCGTCGCTACCAAGACGACAAGTACTAACACATCACGACTATACAGGTGAATATCGAGCATCGGAACGAGAAACTTATCTCTTGAGAGGCAGCAGCAGCAGTGGTGGAATCTGGAATGTACACATGAAAGAGGAACTGCTATTCTTGAGGGCTATCAACCTTGATAACAAGTGGCTGGTGCAGATCCGATGTGGAGCCAGCTGCCACCGGTAATTCCGGCAAGATGGGATCCCCATCGGCATCCTCATTTTCAGCCAATGCGTTTTCTAGAGCAGATCTTGCAACACGTGTCACGATGATCATTAACACAACTGCCAGCAACACACATTTACAAGCATATAGAGTCAAATGCACGAGCTAGAAGTTTTAGAATCTTCAGAATAAACGGCACAACAGGCACGAGCAGAAAATCGAATCTAGAATGAGCTTAACACTGACCGGACACCACAAGGCTCAACGTGATAAAAGCCTGCACAAGAGATGAGGCTAGGTTTAGAACTACACGCCATCAGCAAGTAAATGGCCTAAGCATAAGAAAATGCAATCACAACAAAACACAACGAGACTATTGAATTTTACTTTACGGCCACAAATGAGCAAGCCAACTAAAGAACAAGCCCGTTCAACTAAAACAATAATATGGTCATACAGTAGGTGTATAATGTATTTATTCATTTCTACTCTAAAAAATATGCTCTTACCCAGCGAGTTTTGGAAAATCCGCTCCATCCATGAGTCACGTCTGAAATATCCTTCAACGTTGTTCCAACGTATACCAATGCAAGAGTAATTGGCTGCAAAAGAGGAACAAGTATCATATTTATATAGAGAAGATGAAATTCTAATGAAATAGGTTGAGTGCTAGAAAGATTTCATTGATCTCAATACCATGAATGTATAATCACTCAAGAAGGAACGGATAAGGAAGGTACGTACCATCATGCCCAACCACGATGCTAGCAAATAAGGAACCAGAGGGACTGAAGTCACAGATAAGAGGTAGTTCAGCATGTTGAATGGAAGTAACGGAACGAGCCGGAGCAACAAAACAATCTGGTCAATGACAAGAAATCGACGAGCATACACTCATAAGATGGTTTCATAGACATACATATGAGAATATCAAATCAAGGAGAACAGACCTCGATATCAAGAAGAAGAGGGTATACTGACCTTAAATCCAGACCTCCGAATTGCAATCTCAATTGCACGAAACTGTGGATAGTCTTTCAACTTGGACATGACAAACGACCTTCCTAGCTGCCATAATTCACGAGGAAAAGATATAGCAATGAATATCAAAACGGGAGCTATTTACGGGTAAGAAACGTTATAACAACCAAACCTCGAGATCACATCACTGAGAAAATAAATGCTACTCTATAAACGCAAAAAGCTTACAGTTCGGCCAAGAAGAAACGCAGCGCCAGCACCTATTGTAGCCCCGACTGAATCGGCAACGAAACCCAGGGGCAAGCCAAATAGATAGCCACCACCTAGCTGAAAGGACCATTTCAACCAGAAAGCAAAAGATGGAAAACCTCAGAATATTTTCACTGCATGTTCCTGTTATTAGCTTCAAACAGAACTGAAAAAGCTTAGACCCTTATAACATGAACATGCAAAGCAGATAGTAGAAAGATGCAGAGCGGATCACTAAAAAATAATACACAACATTAGTAAAGGAGATAATTTCTTTCGAGCTTTCCTCTCAGACGGGCAAAAACAATTTGTCGTGACTCGAGACTAGAAAAATAGAGCTTTAAATTAGAATAAGAGAGTACAAGTTAATACTTACTGTAAGTACTGAAGCTGGGACCGCCAATATTGTTAAAGGAATGTAAGCCACAGCTCTGCGAGGTCCAAAAACCACATGTCACTACTACAGAAATGAATGAAGTTTGAAGTTTGCAAGCATTGCAATATATTAACTCCTCACTTCTTGAGAGAGAGAGAGAGAGAGATTAACCCTTTAAACACAACTGATTAGCGAGTGTAGTAATTTAAAACAGAATATCATCTAGGTAAAGCATCCCTAGGTAATGAATGCGCTACAAAAGTTTCTTTAAGTTTATAAAATAATAGACCAATATAATATCGAGAATCAGAGAGCAAAGAAGAAGCCAAAAGTACCATTCGTTTATTTTTACAATCAAGAAGTAAGAAATGCGGAGATTGCTAAAGAGGGATATCAATCTTTATCTAATCCCACAGTTCTTCCTTATAAGATTGTTTACTGATACAAAATGATTTTGACCAAAACGATCCTTATATCATTGCTTTAACTAAAAACTTGCAAACATATTAAATTTACTATGTAAACCCAAAACGTAAGCAAATTATGCTATAAGACAGAGACGATTCTTTTAGTAGTCTCGCTCTACTTGTTGGCAAATGAATTGATTTAATTCTATGTACATCGTCTGGCATCTCAAACATGAAACTGGCAGTAATCTCTAATTAACTTTTTAAGTAAAAATAATTTACAAGAACATTAATATATAGTACTTACAGCACAAGAGGACCCCAAGGACCAAGATCTTCCTCTACCCATACTAAGAAATCACGAAGCATCTGCGACGAACAAAAGATTCCAAAACAATATTAATTAAATGAAGCGACTATTACTATTATATCAAACTCAACCAATAAACAAAACGTTTTCATGAAATAGATGAGTACTTAGTCTCAATGGAAAAACAGAACTCCACTGCTAAAATCATGCTATTATACCTTCAATTTAGTTCTAACACAACTTAGATTAAACACTTTCTTGCTAGGATTTTTTTCCAATCTTCCAAGATTTTATTTCACCATCTAAAAACATGAAAACTACATCATCAAGTCCAAAAATTGATTCAAGAAAAACCCCATACAGCACTATACACCCCCCCCCCACCCCCCCACACACACACACTCACACACACACACACCGACGTAAAAAAAAGTAAAGAAATCTAAGAACGCAAGATCATAACCAACAAAGAGACCCAGAAGAGAAAATCTAACCTTTTCAACAGGAAGAGTGAAGCAAGCAATCACAATAGCAACGAGCAGCAGCAAAAGCAAGAAAAATCTGATGAATGAAGCCCACGTGATGTTGAACGCCATTTTTGATTGAATGTGGGGAGAAAAATTAGCTGTTTTAATTCCTCCAACAAACGAAATCAAATTTCCCCCCAAAAATCACCAAATTAACAAAACAAACAGAAAGAAAAAACGATCTTCCACCACCCTAAAAGGGGACAGATTATTGCAGATAATATTATCACGATTGAGAAAATAGCTCTAATTGCGTTACTCGACGTTCGATACCCTCCTTTTCATTTCTGGGATTCGAAAAAATAAATTTGCGGAATTTTTTCTTGCTTTAATTTTCTGTTTTCGTTTTTTTTTTAAATCTCTTCTTCTGCAATTTTGCTGCTGGCGTTGTAAAGCTTTCTCGCTGGTATTTCAATTTACAAGACAACAAAAATATCAGAAATGCCCTTGACCCTTCTTGCACGTGACGTCACGTGTTTTGCGGAAATTAGTTGTTTAAATTTAATCTTTATTATGGGCAAATAATTAGGAAAAGTTTATTTAAATTTTTAAATAATTAAGAGACATTGTGAACTCAAATTCTTTGCAATACGACTCCTCGTACAAGTTTTTTTTTTTTGTTTTTTTTTTTTCCTTAAATTTCAATGTAGAGTTGTGTAAGTGTTGGTTAATTGGTTTTTAACCGAAATACACAGTAGCCAATTGATTATCGATAAACAAAAACTGTTGGTTATCGGTGTGGATATCGATCAAATTTTTTAGGACTCTCAGTTATTGGTTATAATCAAACCAAATCATAATAATGATTAAACAATTTTATATTACTATTAATAATATACATTCTCCGTGCACAATAAATATGGTCCGATTTCCTTTTTTAGCCGTCCAGGATAAGTGTGGTCCAACCAGGATATGAACCTTTACCCTTTTATCCTTAAAAGTCTCTTTATTTATTGGTTCGTTATCGACCATAAATCCTACAATAACCCCGAATCTCATTCTCCACTCACAGCACTTTTTCCTTCATCCACAAACTGTTTCTTAAAACATGTGTCACTCCCTACAGAGCACACTTAACATGGACGGAGGATATATTGTATAAATATATATTTATAATTACAAATTATATCCCTTAATATTTGAAAACCCTATTTTCGTAATTCTTTTTTTCTTTTAAAAGAATTTACATAAACGTAAATTTATTTCTTCTGCTTCACCTTACCTTATCTTTGAAGTCTTGCTCAATTTTTGAATAATTATCGGTTATTTAAGTTAACCAATAACTGAACTGATTAATAAAATTAATTATCGATTAATCAAAATAATTAGTTAGTATGATATACGGTAGCAATATTTAACCTTCACTGATTATTGGTTCGGTTATTCAATAACCGTAGTGATTACCACCCCTATTTTGATGAAATGCGTTTATTGTATATGTTTTTTTTTTTTTTTTGGCCAAACCGAAATCAAATTTTAAATTTATATTCAATACATAGGAGTTTACTTCAGTTTTACATCAAGCCTATGAGAATATTTAAAAAAAAAAAAACTCATCACATAAATTAACAGTCATATTATAGTATCTTGTAATTATGTGTAATTTACTTGGATTTATGATCTACTCCAAGAAATAAGTATTACTTTACTATTTCTATGTTTATACTTATCAAAGTACTAAAATAATTCCCTAAAAAATAGTTACTTCAATAATAATAGGTCGCAAATAAGTTAATTCTAGCTCAAGCACTTTACATTACTGATGCATGTAACATTTTTTAAGAGGATAAAGTCATGAAAATTAGATTTAAAAAGCACTTTCTTCACCCTTTCTTTTATGCTTTGGAGCAATGGTACATAAATATACGAACTTTACAACGTGGGATGTGTCACACTTATACAAAAAGAATTCTACAAAAATGTATCGATCTGCTAAAAAAATCATATACCCATACTTACCCCTTTTCACTATATTTGCACAAACAATCTGATTTTTCACCAGAAAAATCTAGCATTTTCCCAGCTTGCAATTTATCATGCCAAAGAATTGTGTCCCTGACCTCTCCTAGGCCAATGCCACCCGTTTGGCCCGTCAGACGGCTCTGACACACAGGGCGTTGATGAGTACGTGACCGAGCATGAGGTCAACAAAGTACTCGTGCCCGATCCGCCCGTCGCGCCACTTGGCCTTCAATGGCGCCCGGCCGTAATGGACCCCGTCGTTGCACCGGTTATCGAAGTGCCACGGGTAGGTCATGTCGAAGTCATCAATGACTCTATTGATCAAGCCATAGTGGCTAAACTTGTCCAACACCACTCCATTGAACACCTCCATCTTGTGAGGGTTGAACGCCATCGACCTAGCGTAGCCACCAGTGGCCACGGTGGTCCGGTATATAATCTCGGGTGGCTGCAGCCCTCTCAGCCTCACCCCCTCCACGACCTCCGCCCAGAATGCAGCTGCGTAGTCCGCACCCTTGATGAAATTCCTAATAGTAGACCAGTATATCCCGTCATGTAAGCCCGAGTTCATGATCACGGTGTTGGGAACTATATCTTGAGAGAAGTAGCCCTTCAACTTCTCTCTGTACCCTTCGTTCGCCAACGAGTTCAAGCCTTGATAGTTGCCGGTGTGGTTCCAATGCCCGTTGAAAATGGAGGTGAATCGGACATTCTGAGATGCGTTTCTTGGATTGGTTATGTTCATATCGAACAATCTTGGGACGGTGTCGATGTCTCTCACATCCAAGATAAAATGCAGGATGTTACGGATCGTGTCACAGTGGTTGGAGTCGCCCCACCAGAAGATCCAGCGCCCGTTCAAGCACCCCCACGCCTCTTGGCTCGTGTGGAACTTGAACGAGCAATGAGCTGAATACACCCATCCGTTGCTCTCCAGCATGCCTAACAGGCCATCACACCATGGCTGCTGGCAAGGGAAACTCGGGCTTAGGCACCTATACCGACCATCACGGCTGATCGGGCAGTTCTCGTTCCTGCCATGTCGTGTCCAACGACCACTCCAGACATCCTTAGTGTAATCACTCCATCTACATTGCCTAATCGGGGGCAACTGGGATGATTCAGATGCAACAAACTTGATTGAAACCACGCGAAGAACCCTATCAACGACCAACCTAGAAGGTGAAAACTTGAGACCTTCAAAGTGCCTAAACAACAGAATGATGGTCAGATTGTAATCCCCAGCAAAATCGGGATGGACTTGGAGGGAAAAGGTGTAGGTGCCGTTGCCCATGTCCTTAACCGGGGGCCTAGACTTCCATTTTTCACCCGAGAGATCGAGCTCAAAGTAATCACCACCTACACAATGAGGCTCCCCTGCCTCATCCACAGCTTGAAAAGCAAATTCATAGATCTCACCAGCTATCAATTCCACATTTTTTTCATAACCATCCAAACTAGCAACCTTAATATCCACAGTTCTTGAATCCTTACACGGCTCGCCACCCGGAGTTAACCAGTTCGCGAGAAGATTAGACGAATAATTCGCCTCCAGCTCAGATGAAATCCAAGACAGAATCCTAGGACTTGAAGAAGTGTTTGTCTCAATCCCAATCTCAGTGGAATCAGCTGAGAAATTAGGGTTCGAAACTGACACATTGTGAGTTTGATTTCCAACCAAAATCAGTGGCTGAGGACTAATATTCGGATAAGGGTCAGGATTTTCTTGGGATTTTGCTAAAATTTGGTTGGTGAGGTTTTTCAAATCAATCTGGTCATGATTTTCCAATTTGGGCTGAAATTCAATAGAAAGATTCCTCAAGTTGAAATCTTTGAACGGTAAAGTTTCTGCAGCGTCAAGCTTCAACACAACAAAATCATTGTGAAAATTACTGTTCATATTCAAACCATCAATCCCCCAAACAATCAAGATTCCGAGAAGAACACATATCAGCAAAATCTTGAACCACGATTGAACTATGGGGTTCGGCCCCAAAAACCATGCAGAATTTGCAGATTTCTCCCTCATCTGAAGAACACACACATCACACAGCAAGAAAGAGAAAAATTAAATCCTAAAAGTGCAATATTTTAACTAAACAAGTAGCAGAAAAGCAACATTCCCAGCTTAATATTTCTACTCTGCTATGTTTTCTTGAAAAAATAAAACAAAGTTACCGTACAAGACTCACTCTTTGTTTATTTTTTTGTCCTTCAATATTGCAGTCCAGCACAAGCTGTCCGGAATTTCTTCCTTTTGTTTTCCCTCAATGTAGCCGGAAATACCTCCCTCCTCTCTCTCTCTCTCTAGATAATCTGCAGCTCTGTAGTGGAGAGTTATAGTTGGAGTTGGAGAATGATATGTGGGAATAATGGGGAAGAAAATTAAAAAAAAAGGCGGAATTGGAGCTGGAGTCGGATTAATATGTGATGGCCATAATCAATTCTTGTAAATAGTCATTTGACGATGATGCCCTCCTAGTTTCCACCGTCCACCGACAGACAGTTGGCGTTGTAACTGTGGCAGAGCGTGCTGCTTCGTGTGGGGTATTTTTGTCTTTCCCCACTAGCCGTCTGCATGGTGCTGCTGGACTCATTGCCACGTGTGAAGCTTTTCTATCGTCTGTTTGGAAAATTCAATGCTACTTCTTAAAAAGAAATTAATATGCATATCTAATAATGTAATAATCGCAGTTGATAAAAATTTTAATTTAGAATTTAATAGTAATCAATGTATCTTATGGAAAAGATTTAGAAATCATTAGAGATTAAGTAAAAAATGAGGAAGAGGTCATCAGGTGAAAACTTATGTATTGATATACTATGTCCGGACATACAATGGTAAAAATAGAGATTTGACCGATTTTTTTAACTAATAATTTAATGTCATAGTTTCGACAGTTTGATTATTAATAAACATACACATTTCAAATTTTAATTATAAAGTTCCATCCCAATTTAAATTCACAAGTTTAGGAATTGGGTGTGGATAAGAGTAAAATTTGGGAGCGGGTGTGCGTGAGATTGATATTTCGGAAGGACATGTGAGTAGGAAAGAAATTTTTAAGGAAATCGGATAATTTATTTCCTATTTCAAGTACGTATCTCCAGACATAGTATGTCTAAATAAAATTATTGTTATTTTTAATAACATTACAAGAAATTTTAAAGAATGTGTAACGGTGGGTGAACTTAAACCGTGACTTTTGTCCCAGCCATTGCTTCATGATAACATTAGTAAATCGCTAATCATTAATAATAAGTTCATCTTTCAACATATAAAGTAAAAATAAGTTTGAACTAAACTGAACCAAAAGCATGAGCTTCAAAGCTGCAATATTTGGGTAAACGTTGTTATTCTAGCAATTAACCTACATAATATTTGTATTTTGCATATTTTATCATGTTAATTACTCGTACAGTTTGTCATATTTGGAATAAATCACATGTGCGACTCAAAGTTCAAATACTATGATTAAGAAAATTGTATTTTAAATAATGAACTTTGTCTCATCTTAAATCACGAGCTATTAATTTTTTGTAATTTGAACTTATACTTTATTTGACGCACTAACTGATTTTACTTGACAACGTAACGTATGATATCTCCAAAGTAAACAACATTTTATAACTGTTTAGAAAAATGAAACGATGTAGTCATATAATTCTCCTAAATTTTTTGGTAAATGAAATAGAGCCTGAATCAAAATTACAAAAAATTGAAATATCCGTAATATATAATACTATAAAATTTAAACATTTATTTTTCAAATTATAAAATGAATAAAATTGGTGATTTAAGATGCAGTGAATAAACAAATAAGATACTAAGATCTAATATGAAAATCAATGATACAAGTCAAAAGTAGTTGCCCACTTTTGGACTAATCAATCAGTGCGCGAGACCTACCGCACAATTATTTGAATTAATTAGTACATACTAGCAGTACTTTTATCTTGATTGTTTGAATTTTTATTTTATTTCATTTCTTTGAGAGGAGGAGAATAATGAGATTTGGAGTCCAGACCTCATTATTTACGGAAGGTCACATCACTTTGTGGTCGATATCATATTTAATAAGTTAAATTAGTAAATAACGTTATTAACTTAAACAAGAATTGAATTTACAGTAAAAAGTTATGATTAGTGATTTTTCTATACATAGAATGACTTTAACTACTACATCTACATGGAATCTAGCTAGGGGCATAATTATGATTTCCCTAGTCGTAGTGATTAATAATTTATTCTGTTTCTCGTTTCTTTTTACAATACTATTTGCTCATTCGTGTTTGAATGCAGAGTTTAAGCATTGGAATAATTGAAGAACATCATGATATAAAATTTTAATTGGGAGCAAAATGTTTCCTTATCATTCATTCACACGTGTTCTTCAGTTCTAGGATGTAGGGCGACATTTGGTAAATTAGTTTGTCTTTAATTTAGATGGGTTTATAAAATAATTTAAGAACAAAAGAATAAAACCCAAAAATATAATGCAAGTTTTATACAGTTGAGTATTTTTGTACAGTTCAATAAACCAGGCAGTGGTTAAAATTGGATCAAATTAAACGACAGAGATCATGTGAGGAAACGACATTGCACGTGACAGGTAACTCTCAATTATTTGGCTGTATGTTGTTGGCAGAATGGGAGAGGCACAAATTCCTACATGTAGATGTGGCCAAAATGAAACTTTATAAAATGTATAAAATTAAAATCATAGATCCAAGTCTTATATAATTCAAATTCAAATCCACACATTGAGTATATACATGCATCGTAAATAATAAATAAAACCCCTCTACTGAAATTAATTACTGTATATGCATCATGAATTTTGTTTTTTCTTTGGCGTGTAAAGATTTGGCACCGCAGCATTAGTCATGCAAATTGTCTTTATGTAGACAATGCACAAAACAAGCCGAATTTACGAGATTTTAGATCTGTTACATTTTCAAGTTATAACTTGTACTACTATCACTAATACACGCACCTCTCGTGTAATTCAAAAATGTAACAAAAAAACAACCTGGTAAGTAGTATTTCATCTTTAACACCCCATATGAAACTGAAATAACAACTCAGACAAGACTTAATAATTAGTAATTGAAACAAAAATATATTATCTCACAGCAAACGAGCTTAATAAATTCATTCTATCGACATGGAAATTTTGCATGAAATTTGACTAAAAGATAGGAAAATATAGTAATACACTATAATTTCTGCAAATTCTAATGTACAGACAATATATGAAAAGAATTGCTAAATATGGAAATTATAAAGGATAGTGAAGGGGATTTGCTTATCTAAATATGAAGAACCTGGTGATGGAGGTTGAAGAACAAGGCGTGCTGCGTCTAGTTGGAAGGCGACGCGCTAGCTCCACGGGTCGTCCCATCCTTTGGGACCGTCTCTCCTGATGAACTCCATGATGGCCTGGACACCTTCCTCAGCTCTGTTGGACAACGAGTGGTTTCCATATTCGATTTCAGCTTTCTCTGCTCCGCCCATTGCTGCACACAACCTGCAGAGATACATATACATACGACCACAACGGACACAGCTATGTAGAATGAGTTGATGTACGAGGTTTTATGTTACGACAGAGGGATGAAAATAGTTCAGAAAGGTTCAAATTCTTGCCTATCAACCAGGGCTTTCTTGTCTACGTATTCTGGCACGTATTCGTCTCCCATGGAAAACATGACCTACATGAAAGTAAAATCTTTAAGATGTAACTTGGAGAGAGCATTTGTTGATGATGTGTGACATAAAATTGAACGAGCATGAATTCTAGCTATAATCGTTTGAGATTCAGAATTTCATGTGCAACATAAAACGAGCTTCGAATTTGAAAGAGTCCTACCAAGGTAGGTGTATTAGACATATGCCCGAGTTTCTGCCTCAACTGGTCTTCACTAAAGTCGGAACTGAACATGTCATCATCGCCGTTGTATGCACAGAGAGAATGGAATCTGGATAACACTCACAAACAGTAAGATCACAATTCTTGCACAAATGCACCATAGAGACGCAATACATTTAAAACACACACAGACACACATTTAAACTACTCACCTGTAGGCAGTAATAGGAGAATCTGGATTGGCTTCCCTGGGCATCAATTCTGATCCTCGGCTTTCATTGATCATCGTTGAAGCTAAATCAATCATGGAGGCAGTTTCTGGGAGAGTCGCTCTGTATTCACGGTCACTAGCTGGAGCCTGAAAATCAAATGGACAAGATGAACTTAAAGATATTAAATGGTGAGCATCTACGTTCACAACTAAAGTACACCGATTCAGAAAAATATCGTGTGATAGATACAAGGAAACATTACCTGTAAAATGGCTGCACGAACTGCTCTTGAACATGCAGCATTAGTGCGCAAGTAATATACAATATCCTAGAGAAAATCAAACGAGCCTTAGACATATTTCATCCTAATATAGTGACGGATATGAATGTCTTAAATCATGGGGCTATCTTTAATTCGATAAAAGTGCATCGAAACTCAGATGATCTCACTAAAACAAAATCAGAAAAGTACCTGGCATCCAGTACTGTGTCCAAGTAGCACCACGCCTTCAGAATCTTCCTTATTTATCAGATAACTAATCAATTGATCGAGCTCCATGGCGTCCTTAAGGAAAACGCAACCAAATTTTAGCAAACAAAGAAACATGAAAAAAAAAAAAAAAATCACACAAACTTCGTAGAAATAGCAAGAAATGTAATAAGTGGAGCAGAAATAAAATTTAACATTGCAACAGTATAGCCTACAACAATAACAATCCATTGAAGAGCAAAAACAGTTCCCTCTCCCATTTTACAATATATTCTTAATGAGTGAGGTTATGTGCTTTCTCTGAGAATCAAAGACTGCATTGTTTAGAATACAGAATAATCATATAGAGAAACGTTGTTCTTGATAAAAGTTATCACTCATGTATGTTAAGAAAGAATTCTAGCAAGTTGATTTTCTCAAAACATGTCCGAATTTTAACAGATAAATCTGCAATGACTACTACACAAATGCGTAAACACTCAATACTCGTGATTGTTAAGATTCACTCTATTGGCAGTTTGGCGCCATAAAAATATGAATTTGACAGAGAACAATTTACTTGTTTCAAGCTTGAGATGCCATATCCACTGTATGATGACGTAAACAGAAATTGAACAAGTGACCAGTGCTCTTTCTCCAATGCAATTGCCAAAGGTTCCAAATATCTAGAAAATTGAGAATGATTTATATTAGGATGAAATAAACGAATGTCCTTATCTGCATAAATAATAAAATAGTTGTTTATTCATATATGTTCTCCCTGAGCTACATAAGATACACTGCGCATGTACTTTAGTAGCCTGAATTTCTAACAAAGAATCTGAAGTTTGACTTCATCAGGAGCCAAAATCTGCCCATAAGGACAAGATATATTAAGACTTACAAATATTTTATCCTTGTCAAGATGTATCGTAGTAATATCTAACAGTATTACATTTACTACAACAAAAACAATCATACTACTTCAAAATGCAGTTTGACGAGTTCCCTTCTACTCCGGGGTATATATTTATTTAATACCTTTTTGTTTGTTCAAACTTTCTATAAGAGATCTTATATTTTGGTTACGTACAAGCTCTAATCTTTCAAAAATTGATGCCTAAATTGGGTTGTGGGCATTTAGAGACGAGACAACAAGTGCATACTTTTTGCTGTCTAAGTGCATAACCTTACAGTGTTTTGAGAACAAATGATACATTACAAGATAGTGAAAGGAAGATAATAGAAAGTGCCACCTGATTGAACACAATATGAGTAAGGAAAAAGATAATAATAAGTGCCAAGTAATAGAACCAACATAGATTAACGTACTCGGTAGCCAAAAACCCATCCGTGAGCCCACCGATGAAAATAACTTGCTGTTTGTAATCACCTGTTTTGAAAGCAACCTGTTTGAAGAGGAAGAAAGAATAAGAGAATATGATTTAAAAGGTTCAAAAGAATATCATTGTGAAATATAAGCACTAATATTAACAAAATGATATTCACAAAACTGACTTACCTGAATGTGTATTTGCAGGGAAATATATACAAAGAAACACGAGAAAATATACTATCATGTACTTCTTAATTTCTTATAAATGTACAGTCATGAATTTCAAATTTAAATCTCCATCTGATGATGCTCATCAGTATACTTTTGTTACTTCTACATGCAATTTATCAAAAAGAATTGCAGTCATTTAATCATACAGATTTTCTTGTTGATATGCAGTGAATTTAAACTTGCTCCAGATAAAAAACATAGAACCTTGCATATTTGAATCTTGTAAAATCTTTCACTTCTGACAAATGACAATAAGATTGTAAGAACAAAAGGGCACACTAAAAACCTTTCAATATTTAACCACTTATTTACTAAAAGTGTGTATCAATCTAAGCACATCCAAGAAAAGAAAAATGAATAATTTCAATATCTTTAAATAGCCATGTCCCAATTATCTGATAATATCAATCAATCCACTCAATTTTAGTATTAAACCTAAGATCACAGATCGTTCTAAAACAACAGATGCCATCACAAAATTTATCTTCTTAAAATTTCTTATTTCTCCGATAAAAACTGACAGAAAATCAAACTCTATCAGCACTCCACACCTCAATTTTTAAATCTGTGGCATCATTGCTAAAGCCCTCAAACCACGACAGTGTGAAGCAGTTCCATTTCGAAATATTGATCTCTAATTTCTAACATAAAACCCTAATATTCAGCTAACGAAACAAGTCCAACTACAGAAGCTAGCTGAATCAGAACCAAGACAGAAAAAACAATCTTTTTTCTAATATTTTCACAATTCCTCGAGAAATTTAATTTCACTTTTACCTGAATTGCTTTTGGGCCGTACTTAAACATCACCCCACGAAATTGACGCTTCTTGTTGATGGGCCCAGCGCCACCTCCGGCGCCGTCGCCAGAGGCGGCGGCTGAGATGTTGGTGGGAATCTTGGAAGAGGCGGAGCGGCTGCGGACAATGCCGGAAAACCAAGAAGTGCCGCCCGATGCCGTCTGCGGCGGCACAGAGATCGAAGATGGCGTCGAGAGATTCATTGTATTAGAATTCTCCATTGAAAGTCGAACAATCCATCTTCACTGTAGAGCGTTTCACACTTAAATTTCCGCCTTCCGTAATATTATTTGCTGTCAATAGTATTTCCTTTTGAAAACGTCATACCTTTTATATTTGGTAAATATCTTTGAATTTTAAAGGATGTTGTAAATCAAATAATTTTTTTTTGAGTTACTTGAATCAAATCATTTACTTTAATTATAAAAACGAGTTTCAATGAATGTGGTATAGAAACATTGAAATTTTTGTTTTAAAAAAGAAAAGAAACATTGATATTTATTAAATGGAACTTGCATTCATTAATCAACTCATAATCCAAACCTAACAATATTCATTAGCCAAAATAATCCAATTACAATGTTACTGAAAGTTGTAACATAATATTTATTCAGAAATTCATTATAGTGTATATGTTGAGTTACTTGAATCAAATCATTTTACTTTAATCATAAAAACGAGTTTCAATGAATGTGGTATAGAAACATTGAAATTTTTGTTTTAAAAAAGAAAAGAAGCATTGATATTTATTAAATGGAAATTGCATTCATTTATCAACTCATAATCCAAACCTAACAATATTCATTAGCCAAAATAATCCAATTACAATGTTACTGAAAGTTGTAACATAATATTTATTCAGAAATTCTTATAATAATGTATATGTACTACACTCACCCCTCACATCATTAAAAGTGTACCCTCCTAAAACGAGTCACTTAAAATGGAGTGATTGTACTCTCGTAAAATGAGTCACTTGGAGAATGATGAACACAAAAAATTAATTTTCTCTAATTAAGAGGTATGTGTTATAATTAGAATTACATTTCTTTTTTACCTTTTTACATCGTGAGAATCCAAAGCACGCATTGTATATAATTATAAAGTTCTTAGGTGATGGCTGATACACAAGAATGGAATAAAGTGAGAATGCAATGACTTTGGTAATGAAATGAAGATGGAAATGGAATGGAATGAAGAATGATATTCCTATGGTTGGTATACAAAAGGAATGGAATGATTTTTTAACTATTTTTTCATAATTAATATAATAAATTTAAATAATTGTAATATTAAATAAATAATAAAAAATTATTATTTTAATAATAATTGATATGTATAATAATATTAATGATAATATTAATAATAGTAGTAATTATATTTTTTTGCTAACTACAATAATAACAATGATAATATATAATAATAAAAATAATAAATATTATTTATTATTGATTTAATATTATTATAATACCTTAATAGTTAATTAGTATAATAATCTTAATATTATTAAAATTATAATTCAATAATATTAATATTATTTAATTATAATTAAATAATATTACTATTATTTTATATTATTATTTAATATAATATTAATATTAATTAAAATCATTAGAATCATTTTTCAATAATAATAATAATAATAATAATAATGTACGGAAGTTTCTCTTCAGGCGCATGATAGCTTTTCTGGGTTAACGTGCGCCGCCGGAATGAAAAGGGGACAGGGACGACCGAGAAAGCACACTGCAACCAGAGGAAAGAAGGGGAAGAACAAGACAGGGAATAGGTCGATTCTAAGGGAAGCTTTGGTTACTCCAATGGCCATGACAGGAAGTTTGCCACTGAAGATTTCCAATGTAACAGTAGAAATGGCAGAAATGGAGATAGGTGAATCATTGGTAGCTGCAAGTGCTAGATCTGCAAATTTGGAGAAGAAATCACAAAAGTTTCAGCTCCACCCTCGACTTGAGTTGGAGGAATTGGAAAATTTTGAAGAAATTGAGGACAATTCTGATTCTAGCTCATCTTCATCGACTGTGCAGAGCCACAAATCTAAGTTTCAACCTCGATATAAAGGTATGAAGCTAGATTTTGTCCCTCCTACTGTGAAAAATGGTGTTCCTACTGCATGTTTAGATAAAGTTGATACTAATGTTGAAGCTGCAAAATGGGAAAATGTTATCATACTTTATGTGACAGGCGAATCTCCAACCATTAAGTATCTAAGTGGTTATTTTGAGAAATAATGTTTAGTATCTCCTCCAGAAATCTTCTATCATCAGGAGGGGTTTTTTGTGGTGCGATTTAAGAACAAAGCTGAAAAGGATTCAGTGCTATATGAAGGTCCTCATACTATTGCAAATCGTCGTGCCATTGTTAAAGCATGGGGACCTCCTTTTCATTTGAAAAAGAGATTTTAAAGGTTGTGCTGCTATGGATCCAGTTACCAAATCTTCCATTAAATTGTTGGGGAGCTAGATCATTGAGTCGAATTGGAAGTCTTATTGGTAAACCCCTGTATACTGATGAGTTTACAACAACTCAAAATAGAATTTCGTATGCTAGAATGTTGGTGGAGGTTGATGTTACTATGCCTATTCAACATGTGGTTGTGATTGAGGATGAAAAAGGGAATAGGGTTGAGCAGAAAGTTATATACGACTGGATACCACCATTTTGCAAGAAGTGTCAGACTGCTGGGCATATATGCAACAACACTGGCCAAGCTAAACCCAATTCTCAGAGACAATGGCAACCAAAACCTCAAGTAGCTAAGAAGATGAATGATCCTCATGCTGGAAAAGTGGATGTAAACAAGAAACCAACTGAAGAGTGGATCATACCAAAGAAGACTTATACTCATATTTTAGTGGGAGAGAACTCAGTGCCTCTGAATTCAGGGAATAATTTTGCAGCTTTGCAACAAGAAAAGGAAGTGAGTATGCCAAATGAAAGGGGCGGGGACCCTACCCCCTTAGTGAATCAATGAGAATCATTTTCTAGAATGTGAGGGGATGTAATAAATCCCTCAAGCAAAAAGAGCTCAGGCTCTTTTTCCAAAATAAAAAGGTTGATGTTTGTGCATTTTTTGAGACTAGAGTGAAGGCGGGTAGTTTTCTAAAAATAACACGAAAGCTGAATAAGCAAAGGAAATTCCTAAATAATTGCCCCCAAGCTTACAATGGTTGCATTTGGATTCGGTGGAATCCAAGGAGAGTAAGTATTAAACTTTGTGAAAGCTTAGCTCAAGTACTTCATTGTCAGGTCTATGATATAATTACGGGAATGATTTTCACATGATGGCTGTATATGCTTATAATACAAATGAGTTGAGGAAAGACTTGTGAAGCACTCTCTCAAGAATGATGGTTCCTAGTGTTCATGATCCTCTTCTAATGGGTGGAGATTTTAACATTATTCTGTGCTCTAAGGAAAGGTTGCAAGGAGCTCTAGTCACTGAAGCTGATACTTGGAATTTCAAAGAGTGCTTGATTCAGAATTATCTATATCAACTTAGAATGACTGGAAATGATTATACTTGGAGTAATAATCAAGATGAGATAGATAGAATTCACTTTCTTCTTGATAGATGTTTAGCAAATCAACAATAGCTAATTTTTTTCAATGAGGTTGTAGTAGAGATTTTAGAGAGTAATGTGCCTGATCACTGCCCCCTGCTGCTTGATTTGAATCCTGGAAGAGTCAAGACATCTGCTCCTTTCAGATTCTTGAACGTGCTAGTGGATCACTCTCAGTTTTTACCATCTCTCAATCAGATTTGGAGCAACCACTATAACAGGAATAAATTGCTTAATATATGGTACAAACTGAAGGCATTGAAGCCTCCTTTGAAACAACTCAATGCCTGTCATTACAGAAACATTGGTGAGAGATTGAGCAATCTGAGAATTCAGTTAGAAGAAGTTCAAAGGCAACTAGCTATTCAAAATCTAAATGAGGAATTAATAGTTGATGAAAGAAATACCTTGCAAGAAATTGAAAGTGGAGCTGCATTGAGGAAAATATATAGACAGAAGTCCATAGTTGATTGGATAAGGCTAGGGGAATCTAACACAAGATATTTCCATGCCTATGCAAAGGCTAGGCAGTCAGGTAAGGCCATCACACTTCTGCTCAGAGATAATGGTACTAGTTGTGATACTCAAGTTCAAATCATGGAGGAAGTGCGATCTTTCTATGTCAATTTGATGGGCACAACGGCTATGGAGCTTCCTATGGTGGATAAGAATATCATTGGCAAAGACAAAGACTCTGTGCAGATTTTACTCAAGAGAAGATTAGAAATGCCCTTTTCAGCATGGATTCCTTGAAATCACCTGGGATTGATGGTTATAATGTTTTCTTCTACAAGAAAACTTGGCATTTTATAGGACAAGAGGTTTGTGAAGCAGTCATGGAGTTTCATCATACTGGAGTTCTTCCTAAAGCCATCAATACTACTCTGGTATCTCTCTTACCAAAAAAAAGCCAATGCTAGCACAATTAAGGACTATAGACCAATTGCATGCTCCTCTGTTTCATACAAAATTATTTCTAAAGTATTGGCTAACAGACTTCAAGCGGTATTAAGCTTGATTATTAGTGAAACTCAAGCAACTTTTGTGAAGGGAAGATCAATTTTTGATTATATTCTATTGAGTCAGGAACTAATAAAAGGATACAATAGGAAAGGA